>OV884059.1:97777567-99032142 GCA_930367215.1 Pollenia angustigena | reverse complement strand
ATTTGCACAAAAAATAAAAGTGGTATGCTCACGATAAATCATAATATGCACTGCAAATTTACACATTGTAAATTTGCACAATGACCATCTTGATTACCCTACAAATACAAATTTAAAAAATATACAATTTTCCAGTTTCCAGCCTAATTTTCTTAAGTAAAACAGCTGAGATATACCTGATGGCCAAGACTTTATGGCCTGGCTAAGACGCGGCGACAACGCGCGTAATACTTGGTCTCGGTAGGGACCAGATAAGGACAGTGATATCGGTCATTGCGGGTCACTGGGTGCTAGGGACTCATGCAAGGAGAATGGATCTTGATTATAATGACTACTGTAGAAGTTGTCATGATGAGGAGGAGACGGTGTTTGACTATCTCTGCCAATACCCCGGTCTGGGGGACATTAGGTTTAGGCATTTTGGCAGACCGGAATTGCCATGTCTAGACGATATGTCCAATGTGGGACTGAAATCGAACTCTCTGCTCTGCAGGGAGTCGGAGTGGATCGAGGCTGCAGTGACCTCAGGTGAATATTCTGGTGAATACTGGCTGACTCTTGTCACTGGCTAAGGGTATCACAAAGGCACCGCTATAAGGGCCCAAGTGAGTTGTCGTCGTAACTTGAGGTATTGACTGCTACTAGATACAGAGATCAACGCCTAAAGAAAGGAGCTCCTCAAGACGCATGCGAACACACTAAGAGTGGCCGCTTGTTGCCGAGCCGAGCCGACTGACGCTTATTGCGAGAACCAATGCGAGAAAACTGGTACTATACAAGTTAGAACAAATAAGCGCGAGCAGGTCATAGTGGGCGCCGAGCTGGTCAGAGCGCAAAGGTGATTGAATGCGAGAAAACAGTTCCAAAGCGTTTTTCAGCGCCGAAAACATTGTTTGTTATGTTGCACAGTAGGTAATTTGGTCTATATTTTTGGCCAAAATTCAAAATCTGCACTTTAGAAAAAGTAGTTTTTTTTGTTGTAATGTGATAAAGAACACTTCAAAGCAAGTAGAAGTGAATTTTTCTTTTATAAATAACAAAAACCCGTTCATCGCTCGACTCTTAAAGTCAATGTATACAATCAACAGTTTAAGTGGGGCGCGCTTTGTGTTATTATTTATAACAATACCTGACACTAGTTTTTAATAAAAAACAAATGAAAAATACAATTAAATATGGAAAACAATATTTAAGTAAGTGCTAAATAAATACATAATCATTGTTTAAAATAAAATAGTTTATTGGTGAAAAAAATCAATCTTTTGATCTTATCTCAATTAAAAAAAATAATAAAAGTTTTATACAACTTTGGAGAAGCTTTTAAAAAAAGTTTAAAATTTTTTAAACCTAATAGTAATAAAGTCTTGATAAGTCTTTAATTTTGAGATTGTATAATCAATTTCATGTTGCGTTTTTTTGCGTTTTTTTAGATATCCCATTTTTTTGCAGGCAACCTCTTTTTCGCTTAAGCTCTGAAAACACTGAGGATCTTAGCGCCAGTGAAAACGATGAGTGCGCAGATGATGTCAATATGTTAACATACACAATTTACACAAATGATTTGGATGATATTAAATTAGAAAATTAATAAGATATACCAAAAGTAGACAAAAAGAAATTCTAAAAATTTTGTTCTAACACGTATCTTTTCATAAGAATGCGATATTTAGAAATTCCAAGTTTATTCTTAGTTTTAGAGTTAATAAGTTAAAAAGTTAATAAAAAAGTTCATATCCAGATTTGTTAAAATTCTGTCCGCCTGTTATCAATTTTGGCCAAAAAAATTGGATAAATTACCCATAGTGTGTTGTTATGATTTCAAATTAAAAAAATAATAAAAATTAAAAAGAAAATAAAAATTAAACAAAAAAATAAAAATTCAAATAAATAATAAAAATTAATAAAATTATAGCAATTACAAAAAAATTAAAAAAAACATATAAACAAAATTTAAAAAATAAAAATTTCGAATGGACAACAAACCCAAATGCATACGAACAAACATAAAACACCAATAATAGATAAAATATCAGCGCTGAATCTCGCATCCACTATGCACACTCAAACTTGTTTCTCGCATGAACAAGTTCTCGCAATAAGCGTGAGTCGGCTCGGCAACAAGCGGCCACTCTGTACGCACCCTAAGTGGCGTTTAATATTGGCGGTAGCTTGTTTCGTTGGCAATGAACTCCTCATTGACATTTGTTTGGCGCAACATTTGCACTTAGCACTTGCTCAATTTTTTTTCAAAAAAAAAAACTTCAAAACGGATTGGATGACATTTTTATCTGGTTCATCCAAAACTATAGATTACCATTCGAAGAATATAAATAGCCAAATAAAATTTAACCGTTTTTTTTTTGTTGTATTTTTTACCGTCTTCTAAAAATTACACATATAAACCCATTTTTATACACTTAAGCATTTTATTTAGTTATCGCTTAATTTTTTTGGAATAATAATCAGAGAAAAAAATTATAAATTGAAATTATAATAAATATGTAATTTCATTAAAAAGTTCGGTGTTCGGTAAAAATTTCGCCGAACACCGAACTTTGACCGAACATCATTTTTTGCTGAACTCCGTTACCGAACCCGAACGTTCGGTCGGACACTTAAGATTTCTATTAAATAAAGCAAAATTTTTTCACAATCCCACGCATTTTTTATTAAGAAACCGTTTGCAAATTTTGCCCAGAAATAAATAAATAAATAAATAAATAAGAAAAATATTAAGCATTTATTTCATACCTTAGTTCGAAAAATGAAAGGAAAATATATGAAATACTTTGGGAAGAAATAAGATAGTAGAAAATCTAATCATTTTCGGACACTTCAAAAAATTTGAAATTATTTTCGAAATTTGGATTTTAATTATATTTTATTAATCCATTTTTTTGTATAAATTTTTTTAAAAGTTTAGAATTTTAATGGTATTGAAAATTAAATTTTATTTATAATTTTGATCATATTTTGTATACGAACATACTATTTTTTTTTTTTTTTTTGAAAATGGAGTTTCTAAACCAAATTACATTGATTTTCAATGTTTTTTTTAGGATCGTGCGAAACAGCTGTTTGAGGAACTTTTATACGATGGCATTAATGTCGATATTATTCATGCCGATCGCACCCAGCAGCAACGTGATAATTGTGTTCGTGCCTTTCGCGAAGGGTATATTTGGGTTTTAATTTGTACAGAACTTATGGGACGTGGTATTGATTTCAAAGGTGTCAATCTAGTTATAAACTACGACTTCCCACCCTCTACTATATCATATATACATCGTATTGGTCGTACGGGTAGAGCGGGTAGACCTGGAAAAGCCATAACATTTTTTACACAAGATGATACTCAACATTTAAGAAGGTTATTAACAAAAAGTTATTTTAAAAATAATTAATTAATTTAAAATTTAACTTTAGCATTGCTGAAATTATCCGAAATTCTGGTGGTAAAGTTCCTGAATTCATGCTAAACATGAAAAAGCCCAAGAAATCTGAAAAAAAGAAATTAGCCAACTTTGCTCCCAAGCGTGAAGATATTTCAACAAAAATTAGACCGGAACAGGAAAGAAAAGATAAATTGGAAAAAGTAGAAAAGGTGATAAAAAAGAAACAGAAATCTGCTAAAAATAATACAGAAAATAATAAAAAGCTAAACAAAATACAAAAACTAAAACATGCAAATGAAAAGCAGACACAATCCCAAACAAAATGTAAAACATTAAAAAAGCAACCATAAAATAAAACTATTATTGTCACTATAACATTTCATAGTTTTAATATATTTAATATACAGATTTTTTTTAAACTAAACGATACTATTTTTAAGTATTGTTCAAAATAAATTCATAAAAAATACATTTTTTTTTTTGTTTTGTTTTTAGATTTTTATAACATAATTGCACTTGTTTGATATGTTTCAATATATACTATTTTGTTACAAACAAAAAAAATTTGTTGTTAAGGCACTTTGTTTCCATTTAAACTATATAAATAATATTTGACATTTATAAAAGAAGCTTTAAAAACATTAAGGCATAAAGTTGTTTACTTAATTTTATACAAAGAGTTTTTGTTTTCTATACTAATAAAAAAATAATAATAAAAATCATGACTCACAAAGCCAATCACAAGGTAATTTTGGCATTTTGCTAGCCGGCCATGGTAAATAGCCAGCGGTTTTAAACACCCAATAATCATAAGAAACTTTGGTTATTAAGGCAATAAGTAAAATAACTTCAGTAGCTATAAGGTAATAAACATAATCGGTCCAATCGTGAGGCGATTGGCACACTTTAATTTCTTGTAATTCCATTATACGTTGAGGTATATTACGACATTGTATTTCCACATAGTCCGGTATATCTTTACTGCGCTGCAGTAGCCAAAGCTGCAACAAATACACGAGAGATAATTTAATGTTAAACTTGTAAATAAGGAAACCAATAATCAATCACCTTTAATACTTTAGCCGAGTTACAATCACATATTAATTTATTGCCTCCTAAAAATATTTGTCGTCCCACTATACTGTCCAATACGTTTGTTAATAGATATTCAGGAAGCTGAAAATATAATTTATAAAAGAAAAATGATTAAACCCATTTCGAAAACTCAAAACTTAAGGCCCCAACTATGATCAGCTTAAGGAACTTTGGAGGCCACCGCGTATTTCGATTCGAAAGAAATACGGGCATGTTCTAAAAATCGAAATGAAGTGGAATTGAAATCGAACGAGATTAATTATGTATTGACAAAATTACTGTGGTTTTTCCTGTTTTTAAGATAAATAAGGTAAATATAATTGGTACTCAAAGTATGAACTTTCTTTACAGGCTCGTTTTCAAAATTTGTTCGGTTTTAAATCCCCTTCATTTTGATTTACAGAACATACCCGATAGTTTACGAGTTCAAACAATTTCTACAGTGTATAACGATTTTCGTACTTTTTGTTTCAAATGAACGAAAGTTGATAATACCTTATCGAAAATAAAAAAAATTCCTTTCGAAACGACAGCTCTGTATTACGAACAGTAAAAATCCCTTTCCTTTGTTAGAAAACAAGCTTCAGTTATGCAAAAAGCATTAGGAAATTGTTCGACATCTATTTTGTTGGTGACAAAGTGAAAGAAAATTAAAAAAATTAAGGGGGTAATTTTGTTGTTCACTTCACCTTGCGTTGAGAAAATTTTCATATAAAATTTTTTGAATTTTCAAAATTTCAAAAAATTTTATATGAAAATTTTCTCAACGCAAGGTGAAGTGAACAACAAAATTACCCCCTAAGTTTTTAAATCTTTCAAGTTAGATAAAACTGTAAAACAAACAAATTAACCTAATAATGTTAGAATTTATATCTGTGACGTTAGGCAAAAACGTATTAAGTCAAAAAACGCATTTTTTTTTTCTTTTCTATTTGGTATCACCCTGCAAATAATAGGACCAGTCCAAACACGCGTGTAAAGAGTAGTCCACAAGGGACCAGGACTAGTCCACAAGTAACCCAAACGTATGGCAAAAAACCTGGTCTATTTAACATTACGATGTCCTAGGAGAGGACCATATAACCCACCTTTGGACCACTAAGGAGTAGTTTTAAAACTACTCCATGGTATATAACCCACCTTTGGACCAGTAAGGAGTAGTTTTAAAACTACTCCATGGTATACTCAAGAGGATTAGTTTTGAAGTCGTTTAAACACGAAAGCATGTCGTTAAAAAACGAAGACATGTCGTCTCACTACAAACACTTTTTAACAATGGCATGGTCCATGCTTGCATTACATCGGACTAGTCCATGGAGTAGTCCATTTTATCAAAATGGGTCAGGTGGTCCAATTTTATTTGCAGGGCAGTAACATAAGTCTAGCACCAAACTGCTTTCAATCGTAATCATTTGGTCTTAATGAAATAAGTCCATTAAATAAGGCAATTACCCAGGCAGAAATTACTACTCTTCTAAATATTATGCACCGCCACAACCCTGTAAATACAAAATTGTGACTCTACCAAAAATATGGTACCATCACACACTGTAGATACAAAATTACAACCTTACCCAGCAAAAAACTTTGGAAGTTGTTCGAGTAGAAGGGATATTTTCATGACTTCTTGAGCACTTAACTACTTGAATGAAAAATGCCTTCCAAAATTCGAATAAATTTTAAATAAGTGAACCCATGAAAAATTACATGCAATGCACCCATTCAGCTCTTATGAAAGAATTACAATTTTTCACTATAATAAGGTATTCTTTGAGGATTGAAAGGGGACGAATATTATATACAATTGACTTTAATGATTGAGTTAAATTTTTTTAATATATACATACATATGGAGGGCTCAGAGCTGCAGCGAACCAAGTCAAAAATGAAAATTCGATAATATTTTGAGTTTTATTTAGTAAGTGAATTTCCATTTATTTCTGGAGCCATTGACATGGGTTTATTACCGTTACCTTTGGAACGAAAAACTTTTTGATTTAGTCCGTTACAGAACTCGATAGAGTTAAACTTTGCGAAGAATTTCACACCAGTTTTATTTTATGACTTGGTTCGGTTCAGCTTTGAACCCTCGATATGTAAATACATTTAATATTGATATGTATTTAAATCTGTTATATTTATTTATTAAGGCCTATGCAATAGGTCTGATTATCTCTGCAACAGTACAAAAAACAACAGGCATTTTATTTGTGTAAAATTTACCCGCCGTTGTCAAAATCTTACTACTACATAGGGAAAACAAAAGTAACAATGTTTTTTATAATACATTCCCATAATGCATATAAAAATTAATATCGAGCACCAATGAAAATACGTATTAAAATCATTAATGATTCATTGCTTTTCATTCACACTGATTTCAGTTAATATTCCAGATCAATGAAAACCCCTATCTAATCACTGAACTTTCATTGGTTCTAAGCAATATTTTTAATGACGAGCCGTTTACATAAATGTGAACCCATGCTCGCCAACGACACGCTAATGTTAAAATCATGCATGTTTCACCTAAAAAGAACCAGTGCATTATCCGCGGAACCCATGAATTTACTACTTCTTTTGCATGTCTTTTTTTGCTGGGTAGTTTTTTAATACCGTTTTTAATAAAGATTCAACACCGGTACAACACCCTAAATGCAAATAAACGACTTTAGTTTTTTAAAGTCGTATTTACCATAAAACTATACCGCTACAACCATGTATGTAAAAGAATTAAACCTTTATTTCGTAAATTCGTGAATCCAAGATTGTAAATTTAGATTTACAGTATGTACTGTGACAACACTAAAAAGAAGAGTCGGAAGACGCACATTTGACGTTATCATTTTAATATTGCGACAACATTGTAAATTTGGTAAACAGTACGTTGTATTGATGTTGATAGTACCCCCTGCAACGTCGGCACAGCGTCGTGGTGATTGTCTTTTTCTGCCTGGGTAAATACATAACTATATACATTTTCATATTAATTTGAATGTTTATTCTAAGTCAAATTACAATTTTAAAAGCTTTTATACTTTAACGGCCGTATTTATAACGAAAAGTTGGCATAAAGTAAGAACGCAGTTTATTTATAATACACTCACCAAACTCTGGCCAACGATTTGCTAAACTCTTGTTAACGAGCTGCCAAACGTTTGGCAACTTGTAAAAAACAGCTGTTTAATGTCAAATAATTTTTATAAGCAAAAGAATCAAAAAATGTGCGCAAATGAATAAAAATTTAAAAACTTTTTTTAAAATTTGCATATGTATGTGGTTTTATAAACAGATTACTCCATTTGCGTTTAAAAAGCAAACACTACAAACGAAGCATTTGGCCAGGAAAACCATAACATTGCTGTAAGCCATATAAGAAAGGAGAAAAGCCTTACTTAGCTCAAAACAATCAACTCATTGATTTTGTAAGTTCGATTTTCTTTAAACATATTCGTAGTTAAAGCAATTTTCCCTACACACATAGTTGCACAAATCATATAGAATTTGAGAAAATGTTTGTTTTGTTTCCTAAATTAATTTTCCAATTTTAAATAATTTTTAAATTATTTACGGCTAATTTTACCTAATTTTATTTAAGTTCAGCTATAATTAACTCAAGGCGAATTCATAAAGCTGACATTTTCACGTCACCTGTTTTTTGTTTATTTTTTTGTGTGTATACTGAATGTCAAGTTTTGTTTACATTTTGTGAAAAAATTAATTCAAATTTTAAATTCAACAAAAATTTAAATTCTTGAAAAAAAACTTATTTAAATTTTATAAAATAAAAAAAGTGAATCTAAAAGATAAACACAAGGAAAAAAAAATGCGTAAGGAATAAGTGGAGTCACCATTAATTTGCAATAGAGGAAAAAGATTTACTTTCTAAAGCAATTGTGTATACATATTTTATAAACAAAAAAAATTTACTTTTTTATATTTTCAACAAATAATTTTGACAGTTACTCTAACTTTTTACAAAAACAAAATACATAGTATTTTTTTAAAAAAAGGGAAAGCTAGCATAACTCTATCTCATGATGCGGTCACCTTTATGAATTCGCCTTGAATTAACTATTACTAAAACAATAGGTTTTTTGACTTTTATAATGAAAGTTAATTAAACCTGAACTTGGTGAAATTGGCCATTAATATATAAAATCCAAAAAAAATAGTTTGGTTTATTTTTATTTCACAAAATCTGAAAATATTTAAAATCAAGTGCATTGAAAACGATGAATATTTTCAAAAAAATTTTTGTAAAAATTGACTTATCTTTTTCTTATTTCAGTAGTTTAGGTAAAGAAAAGTGGTCCTCAAAGGTATAAAGTATTTTAATAAATTCTGAACACGGATAATTTTCCAAATTTGTTTGTTTTCAATTTTACGTGATTTCGATTTCCAGAACATGCCCGAAAATTAAAAAAGTTCTAAAAATTAACGATACCTGTTTTGGAATAAGTATTTTTTAGTACTTAAAAAAATTTATTTTTGCCTTTCTCAGGTGTGGAAAGGGAAAGACTATTGGAAGAGGTAGCCATAAAATCATAACAACACGAAAATATACCACTGCTACGAGCCACCCATTATAATTTAGATTTCTACTGTGTATTTATGAGAAAACAATGACCACAGCGTAAAAACTCTTATTATTTTAGAACTTTTTTTTTAACACAACATAATTTTTTGTAAGCCAGTTCTGTTAAATATAGACTGAGCAAAAAAAAAACAGTACAAAAAACAGTACAAAGTGTAAAAAACAGTACATTTGCGTACTGTTTTAGGAGTTGTGCATAAAACAGTACAACTGCAAAAAATCAGTACATGTACTGCTTAAAACAGTACTTATGGCAACCCTAGTGATTGTGTAGAAGCAAAATGTAATGAAAAAAATTTCTTTTTGATTTTTTGACAATCAGACCAAAAATCATTTCATTTTGTAAGACCAAAAGTCTTAAGACTTGTGTGATAGTGTAAAACAGCCTTTAGCACTTTCAAGGCCCATTGAAAAGGTCTGCGCAAGTCACCTACTTAAACTGAAAATATGTTCCAATTTTCTTTTTTGACTTGGGTCACTTCAGCTATTGAAAATACAGTCGAACTTCTCTATAATGAATCCGCATCGAACCGGAAAATTACTTCATTGTATAAAAATTTTAATATGTATATAAAATAAATATATTTTTTTTTACTTTTATTTTAAATAATTGTATACGCAACAGAATTTTTTTAAAATAATTTTTTAGATGAAGCCAAATTTGCATAGAGTGAAATCTATATTTGCAAAATTTGTTCATTGTAGATAAAAATTCACTCTACAAAAATTCATGATAAGGAGATCAAAATACATTTAAATTGGAGCGAAAAGGCTGTGTTTATGTAATTACTTCACTTCATAGTAGGGAGAGCTTCAATGTAAAAAAGTAGAGTTTGACAACTCTACTTCGAACTATTCGAAAAACCGATTTTTTTTTGGATTTTTCCGGTTTTTTAAAACCGGTTCCTTACAAAGGCCGGTTTTCGAAGTAATCGAGAAACCGTTTTTTTGGTCTCGAATAATCGACTTTTTCTTATATTTAATTTTTTTCATTATCTTGCATTCGATGACATTTTTTAGTAACCACTTTTGTTAATTAAACAGTATTTTAATTTTTGTCATCATACATAACATATTCATTACAGTACCAAGCTATTGAACTTGCAGAAGAGTACTACAAAACAGAATTTTTTATAATTCCCAGCAGTATGAGTTAAGCCCAAGTTCTGACTTTGGCTTTGGTTTGTTTCTTTAAAGTATTAAAAATGGATAAAATTACTTTAATAAAGTTATCAAGAGATTATTTTAAACATATTAATGATGGATTATTTACCCTGCAGCCACACAATTAAGTCTTTCTTGATAGTCTTTTACTGTTTGCCAAAATTTCCAAACATTGAAAACTGTAATGTAGGCTTAACGCAAGTTTTAAGCAAATTACTTTCAAGATGTCATCAAGAAAACAATTTATTAAGACAAACTTGTAATCAGCTGTTAAATTGAACGTACAATTGCTAAATAAATGGAAAGTTGAAATCGAAAGCAATCTCGTGGTCAATTTAAAAGTGTGAGTGTGTTAGTAAAAAAGTGAGAGTGTATGTGGCCAATTCGACATCATACTGAGTTTGAGGTGTGTTCAGGGGATTCTTTGTGATTAATGAGATGACTTAGTGGTAATCATGCCAATTTAAAGTGGTTAACAAATCACTTCAATGTACGGTTAATTATCTTGATTTTGTATGATTAAAGCTTAATCACGTTCGAGATGCTTTAACGCGCTTAAAAACCCAAGTGTGAACATAGCATGACATTTTATGTAGTTATATAAGTAGCTTGTATTTTACGTTTTAGTTCTGAAGAACATACGTACAAATAGCTTGTTTTGTTTTACTTTTTTATTAAATAATTTAAAAAACCGAAAAACCGATTATTCGAAACCGGTTTTTAGTTGCAAAACCGAAAACCCGATTTTTTCAGAAGACGGTTTTTCGATGTATTCGAAAACCGGTTTTTGTAAAAATACGAATATTTGACAACTCTAGTAAAAAAGCTCACTTTAGAAAAGTAAGACTGTTCTTGGAGTCATCGTCAATTCATATGGCAATGCTAAAAGCTTTAATCTTTCACTCTAAAACGCCACAGAGGATTAAGGCTAGATTAATTTTATTATAAGATTAACAAATCTTAGTATTGACCCTGGTTTAAACTCTAAGTAAAAAACCCGCTCTTAGTGTAATTTTTTTTTCTATAGAAATTTAAAATTAAGACAATTTTAATTTCCATGAATTGTGTTTATTTTTATATTTTTTTATAGTTAAAAAAACACTTACCCGTTTTATATTATTGTTTCGTAAATATAGTCGCTGAAAATGGTCCATAAATTTGGTACCCTCTAAATCATGCATCGATTCGATGTTATTATTATCGGCCAATAATTTTACAATACTTTGGTAAGTGGGATTATTATGAAAATGTTCCCCAATTACAGTGATCTGTTAAGAGAAATTTTTATAACTTTACTTAAATCTTACAATTGAAATGTATAAATCTCAAAAAGAATTACTCACATTATTATTGGTTATATTTAATTGAAATGTATTTTCCGGTAACTTAGGAGGTAATTCGGTTAAACCGAGGTTAGAACAATCAACACGACAAAATATTTTATTTTTTGATGGATCACCCTAAATACATAAGAAAAAAATGTATATATATTTTTTAAGGATAAATTTTATTTAATAAATAAAAAAAAAACTTGGAACTAATTGCACGACGTAAGTGAAAAAGTTATTTAAGTTTGTGATACATATTTTCATTTCCAGCAAAAATATGCTAGAAAATTTTGCCTGTTAAGTTAATTTTTAATTGTATTTAATTGTCTACCTACCGCTGATAACATATGTTCCGGCGCACATGTACATTTGCCTTTTCCTGGTATAACCGGGCAATCAGTAGAAAAACGTCTAATAATATCGATTTGATTAATTGCTATATAATCCGTTGTATTAAACCAATTAAAAGTAGAATCCATTAAACAAAATGAACTGTTGGGCGCCACAAATTTAAATGAACCACGAAATATGGTCTCCACCAATTTATTGCACAGCATGCGTTTGTTATCTCTAAAATGGTTAACATATACACATAAAGAAAATTTTTAAAGTAAATGTATTTTCCACCTACATACCTTATATCCATAGTTATATTTTGATTAGGACCCAATTTGGGTATTTCTGTTAGATTATTTTTTGAGAGATTTAAAAACTTCAAATATATATGAGTGTTTATTGTAACATTTCGTAGGTTATTATTAGATAAATTAAGGCACTTGACTTTCGACATACGTGAAAATGTTTTAACAATACGGGTTATATTGCCATCAGTTATGGCCAATGATTGCAGTGTTTGAAAGATGGGCGATGATAAATCAATTTCTGTAATTGTTACATTATAAATATGTAGATTAGTCCAATTACCAGTATTTGGACAACCACTTATCATTGATAGTTGTGTGATATTACAGCAATACCAATTGTTGTGAGTGGTATTTGAGCTGGGGTGTTGACGACACTGACAGGTGTTGAAATAAGACGTTTGATAGTGGCTGTTATTGGTACCGTTGTTGTTGGTAAAGAAATTAAGGCACAAATTTTCTTCCATTTGAAAACAATAGTCAGGTGCTGTTTCAACCTGAGGCACAATCTCCGATTTATTAGGTTCCGTGGTAGCTAATGAATTGCCACCATTGCCGCCTGTTGCTGCACCCGTGCTTATAATGCTTGGTATAATAACTTGGGGGTCTTGGGAGACAGGAAGTTCTTCATCAGGCCTACCCCTAACATAAGCTGCACTGTAAATGACAAGTGCTACAAAAGTTAAATACTGAAAAGACACAATATAAAATAAAAGCAATAAAGTCATTTTTGAAATATGGCTGGCATTCAAATATGTATAAAAGTTAACATTGTCTATAACAAATTATTAATTGCTAAAGCAAATATTGACAAACTCAGTCAGCAAATGTTCAAATATTTGCTCTAAAGAGTAAAAAACATAACAGGGCTTGAATGTGTTTGTCATGAATTCTAAGGAGTGTCTATACTTTAATATAAAAATCATACAGCTGTGGCGTTTTTTTATTCAATCCTATTTGTTTTATTTTTAATTGAAACAGTGAAGGAAAAAAGTTGAGACAAAAATAAACCAAGATTTTTCAATAAATTTTCAGTTTCCTTTTGCTTAATTTAGTTATTTAACAGTCAACTATTATTTTGGCTTAAAATCTGTAAAATTGGTAAAATATCTGAGTATAGCTGCGTTCGAGAACACAAAAGTTTTTGCTATTTTTTACTGAAATTTACTGTATTATACTAAATTGCGTTCGCGTACACAAAATATAGTAAATGAGAACACAAATTGAGAGCGAAAAGTGACAGTTCTTGACTGAGTATTTACAACATTTTACTGCAGAAATTGTTGCAGTAAAATTTAGTAAACAAAAAACATACAGTCTGTCAAGAATGAATTTTTACATTAAAAAAAAAAATAACTTTTTTACTTTATTTTATAAAAAGAAAAGTACTTTTTATTATTTTGTTATTAAAAAACTAATTTTTTTATTTCTTGCACTCTGATACTCTGATAAAAAAAATCCACTTTGATTAAAAAAAGCAAAATATTTTACTAAAAAGTTACTACTCATTTTTTTTGGTGTCAAGAAACTCCCCAGGCAGAAATTACGACTCTTCTAAATATTATGTACCGCCACAACCCTGTAAATACAAAATTGTGACTCTACCAAAAATATGGTACCATCACAACATTGTAGATACCATGGTAGAATGATACAAGGTATAGTCATTAGAAATTTTGTTTTCAATTAGAAAACCCATAGAATGTCAAATTTATTTCTAACAAAAGAAAATGCCAAAGAGTAAAATAAATTAAAAAAAAATTTAAAAATTAAAATAAAAAAAGTTACTAATATAATTTTTTCAATCAGACAAAGAAATTTATAAAAAATGTTGCATATGCAATTGTTCTTTGGAACAAAAAAAGATCCATTTTATACATGTCCCGAAAATAAAACGAAATTGTGGAATGATTCATGCGGTGTTGATAAAAAAAACATTCAAAAATCTGTATGTTTCATTTTGAAAACACAGATTTTTTTATCTGAATCAAAAACCAAAACGTGCCCGTTTGATGCGCTGTGCTATACCATCTGTCATTGATGTAAAAGGAATAGACGAATTTCTGATGTATGCTAATAAATTCTCCGGTAAAATTTTTTTTATTAATTTGTGTCCTTTATAATATTACTTTTTTTTACATAAATAAACAAACTATTTTTGTATATCATTTGGTAATTTGTTTTATTTTTTATTCTATTTCTCTTGTTTGACATTACATTGGTAAAAAAATTGACAACTCTCTCTAATGAACCTACCTGGTACTTATTATACCGTGGTAGATACAAAATTACAACCTTAGTTTTTTAATACCGTTTTTAAATAAGATTCAACACCGGTACAACACCCTAAATACAAATATACGACTTTAGTTTTTTAAAGTCGTATTTACCATAAAACTATACCGCTACAACACTGTATATACAAGAATTAAACTATAATTTTCTAATACCGTGTTGATAATAGTTCTATACCGCTACAACGCTGTATATACAAAAATTTAACTACACTGGTCTGTTTAAATATTAGCGTATTTCCAGGAAGTCATGGCTTAATTCACCTGTTGTGTTTCTATAATATGTTGATTTACACGAAGCTGACTTTCAGTGTTTAGTTCGGTACGATATGTAAAGGACTGTTTTGTTCACTGTCCATTGATGACTTTAATTTTTAAAGAACAAGAGCCCTTATATTAAAGTTGGAAGTTGGTATACTTCTAATAGATAAATACGTAAAACTACAACTTTAGACTTGGGAAACTGCATAAGCATATCTATAGACGCACAAAAAAATAAGTTTTATTGTGCATGCCCATAATTTATCGATTTAGTTAAGATTAAAATTAAACATTTCCAAAATTTTGATAAAAATAAAAAAATCGATTTTAAAAGCCCAATAATCGATTTCAGTATAAAATCGCATACGTAAATTCGATTGCAAAAAATCGATTTTTTTACAACAAAATCGATTTTCGATTGGAATCGAAATCGATTTACCATTCCCTAGTTGATAGTACCCCCTGCAACGTCGGCACAGCGTCGTGGTGATTGTCTTTTTCTGCCTGGGTCTTTTCACAAATATTGTGATCTATATTAAGCAATAACATTATTAAAAAAGAAAATGAATTTTTTGTTTTTAATACTTGGTTTGACCAATCTTAGCATCTGTCACGCTTTGGACTCTCTTTTCCATCGAGTGAATTAACTTCCTTAAGTCATAGTTAGCTGGTATATTTTGCCACTCTTCAAATATTGAACTGTATTGTTAGTCGGTTGTCGTGTAGCTACAAATTTTCAATCGGATTTAAGTCCGGACTTTGGTCAGGTTTTTTCTATATTAGATATTCTTACTACATGGAACTTGTGTTTGGTGTCGTTATCTTGATAAAATTTGAAGTGCGGCTTATTATCTCGTATGAACCCAAATTTTTTTTTCCAATGCGCATCCATTGTTGTCTCTATAAAATCTAAAACACCTACCCAATTAATCATCGTAGACATTTTTCCAAATTGTTGGAATAAGGTTGCGATTTTCCAACGATGTAAGGGGTTTTCTCCGCACTCTAGTTGGTCCATCGTTGTAGTAAAACTAAATTTTGGTCTCGTCGCAGAATATCACATCGCCCCAATTGTCCACAGGTTGCGAAATGTTTCTTATGGCGAGGGAAAAGCATTCTCTATAATTACTGCGGAAAGTAGTGTTTTTTTACGGGCTGCTCTTGAAGAGTATGCGTTTTTAATAAGACCTGTTGAAAAGTTTCACGAGAAACAACAAAATTACACTATTCTTCAAGCTCCTTCGCAAGTCTCCTTGTTGAAATCTTTGGAGTCTGGGTCACTTTTCTTAGAATTAAGCGCTGTATGCGCTTATTTATATTAGTATAAGGGCCTACTCCAGGCTTTAATTCTAGCCTACCCTCTTTTTCAGCACGGTAAAGCACATTATAAATGGTTATTTTTGATACCAAAAACCTGTAGCTCCTGAGTATGTTAATTACGTGCACTAAAATAATTCTACGACAAATGATTTGTAAAATTACAAAGAAAACATAAATAACGGCATATTACCGCTAACAATCAAGAGTTTCCTAAAAAATTGAAAAACTTATATTATTTTATTATTTTTCTTTTAACATTTTTATAAAATATACGAATGTTTTCAAAGCTCGTTTGCAAACAACAAACATTAAAGTCGCACTTTACAGACTTACAGCCACACTTTTTTCTCACTTTTCGAGAAACGATGGAATGAATATTTTGTTTCGCATCTTTTCGATGCAAGAAGTTCTCACTTTAGTTATAGAAAATGGGTACAGGGCTCTAATAGAAGTCCAGCATAGTGCTAAATGCAAGTATTGTTATTTTGAAGAGGTACATAGACTACGTACAGATGCACAGTACTTTGTTTCCATATAACGATGGGAGAAATTTTTGTATTTGCTATATTATCCGGTATAAATTTGTATAAAACTATATTTTTTATAGCCATCCTATAAGGAGCATAAGGTCCCAATCCAACCATCATATATGTTCTTTGTAAATCAGTTTCTGCCGCAATTTCGAAAAGTCCTTTGACGAAAATATGCAATAATTTCTAAAAAATTATCCGTATTTCATTAAGTTTGGCATAGCGCGTGTCTGTTTTTGATTTACGGTCACGCACACTTTTGATGCAACCCCTTACGCATAAAAAACATGCAATTTAGTTTTCACATACTCTCACGTAAAACATTTTATATTTTATCAGAAACGTGTCCACTTATTTGTCTGATGATCAACCATAAGTATTAATATTTGTATCTCTTTTAGTTAAGGAGCAATCCGGTTATTGGGTTTACCTTTTTTAACACCTAAACATTCAAATTTCCAAAAAATCCCGTGTTAGTGGATCGATTTGGCGAGAGACCAACTTCGAATCCAAATTTCAACTTTTTAGCTTCACGCTGGGCGATGATAGATAGATATAGAAAATTTTTTTAAAAAAAAAAGATAACAAAATAGGTACGATTTTCACCCCTTAAACGTTCGAATTTCAAATTAATGAGCAACAATAAGAATAACATTCTTTTTTATCTTTTTAGTTTAATATATATGAGGTTTGTTCCCCAACCATTTGAATTTCCGAAATCGATTTGGCGAGAAGTTCCAAACTTCAACTTTACATATCGTCATATGATTACAAAATGGCCCTAAGTTACAAAAAATTCATAATCTTCTTTTTGATCGATTATGACGCAACATATAAAAAATATGTTTTTTGAAAATTTTACACTTTTACAATTAAAAATCAATGAATCAGCCAGTCATTAAAGCTATAGGTATATAGATAAAGTAATTTTAAAATAACTTAAAGATAAGTGAGTGAAACAAATACATAAATTAAAGAATCTAAAAGATTTTAATCATTTGATTTCAAAGGTCACAGGCCCTGATTAAATTAAATTTTTTTAGATGTAATTTTTTGCTGTTAAAAGTCATCATCATTACTTAAAAGGCTCTCTACCTCAGTAACGACACTTTATATTTGCATATATTTGGAGATATCTCCAAAATCTATATTTTTTAATCTTGCTATATTCGGCTGTCTCTAATCTTAACTACCTTCCCTCATAATATTAAATATCGTACAAAAACCTTAAATTGGGAGTATAACTTGTATTGGGGTCAGGTGAAATAACCGGCCGATTTCGTATATTTTTAATATTTAAGACTTCTAATTAGTATTGTGGTTATTTTGTTGAACTATAGACTTCTTATATATATATAAGAAATATCTGAGTCTAATAACGTTTCCTGCAATTGAAAAATTGTTTAAGTTTCACAAAATAAATACGGCATATGGGCAAATCCTGCGTGGCGAACGCTACATTCGCACTCATTTTCTGATTGAAATATAAACATTTGTTGGTCTTTCAAAAGAGAGAGCTTCAACATATACATAGTGTTTAGTGACATTAATATGTACTAACGAATGGCATACATATATCATAATTTCTTAGCAGGTATCACAAAGTTTTGTGACGCACGCCACAAAAAGTGGAAGTAACTTCAAAGGTTGACGTGTGTTTTCCAAATTTTTAGCGAATTTTGCATCGTAAGGTATACAAAATCTAATTCCTAAAGAAAGATGACTATAAGAGAATTCTAAATCCACTTATTCGCAGCCAAAAAATGTTGTTTTTTGACAAAAGCCGTGAACGCTTTGTGACGCACAGCTCACAACGCATGCTACAGTTTTCCAGTAGTAGGTATATTATTATTATATTTATTTATTTTAACAAAGCAAATTATATTTTTATGAATTGCATTTCTTAAACTAATTTCTTAACTAAAGAATATAAACTTTTTTTGAACGAAATTTATATTTTGATGAGTGCTATTTTAAGCACAAAAATCACCTTAAATAATGCTAAATTCACGTATAACATTAAGAGATCTCAAACGTTTATTTATAGGTGTTTAAAGTATTTAAATGTTTTTATTACATTTATTATATGTAAATATCAAATAAATTTAAATAATATCACATACTAGTGATAATTAAATAATTGATTAACTTCCTAAAAATGTGTTTATAAAAGATACAAATATGTAAGTACGTCAATACCGAAATATTAAACAATTTAAAATTCTTACGGAAATTTATATCGATCGAGATTCCCATTTAAATTGAAGGGTAATTTTGATCGAAAAAGTATATTATGTAGTTTTTAAAATATTTCGATATTAGGCATGTTGTTTTAAACGATGTCAAGGCGAATTCATACAGGTGACCTTCTCGAGTCTACTGTTACATTTTGTGAAAAAATTTGTTAAAATTTATTTAACAACAGGAAAAAAACCAAAATAAATACCTATGTAAATATGCTATACACACATATAAAAATTCAATTTCAAAAATAGCACTGTGTGACAAATTCAAATTTTTTCCTTATTGGCAGAAACGCCTCTTAACATATGTACCTATATCCTTTAATCTAGAGATAAAACATAGGTAGCCAAACTAAAATATAAAAACTAAAATTTAAAAAAATTCGAAATTGTATTTTTTTTATTTCCACAAAAATTTTAATTTTTAAATGAAAATAAAACAAAAATTTACGTATTTTTAGACAATATGTACATATCGCTCATTTGCTGCAAGACCGGCATAACTTAAAAAAAAAAACCATTTCGAGATAAACGCATTTAAAGTTTTTGATTTGCTCTAACTACCTACTTAGAAATAAAGACACATTCTCTTCAAACTGGGAAAGTATAAAAGATATAAAGATGAATTTAAACACAATATAAAGAAAAACAAAGCGAAAAATTCTGCATCTTTAACTCCAAAATTTCATTTTTTGAGTTATGCCGGTCTTGCAACAAATGAGCGATATGTATATTAAAAATGAGATAATTTAGAAATTCTCTACATTTGCCCAAATATAAAATAAAATATCTGTCGTTTTTTCACTACGCTTGAAATTTTCCGAAAAATTCCCTACAAAAATAATAATATTGTCTGGGGTATAACAAGTCACTAGTACTGGTGACTGTGTCACTAGAGAATCTGTACAGATTTCCTGCAGGGTTTTTTCAGACGTTACAAATACCACTACAAACCCTTCCCCATGAATAGTACGCGACCTTAGGACTACAAGTTTCTACCAAAAAATATAGAGATAAACAGTCAAAGCAAAATAAATTCAGAAGATATTGAAAAGAAAAACAATAACAAAATCCCATTACGGCTAAAAATAGAATTGCAAGAAATTAAAACAATCAGTGCGCAAACAACTTAATAGAATGATAAAGAATAATAACCAATTATAATGAACAAATTTTTTTGTTTTTATATTTATGTAAACATGCGTTAAAACCTTTATCGCAGAGAAAATTAAGTGCACAGAACTATTAATTTTACAAAAAAAAAGATAAAATTACGAAAAAAAACTTACTTTTATTTGTATTAGCATTTTGTTTTAGTTATTGAGATCTAATAGTTACTTTATTTTTTACATTAATACAAAATATTTTGTTAATTTTTAAAGTTTCATTTTATTGCACTAATGTTAAGTTGTTGTCGTGTTTTTTATTAATCATTTTTTAAATAATTTGTTACACAAAATTTTACACCCATTGTAAAACACGAATCAATGGCTACTTGTTGCCAGCTTATTTAAATCCGTAACTCTTTTTTATAAATAAATTATGTAAAAATAGTTATAATTGGTTGCATCTAAACTAAAGAAAAAATCAAACAGATTTATTTATAAATTAATAAAGAAAACAACAAAAAAATACAACCGACATTGAGAATTGTCAAAAAACAACTAAGAGAATTTTCTGAGAAAGGAAATTAATTGTTGCCAGGCAAAAAAGCAACAGTTGGTTAAGGAGATGCCACATTTTGTTTGTGCCATGCTTATAGCTCGAAATGAAATTCTTAGCAAAACACTAAAGTCCTTTTTCATAAACCATATTCCATGTTTATAACAGGTTTATAAGACGAATTTTATGAGAAATTTTGTTTAATTGACCTTTAATAAAACTGAAATATATTTATGAATAAGGGGGTAACAAATTTAAACAAATAAGCTCGAACTGTCAAAATCAGATGACGTTTCGACACAACCTGTAGTTAATTCGCCTTAAAATACTACTTAACTTCTACGAAAATATATCAATTGTATTATTAATATTATATATAAACTAGCTGGCCGCCCCGGCTTTGCTCGGTAGCTGATAGTAATGATCGATGGAGCCGTTTTTATACATAGAAGAAGAAGATTTAAAATTATTTTATAAATAAATAAAAATTAGTAAATAATATTATTATTCTAAAAGAGCCTTAGGCCAGTTGATTTTAGTTGTTGATTTTAGTTGTTTTTGTAATTGTATAAAAATGCTACCACCTTCGGTATACTCTGTTAAAATACACCTCTGGTGTGATGAGAATACAAAAGTTTCTAAAATGGTTTAGAAAAAAACCATTTACCGACCGCTTGTCAGATTTTGTATTCGTATTCTCTCTTACTCAATACATTTTGCTTTTACTTGATAAGATTTTTCTCATTCTACATCATTTTTTGCAATGTCGTAATACATTGTATTACCGTGTAAACTGGCCTTAAGTGAGCTTCTCAATACAATAGGTAAACTGTAAATTTTTTTTGTTTGTTTTGTTTTTGTGTGTTTTTAGCTCTGATTAGGATAAATAAACTTTAAAGCCAGTTTTTTTTTAATTTCCTAAGCTAATCCCCATAAAGTATATATATTCTGGGTATATAATTCTAAGTCGATTTAGCCATGTCCGTCTGTCCGTCTGTCTGTCCGTCTGTCTGTCCGTCTGTTGAAAACACGCTCACTTTGGAACCACTTAAAAGAAATGAACAAGCGCCAAATTGCTTGTAGTTATCCTAAGCAGCTTGGGATTGAAATCCAGCAAAATCGGTTTAGTAGGACCAAAGCTATGAATCAAAATGTGGAACCACCACCTAAAAAAATTGATAATTTTGTTACAAAAAATAACATAAATGCTGAAACAATGCACGGAATGAGATAAGATTTTGCAAAAAATTTTTTTATTTGACTAGAAATAACACTGTGAAATTTCGTGACGATCGGTCCATAATTTACCTTAGGCCCCATATAAACTCTACTACCGGAAAACAGTTTAGTACGCCTAAAACCGTAAAAAATAATGCAATCATAACAAATTTTGGCTCGTCACAGTTTTATAGGACTATAAATGATACATACTGTGAAATTTCGTGAAGATCAGTACATAATTTACCCTAGGCCCCATAGAAACCCTACTACCGAAAAACAGTTTAGTCGCCTAAAACCATAATTAATAACAAATCGTCACAGTTTAAAATAATATAATAAAATAAAATAGACATCATACAGCTATTACTCCTTAAACATTCGAACTGTCGGTGGAGGGTATCAAAGATTCGGCACAGCCGAATATAGCACTCTAACTTGTTTTTGTGTGATTTCGGTTTATGATTAAAAAGACGACAGTGATTTTGTTGTCATAATTTTTTTTTATTATGATAAAGCTCTTTTTTAAGGAAATTTATTACAAGTTTCATTCAATTATTTCCATTGTAAGTATTAAATTTTTTTTTTTTTTTGTGAGAAGTTCAGAAAGTGCAAAAAATAAGATATTTCCTTTTTTCAAGTAGAGTTAAAGCTGTTTATTCCGCATAATTCTGGCGTAAAACTATATTTGGGCTAATCTTTTAAGTGTTCACTTTAAGATAAATCAAAAACATCTTGCGCGTTTTTGCGACCGCCATACATCTTTTTCACTTTTCCAGTATGACCTCCACTCTTTCGCGAAAGGAAATTTTTGAAGAATGGGTTAAAACTCCCAAAATACATCGGAAAGACGTATTATTGACTTTAATAATGGTTAGATATGTCCTTCAAGATATACTAGAAGTCGATTTTTTTCCCGGGATAGCGGGAGTTTTTTTTTAATTTCCCGGGATCCCGCATTATATTCATTTATATATTTGATCTCATTTTTTATTTAATTCACCCCAGGTCTCCACGTAGCAATATTTATTGCGGCAAACGTCAAATTTGATTGCTCCATTAAATTTGCGACGTATAGACCGCAAATTGCCATGAGTGGCAATAACAAAAATACATTGTATCTACATACAGAACTACTGTACTTTTTAAAAGTAAAAAAAAAAAATTCTGTTTCTATGGAAATTGTTTGTATGTACCTATGTACATATAGACCTATTTGCGCGAAATTATCGTATATGCCAATTTTTTTGAAATTAAGTTTTTGATGCAATCTTGTTCTACATTCAAAGAGACGTCGCCTGACAAAATATTGTAGGCGAATTCCACTTCGTTGCTCCAAAAAATTTAATGTATATTTTCATATTTGTATTGCAAGTGATAGCAGAGAAAATTATAAAAATGGCTCTCCTGTAAAATTTGGTTTTTGTAACATACGATAATTTCGTGCAAAGGGGTCGATATGTGCGTTTAGTTTCATTTCAATTTTTTTTTTCTTGTACTACATAGTTAATGCTGAATGAATGAGTATACATGAGTAATGCTTTTTTGATTTCTTGCTTTTTTGTTTTTTTTTCATTGTCGCACCGAACACACAAACATCTTTATTAAAAAACGAAGCTAACGATTGTATAAATAACAAAGCGCGATGTGCATTATTTGAATGACTGCAAACCAGCAGCGAATATTTGCGGTTGCGCAAGTTTTATTGTATGTCCGCAAGTGAGTGTATTTGTTGCTGTTCATTTAATGCGATTTTTTTGCAATTGCACAAAGCCGTTCTCTGATAGATACAGAGATAGAGATTAAGATATAGATAGATAGATTTAATAAAAATATGATTTATCACTAAGTTTTCTGTTTTTTTTTTTAACTGGTTTGCTATTGCACCTCAACTCAAGATGTTATAAATGTAATATTATATAGATGTTATATTCTACACATGCATGTTATTGTTAATGTTAACCCAGTGGGGATGAAGGATGCTAATTTTTCTTTGGTGCCATCGTGGTCTCTTGGTTTCATAATTGAAATTTTTTAAATGAAATTGCGTCTTAATCCTTTCGCTACAAGTTTTTACTGGGTTACTAAAAAAATCCAATTTTTTGGATTTGTATTATAATTGGCCCTAATAACAACAATCAATACTCACTTTTGAAAAGAATGCACCCTAAATGTGTTTTTTGGACTGTATCCATATGGATACATCTTTCGGTTATGGTAAAGAAATTTTGTTAAAAAAACTAACATAAATAACGGAATAATGCACGGAATTCTAAAAGATTTTGCAAAAATTCGTTTTATTCGAGCGGAAATCATGCTGTAAAATTTCGCGAAGATCGGACCATAATTTACTTTTAGACCCATATAAGCCATAATCCCGGAAAACAGTATATAACGCATAAAACCTTAATAAATAATGCTATCAGAATAAAATTTATTACTTCACAGTTTTATAAGACTAGAAACCACAATAATAAATTTCGTGATGATCGGTCCATAATTTGCAAAAGGCCCCATATAAAAACCACTCAGCAGCATCAAACTTAAAATTATTTTATATGCATTGTGTGTATATAATTCAACACCATAACTTGCGTTTGTATCCATATGGATACATACTATGTTTAAAAAATCTGCACAACTTTTTTCCGGCTTAAAACAAAAAACTATTGATGCAAAAAGTTAAAATAAACCTTTTTCTTTATGTTGGATGTGTTTATTTTTAAACATGGTCATACATATATATGTTATTTGAAATAAAAAAAAATTTATTTTTCAAAAAAAAATTTATATAAAAAAACGTTTTTTTAAAAATGCTATATTTTTCTAAATTTTACAAAAATCCAAGAGTTTTTATTAAAAATAATTCATAAGATCTTAAAAAACAATAACGTGCCGCTATCTAAGCCAATTCTTTGACCTGGAGATTGTCTGATGCCTCCACAGTTGAGTGTATCCATATGGATACAACGTAGCGAAACACGTTGGCTGCCAAAGCCTTTTTAGAATTTTGATCGTTCAGTAGCAATGTCATTTAACCATTTTGGTCACCTGAGGCCAACAACTTATTTTTGTTCTTTATTGTTTCTTAGTAGCTAAAAATAAGTTTAGACTACTCACGACTTTATTTTGGTCCCTAATTTTGCAGTTAGTATAACGGTTTTTGTGTCGCACATTTTAGTGCGACATGGCCTGGGAGAACATAAAACATGTTGCGGGGCCACGTCGCACGAAAATGTACGACACAAAAAACCGTTATAGCTGCAAATTAGGGACCAAAAAAAAATCGCGAGTAGTCAAAACTTATTTTTAGGCACTAAGAAGAAGAATTAATATCACTATTTTTGCACTTTATTAACAAATTGATTTTTTAATTTTAAGTTTATGGTTTTTCTACTGATCTCCAAATTGAATTTCTAATTTTAAATGTATTGTTTTTCTACAGATCTCCATTTGAATTTACATACATATATGTATATTGTTATACATTTTTTTGCTCATAAATGAATTGATTTTTAAAAGAATTAATAAAAATACAAATTAAAATTGCCAACTTTTTTATTATCAAAAAAAATACTATTAAAAATACACAGCGGCCATGGGAAATATACCAAAATGTTCACCACAGGCCAGAGAATTCAAATTCCATGTAAAATTCCATATTAAAATGTACGAAAATGTGCGACGTGGCCTAAGGGTAACATTTAGGTGTCGCACGAAAGTGTGCGACGTGGCCTCAGGGTAACATCTGGGTGTCGCATGAAAACGTGCGACGTGGCAGCCAACGTGTTAATACCGGTTCAGTGACTATGATTCATCGATGAAAATGGGAAAGTGACGATGTCGCTCAAATACGCCACCGAGAAATTCTCTACAACGTGTGTGCTTACGTATGTAATTAGGCTTGCCAACCGTACTTTATAATAAAGTATTGTACGTTATTTCGAGGAATTGTACTCTATACTTTATGAGAATAAAAGAGTACGCGAAAATACTTTATTTCGCATGATTAGATTTATCTAGAGTTCAATGCTTAGTGCTGGTTCACACAGGTCAAGTTTGACTCTTCAAGTCTTGAGCTTTTAGGAGAGAGGGGTAAAGAGAATGGAAAGGGGTACATACTTGACCGTACCAGTCAGTTTTGTATTTTTCTTTTCTTTTTTCATCCGTAATATTCAACGTGAAATTGGTTGCGAGTTATTATTTTGACATTCCTTTTTTTTTTGCCGCGCTATCGTCTGAATCTAAATCAACAGCTTCTTCCATACACTCTATTACTCTTTTGATTAAATTATCTTTTTCTTTAGAATCCATTTTAAAACACAAAACTTTAATATACAAAATAATTGTATACGCATATCTGGTCAAAAAAATGAACAACTGAAACAAAATGAAATGTCAAAAAAGCGACAAAGTTGAAGGAAAAGAAAACAAAAATTTATTTTGTGCATGAACGTGAACGCAAGTTCAAAAGAAAATTTAAATAAAACTGTTCAAGTAAACTTGACCTGTGTGAGTTTTTAGGAGAGAGGGGAAAATAAATGGCATTCTCTTTTCCCTTTTCTCCTTAAAGCTCAATACTTGAAAGGTCAAACTTGACATGTGTGAACCGGCACTTAGTGCCTCTATCAACTCCATCAAAATTATTTCACAGATATTCCGCACAAGTTTTTTTCATACGAATTTCACGTGAAATGTTGAACAGAGTACCAGGCTTAAAGGAAATTTTATTGCGGATTTCGTTTTTTTTAGTAATTTCAATCAACTGAACCGTTTTTGAACCGGTATTGGATTGAGCGTACCCAAATTAGGTTAAAGCGCCAGTTGCCTGGCTTGTCTCATAAAAAAGTGTCAAATTCTAGCACAGTGTAATTGTTTGATAAAACTTGCGAAAAGCAATAAAAAAACGTTTTTAAATATAACAATAAAAATAAATTAATTGTACTTTATATTTATACTGTGTACTTTTTTTTCTTAACCTTAAATAATCAATGTACTTTAATTGCAACCAAAAAAGTTGGGAACCCTATATGTAATAAAAGAGAAAACGCCCTGAATTTGACTATCGCTGATGTAAACGAACTAGAAATTTTTAAGAAAGTCTTTTAAATCATTGAAAGTTTTTTTAATATAGCTCTCTGTTTTTAGAACACGAGCGCAAAAGTTACTCGTTGAACTAACATTTAAAACAAATTTTGAAACTTTGTTTTTGTTTTAAATGTTAATTGAACGAGTCACTTTTGCGCTCGTGTTCTAAAAGCAGAGAGTTATATTTAAAAAAACTTGCAATGAATTAAAAGACTTTCTGAAAAATTTCTTGTTTTCGCTCGCGTTCTAAAAACGGGCAGTAAGTATACAGAAATTTCAACAAAGTACTTTCATGTGTAAATGTAAAATGTTGTAGTAACCCTTCGGCCACACGGTCAAGTTGTTCTTGATAGTCTTTTAAATATGCTGCTTGTCAAAATTTACATAAATTGAAAGCTGTGACGTAGGCTGCATTAAATTTTTGAGCAATTTACTTTAAAGATGTCATCAAGAAAATAATTTATAAAGATAAACGAAAAATTTGCTGACTAACCTTGAAATCAGCTGTTTTCTTGAACGTAAATTGAAACACTCACTGGCAAGAGAATTTTAAAGGCAAGTTCGTATCAATTTTTAAAAGTATGAGTGTATTGGTAAAAAAGTGTGAGTGTATTAAACTTTGATAGGCAAAACTTGATCGTGTATCCCTCAAGTAACTTGGTGGCCACACGATCAAGTTTTGCCTTTCAATTTGCAATACACTCTCAGTTTGTTACTAACATACACTTTTTAAATTGACCACGAGATGGATTTCAATTTCACCTTTCTATTTGTTTGGCAATTTTACTTTCAATTTAACAGCTGATAACATGTCTTTCTTTAAAATTGTTTTTTTGATGATATCAGGAAAGTAAATTGCATACAAATTTAATGCAGCCTACATCACAGGTTTCAATTTATGTAAGTTTTGACAAGCATTATATGTAAAATACCATCAAGAACAACTTGATCGTGTGGCCGCAGGGTAAAGGGAAAACTTTTGCTGCTTATATTAAAGTGGCGTTATTTTAAACCCTGAACATTACAAAATTTGTGATGGCAACTCTTGTACTAGAAATTCCCCTGTTGTTTTTAAAACCAAACAAAACAATAGATAGATTTTACATAAAATTTCATTATTTGCGTATAAATTTTGTTAATTTGTTGATACAACTTTAATTAATATAAATTGTTTTATAAAATAAACCAAAATGCCTATCGATGTTAGAGAATTGATTGAAGCCTTTTCCGTACTGGCTGATGAAAGAAATGTACGAGTCGCAGTCAAACAATCAGGTAAAGGAGCTATAGTATGTGGAGCTTGTTGCTTTGCTGGTGGTCTATTATTGGGTCCAGCTGGGCTGGCTGTAGGTGGTGTTGCTGGCGGAGTAGTGGCCTATAATATGACAAAAGGTAAATTTATTTTTACTTGGTAATTAAATTACGAAACATGTGGACTTTGGATTACGTGGCGTTAAGACGATAGATTGATAAAGGTGATTAATAGTTTGATTATACCTTTAGGTTCTTTCCGTCCTTTGGGTGATGTCATCATAAATGATTTAAGTGATACACAAAAAGAACAACTTGTTCAACATGTCGCCAAAGCAGTACAAGATGTCCATCCTACCGATTTGGTTATGCTTTTGCCATTAATCATGAATAATGCTTCCATACAGCAGGCAGTTTTAAAAACTGTTGTTAGTTTTGTGTCAAATGAGTTGAGCTTGCAAATAATTGACTGATAAAGAAGTGTTTTGGGGATAAAATAATAGCTATTTAAGATTTTTGTTTTCTATACTAATAATAACGTTGTTATGTAATAAGTGATTTAAAAATTATGGCCCCTATTACGGTTTACAACTCAACTCAGTTGAGTTGTAATTGTGTTGTTATGATCAGTTGTAATTTTAGTTTTTTGGTCGTGCTTTTGTTCACCGCAATATAGCAAAGTTGTAAACCATAATATAAAAATTAAGAAATTACAACTCAACTGAGTTGAGTGTTAAACCGTAATAGGGGCCATAGGCCCCTATAATAATTAGGTATAAAGTAAGAAAACCTCTGGTCTAAATTTCAATATCTCTTTGCCAGATTCACAATGACAGCCACATGGTGTTCATAATAAAGCAACAATTTTTTACATAAGCGCACGAAAACGTTTTTAAAAACATTGTTAAAATTTTTATTCAAAACTAAATAAAAATTATTATAATCGTCATTTACAATTTCATACAAATTGATACTAAAGTAGACTAAGGCAGGCCCGTTTTCACAACTTACCGATAGCTAAAAGTAGACTTTAACCGGCCTTATAAAAAGTGTTCCATTATTAAAACTTCACTTTAACCTAAAGTGGGCGATTAGGTAGATTAAGGTTCATCCAACCTGGTAGGTTAAAGTAAAGTTGTTATAATGGAACACTTTTTATATGGCCGATAAAATCCTACCTTTAGCTATCGGTAAGTTGTGAAAACAGGCCTAAATCTTTTAAAAAACTACTTACATTTTTGTTCAAAAAATTTAAGAAAAATATGTGAAATAATTTGGGAAAATAAGAAAAAAGAATGTTAAATTGTTACTATCATTGTGAACGAAGCTCTGAAGTTTTTTTTAGATACACAAGTAAATATATACATATATTTTCTCAACTCTTATTTCTAATCTTTAAATGTATCAAAACTTTTGATAGGTATCTAAAAAAATTTAAGTTTTGAATGAACAAGTATGTATGCACCAGGGTACCCTAAACAGGGGGGTTACCGCGTATTTCGATTCGAAAGAAATCATTTACGGATTCGAACAATTTGTACTGTGTATTACGATTTTCGTAATCGTTCGAAACTATGACAGAGGTTGTATTTTTAAAAAAATGGGAAATTGAATGAACAATTTTTGTTCGTAATAGAGAGTCTCTTTTAAGAAAGTGATTTTTTGTTTTCAATAAAGTGTGAAAAACGTCCGTTTATTCGAAACAAATATTACGAAAATCGTAATACACAGTACAAATTGTTCGAATCCGTAAATGATTTCTTTCGAATCGAAATACGCGGTAACCCCCCAGTTCCACACATTATACATTATGAACTAAGTTATTCTAACTGTCAAAACTACATAAAACAAATTTTACACCAGCATAAATACCTCTGAACTTAGTTATTCTGCCAAAACTTCATAAACAAATTTAAATCCAGCATAACTCCCTCTGATGCATATATCTTATGAATGGGCTTTGGTAATTTCATCTTGTCGAAATTTTCGATAAAAAAAAATTAAAATTGTTAATTCGCACATTTTCTATTTGTTCTTGTATGGAAATAAATTATAAAGATATCCGAATACTCTAAAATTAAAACGAAAAAGCCGTGTTTTTAAAATCAATTTTAAATAATAATTATAGATTCAAGATTGTCGATCAAAAAACTTTTTAGAATTCTTGAAAATGAAAACTTTAAAAATTAAACTAAAATATTAAAAACAAAAAAGAAATATTTAATAATAAAAAAATTAAATATATGCACATATAAATCACGTTTAGTATATAACTTATACATTATTTAATTTAAGTTGTTTTTGTTCGACTTTTCTACGTAAAAATAAAAATACCAACTTTATAATATGAATTGAACTTAAATTTTTTTAAAGTACAATTATAAGTTTTATTTGCTTACAGCCAGTTTGCCATGTACTAGTTCATAAAAAATACAAAAAAAAAGAAGCTTTTAACCTAATTTACAAGATACAGTAGACGCTCGGTTATATGAATACCCAGTTTAGTGAACACAACCTATCTCTATTATGTGAACAACTTGCAACCGTTGATTTTTTTATAACTATCAGGGGTGTTCTTGAAATAGAAAACGCAAAACGCATGAATTTAAAACGTCGTTTTTTAATAAGATTTCTGTGATAAATGAATTTTATGACAAATATTTTACAAATATTTCTCTATTAAACAGAATTTCATAACAAAAATTATAAAAATTTGATTAAGTTTATTAAAAATAACTACCAAATTCTTGCATTTTGCGTTTTCGATTTCCAGAACACCCCTGTATTTGTTGTAAAGGGTGTTTTTTTTAGAGTATCACAACTTTGGTGGCATCGCTGCTTTATTTGAGCACCCATTTAAGAGCTGATAGGATCTTTTTGTTTAGTTTGCTTTGAAATTTTATTATGAATCGACTTATGACTTATTATGAATCGAGCAACGCGCAAATTGTTTAAATTTTTAATCAAAATAATTCGGCGAATAGGCTGAAGCACAAATTGATATTGGTTTTGAATTTCCAATCAAAATTTTATTTTCCGATGAAGCCCATTTCTGGTTGAATGGGTACGTAAATAAGCAGAATTGTCGAATTTGTAGTGAGGAGAATCCACAAGCTTTTGTCGAAACACCATTACATCTACAAAAAACACTGTTTGGTACGCTTTATGCGCTAGCGGAGTCATTGGCTCATTGACAAAAATTGTTGAAAATTTGCGCCTTCTACACGCCTGTCGTGGCGGCCACATGGCAGTAATCATATGTATTTAAATTTCATAACATTTTCTTTCCATTGATATTAAAAATATATTTTTATAATTTAAACTCTATAAAAAACACCCTTTATTAGAAATTTATAAGATGGTTGGTGTTTGTTAAGTTATTGCTTGGAGTGAAAATAATCACCCTTATTGTGTTTGGCGTATTTAAAATACGCCTACGACTATTTGGTAATAGATTAAAGAGAACGTGAACATTTTTCCTTTAATCTATTACCAAGCTGTCGTAGGCGTATTTTAAATACGCCAAACACAATAAGGATGAATATATCTGATAATGATTTTTGGCATTGCGAAAATGCAGGGACAAGGCCACAGATTTATATATCAAGAAAATAGTTTTTTGATATCCATTTGGATAAAAAACCTCACCCCCCCCAAACCGATTTTTCTAAAAGCTTCCAAAAAATAATATTTGAATTTTTATTTTTTAAATATTTATACATAGACCGCATTTAGATCTATGCAATTAACGCCGAGTTTTTTTTTTCTATTTTCTTTTAAAGTAGTTGCTACAAAACTTTTTTCACATTTACATTTACATTTTTATCAAGCATTTTTTCCACTTTTTCAACCCCGTTTTCTTCCCTATACCTCTTGCTAACAAACAAAAAGTTGCATGCGAAAGTTTCGGCAAGTTGCGGCGTTAATTGCATAATGTAAATTAGGTCTTACAGTTATGTACTATATATTAACTTCAGATACTACATACAAATTATCTTTGTTGAAGGAAACATTTTTTAAACTTAAATGTCACTACGCACTGACACAAAAATCAACGAGTATATGGTATAGAGAACCTCTCTGTCTTAGCGAAACTGTAAACAAATGAAGATAAAAGTAAACAATTGGGATTGTGAGGTTGGTTTAATTTTGTTCAAAAAAGCGTCTCCGTGTTATTTTAACATACTTTTAACTGTTTGGATGTATGTAGTATAATTGGTGGTATAAGTCTTATTTGTGAAATAACATAAAAATATAAATGAATGGTTTGTGTTTTTACAATAAGGATATTGTTTTTTGAATAAACAAAAAAAAAAATCCAAATACATACTAAACTTCAAAGTGATTTGGGGGGAACTTTTTTTACGCCCGCGAAAAAGTGATCCCACTTTTCATAATAGATTTTCATGGTTTATAATGCATGGATAGGTATTTTTTGATAATTACAAAAATTGTTCAAAAGTTATACCCTAATGTGCACATATTAAAAATGATTTGAAATACTTACATATTTTATATTGTCTCGATTATGTGAACTTTTCCATTTAGTGAACAGGCCCTGTCTGAATTTGTTCATATAAGCGCGCGGCTACTGTATTTAAAAACCCGTTTTTCGCCTTAGAAACAGTTTACCTAATACATACATACATACATATGCACATATAAATATTAAGAAAAAAAACTTTTATATTTTTTATAGTGATTTTTAATATTAAATTGTGTACTGTATTTTAATAAAAAATATTTATAAATAGTTATTATGGACTTTTTTCGTTTTTTATTTATCTCTAAATTTTACTCCCAATCAACATTAATTTGATCCCAATCTTCCACAAATGGTTGGTCTATAGTCTCAATCATTAAACCACAATAAACACAATCTGAAGCAATAATTTCTTCAATTTCTTGTTTCAATTGTTCACGTTTCTCCTGATAAGTTCTTGTATTTTCACCCATGGCTGCTGATTGTGTTAACATTGTTTCCAGTTGTTGCTTTAACATAGTTAATTTTCGACTTTTTTCAGAACTTAGCAAGGGAACTACTAATTTTTCCAAACAATCTGCATGGAATTTATGACTGCAACCGAATATAAAAAATGGTTTGACCAGCAAAAATGTATCACAATTATTGCACACATCATTTGCATCGATGCGTACACAACGTTCACGTATATTTTGTAAATCACTTCGTACTCTGTCAGCTTGTTTGGAACATTCTTCCATGTCGTTTTGGAGTTCTTGGATTTTTTGGTTATACTCCTTTAAAATAAAAAAAAAAAAAAAAAAAAATATTTGTTTATTATGAAAATTAAAAAAAAAGTTAAAAGTATGTATACCTTTAATGATTTACAAATGGGCTCTTTGAAATCATCAATTCTCTCAAAATCCGAGAAGAAAGGTAACAGATCTTCTATTTTGAGAAGATCGCATTCTTTTAAAAGATCCAAAGCTTTTTTCACGTCATTTTTACCCATAATTTCATGGTAAGCTAAAAATACGAAAACAATAAATCTACTTATAATACATATAAGAATATCGAAATTTATAGAATTTTTTATAAGGAAAATCTATACCGATAATCTGAAAAATTTTCTTTCATGTAATTCTCAAAAAACTTTTATAACAAAAAACTCAAAAATTTTCTTTAGCGAAAATCTCAAAAATTTTTATAACAAAAATCTTGAAATTTACTATTAGAAGATGTCCAAATTTTTCTATAAGTAATCACCCCTATTCTGCGTTTCGATTCGAATCGAAATTTTCTCCGTCTGGCAATTTTGGTATTCTGCGTTTCGATTCCGCTTAGTTTCTTTCGATTGTATGTATTCTGCATTACGATCGGAGCTCCGTTTCTCTCAGTTGTTTTTTTTTTGTTAACGGAGGTTTTTTCTATTTTTGTTTTTTTAAGTAAAAAAGTGAAAAAATGTAAGTACAAAATTAAAAAATTCAAAAACGATTTAAATACAAATTATTATTATAATTTTTTTTTTTAAATTGTTATTTTTTGTACTGGAATATGAGTGTTTTGTTATGTACATATGTATGCAGGTCAAAAACAACAACACCGGAGCAATACGAAAAACTGGCAAATTTAATGACGGCTAAAGCTGACATTGCTTGTGGGTATAACCAGCGTTCAAAGGAAGAAGTAGCAGCATTCTGGGAGGAAGTTACAGAAGTCCTTAATGCATTAGGGCCTCCAACAAAAAGTTCTATTGCATGCAGCTGCAATAGACTCCATTAGTCCTTAAATTTTAAATAAAACTGCAACTCACAAAAGTATTTCTTTACAAACAGTTTTTATTAACATTTTGTCTTTACATATTTAACCACAGCACTTTTATTTTCTACTTCTTTTAGTTAATTTCAGCTTCACTAGATTAAACACACTTATATATTTATGCAAAACTTATTTTTACCTTTTTCTTTTTTTATTTCAATATTTTTCTTTTATTAAAATTATAAACAATTTACTTTACACAGAACTGGTTTTATTAAATTTGGCATTTGTTTATGAAAATGATAACAGACTTGCTTATTCTGCTGTTTCATTTCCACATTCCACATTGATACAATTGATTTTGTAAACATTGTTGTCTTCTTCTTGTTCTTTCGATTCCGTTTTTCTGCAGAATACCAATTTTCGATTGTAACGGAACTGAATGCGGAGACGTAATCGAAATGCAGAATAGGGGTGAATATGTAAACAATTTTCTTTAAAAAACGTCTTACTGAGCTACCCAAGCAAGATCTGCAAGCGTTTTTTAAAACCTGAAATTTCTATTTCAAATACATTTTCAATAAAACAAACCGCCATAGCCATCTCCCAGCAAAAAACTTTGGAAGTTGTTCAAGAAGAAGGGATATTTTCATGACTTCTTTAGCACTTAACTACTTGAATGAATTAAAAATGCCTTCCAAAATTCGAGTAAATTTTAAATAAGTGAACCCATGAAAAATTACCTGCATTGCACCCATTCAACTCATATGTAGGAATTACAGTTTTTCACTATAATTAGGTACTCTTTTAGGATTGAAAGGGGACGAATATTATATACAATTAACTTTAATGATTGAGTTAAATTTTTTTAATATACATACATATAAAAAATTTTTTATTATTCGTGCTTAATTCCCAGTTTTTATTATTGATAAAAACACTTGAAATTTATTGTTGATGGGATAAGCTATTCCTATGCATTTCACTGGTTGCTTAGGCCAGATCATCAGGAAACTTCATCCATAAAGGTTTTAGACAAACTAAAGATATTAAACCAAATAAAACTGTTAAACGTATAAGAATTATACAACAGTTCTACTTGTAACAATATCAAAGTTTAAACAAAACACATCAACAATAAACAACAGTGGGTTCATCTCATCTTACATTTCCCCACTACAATTAGTTGAAATTCTCTCAACATTAATTGTAGTTGTAAGTAGGTTAAGAAAAACAAAATGAAAAAAACAACAACTTACAAAAGATGTTGTCATTTAAGTGTTTTTTAGGCCGTGCACTGCCTGTTTATTATCAAAAAGTAATTTCAATTTTTGGGAATACAAAATTTTTAATTTCAAAAGATTTTATTATTCGTGCTTAATTCCCAGTTTTTATTATTGATAAAAACACTTGAAATTTATTGTTGATGGGATAAGCTATTCCTATGCATTTCACTGGTTGCTTAGGCCAGATCATCAGGAAACTTCATCCATAAAGGTTTTAGACAAACTAAAGATATTAAACCAAATAAAACTGTTAAACGTATAAGAATTATACAACAGTTCTACTTGTAACAATATCAAAGTTTAAACAAAACACATCAACAATAAACAACAGTGGGTTCATCTCATCTTACATTTCCCCACTACAATTAGTTGAAATTCTCTCAACATTAATTGTAGTTGTAAGTAGGTTAAGAAAAACAAAATGAAAAAAATTAAGCACGAATAATAAAATCTTTTGAAATTAAAAATTTTGTATTCCCAAAAATTGAAATTACTTTTTGATAATACATACATATATGTACATATGTAAATACATTTAATTTTAATATGTATTTAAATTTGTTATATCGCGTATATCAAGGCCTATCCAGTAGGTCTGCTTACTTCTACAACAATACAGCAATACAAACAAGTAAGAAAGTATAGTCGTTCAAGCCCGACCATATGATACCCTACACCACAGTATTTAAACACACATCATGCTTATGTGAATATGGGTTTATCTATTTTTAAAAACTTCATGAAAATCGGTTTGAAAGTTTGTGAGAGGCAGAAATTGACCCCTGCCTTCCCTTGTGGTCCTATTTTTTAAAAACTGTATAGCTAATGTGTCCCTATAGATATGGATCTATCTATGTTTTAAATTTGTTTAAAATCGGCTTGAGAGGCAGAAATTGCCCCTTTCTCCCCTCGTGGTCTGATTTTTTTTTAAAAATTTATACATTTTGTGTCCATAAAGATATGGTTCTATCTCTGTTTTAAATTTCATTAAAATCGGTTTGATAGTTTCTGAGAGGAAGAAATTTCCCCCTATCTTCCCTCGTGGTCCTACGATTCGGCCCATTTTCAATAGGCTTGGTCCTTGTCCAATAAGAACCTATGACCCAAATTTTATCAAATTATCTCCAAAATTGCGACCTGTACTTTGCGCACAATGTTACATGGACAGCCAGCCAGCCAGCCGGACGGACATCGTTAGTTCGACTCAGAAATTGATTCTGAGTAGATCGGTATACTTTAAGGTGGGTCTAGGACCACTATTTTAAGGCGTTACACACATCAGCACAAATGCATAATACTCTCTCCACTATTGTGGTGTGGGTATAAAAACTACAGGCATTTTGTTTATGTGAAATTTACCCGCCGTTGTCAAAATCTTACTACTACATAGGGAAAACAAAAGGAAAAATGTAATTTATAATACATTCCCATAATGAATAAAAAAATTAATATCGAGCACCAATGAAAATACGCATTAAAATTCACACTCAATTCAGTTAATATTTTAAACTTTCATTGGTGCTAAGCAATATTTTTAATGACGAGCCGTTTACCTAAATGTGATGTGTGAACCCATGCTCGCCAACGACACGCTGATGTTAAAATCATGCATGTTTCACCTAAAAAGAAACAGTGTATTATCCGCGAAACCCATGAATTTACTACTTCTTTTGCATGTCTTTTTTTGCTGGGCTGTTAAATAAGATTTTCGAGTCGGGCTGTGTTTAATTCGCATTCAATAGGTTTGTTTCGTATAAACTGTATGCTGTATGCTAATTAGAAGTTTTGACAAACAAAAAACGCTTTCCACTGTTATTTATATAGGTCTTCACCTAACAATTTTTTTGTTATAATAAACGTCAAACTTCATATAAAAACGCCGACAAAAATTTTAAAGTTTTTTATATGGACTTTGACGTTTGGTATGACAAAAAATTGTCAGGTGAAGTCCCCATGTTAGGTAGCTCAGTTAAGAAAAATGTCTATAATTTTCTAAAAAAAAAAATTAAAAAATTTCTGTAAAGGAAGTGTCAAAAATTTTTTATAGAGAAAATCTCGAAAAACTTCTATATCGAAAATTTTTAAAAATTTCTATAAATCTCGTAAATTTTTTATAACGAAACCCTCAAAATTTCTAAAACGAAATTTTCGTAAGTGGGAAGGACGTAAGTAGGAAATATCGCCCAAAGTAAAATGACCAAAAAAAAAAAAAAAAATGAAAAATCGCCCAAATGAAGAATCGCCCAAAAGAACATGAAAAATAACCCAAAAAGTTATATATGAAATTTTGCCCAAAAGAAACGAAAAAGAGCCCAAAATAAAAATGAAAAATGACCCAAAAAAAAAAAAACGAATTCTTCAAAAAAAAAAAAAAAAAAAAAATTAAAAATTACCCAATTTGCAAAACAGTGTTTATTATTCATATAAATTTAGTAACTTACAAATGTAAGAGAAAAACATGTTTTATTATGGTCACAACCAACAAAACTATTTTTAAAGAAACTTATTTTACCATAATGTGGTTGTCGGTGACAATGATTTGGTTAAATTTTTTTTCTCTGTGCATATATTAAACATATAACGAAAACACTTTTGGGCGCAAGGATTTTCTCCCCTTTGTTGTAACAAATACCGGCAGCGCTTACTAAAGCGTAACGGCATAGCCGGCCTTTGGCCGGGCGCAAGGATTTTCTACTCGATGGTATAACAAAAACCGGCTTCGCTAACTAAAGCTTCTCTGCATAGCCGGCCTTCGGCCGGGCGCAAGGATTTTCACCTCTATGATATAACAAAGACCGGCTTCGCTAACTAAAGCTTCTCTGCGCAGACGGCCTTTGGGCGGGCGCAAGGATTTTTTTCCTTTATGGTATAACAAGTACCGGTTTCGCTAAGTAAAGGGTGCGTTCGTAAATGCATCACTGCGCTGCATCAGTGATTTCAAGTGGTAATATATTTATCAGTGAAGTAAATGTGGACCGAAAAATTGTGAAATATGTACTCCACAAAAATAATAGTCACACAATAATATATGTAAGTTATTATTATTCTTTTATCGCCATTAAAAAAGTTTGCTTTTTGCTTTTTGTTTTTGTAAGCTATGCTTTCGAGTTTGTCCACGGACACTATGACACTGGACGTTATGACATCCCACCTTTTTGCAATATGTCCCGTTATTTTTATAAATAACATTTAGGAATTCGTCGTATAGTAATAATGAATGATTTAGACAAATAGTATGCACGAAAAAATGGGCTATTTTTCATATAATATTTTAAAAACGAAAAATCACCCAATAGTAACGAATAATAGCCCAACCATTTTGGGTCACTTTTCATATGAATTCAAGCCCAATTTTACATGGAATTTTTTTGGGCGATTTTTCATTTATTTTTTGGGTTATTTTTCTTTGGGCGATTTTTCCTACAGCCGGGAAGGACATCGAAATGTTTTTTGTATTCGAAGTGTTCCACACATATGTAACTTACCTATTTTTAACCACAATTTACTTCTTAATTCATCATCTTTTGGTTTTGATGCAGTCTCTTTAGCTAAATTCAAATCAAATTCCAATGCAATATCTACTCCTGTTGGCCAAAGTTCCAGTAAACAATATAAAAATACGCAAGCAGGCTGTGCTTTAAAATCTAAACATATACTCAATGCATAATTAATATCATAGTGGACCAGTGTACTATCTTGACCTTCATTTTCCAAGTACTTCATTACTTTGCTGGGCTGATGTTCGCAATATAAACGCAACAGAAAGTTATGTATAGCTTGATTAGTTTCTCCCAAATTATAAATGGCATATTCTAAATATTTTGTAATTTCGGCTATATGAACTGGTGTATCGATAGTAATCAAAGTGGGTATTAGTTTACTTATTTCAAACTTACGACCTTGAGCCATCAACAGGTCTACAGTTTCTTTAGGTAAGTGTTCGATTAGCAAGGGACAATATAAATAGTATAACTCAATATCCTTTTGTTTTTGCAATATATTAAGGGCATCATGATATTTTTCAGCAGCTATAAGTTGTTCGATTACTTCCTTGTAATCTTCGTTAGCAATGGCAAATTGTGCCAGGTTATGAGAATCTGCATGTTGGGATATTAATTGCTGTATGGTAGCACGATTAGCTCTCACACATTTTATTACCGGGAAATGCTGCATGAATTCATCGTATTCCCTTTGCCATTCCTGTCTATCCTCTAAGCTTCGTCCTGGAAAGTTTATTTGTGTTAAATATAAATCTATTAGCCAAACCACAATTACAAGCAATTGCTCAGTAGCATCGGGTGGTAGTTTGTCCAGTTTTTTCTTAACATACGTAATAATGGGTTTTTTATCTTCTAGATCTATAAACTTAAGGCAAACTTCTTCGAAGGCTAGTTTAGTGTCAGCATAAATTTGAGCGGCTTCTAAATACTGTTTGTTTTCAAAAAGTTTAGTCGCTTTAGTTTCCAATACTTTATTGAGACTGTCAGTGTCATAGGTAAGAATTTCAGCCATTTCATACTGACCCATATTTAAATATATTTGCCAAATATTGCGATGTTCATTAACAATTTTAAAGTTGAATATCATTTTCTCGGTATATACATAAATATTGCCTGTAAATGGATCTCTCAATATGTTCAAAAGTTTTCCCATTTGTTCATGAAAATATTCCTCATAAACAATCGATTGATTCACCAGGCAAATGCCAGTTATGTGATCATGATACATAAGTAAAGCATGATATTGTGTCAAAACAAACGACTTCGGAACATTTAAACGTTTTTCTTCATAGGATAGATGCTTGCGTTGCTCCAAATCTTTGTCAAGAGTTATTATGTCATCGCCTTGTAAAAATTTTTCATCTGTGATAAAACTTTGTGCTACCTTTAGTAAAATAATATGTTTTTAGTTATTTCAAAAACTACTTTTGTTTTTAAATACCTGTCCATGTCTGAGACCTGAACCACATAACCAACCCCAATTGGTGGGATATTTTTCATTAGTCGGTGCATATAATCTTAAAACTGAATAATTTAAATCAGTTTTGGCTACTTCATAGCCATGTGACTGTGTACCGTTAACGTAGTTGTTAAAAATAGATTGTAGAGATTTTTCTTCGGGTCGTAAAGCATCTTGGAATGTAAATATACAGTCTGGTGCTGTTATAATCACAATATACTGATTGGTATTGGGTAATTTATTAAATTCTAACCCAGTTATAGGATATTTAGGGCGTCCTAGTCCCAAATCATAGACCTCAAAGAAAAAGAGTTGCATTAATATTTTCACAAATGGAAATCAAAATAGTTTTATAAAAGTTTTTAACCAACCGAATTCTTGTTTTTCATATCGACCAACGAAAGCAAAAAATAAAATAAAATATTGTGTTTTTGGTGTTGTATTTGTTGTAGTATCGCCACCACCGTTAACATAAATTCGCCTTGGTTTTTAACTAATTTCCTGTTTCGAAAAATTTTCACATCAAAAGCTTTAAAGTATGTATATCGAAAATATATATAGTGGCGCATTTAGGCCTACTCCCTTCCTAGGCACACTTTTATATGCCTCTTTAAGTAACATAAATAAAAATGATTATAAATAAGTGCTGGTTCACACAGGTCAAGTTTACTTGAACAGTTTTATTTAAATTTTCTTTTGAACTTGCGTTCACGTTCATGCACAAGATTAATTTTTGTTTTCTTTTCCTTCAACTTTGTAGCTTTTTATTATATTACGGATGAAAAAAGAAAAGAAAAATACAAAACTGACTGGTACGGTCAAGTATGTACCCCTTTCCATTCTCTTTACCCCTCTCTCTTAAAAGCTCAAGACTTGAAGAGTCAAACTTGACCTGTGTGAACCGGCACTAACATACATAATCAGTGGTGTCATAGAATCCAAGTCGGTTTTGCTCATTTCCGGTTTTGCAAACCAATATTGGCTTCATTTGGTGTCATCAAAACAATTCGGATTTGTTATTTTCGAATAAAAATAAAACCGATATTCGAATCAACTGTTTAATGTTTTGGCTCATGTGTTTATTAAAAATTGTAACACAATAAATTTGCGTATGCCATCCCAAGATGATTTTTAGAACGCTTAAAATTTTCGTTTCGTCTAATGGGGAGCAATTTTTTGAAAATGGAGTTTTTAGACAAATTCGAATTATTAAAGCTAAGATTTTAAGAAAACCATCTGCCACTTTACGATATTTATATATCGTAGATATTTATATATTCAGAAATAACATTGTAAGTATTATACTGCATACATATTTCTTATTATGCAAAGTTTTAGGAAATATGTAAATAGCTAAATTTACTCCAGAAAATGTGATTTCTGTAAAAACCACCGGTATAGTACAGCTTTTATTAAAAATATCTCCAAATGAAAGTGAAAATTATGATACTATAATAACGAGTTTCGAACTTTGTCAGATACAAATGCTTAACAAAACTTAAAAAACCATAAAAATTTCCGTTTTTTGGAAAATAAATTCGATCAGTTAATGTTTCCAAAGCTTATTAGATTAACCAAAGAAATATTTTCCATTCCATACTCTTCGGCGAATGTAGAAAGAAAACTTTAAAAACAAAGGAACGAAATAGACTATATGTGCCAACGGTTTCAAGTCTTATCGAAACAAAGGACTTTTTCTTTTATATAAAAATATATTAAAAATAATTTAGTACTATTGGTGTCGAAAAAGTACGATTTTAAAAGTTTCTTTCGTAACGATATTTAGTGAATAAAAAGGACTTTATACATTTATATAACAATTAAAGCTTTTTTTTAATGCAAAAAAAAGAAACAAACAATAACTTAATTTAAAGTTAGAGTAGCGAAGTTGCTACAAGCGCGATCACTGCAAAATTTCCATAATATGCTTTATTCTTTAGTGATCGGTCAAATAACATTTTATAGCCTATAAAATGTATGAAAATAAAAGATTTTTACACAAAAAAAATCTTAATGCTTTTTAACTCCAACTTAACCAATTCAATTAATAAATCGCCCTCACACTCTTTAACCTTTAAATTGTGCCGCCCCACTGAATATACCTCATCAAGAATACTATAAGTTTACTATTTCCACGTTGTTAAAATTTTATCAATTATGTACTAAAGATAATAGGTATAGTATTTAAGTTTATACATAATCACATTTAACAAACAATATCTTAATCGAAAAATTCTGTAACTTACCTGTTTTCTATATGATGGTTTATCCGCCTCCAAAGTAAGTTCAGTTTCAAATATCAAGCCCTTGTTAGTACCCAATAATATAGGACCGGTTGAAGATTCTGTGCCAAAGTCCTTGTTGAAAGCCACTGCAGTAATTTCATGATCTTTAAATTTTTCAATACGCCTAACTTTTGCACCATTTCCATGAATATACAAGAAATCTGCTGATAGACCCGGTGATTTGGGTATTAAACTAATGAGTATATGATGGCCAGTAGGATCCAAAAATAATTTTCCTATTTTGTAGCCAGCCAAATACTTTTCCAAAGGAATTTCTGTAACAAACATACACATACCAAATTATACCAACAATCATTGTGTATATATGTACATATGTAAAAAGTTTTACCTCCTGGTGGCAAAGCTCTGGGCAAAAAAAATCTTAACAATGTTACTTGCAAGGAAGGTTGAGGTGCCTGCAGCAAACATACTAGCCAATTCTTACAAACTGTAATATGAATAAATTCTCCGGTATATTGTTGTGGTATACGTAGAATCATTTTTCTTTTACTGAAAATGGGCGTTTCACTGTCACTTTTACTAGTTCCTGCTGCATCATCGCCGGGAATAGGATCCAAAAATTTTGGTTTTGCCAATGGAATATTATAGAAGTTGTACTTATCTTCTGGTTCATCAACATTTGAAGCCATTTTCGAATTTATTTATTTAAATTCTGTAAATTTGATTATTTTATAATATTTTTTAGCAAATTGGTCAATGTTTGTATGCCATTCTTTGTTGTTGTATTGAGAGATGACAAGATTGAACAGCTGTTTAGTCATTATTGTTTGGTCAGTGACATCTGTTGTAAAAATTCGAAGACGTAACATTCATAGTTGTATTTTGTAAGTTATTTTGAAACTGAATTTTGTGCTGGTTCACACTCTTCAAGTTTTAGCCGTCAAGTCTTGAGTTTTTAGGAGAGAAGGGAAAAGAGAATGCCATTTCTTTTCCCCTCTCTCCTAAAAACTCGGGACTTGAGGAGTCAAACTTGACGTGTGTGAACCGGCACTTACTGCCGAAATTTTTACTCAATTTTTTTAAATATTGTCCTTCGGAAGGAAATCATTCCCAGTTTCTATTCTTAAATTCTAAATAATATCAAACAAACAGTAAAAAATGTAATATTAAGCTTCGCTCACAATAGGCAGCAACATTTTCAATGTTGTTCAAAACACAGCAACAATTTTTTTCACGAGTTCGCACATTTTGCATTAAGAAACCGTTTGCAAATTTTGCCTTCAACAATATTATATTATTTTTTTAAACATTTTTAAAATTTTCATTTAAAACTCATTAAAAACGTCATTTATAATTTCATACAAACTGTTGCTGAAGTAGACTCAACTTTTTTAAAAAACCATAGCTACATTTTTGTTTGAAAAATAACCATTGTTTTATAAGTGAACTTGCAATAATTTCTTAAATATAAATCCATCTAAAACCAAAGTTATTATGTTCGGCATTAACGACAGTTACACTTTGTTCTCTTACACCTGTAAGCTATATTCCAGGCTCGGTGTAATTTTTATTATGTAATACATTTTATTTTTGGCCATGAAGACTTTTTATTAAAATTCTTGAATATACATATATATTAAATAAATTTGTATATGTATACCATATTCATAAAAAAATGTTGATTTATAAAAAGTTTATTTAACAAATTTTGTAGAAAATTCGTTTCATAAACATTTATAAACCTGAAATGTTTTTATGAATATAGGGGTTATAATATAAAAATTATCTATATAGGTATTCAAAATTAATCCGTTTTATTAGCAACTCTGTTCTTGTTTACAAATTACAAAAAGAAAAACAAACAAAAAAATTAGGTAAATTATTCAAGTTGCAAAAAATTAGTTTTAAGCAAAGATCACAGTTTTAAGAAAATTTGTTAAAACAAATAAATAGTGATTAAAAAGTTAAAATTTAAAGTGACAAAAATAAATTTAAAAGTTTTAAAGTATGTAATAAAAAATTTGAAAAAAACATAACGAAACATAATGTATATAAACATAATATAGCCATAATATACAAAGCTTAAAGTATATGGGTAAGTAAAGTTATTTGTATAATACCTTCTTCAATACATAGATTTTATGCCTTATAAAATATCTTAGTTTTATTAAACAAATTTTCTATGAATAAATTCTGTAGTAGCCGAGATTATAAATAGGCATAAGCTTATGCATACCCAGCTACCATTTTGTATCTTAATCTAATAAAGAATCAGCATCACGTATGTGAGCTCATTTTTAATCATAAATGATACTCTCGTTGTGAGGAAATGGTGCGCTACCGATGAATCACCTTAAAGAATCATTTATGATACAATTTTCTGATTCCTTTTTGAGCAATTTAACGTAAGTTTGTATAATCATTACACTGCTTTACAAATTTTTAATTTGGAAAAGTACCAAGAACGCCACATGCCTAGATAAGTTAATTGGGACCTCCTGAACACGAAAAACGCTGTAATTTATTTTTTTTTCTAAGTACCGTTTTTTAGATAACTGTACTTTTGTGTTTTTCGGTGTATGGTCCCACTAATTTGAAAAAAATCGGATGAAAATAAAGTTTTTATTAAGGATTTTGTGGAACGACAATATTTTTTTCTTCATTGCTCACACACTATAGATTCGGCGTCTATCAGTTTTAACGTATTAAAAATAAAAACGGAATTTTATATGAGATAAAAATATTCTCGTTCCACAAAATCCTTAATAAAACTTTATTTTTCATCCGATTTCATCCGGAAAAAGCATTCAATTACCTTTCCAACGATATGCCATTTATCTCGATCGGACTTTTAGGTTGGGCTCCACCCGGGTTTGAGTGGGACCATACACCGAAAAACACAAAAGTACCGTTATCTAAAAAACGGTAATTAGAAAAAAATTACACCGTTTTTCGTGTTCAGGAGGCCCTAATTAACTTATCTAGGCATGTGGCGTTCTTGGTATTTTTTTTTGGCTGTAAACCAGTGTTATTGAGTCGTTTACGTTTCATTCAATTACGAATAAAAAATGATATGAAATATAATCAAAAACTATCAGGGTTGTGCTGGAAATCGAAAACGTGAAATGCATTTTTAAAGTCGTATTTTAATAAGATTTCTGTAATTAAAGAATTTTACGAAAAATATTATACAAATGGGGGATTTCATGTCAAGTGACCCAATTTTTAAATCGATGTCTTCCGATATGGGTGAAATTAGCACCAAGCTTAGTCCTATTAAATAGTAGTTTAGACACAACAGACATTTTAACAAGATATGTCAAAAAGTTTCTGAGATAAAGGGGGTCAAAGTTTGACATTCTGGGCATACAGGTGTTCTTTCTCATCCATGTAATTTATTTCCTATTGGTGTTAGACAAATTTGTCCCAAGTAGCGTAGATAGCTATTTAATCAATCTTTTTAAAAAAATTTTTGTTTTTTTTTTAAATTTAAAACCTTTTTTTTTCGTCCGGAATGTTTTTTTTTTTGCTCAAATGACGTGGTACCTCCTAAAGGAATAACATACTAAAATTTGTATATCTGGACCAGAGAACTGCAAAATCACTATTTTTCTTGATTTGTTCATACACTCAAATTTACATTCACTCTTTGCTTGCAAAACAAAGTTCAACGTTGGAAATTTTTACATCGTTTCGTACACATTTGATTTTTGCATGTATTCGTTTTTTATTGAAAGTGCTTTGTTTGCATTTTTGTTGCGAACGCAATATAACACAACTGTGTAAATTCAAAAGAAACACATTCTTATACTTTTGCATTCAAGTAGTCATTGTCCACTCGATGAGACGCTTTGTTAACATTAACAACAATAAACCACTCGATGAGACGGTTTGTTAAAATTAACTACAATAACAAGAATACATTGTACATACAGAACGAACTACTGTACTTTTTAAGATGATAAAAAAAAGTATTATGTTTTTATGGAAATTGTTTGTACCTACATATGTGCGTTTAGTTTCATTTAAATTTTTTTTTCTTGTACTACATAGCAACTGCTGAATGAATATATGAGTAATGATTGCTAGATTTTTTTTACCAAAACAATCACTGTCGCACCGAACACACAAACATCTTTATTAAAAAACGAAGCTAACGATGGTATAAATAACAAAGCACGATGTGCATTATTTGAATGACTGCAAACCAGCAGCGAATGTTTGCGGTTGCGCAAGTTTGATTGTATGACCGCAAGTGAGTGTATTTGTTGCTGTTCATTTAATGCGATTTTTTTGCAATTGCACAAATCCGTTCTCTGATCTGGACAAGAGCCATCAAATTTTGCAAGGCAATTTTGATATTCATATAAATATTTGGAGAATAAATGGGAACAATACCAATAGTAGGACCCATGTAAGAGGAACTTTGTAGTCCATGCAATAGGAAAATTAAAAAAAATTTATGAGTGACTATATAATAAACATATGTATGTATATCAGTGTTGCCAATTTAGCCATTAAGTGGCTAGATTTAGCCATTATTCACCCTGTTTAGCCATTAAAAAATGAGTTAAGCCATTAGCCATTTTTCAACATGTTTAGCCATACAATTCTTTTGCCTTTTTTCTTTTAAAATAATAATTTTTATTTTATTATAAAAATTTATAAAAGTAATATAAACGTATTAATTTAAATCACAACTTTTCCAAATGTTAAAATCGCTAGAAACGATGATGATGGACGAACATCTTTCAAAATAAAGTATTCCAATATTAAATTTATTAAATGGAACAAAACAAACATCGATTGTTCTTTCTAGTTGCAAGTTTTTCAATAAAGAGATGCAGGCGGCAACAATTTATTTTTTAGAAATTTCAGAATTGACTATAAAGTTGCTCTCACTTCTATGAACTAATGCTGAAGTAGAGAGGGTATTTAGCTAAGTAAATATCGTTAAAAGTAATTTGAGAAATAGGTTACATTTAGCAACCGTTAATTCGATTTTATCAATTAGGTTAATAAAAATACAATAAAATATTTATACCAACACCACAATAGTGGAGAGGGTACTATGCGTTTGTGCGGATGTTTGTAACACCTTACAATATTTTAAAATATACCGGTCAGTCAGAATAATTTTCTGAGTCGATTTAACGATGCCCGTCCGGCTGGCTGGATATCCATTTAAACCTTGTGCGCAAAGTACAAGTCGCAAATTTGCAGATAATTTAACAAAATTTGGTACATAGGTTCTAATGTGCTGAAGGGTATCGTAAAGTCGGGGTTGACCGACTATACTTTCTTTCTTGTTTTTTATTAACGAGGGACTCCTATGATATGAACAATAACGACATCGATTTTATCGATGATTTTTTTTATATGTATATACATTAGAGCGACTCAAGTTGTATGGAAGCAAAATTTGTGCTCGATGTACCCTCCTAAAAATTAACCTTGGACTTTTTTAAGATGACATTAGAATATTTCGGTTCCAGGGTTAACCTCTCGTGAGCTGGACCAGTTTGAAAAAGGGTATATTTTTGCATGTTTTGTTACTTTACGAATCTGTTTCCTTACCAACATATACAAGTTGGGTATCGTAAGAAAGGTTTTTTTAAGGCGGGTCCAACTGTATTTAAAATTTGTCCAAGGACGATAAGGATTTTTTGTAAAAAAAAAATGGTTTTTGAATTTTTTGTTCGGGGTTGTTTGTAATAAAAGTGCCACATTAACATATTTTAATCTTTAATCGATTTAATTAAATACGTGTCTCAGCTTTTTTTGAAATTCGTGCTAGTTCGCGTTTTGACAAAAATGCAATGGGGTGGTAACCCTTCGTTTTAAATAGGGCAATATGGGTATCAAATTTTATCTTTTGCCAAGTATATCATCTTTGTATGTAGATAATTTGGATTTGTGCAAATTAGATGCATTTTACGCGGTGCTCTGGAATATATATAAATGCAATTTTGTAGTAACTCTAATATGATAGCGGATTTAGTTTCTAGATCATGTATGGATGAAAATAGGACTAAAGAAAGAAAAAAAGAAATTTGTCCTTGCAAAAAATCTTATATACAGTTGGACTTGCCTTAAAAAACCCTTTCTTACGATACCCAACTTGTATATGTTGGTAAGGAAACAGATGCTTAAAGTAACAAAACATGCAAAAATATACCCTTTTTCAAACTGGTCCAGCTCACGAGAGGTCAACCCTGGAGCCAAAATATTTAAAATATTATCTTAAAAAAGTCCAAGGTTCATTTTTAGGAGGGTACATCGAGCACTTTTTTTGGTGAGTCGCTCTAATATACATATATTGAAATATTTATTTAATGTTATTCTTATTTAAGAAATTGATGTAAACTTACAATTTCATCGTAAACAACTTTAAATGAATTATTTCTGTTTTGTTATTGAATTTAAATCTGTTTTTATTTAAAAAAGCGTTTAGCCATTTTTTCCGTAAATTTAGTCATTTTTGGTCACCAAGTTTTGGCAACACTGATGTGTATTACTGCCCGTCTACAACTGACATGATTTGATGTTATAACTTGATGTTATAAAAGCGTTGTTAAAACATTTGCATTAACAACCGTGTTATAACATGAGAAAACTTCTAACATGATGAGTCTATACCTAACACTAACATCATATTAGTGTTAAAGTTAAGCATTTTATGTCAGTTGTAGACTGCATGTTAGGCCGACTCAAAAAAAAAGTTGTGGATGCACCCCCTCAAAACTAACTTTGATATAGGAATGGGCAAAAAATATCGATATATCAAAATATCGATATTTAAAAAAAAATAATCGATATATATCGCCGATATATAAAATACCGATACATCGATATTCAATATATATCCATATATATTTTTTCAATTTGCCCATCCTTACTTTGACATGTTTTATGAAACTTCCCAAAATATTTCGGCTCTAGAGATAATCTCCAGTGCGCTAAGCCGCGTCAAAAAGGTTCCAAAAATTGTATTTTTCATGAATAAAGAGTTCGGTAAATTTTTTTCGTCCAATGAATGACCAAATATAATAGAGTTTTAGGAATTCTTTGATTCTGCATTAAAACATTTTTGATATCTAAGCACAGACTCGAGATAGCGAGATGTTTATGTCGGTTTTTTGATGCTTTTCAATTCGATTTTAATAAAAATTTTAATAACTTAACAATTTTTTGTCCGATTTTCATTTGCAATACGTCATTAGAATGGTGTTGACCACCGCTAGAGATTTAAATTAACCCTTAACTTCCTATTTTACTTTTTTATAACATACATTAAAACATCACTAAAAACCCATTTTATAACCACAAAAAGTATATATTTGTCCAGCAAACACGTGTTATATACATATATATTAAGCTACTAATTAATTAAGCCGTATATTCTATATATCTACTGCACGGCAAGAGATTAAATTTCCAAATTTGTTGCAAACATCTTTGTTATTAATACACAACATCTTATCCCATGCAGTAGTAGCTGTTAATATGACGTTATTTCTGAAATCCAACTGTATGTCTAAATTAACTCGTAAATCATTTTTTTGCTAGGAACAGTACTCAGGGGATGACCCCTAATAATGCATTGCATTGGGTTGGAACTAGGAAAATTGGTTATGGGAAGGAGGATAGAAGGTAGTAGTGCTTGTGAACATTCCACTTGAACTTATTAATGTTAAAAGTGGGATGGAAAACTTCAGCAGGAAGGTCTACATACGAACAGTCCAACCAAAAAACGAATTTTCCCAGTAATGCGTTGTACAATTAACCTGCGAAACGACCACATAGGGATGTGCTCTTGAGGAAATACAGGTATATGAATAAATCTTGAACTCGTTTGACGAAACCCCATCTATAACAACTCGTATAGTGCGATCTCTAAGAAAGCTCGATATAAATCGAGAGAAATTATTACCGACACCAAATGCATCAAGTTTTGACAAGAGTGCACCATGCCAGACTCTGTCAAACGCCTTGGAAATATCTAAAGCAATTACCTTACTTTCGCTAAAATGGTTAATGGAACGGCACCATTTTTCCGATAACAGAGCCAGTAAGACTCTTGTGGAGCGACCTTTACGAAAGCCACACTGGCGGTCGTTTAATAGGCAGTTTGATTTTCAAAATTTTAAAAGATGGATTTTTACCATACTCTCCATGCCGAACAAATTGCTATTGGGCGCTAGTTTTCAGGGTTATTAAGCACTACTTTTTTCGATTTGTCGTTACATTTGCAACTTTCCAGCTGACAGAAAATTGCCTGGCATGGTATAAAGTGCTGAAAAGATTTGCTAAGGGACGAGCTAGCGTCAAAGAGCACTGCTTTTAGTCCAGTGCAGGTATAGCATCAGGCCCAGGAGACTTGTTTATGTCGAGATCAGCAAGAACTTTTTTAACAGCTCGAGCTCGAAAAAATATTTTGGCATAGTTACGTATACTTTTTCGAGTTTGGGTAGTGGTTGATTGATTTGCAAATAATTCGGCAAAACAATTAGCCTTATAGACCGGGTCCGTGAATAATCGGCCATCTATTAAAGTAGTTGGTATAGAAGAACTAGCATTAATCTTTACTCTTTTAACGAAGACGTTGCTCGTGAACAGTTTTATAACAAAACAGAAATAATTCATTTAAAGTTGTTTACGATGAAATTGTGAGTTAAGATCAATTTGTTAAATAAGAATAAACGTAAATAAATATTAAAAAATTAAATCATCGAAAAATTCGATGTCGTTATTGTTCATCTCATAGGAATCTCTCATTAGTTTCAAATAATCATAACATTTACCCAACCTTTTGAGTCCAGTGCCCATGTTCTGTAACTCTCGCGTCGAGAAAGTTTTCGATTGAAATGTGTGAAATGAAACAAAATTGCCATAAATTGAAACAAACAGCTGTTTTTCTCACTTAACTGTGTCTGTAACTTTTTTGGCGAGTACAAGCTGTCACGTAAGGAAATTACTCGTTAATTTACAGAAAAAGTGTGTCTAACATTTTGGTGAGAAAAGTTCCCGCTTTGAACTGTCAAATAAACTCACGAAAAAAATGGGGCGAGAAAAAATTTTAACACTAAAAAACAATTAAAAATGCAAAATGCAAAGAATAATAATAATATTATTTTGTTCTTGGCACGTTTTTCATTGTTTTATTATTTTGCTTTTAACATTTTAATAAAATATACGAATGTCTTCAAAGCTCGTTTGCAAACAACAAACATTAAAGTCGCTCTTTACACAATTTGGTATAGCCGACGGTTGTATTTTCGCCGCCGTCGTTGAAAAATTTTAAATTTTTGGTAAATTTTGGTCACCGTCAACAATATGTGCTACTGGCGTTCTGAACGTCTGCAATGTCACATCGGCTTCGAGTGCAGTATTATGACATTTATAACGTAACGACGTAGTCTCTTTTGATAGTTTTCGACATGAGTTACAGAAAGACATTTTGCTCACTTTTCGAGAAACGATGGAATATTTTGTTTTACATCTTTTCGATGCTAGAAGTTCTCACTAAAGTTACAGAACATGGGTACAGATCTACAATAAAAAACAAGCTAGAAAGTATAGTCGAATAAACCCGACTTTATGATACCCTACACCACATTTGAACCTTTGTTCCAACTTTTATCAAATAATCTCTAAAATGCGATCTGTACTTTGCGCACAAAGTTTACATGGACAGCCAGCCAGCCGGACAAACATCGTTAATTCGACTCAGAAATTGATTCTGAGTTAATCGGTATACGTAAAGGTGGGCTAAGGACCAATATTTTAAGGTGTTACAGACATCAGCACAAACGCATAGTACCCTCTCCACTATTGTGGTGGTGGTATTGTTATGGTAAAAATATTTACCTTATTAATAAAATCGAATTAACGGTTGCTTAATGTAACCTATGTATTTCTCCAATTACTTTTAACGATGTTTACTTGGCTAAACACCCTCTCTACTTCAGCATTAGACCATTGAAGTGAGAGCAACTTTATAGTCAATTCTGAAATTTGTAAAACAATTTTGTTACCGCCTGCATCCCTTTATTGAAATACTTGCAACCAGAAAGAAACAGCGATGTTTGTGTTCATCAATTTTATAAATTTAATAGTGGAATACTGTTCCTTTATTTTGAAAGATGTTTCATCGTCATAGTTTATAGCGATTTTTAACATTTGTAAAAGCTGTGATTTAAATAAAAGGCGTTTTAATTGTTCAAAATGTTTATTTTACAATTTAGTATAATTTTTATTGACCTTATCTATAATTATGTTGTTTTTTCTTAGAGTTATCTAAGTCAGGCTTTCAAGGTCACAGTAAATGAAAAATAAAAGACTATTTATTCATAGTTTTACTCCTCCGACGTTTCGTTGAGATTTTTTCAACTTCCTCAGGGATTTAAATTTTATTGAATATATAGGTATAATCTTTACATTATAATTTTAAATAAATTTGTTCTTAAACAATACAACAAGTACCACATAAAACACAAAAATAAATAAAATAAAAATCATATATTCATTCATTTATTCTTTATTTGGTATTCAATGTAATTTCTTAACAATTTTCATAAAGAGTTTAGGATTTCTAGTTTCCTTTTCTACTTAAATATAAATAACAAATTATTGTAATGCTTTTGGTTTCAGCTAATATAAGATAAAAGGTAAAAATTTTCATAAAATAAATAATAAAATATATCACAGATGAACTTTCTTTCTTTTGGTATCACAGTTTACTTTTATAAATATTTATAATAAAATAAAAATTATTCTTTTAACAGAAAAACGGCAAAAAAATTTTATGGCTAATAGCCTTTTCACACTTGTCAACAGTTAACATTTAACATCAATTTGCGAAAATGTTGGAATTTTCCCATAAGAAATACATAGGGCAAAAATCAAAATTTTTCAACATTTTTACAGAATGTTACTATCTCATTTTGTTCCCTTTTACATTTTTCGATTCTTTTAGTGTCATCACTAGAAAAGTGGCAATAAATTCTGTTATTATTGTGGCATCACTGACAAAGTGGCAGTTGCTTTGAAAGCAGCGTTACCATTTCTCAAGTTTTTCCCTTTTTGCAAGCCTTATTTTGCTTAATTTTACTTAAATTATTAAACGAAATGGATTAGAAATACATTTTGGTGTTATCTTTTGAAATGTTGGCACTTTTGTAGAAAAAAAGTATTTAAAAAAAATAAAAGTTTTTTTTTCAGAAATGGTGACATTTCTTATTGACAGTAGATGTTAGATGTTTCAAGTGTGAACGCGTATTTCACATTTTCAACATTTTCCATGTGTTCCTCTGAAATGTATGCAAGTGTACAAAGGGTATAAACAAGTTGAAAAATAGCTAAAAAAATGGCTAATGGCTAAACTCATTTTTTAATGGCTAAACAGGGTGAAAAATGGCTAAATCTAGCCACTAAATGGCTAAATTGGCAACACTGGTCTCCAATTAATTGACTGGGGAGTGCTAAAAAATCTTCTTAAATTATATATTTTTGACCGACTAAGTTACTTTTAAAAAGCTTGTGATTGTTAAGTTCGCGGCCATATTATGAAATATTTGCTGCGGAACATTTGAGTTTGATAGTGAAAAGGAAAAGACGTATGCCAAAGTGTACTTTGTTTCGTGCGTGTTATTTAAAGGAAGAAGAAACAAAAGTTTCATTGTATGGACATTAGAGTTATGACTTATTTTTTTTTCAAAATTTTACCAATCACCACATGATAGCCAATACTAAATTAGTGATAAAATTTGTGTTTGCATTTGATCAAATGCAATTTCTAAAAATTCACATATAATTTTTTAATACATTTTCGGAGTTCTGAAAGAGCAGAGCAAAAAATCGTACCTCTTTTATTAAACCTAACACCAAAATGAAAAGAATGAAAAAAAGATGGCACGCTTTTATGGACGTTTAAGCGATGGCATGTAAAATTTAATATTTGCAAAAAAATGTACAAAATCATTTACCTAATAGACATGAATGCTGTTTCAAAAGAGAATCGAACAAAGTTTTTGCAGCAAATATTTCATAATATGGACGGGGACCTACGGGTAAATTCAAAAAAGGTTATATAGGAGGGTTTTCAAACGATTAACCATTGTTCGATTAATCGACTAATTTTGGACGATTCACTGTTCGAATAATTTACAATTGCTTATTTTCAATTAACGAATAATTTATGTCGATTAATCGAAAATTTGTTTTTTACAGTATTAGTTTTTTCCTTCAATGTAAAAAACAAGCCGGTACGTTTTGAATACCCTTTTATTGTTTCTTTACTCAGGACATTTCCTTCGAGTAACAATATAAAATATAGTATAGGACAAGTCTGAAACTAAAGAGTTTGGGGATAATTTATTTTTAAGAATGTTTAGTATAGAATTTTATCACAATAATTCAGATGAAGATACTTTTTTTTGAGATGAATGAAAACAACATTCTACCAGACCTTGACCAGAAAATTAAAATTGTTAAAAAATCAATAAGAGATTCAAGTGGTATAATGGAAAACTAACAATTTTTAGAGAAGACGAGAAAAAGAACAGAAAAATTGGATATGCTTTATACTATAACGCTTTGCTTTCAATCTCTTCAACGTCAACAATAAGTGAAAAAGCCTTCTAAATCAAGTTTCATCAAAAAAAATGAAAGAAATCGATTGAAACATGTACATTAAAACCAGTGTTGCCAATTTAGCCATTTAGTGGCTAGATTTAGCCATTTTTCACCCTGTTTAGCCATTAAAAAATAAGTTTATCCATTAGCCATTTTTTTTAGCCATTTTTCAACTTGTTTAGCCATACATTTTTTTTGTCGTTTTTCTTTAAAAAGAATAATTTTTATTTTATTATAAAAATTTATAAAAGTAAAATAAATATTTTGAACAATTAAAACGCCTGTAATTTAAATCACAACTTTTACAAATGTTAAAAATCGCTATAAACTTTGACGCTGTAACATCTTTCAAAATAAAGGAACTTTTAAATTTATAAAATGGATCAACACAAACATCGCTGTTTCTTTCTGGTTGCAAGTATTTCAATAAAGGGATGCGGGCGGTAACAAAATTGTTTTAGAAATTTCAGAATTGACTATAAATTTGCTCTCACTTCCATGGTCTAATGCTGAAGTATTTGAAAAACAGGTTACATTAAGCAACCGTTAATTCGAATTTATCAAGTAGGTAAATATTTTTACCATAACAATACAATATTTATACCACCACCACAATAGTGGAGAGGGTACTATGCGTTTGTACTGATGTCTGTAACACCTTAAAATATTGGTCCTTAGCCCACCTTTACGTATACCGATTAACTCAGAATCAATTTCTGAGTCGAATTAACGATGTTTGTCCGGCTGGCTGGCTGTCCATGTAATGCCCCTATTGCGGTTCTCCACTTTTGTAACAGTTTGGTTGTCTTTGATAAATTCACATTGCCATTCTCAACTAAACTGGCAGTTGGCTATTCAGTTGTGTATCTGTTTGTTTCGTGGTATTGCCGTTTTCAAAATTTCGGTGAAAATCGAAAACAAAATGGAGAAATCGTATGTATAAATTTTTGTAATAACTATTTCGGTTTTTTTAAAAACTTTTATTAGTTTGAAAATAAAAACGAAAGCTCAATATGAGCGTCTCGTCAAGAGAAACTTAGAAATTGTTCGCGGAAAACACCAGTTTGGTATGATGAAAAATTCATGTAAGCAGTTATGGGAAGAGTTTATAGTGGAGTTAAATAGTTTGGGACCACGACAAAAACTTCTTTTAAACACTTATAATCTTCTTAATCTAATTATAATATTCTTGGCACAGGTTTGGATACAAGGCAAGTATAAAGAAAAAACTTGCCAAAAATAAAAGAAACACTCAAGCGACGGGGGAGGGCTATCACAAGAAGTTTTATTAAATAGCCTTAAAGATACTGTTTCGCAGCTCTTGTATTGCAAGTCCGGCCAAGTATTTGGTGTTGAAAATATTTCACCATCAAGTGACAATTTTACTGAGTCAGTTCAACCAATAATACAGCCAGAAGATTCGCCAACAGCTACCCCAACCAGAAGAGGAACTCATTCGGCACAAGAAAGTTTCGTTACTTATTAGGAATTCTTACTTGGCACTGGAAAGTTCAAGAGGGTTGGACTAATCACGAATTTGTCTTCTTGTATGTAGAGCATTCATACAAGAGTTTTCTTTTTCATCAACATAAATAAGTTTACACTAATATCAATTATAAATACTTTTTATTCAACACAACAATTAGAAATACTTTTAGTTTAAAAAATTATTTAATTTTAAAAAATTTTCACTTGTCAAACGTTATATTTAAAGTTGGCAAATCGATATTTTAAGTTGGCAACTTTAAAGCAAACTCAACCAAAAACAGTTGAGTATCACAATACCTAAAATGAGTTTGGTTGTGCATAAGTTGGGTTGACTCCAACACGACCAAACTGAGTTGAGTGGAGAACCGCAATAGGGGCATAAACCTTGTGCGCAAAGTACATTTCGCAATTTAGAGATTATTTGATAAAATTTGGTACAAAGGTTCTAATGTGGTGTATGTATTATAAAGTCGGGTTTAACCGACTATACTTTCTAACTTATTTTTTAATGTAGATCTGGACTCAAAAGGTTGGGTAGATGTTGTCGTGATTATGATTTACCTTCAAATTATTTAAAACTTATGATTATTTGAAGCTAATGAGTGATTCCTATGAGATGAACAATAATGACATCGAATTTTTTAATGATTTAATTTTTTAATATTAATTATTCTTATTTAACAAATTGATCTTAACTCACAATTTCATCGTAAACAACTTTAAATGAATTATTTCTGTTTTGTTACTGAATTTTAATGTGTTTTTATTTAAAAAGGCTTTTAGCCATTTTTTAGCCCATTTTTTGCCAAGTTTTGGCAACACTGATTAAAATTGTTTTTGAAAGATAATTTTAGAAGATTTTTTTTTATTTTTTTGCCATGCCTAGAAATACTGCCCTTTTAGTTTTTTGTTCACTGTGTCGCCATTTTTAGTCCGATCATAACATTTTGTTTATTATTATTTTTTTGTATATTTATTTTTATTATAATTTATGAAACAGACCTCAAGCCGAATAATATTAATATAACACATTTAAAAATTTTATGTTGAAAAATTTTTGGTCTGATATTTAAATTTATAAACTAGAAAAAATTAAAATTATTCGATTAACCGAATAAAATTAAGTTGTTCGATTACAATTCGATTAAATTTTTACCTCGATTAATTATTAGCTCGTTTCATTGATTAATACAAAACATCGATTAATTGAATACCCTATTATATACGGGCACGTTCTGACAATCGCAAAACGCTAAACATTTGCGATTTGACTCGAAATTGCATAAAACGTTTACTGTAAATCGTAATCGCAAGAAATTTGGTGACTTCAAACCACAACAGAATGCTTAAGGGAACTTAAAGAAACTATGGCAGATCACAAGCAAAACGTACGAGTTTCAGATCACCATAAAATAAATTTTGCGATTTTAAATCTTGCGATTTTCAGAACATGGCTGATAGTCTATTAAAGCAAAAGTAGTGTTTACCTTTGTCCATAGTTTATATCGGTGTTCGAAAATAAACATTCAATGTCCTTCCTTAGTGTTCGGTTCGGCAGATTTGTGGAAAACACAAACTAGATCTTTGTGTAGTAAATCATTGAAAAAATAACGTTTCCCTGTTTGTGGTCTTCGAACACAAAAATAAATATACAAATAATAAAGATGAGAAGATTTAACTGAATTCTTTTTTTTTAAGCCACAAACTTTGTTTTGTTCGGTTAAGCACATTAATCTTCGTTCGTTTTAGTTGTGCTTATAGCCGTTTTGTCTGGTAAAAAAACAAAATTTTTTTTAAAAACAAAATACATATACGAAAAAAAGCAGAAAGCTACCGAAATAATATTACACAAACAAAATATGTGCACAATGCACACACAAGCTATTCGTGCTGTGGTCGTTGCTTCAAATCTTTTGTTTGCTCATTTCTGTATCAATGTAAAAAAATAAACACTATAGAACATTAAAATATACTGTATGTCTACTAGTGCTGGGAAACTATCGATAGACTATCGATATTATCGATAGTCTTAAAATATCGAAAATGTCGATAGGAAAAATATAAATATCGATATTTTTATTATTTAAAATACATCTATGAAGACATCTAACAGCAGCTATACACACACAGTTTTTTGCCGCAAATTTCTACATGCTATTATTAATTCGCGCTGAACTACAGCAATGAATACAAACAACAACAATGGCAAGTGGTATGCATTGATTAGCAGTGCTTTTTACTGCTAATTAAAGGCCTTTAAGCCGAAATTTGTACATGTTTATATAGGGACTGAAATGTCAAATATTTTTGTAATGTTGTAAAAAAAATGCAAATCCAAATGCAATTGCAAGCACAGGACAAAACAATGAACGACCATTAGAGGATAAGTCTGCCTTTTTGAGTTTAGAATTTAGCAAATTGTTTAAAGTTACTTCGGTTCCTTCAGAAAGGTACTTATCAATTTTTAAAAAACTGCCATGTAAAATAACGTGCGTATATACAATATATATAGAATAAAGTAATAAAAACAACGGACTGTAGCCTTATAAAAAAATAATTAATGTTTTCCTGCAGAAGTACAAACATTCAGTCGATAGTAATATCGATATATCGATAGTAAAATCGGAACTATCGATAAATATCGATAGTAGAAAATATCGTTAGTATCCCAGCACTAATGTCTACAGAACCACTACAATTGTTTTGTTTTATAACGAAGAACACCACTCGTAAAACTGCTCTAAGTGGAGAAGCAACTCGCGCTTTTTGTCATTATTTCTTAAGGGCAAACAGGTCGTTTTTGTTTGTCTGCTTTTGTTGCGTTTTGCGGTGTCACCCCGCATTGGTTAGTGTTTCGGCGTCGTATAACTGTACCGAGTTACAGTTTTTGCGGTATCTGCATTAACTATATGCAATCGTTTTTAACCTCAATTTGAGGTTTTGTTTGGTGGAGTACCATTTATAACTCATGTGACTGGTGGAGAACCAATATAACTCAGACGTTTTTCTGGTGGAGTACCAAGAAAAAAACTCAGAAGATTACTGGTGGAGACCAATATACTCTGGAGCGGATTCTGGAAGCTCTCGCCTTCCTATGCGAAGGTTTAGGTCGAACGAGGACTTTGCGGTTGAGGCTCCTAAAATTTGTGTGATACCCTGGCAATATAACTATGATTAGTTCGCCAAAAAAATTTTAGTTTTAAGAAAGCAAAAAAACAAAAAAAAATAACGAAGAACAAAACACTATATAATATTCTTTACTTTCTTGAAAATACGAATACGAACGGTATTAAGGGGTTTGTTCGTCTAAACAGGCACTAAAAAATATTGATATCGTTTCTGGGTGTTTGAGCCGAACGCTAAATAATGTTCTGTTTATTTTTGAACACTGGTTTATATTAGTTTTGCTTCCTCAATCTTGTTTCTTTTTAGTAGTCGAGTTTCTTAATTTTTTATTTTGAAGTTTATACTCAGCTACCTAACCAAGAGCGCCAGTATTGCCAACGCATTTTCAATAAATCAAACCGACCAAGCGAGCTGTCAAATGATATTTTTAGCCGGGTAGTGTTAAATTCGCGTTTCGTAAATTGTAAAAATTGTATTGTTTGGTAAGTTTTTTAACTTGTGTTTAACGTAACGATACCTTAAATGTCCAAATCCATCCAGCCTTTTGGAAGATACGGGGTTAGAAAGAAATTACATAAATGTATTAAGCTACATACATTTGTACATTAGAGCGACTCAAGTTGTATGGAAGCAAAATTCGTGCTCGATGTACCCTCCTAAAAATGAACCTTGGACCTTTTTAAGATGACATTTTAAATATTTCGGCTCCAGCTTTGTCCTCTCGTGAGCTTGACCAGTTTTAAAAAGGGTCTATTTTTGCATGTTTTGTTTATTTGAGAATCTGTTTCCTTACCAACATATACAAATTGGGTATCATAAGAAAGGTTTTTTTTAAAGCGCGTCCAAGTGTATATTCAATTTGTTCAAGCACGATCATCCATGTCCTTTTTTTAAGGGTTTTGAATTTTTTGTTTGGGGTTGTTTGTATTAAAAGTGCCAAATTAACATATCTTAATCTTTAGTCGATTCAATTAAATACGTATCTCAGGTTTTTTTTAAATTCGGTCTAGTTTGCGTTTTGACAAAAATGCAATGGGGTGGTAACCCTTCGTTTTAAATAGGGCAATATGGAGGAGGGTACATCGAGCACTTTTTTTGGTGAGTCGCTCTAATGTACATACATACACGCCATACTTGTTGAATATTGCATTATATCCTTCGATGAAAAATCGATACTTTCATTAATTTTTCGGTCTTAACACTACATAGTAAAACACAGTTATATGGAACCTTATATCGATAAATTTTTACGAAAACTTGTTTTACTTTTGATGCAAATCCGTCTAGTTTTTCAATTTTATTAATTTTGAATTAGCGCACAAGATGGAACCATTTTTACTACTAGATAAACGTCATATATAGAGAATGGCTTGTCACATAATTACTGACCGTCATTGAGCTAAATTTTATTGATAAATTAATTTTTACTCTAATATTTATAAACAATTTATAAAATATATATAAATAATAAGTACTTATTCTACCATGAGCAATAAATACTATTCTGTGACATTTTGACAAAACATTTTAAGTCAAATTTAAAAAGTGGAAAAAAATGCTAACGTACATTCAAAAACATTTTTGTTTACGTGTTTAAAATTTTGTATTATAAACAAAATTTTTCTTTAATTTTGGTTTATTTTATTTAATAAAATTAATAAAAATGATTTTTTCACCGAGTTTTTTCAAAGCTTCTTTGCTTTCTTATCTCGACTTAAGATGTTTTGTCAGAATGCCACAGAATTGTATGAACATTGTTTATTTGAACATACACAACTTTTTGTTTACGTATACGTAAAATATTGAAACTTAATAATTATTTCTTCAAAATTCTTAAATTATGTTTTTTTTTAAACAAAAAAAGTCATATGACAAAATTTGCTTATTTTATTGACTATAATATAAACGATGGCTGTATAATGCGGTAATAAGTAGTATTGAAAGTGAGAATGTGTTTTTTTTTTTGACATACAAAGTTTTGATTTTAGAGTAAAAAAATTACGCAGTTGTGTAAAAACAACATTCATAAAATATACGTATTGTATTTAAGTAAAGGTTGCAAGGTTGGCAAACGAAGCGAATATCGGTATCGGTATTAAATTAATTGTTATTTCGGCATCGGTATTTTGATTATATACATACATTGTATCGGTACCCAACAAACACGGAGGTTTGATTTCAAATTGAAAATGATTTGAAATCAAACGTTTTCTCAAACGACAAACGTTTGATAATGATTTGAAAATAATTTGAAAATCATAGCGTTCTCAACAAAAAGGGGAAATTATTTTCAAATTGAAAAATGCCTTTATTTTCAAATTGCTTTCAAACGTTGTTCTTAAATGTTTTTCAAATGTGGATTATAAAATTGGACCACCTGATCCATTTTGATAAAATGGACTACTCCATAGACTGGTCCGATGTAATGCAAGCATGGACCATGTCATTGTTAAAAAGTGTTTGTAGTGAGACGACTTGTCTTCGTTTTTTAACCACATGCTTTCGTTTTAAACGACTTCAAAACTAATCCTCTTGAGTATACCATGGAGTAGTTTTAAAACTACTCCTTAGTGGTCCAAAGGTGGGTTATATGGTCCTCTCTTAGGACATCGTAATGTTAAATATACCAAGTTTTTTCCATACGTTTGGGCTACTTTTGGACTAGTCCTGGTCCCTTGTGGACTACTTCTTACACGCGTGTTTGGACTGGTCCTATTATTTGCAGGGAGAATACAATGTGGAATATAAATAAAAAAAATTTAATTTTTTTTAATTAAAAATTATTATTAATTTAAAGAAACTGTGAGATAAACATTCGGCACCATAGCTAAAAGATGAAATAATGTTCTTTCCGTCCTCAAATTATTTCTACTTGGCTCTCTTTTATTTTGAGGATTGCAGCACCGCGATCGTTCAACAAACTTTCTTCACTTTCCCGTTTTATTTAATATTGCCAAGTTTATTTTAGATTTGAATTTAACATTTGACAAACATTTGACATCAAATTGATAAAACATTTGATATCACATGTTTATTTTCAAATCATTATCAATTTGAATTAAAATGTTAAATCAAACAATTGAAAAACGTTTGAGAATTGTGTTTGATGTCAAATGATAAAGTCATTTCATATCAAAGGTTTGACTTCGTGTTTGTTGGGTATAATAGTACAGAAACTTTTATAACCGTAATTGTAAAATTTTTATTATTGTTTTTTTAAATTTATATGTTTTTTAAAAATATAAATTTTGCAAACACTTCTGTTAATGAAAAATATGTTTCTTGGTAACCCAAACTTATATCGTTATCGGTATCAATGGCAATATTAAACTGTTTGTTATTTCGGTACCGATACACGGAAATAATTATTTACTAAATCCTCCGAAAATATGGCTTGAACCAAGAAAATTTTGCACTATTCTCGTCCAAGCCAAAAATTTCTTATTGTAAACATACATATGGGTGTGTGTGGCTTTATTTTAGCAAAAAGTTATGAAAAACGAACTTAAATTTTCTTAAATATGGCTAAAAAATTCATTTTAATTCTATAGTTACTTAAATCAAGTTTTCGTTGCTAAGGTCCCATTTCACAAATTCTACTTAAATATCAATTAATATTTAAATATAGTTTTTAATATAATTTTATTTTTATTTGACATGAACAAATTTTTATTATATTTAGTTTCAGAAAACTTTATATAAAAACAAGTAAGAGTGCTATATTCGGCTGTGCCGAATCTTATATACCCTTCACCATTGTGCGAGCATAATACAGAGCAACTAGACAAAAACTAAATAATTTTTACATACCTATACATACATATTTCCAATACTTAAAACTTCATTATAAACAAAATTTAAAAAGCGAAAACTGGTAAATATATTTTTAAATCGTTTTTAGAACATAAAAAAAAATACAAATATTAAAAAAAAAATTTTCTTTTTAAAAAACCAAGATTCGAACAAGGTAACTCTCAGTTTCTAACTTAACACACCCCCTAGAAAACTGAACCATGAAGGAACGTTAATTGAATATCATTAAAATTAAAAATGGCACGTTTACTGTTCACAAAATTCAATACAGTTGAGTTGTAATTACTTTTGATGTTTGTATGTATGTATGTATGTATGTATGTGTGTTTGTTTGTTTTCTTTTATCCTTTTTGGCGAGTTTTTAAGTAGCAAAAAACACAAAAATTCCTAGCTTCTATTTGTTAAAACTATTTCGTTAAATATATGAAATAATAAAGAAGGGTGATAACGAAAATCATATTGGGCATTATGCTAGTATATGTATATAATTGAAAGGGGGGGGGGGGGGGGGGGCAGAGGGACATCACATGGTTAAATGAAGTTCTCTCCTCATAAGGACCCAGAATATATATACTTTATAGGGTCTTAGATCAATATTGTAGAAATTACAAACGGAATGACAAACTTATATATACCCTTTTCCACCTGAGGTGAAGGGTATAAAAAGAGTAATTTTTGGGTTTTCAGTATTTTGATTATAACTCAGCCATTTTTAACTGATTTGACAGATTTATATACCGACGTGTTTAAGAAGAAATTTGCCAGTTACTTGGGTTATAAATCTTGGATTCGGGAAGATCTATGGTACCGAAAGTGGGTATTTAAAAAAAAAAATATTATTTTGGTCATAACTTTTTCGTATCTGAACCGATTTTTCCGAGTTTTTCAGAAAATATTTTTTACTAAAGATTTCCGATCTTTTGATATGCCAGGGATATCCATAGGTCATACAACAGTCCAAAAAAATCCATTTCAACGGACAGACGGACATGGTTAAATCAAGTTCTCTCCTCATAAGGACCCAGAATATATATGCTTTATAGGGTCATAGATCAATATTGTAGAAATTACAAACGGAATGACAAACCACCTGAGGTGAAGGGTATAATAAGAAACTTTTCATTGATTTGCATAACATGTCGATTCAAATAAAAATTAATTGAATTAAACCAATTTTTTCTGAAAAATTTAAAGAAATCCCTAGCATTTGTTTCTTGATGCAAGAAAATCAATTCTATTTTAAAATCAGGAAAACCAGACTAATATTAAATAAATGCACCTTGATTTCAGAAAATTGTTTCTTATTATTAATAAAAACTAACAACTTTTGAATTTCTTGTTTTAAGAAAATTTATCATATTGCAAAAACGTGAATTTTTGGGTCGTGACAAAATGTTTCTTTATATAAGAAAATTTTACTAAGTACGAACGAACCAAATAAATTAAAATTAAGACATTATTTTTGGATTTTCTTTTTTAAGAAACAGAATTGATAACTTTAGAAAAAAACCTTCTTTCCGTGTATACACGGATAGATATCAATGCCGGTATTAAATTTTAGTCGGTATTTAAGCGGTATCGGTATCTAAATCGTTACCGGTTGCCAACCTTGCAGAAATGTTAATAAACAAATAGCTCTTAAAAGTATATGTTTATAATGTATTAGCTCTGTTTCTTTACTTTTTTGGTATAAATTAAACTGTTTACTGAAATAAGTTTATAGCTAGTATATAAGAATATTTAAAACATTATTATTACTTATGTCACTTTTTATTAATCTTACTACTTCATACTATATAACCGTCATTTAAATGAATTTCCCAATTGCTAACGATCTAGTTTTAAAGCCACTGTATTGTAATAATAACTAATGTTATTGAGCGGATAAACTAACATCTATAATTGTAATTTTTTACCCAACCTTCGTGGTTGGTCATTATTGTATTTTATACTTACTTACTTTTCAAGCGCCAAAGAGCCAACATCTAAATTTAACAACCTGTCATCATATCTTATTGTATAACTTTAACTTTAATCACAATTTGTTAAATAAAATTTAAATTTAATCGGCTAATGCTATTTATTTCTGGAACTACTGAGTCTGCAGTCCCTGCATCTTTCGTGGCTTTATAGTGGTACCTCTTGGAGCAGATCAACCTGGTCAACCCTCATTAGCATCCTGTCTGTTAACCAACACGCAAGTATAAAATACAGTCCACTCCCCTTTGTTCTTGGTCACCCTACCAATATCCTAATTTAACTTCTCAAGTTTCATTATTTATCTCATACATTCCCTTTACCTCAAGATTACCTTTTCTAAGACAAAGGGAAATTAATCTCATCCATCTACAAATATACATCCATACACATATTTATACTTGGTATTTTATTAACATGTTTCTAGAATTTATTTTTTCCGTCTGAGGGCTAAAAAATCAGAGCAAGTTTAACTCTCTTTTTGGTTTAAAATGTGTTTAAACCAACAAATCTTTAAATCACTAAACATAAAAACCATCTTTAAACGCATAAAATTGGGCGTTTAAACTACCAATACAGACCATATGAATTTGATAAGATTTATCGTAGTGCTGTCACATGTTATTTTTTTAACAACATATAATACATGGGACACTGATATATAGTTGTTGAGTTTTTTTTTTTTTTTTTGATATTCTTAATTTGGCTTGAGTTCATCAAATTTAATTTTCATTAAATTATTTTCACTGAGGGAAGGAATTTTACAACTTGGAATTTTTATTAAAATTTATTGATAATTTTCTTGGCTGAGATGGGATTTGAACCCGGGTTGATCTTTACATGTTTCAAGAAACACCACTTGAGGTTGAGTTAAACTACATACAAATTCAAGTTTAGTTCAACTAAACCAGCGTTTAAACCTTCAGTGATGTATTAGCCATTAGTGGATCAATTTGGCAAGGGACCAACCTTTGGTTCTAATTTTATCTTCTACGTGAGTTAATTTAATTTTGTAAGTTCAATATAAAAAATATCATAAAATATATATTGAATAACAAAAAAGTAAAAAAGTTTCCTTTATTGATTGTCATCCACTCAGGACACTGCATGTTTAATTTTATGTTTCTATGTCTAATATTAACGAAATTAATACAAAGTAACAGATGTAGAAAGGAAAAGTACCAAAAAGCTCCCTCTTAGACATTCTTATTTACTCAGGACCATGCATGTTTACTTTTATCTTTGTAGGTAGAATATTAACAAAAATTAAAAAGTACCAGATGAAAAACAAAAAGTACCAACATTTTTCGTCTTATAGGTTCGCATTCACTAAGTAACCTGTACCTATAGCATTATGTTTCTAAGTTCAATGTTATAGAAAATTTAAAAATTATCACATGAAGCACGGAAAAGTAAAAGAAAGAAATTAAATTTTCCGCATTTCCCCTTTTTGATACTTTTTTCCCCAAAGAGGTTCGATTGACAAACAAAGGAAGAAAGCGTTCTTAACTGCTTTGCCTGTGCCGATTTATACATAAGATTTATATAGTCGAAATATTCGAAAACAGGTTTCTGAAATATGTCGAATAATCGACCACCCTGTTTTTTATTATTTGTAATTGGAAAAAACAAATTTTTTGTATTTGTATTAGTAGCAAATTTGAACGCTTATAAGGCTGAAATTATTGAACAGATTTAAATAAAAAATATATATTGTGCACATCTGTTAGTAAATACCTTTCAAACGGTGTATATTTTGTTTAAATCGGTTGGCATACAGAGGAGGAAAGTGTTTTTAACTGTTTTGCCTTTGCTGATTTATTAACGCTAGTGTTCGCCTAATGGTCAAAATTCAACCATAAATTTGTATGTACATATGAAGAAAACATTGCACATCTAAGTATATGTATATGATTTTACATGTTTCGAGCATTTATTTTTTCCGTCTTAGTGGATCGATTTGGCGAGGGACCAACCTCCAGTCCATATTTTATCTTCTACGTGAGTTAATTTAATTTTGTGAGTTCAATATAAAAAATATCAATTGAAAAACAAAAAAGTATCAAAAAGTCTCCTTTAAAGATTGGCATCCACTCAGGACATTGCATGTTTAATTTTATGTTTCAATGTCTAATATAAACGAAAATGAATCAAAGTACCAGATGTCCAGCTCCACCTGATACATTCTTATTCACTCAGGACCATGCATGTTTATTTTTATATTTGTAGGTCGAATATTAACAAAAATTCAAAAAGTACCAGATAAAAAACTAAAAGTACCAATATTTTTAGTCGTAAAGGTTCTCATTTACTCATTAAACTGCACTTATAATATTATGTTTCAAAGTTCGATATTATAGAAAATTAAAAAATTTATCACATGATGCACGGAAAAGTAAAAGAAAGAAATTTAATTTTCCGTATTTCCCCTTTTTTAAATTTTTTTCTCCCCATCGACGTTCGGTTAACAAACAAATTAATAAAGCGTTCTTAATTGTTTTGCCCGTGCCGATTTATACATACGATTTATATAGTCGAAATATTCCGAAACCGGTTTCTGAAAAATGTCGAATAATCGACCACCCTATTTTTTATTATTAGGGAAGGGCTTTTAGGGAAGTTTGTGTAACTTTTAGTGACTTTGGTGTAGAACGGGAACATAACTATTACGTTTGTCTAGATCAAATATGTATTTGTATGTATTACGAATTGGATTTTGCAATACCACACGTTTTTTGCTTGCCACAAAATGAATTTTTATAAAAAAAAAAAATCAGTTTTTATTACTAACCACAAAAAAAGTATAATGCGTTCGTCTTTTAATTTGTACCACATTTGCAAGAATAGTGGGATTAAGTGCAATGGATCTCTTTGTATCAAGTGAAATCCTAAAGCTACGGGTTTGTTTTTCAGAAATATTTTCCACCAAAGGTTTTTTAGCTCGACATGATTTTACCCATATAAACCTCTAAGAACCACATTAAAAGAGTAAAGGATATATAAGACAAACTCCAATCTTATATGTTAAGTAAGTTTGAACTCCTGTCGAAAGATTTTCCTTAAAGAGAAAATATAACATTTTACTTCATATTAAGTTGAACCATCTGGTCAAGTTGTGATCTAGATAAATTAAGACAGATCAGTGGACCTACTTTAATAATTAAGTAAATAAATTGGGAATAGGCTGGTTATAAATGGACTACTGCTCCAGATCGAATCTTAATTGTGCTCTTTGTCTGGGAATCTTGTTTGCTTGCCTCTCATCAGGTAGTTTACCCACGTAAAAATTAGTCATGTTCGTTGTTTTGACAAATTCTTTAAAAATTCGCCAATGGGTGTTGCTAAGCTATCAGTCACTATCCGACTTATTATGTTCTGCTTAAATCGATCCCTTTTGAAGAAGCAAGAATACATTCGAATCTATTAGAGTCTAAAGGTGTTCTATATACTCTAGGGATGTTACGAATACCAATATATCGGCAATACTTAAGGTTTGCCGAGATATCGATATCGGCGATATCTTACTGTCCATACTACGATACTTTAAAAATTTAAAAAAAAGGCCGAGGCAGTGCCCCATAGTTGAATACCGTAGCACCAGAAGCTTGCAATCTAGACTTAGGACAGAATTTCTTCCAATAAGCCAATGAATTTGAATGGCTTAGTTTCATTTGAGTTAATTTTGCCTCTATGTGGCATTTCCACGTTAATCACCGATCCAGATGATACCGAGATATTTTACATGCGAATGTTGAGGAATTATTTGATTATTGATTGTAATAGGGGGGCAAGATTCCCGGCGCCAATATCTTCCATTGTCTTAACCCTATTTCTAGTTGAAATATATGATGCTGTAAGTAACGAGATGCTTCATAACGGTTTTCGTGGACACTAAGGAAAGTTGTATCGTCTGCAAATGTTGAAGTTTGGGTGTAGTTGTTTGTTGGCATGTCCGAAGTATAAATTAAGTATAATAGAGGGCCCAGGATGCTGCCCTTTGGGACTCCAGTGAAGTGAACTTAAGAAATTTCCTTCCTTAACAGCTTGTGTGTGTTTACTGGTAAGTTTAGCTTCAATTTATGTAATAAGCCTTCATGCCAGACTTTATCAAAATCTTGAGAAACATCGATGAAGAGAGCGGAACAATATTGTCTTTCTTCAAAGGCTTTTCTTATTGCGTTAACTATTCGGTGGGTTTGCTCAATTGTTCTGTGTTCTCTTCTAAAGTCGAATTGGTGGTTAGGAATACATCTATTTTCATTTAAAATTGGGGTGAATTTTGACACTAACAGCTTCTCAAACAGCTTTGATATATAAGAAAGTAAGCTTATAGGCCTATATGACTCAACTTTTGTGTGATCCTTTCCTGGCTTAGGTATCATGGTGACTAAGGAAACCTTCCACTTTTGAGGATAGTATTCCAGACGTAAAATAGCGTTAAAAATTAAAAGAATCATTTTCTTTGCTATGCTGGGTAGTTTTGTTGCTGATCTTATCAAAACCAGGGGCTTTCTTGGGGCTTAAATCGCAAATAGCCTTTTCGATCTCTCTTATCTCAAATCTTAGGGGAACAGCTGCTCTAGCAGCAACAGGTGGTAACTCGACCGCAATATATTGAGATATATTTGGGGTTAATACGTTTTTTAAATGATTAACAAATATATTTCCTTTTTCAACATAATTTCTTGCCCAACTTCCATTCAAGTTTATTAATGGTCGTTTAGAGACAACTGGCCTTTTAAGGTTTCTAGCCGCACGCCGTAATGAGTAGTCTGATTGTGGAGTTGCATCAAGTTCCTTAAGATAGTTTTCCAAAGAAGCCGTTTTCTGAGTCTGCAGTAACTTTCTTAGCCTTTTTGTACACTCTTTTAGTAAGTTCTTAAGTTGCGGGGATCTGTGCAATTGGCACTCTCATCGAGCTCTCCTTTTTTCAGACAAGAGACGCTCGACATCTGTGGAATATATTTTAATATTTTTCTTTTTTTTGGGGGCAATATTGGAATGTTGAACAGCTGGTTTTAGAAAACTGTCAAAATTAACAATAGTGCGATCTACATTCTCCGGTGTACTAAAGAAATAATTAAATTTTCAATGCTTTTTATTTGCATAACAACTAATTGTGGAATAAGATATTAAAGAGCAGAGCATAAAATCAAAAAATATTTAATTGATACTATTAACATATTAACAACATTTTCTGCAGTTATGTTGTTGACATAAGCAACCGTTTAATTCGCTTGATTAAATTTTTAATTAAAACTGATTTTACTTTTGATTAATGGTTTAATTAAAAAAAAAAAAAAAATCGGCCAGAATTTTTTTTAATAATTTTTTTAAAAATTTTAATTGTTCTAATTTTACTCTTTTCAACACCAACAAAATAAAAATAATTAATTTATAAATTAAAAAAAAAAAAAAAACAAGTAGGAATGTATAGTCGGTCAAACATATGATAGCCAACATCACAAAATATAAGAACAAATTTTTGCAATTGTACCCTATTTGGGACCAAAATTTTGTAATTACGTTTAAGATTCATATAAAAGTTCTTTGTGCCGAATATTATTTAATTGGCTTCCTCTATATGCAATTTGTTTGACTTTAATTTTAAAAAGAGGGTTTATTTTGGACCCATCAGCACAACATTTTTTCAAGACATAGTAGCTATTGTAAAAGTTATTGTCGCCAATTTTCATGTGAATACTAAAATTTATAAGGAAGTTATGGCAATCAAAGCCACATATAGTAGTATTTGTATGAAGCTATGGTCAAATATGGACCGATTCCATATAATTTGGTAATATAATTTTGATTGCAAAAAAATAAGTTTTAACTGAATTTTATCTAAATACCAACATAATAAGATGGTTTATGGGCACAAATATTCCGAAAAAAGCCAAATTTCATCGAATTATCACCAAAAGTGCCTCCTGTACTTTGCGCACAAGATTTACATGGGCAGCCAGCCAGACGGATAGAAAGGGATTCTGAGTCGATCGATGTATTAAACTACGGTCTAGGACCAATAGTTTAAGATATTACAAGCATTAGCACAAATGCATAACACCCTCTCCATTAGAGTGGTTCGAAAAAATTTTTTTGTCAGTTCCAAAAATGATTTTTTTATTTTTTTGCCACGCCTGTTCACTGAGTCGCCATTTTTAGTCCGATCATAATATTTTGTATATCGGTGTTCATGGCTCTGTAAGGGCTACATTTCTGTCTAATAATAGTTTTTTTATACAGAAGTTGTATCAAAATAACACAGCTTCATTTTAGTTCAAAAATATTTAGCGTTTGGGAGGGTATAAACCGAGCTTTTGAAAGACATGACTATAATTTGCGTGGTATAAAAAAAACTATTAAAGACAGAAATGTAGCAGATCCATGAACACCGATATACAAAATGTTATGATCGGACTAAAAATGGCGATACAGTGAACAACAAACTAAAAGGGCGGTATTTCTAGGCGTGGCAAAAAAAACAAAAAAATAATTTTTGGAATTGTTTTTACATTATCTTTAATCCCAGGGGGGGCGGGACTGACAAAAAAATTTTTTTTTCGAACCACTCTACTCTCCACTATTGTGGTGTCGGTATATAAATACGAACTGAAATTTTTAATTTCCAAGAAAGTTTTAAACACATTTTCTAAATAATGCTCATTAAACACTATGTAAATTTATTGGTGGGTATTACTTTTTAAATAATTATAACATTCTAATATTATTTTTCGTTTATCGACTCTTCTAACTTCCAATTCATATCGTTGTTTATTGCATATCATCAAATTTTTGTGTTCTGTATTTTGGTTTTAAAAATATGGTCACCGTATCAATATCCTAATTTACGTTTGCTTCGACCAGTAGGGTATTTTAAGTTTTATTGACTTTAAATAGAATGTATGAAATAATTTGTTTACTGTGTTTTGTCACATATTTAATACTTTTTTTTTCAGTTTGCAATAAACTTGCAGCGCATTAAGTGCTACGCTAAACAATTTTTAAAAAAGTAATTATACCGAAAACAAACAAAAAAAAAAAAAAACAAACAAACAAAACAAAATACCGGGAATATGCAAAATCACAAAACCTATGTCACTAAATAACAGGGTGAGACGGCGTTAAAGTAGATAAAAGTATACATACATACCTAGTCACATACTAAATATCACAATTATATGTTGAGCGCAAAAATATATCTTCATTACCGGTGAATTCAAGTGCAAAAATTTTATACAAATGTGGTAAAAAATAGTGGGAAATATTAAAATTCAGACCGGAAAAACCAGTGTTATAAACAATTCAAATTCCTCTCTTTCCGCACTTCCTTAACTAAAAAATAAACCTTTTAAGAGAGTAAAAAAATCTAAACACAAACGAAAATTTCTCCTACACAATATTTTCTGTTTGGGAATTTATTTCGGAAATTAAAAAAAAAAAATATTATAAATACGCAGAGCAAGGCTCTCCAAGTTTCATTCTTTTGTAGTGGTTTAAGTGACATGATAGTGAGTAGATTGCTGTACTGTAGCAAGTCATGTATCAGCATGTCCTTCCAAACACAACAAATATTTTTAGTAATGGTAAGTGAAAAAAAACTAATGTTGGAAAAAAATTAAATAAAGAAGTTTGAAATTTTTTTAATAATCTACCAAGAAAGTTGAAATAATTCAAATAAAGTTTCCAAATAATACAGTTTAAGTTAAATAACAAAGTTTTCTAATAAAAAAGTTGCCTTTTGAAAAACGCTGTTGAAATATGGGTGCGGATTAATAGATACATTTTTTTTTTGGATTTCGTGTAAAAGTTGTTGTGTATTTAAAAGGTTTATTCACAGTTAACTAATAATCTTTTGTATCAAAAAATAAAGTTCATAAACAGGTAATATCTAATATAATAAATAAATACATTGTAAATTGAGTCAAGTGTTTTTTTGTTAATTAACCAAAAAAAAAAAAAACAGTTTTCGCCCATTTTTTTAATATTAATAATTTAATACATATTAAATTACACATAAAAAAAGTTTTAGAAATGTATATGTACATACAAATTTCATCACCGACTGTTACAAGTGTTAAATCGTTTTTGTCTATATGCCCTACTGTTCTGAATTGAAAAGTTATTTAGCCTCCTGCTTAACGAGAATTAGAAAAATGGATATAAATTTCAAGAATTTTTATATTTAATAATTAAAAAAACTAATTGTCAAAGTGATAATGAGAAAAATGAGAAAAAAGTCGGGAGCAATTATGTGATGTTGCTTGACTTTAGCGTGCTAAATCTCCACCGCTAAAAATCTAAAAAGTTGATTAAGCGATTTGTTGGCTACGACTGCAATTCTGTAATATGCATTGCTTAATTTGGCAATGCCATACAAATTTAATTCGTCGCAATTTTAGCTTTTAATGTCATCGCTAACATTTTTTAATTTGGTATTCTCTAAGGCATTTTAGCGATCGAGATTTAGTTTAAGCTAAGCGAATTACAGAATACGGCTGCTGTTTACATTACTGTTTGGTAATAGATTAAAGAAAATAAGTTAACGTTCTCTTTAATCTATTGCCAAACAGTCGCAGGCGTATTTTAAATTCGCCAACCACGATAAGGGTGATTGATTCATCACGTCTAGTTTTTTTTATGGACTAGACTAAAGCTGCGTTCACACTTATTAAATATTTGACCAAATAAGCATAACCACTACTTGTTTAATAGCAAGTGAGCTTAAAAATGGTCTTAATATAACAATATAAAACTAAATATACCGCTAGACAAAGCGAAAAACGGTTTTTTGTAAGATGTGGTTTTATAAACAAAATAACTATTGGAATTAAATGAAATTATATTTTAAAAGATTTTGTTATTCGTGCTTAATTCCCAATTTTTATTCTTAATAAAAACACTGAAATTTATTGTTGGTGCGATAAGCTTATATATTAGTTTTCTTGTTGGTCCCGCTTTTTTCTTCAAATATTTGTCAAGTTTGACCGTAGCTTAATATTTCGCCTGAAATAAGACAGTTATACTAATACATTTTTACCATAATTTGAGAGCGATTTGTACAATTTTGATCAAAACTCTTACAAATGATTAGAAATAAAATTTCCTTTGAGCCATTCGAATAAATTTTTTTTTATATTTTCATTAGTGGCGATAAATTTGTTTTTCAGGCAAAATTAGTATTATTTTTTGTTTTCAAAAATTCATAAAAAAAATTATAATGATAAAAATGTTAAATTTTTATCATTTGTCAGCATGACACATTACGAATTAAATAGTCCATAAACGTAGGAGTCGTTTATTTTGAAATTGGTTTAAGTCCATTTTTATAAAAAAGTAGTAATAATCGCAATCCTTTATAATCTCTTCATTTATAAACAATTTAAGTCTAGTATCTTTAAAATAGCTATGATTTTGGGCACTTAAAATTTAGTTAGCTAACGAAATCCAAAAAAAAATTATTTTGAAACCGGTTTAAGTCCACAAATTTTTATTAACTGAAATGAAAAGTAAAGATTTTTTTTACAAAACCTCTGGAAGAAGCAATTCATAAAAGATTAAAAGACACTAGTGGCGAACCTGTAAACTGGCTAAGGATATGTTGGATGCGATTTATAAAAAGTGAACCCTATAAAATGTTTTAAAAAGAATCTATGGAAGTAGATAAAGAGTTCAAAATACTTGACTTATAACCTTGTCGGGGAAGACCAAGGAACTTCAACAAAATAAAATTAACACCATTATACAAAAATATACGTCCCATTTCAACTCCTAAGTATAAGGATATGATGGAGTTACTAAGGTATATACCACCTGTACACCATGAATATTTTTACAAAACCTCACACATAATCTAAATGAGGAGAAATAATATGGAAAAATCCTTAATATTATCCTTAATAAATGAATGTAAATTTAATTTTTTAATAAATGAATTCATGTTTATTTAAAAAAAACATTTTTTTAATTACATAAATAAAATTCTGTATCTAAAGGGAAAGCTTCCCTATTTATTTTAAAGCTATTACATTCACCTACATCAAAAATAAACCCCCGTATTTATAAACGATTATTAAATTTAACAAACGTTTATATTTCATACAAAATTGGTTTTGTAAAACTTTATTAAATTTAAAATTTTTTTATAAATACAGGCGAAAATATTTACAATTTCTAATGCTTAATTCCTTTAAAATAAGTGGACTTATTCCTTTTCACAAACAAAAAAGGTTCTGAAACACAGCTTATTTTTCTAGTAAAGTTTACAAAACGTATTACGTTATATATTCTAACATGTTTAAGGTCACAAAGCCATAAAAAAAAAATTAATACCACTTAATAATATTTTTAAAACAAATCAAACACAAACCCTTATATATCTCAATATAACAAAAAATGGACTTAAACCACTTTCAAAATAAAGGACTCATATAACGAAAATTAGTGGAAAAATGTTAATTTTATTAATTAATATTATAACTAATATTTTGCCCGAAATAAGGCGGTTAACTTGAAAAAGATTTGTCCGATTTGGAAAAACTTAACAGCAAATAATTTGGAATAAAATTACGTTTAAGTCATCTAAAAAATAGTTTTTTTGATTTTATCAACAGTTTCGGAGATATTCGAAAATTAATGGCGGTAACACTTTTTTAAAGCATCTTTCTATTTTTTGTTTGTTAACCACTAATGATTGTATGGTATTTAATTAACGATAACATTTTTCTCTTTTCCAAGAGCAACATGTTATGGATAAAAACAACTTGTAGCTTCTTGATGAAGTACTAATTTAACCATAATATGGTTACCGGAAACAATAATATGGTTGAAGTATCCATGATATGTTTAAAATTTGTCCGTTAAAAATAGTTTTTTGTGATCATATCGATACCTTTCTTCGAAATGTTTTTAAGCGCGAAAACACGAATTTTACAGGAGAAGGAATTTTCGAATTATTTTAAAATCTATCCGAAATATCAAAAATGTTTTAATAAACGATTTTATTGCGATATATTTTAAGTTTTAAATTTATATATTTTTATACCTTAAACTAAGGCGAATTCATTACAGGTTATCTCAGTACAACAAGTACAACTCGTGCAAAAGCCACAAGCAATTTGTTTTGTAAAATCATTGTACAATGTCAAACACCGAAATAAATGAGAAACAATGATAATAAAACACATGTGACATCCAACATTTATAAAGCTAAAAAATTGTATCATTAAGGCTTGTATCGTACATTTTGTGTATTAATTTAGTAGTATTAAATATTAAATTAAAAAATTAAATATTTTTTTAATATTCTTAATTAGGCTAAAGTTCATCAAATTTAATTTTCATTAAATTATTTTTATGAAGAAAGGAATTTTACAACATGAAATTAAATAAAATTTATTGATAATTTTTCACTCTTGACTGAAGCTTCGTTCACAATGGGAGAAAAGATTTCGCTTTCTCTTCTATCTTCTTTCTTTCCAAAGTATTTTATATATTTTACTTTCATTTTACGAACAAAAATTTAACTAAAGTTTTTTTAAAAGTTGAGTCTACTTCTACCTCAGCAATTATTTGTATGAAATTGAAAGTATGAAAGAATTTCATATATTTTCCTTTAATTTTTCGAACAAAAATGTAACTACAGTTTTTTTTTAAATGTTGGGTTTATTTTTAATTCAGCAATACTTTGTATGAAATTAAAAATGACTTTTTTAATAATTTTATTTAGTTTTGAATGAAAATTTTAGCAAAATGTTTTAAAAAATAATAATTAATAAGTAATATTGTTGTGGGAAAAATTTGCAAACGGTTTCTTAATGCGAAATGTGTGAGTTCGTGAAAAAAATTGTTGCTGTATATTGAACACCAGTGCAAATGTTGCTGGCTATTGTGAATGAAGATTAAGCTTTTTTTTGCAGTAAGGGCTCCATATATAGATAATCTTACTTAATATCTTAACTGATTTAGCAGATACCAAAGTTTTCCTCATCGCTTTCTGCCATTGTTTCATCGATCTTATCATCACTTCTTATTAAGGCTTACAAATTGTATCCTGCCTTACTTTGTCACATTAAAGTAGAGTTTGCTAAAAACCGTAAAAATGTGAAACCGCGGTTTCGGTTTTAAAATGGTTTAAACCGGCCGGTTTCGGTTCGGTTTTCGGTTTTGAAAATATCAAAGTTAAATTCATACATAAACATATATATTTTTTTTGCAAGTTTTTTATTTGTTTCAATTCAGGTACTTTTATTCTTCCTTAAGTGTAAACCTGGGCCTGGCCAGGCATTTTTTGACTTTTTTCTAGTTTTTTTATATAATTATTAAGTATATTAGAACGAAACTTTATGTATTCCCCAATTGCGCAATTGGTCAAATGAAAATTTTGTGCATATTGTATCCACCTGGGCCTGGTCAGGCCCTTCCCTATAATATATGTACTGCAGTAAATAACATCAAAATGAAACGTTTCAAAAAGCATACACAACACATAAGAATTCTTCCTTTTCTATTTTTTCGAAAAATTATTTTATTTCCCAACATAATGTTCCTGCTATAGCCATAAAACTCCATACATATCAAATAAGTCCCAGCCTTGCCCAGGGGTTCGTTAGTGTGAGTTTTTATTATAGCCAAAAGATACTCCATACAAAATTCAAGTGGCCCTGATGGCGGTTTATGCCTCACAAATAAGGTGTGTACTTAAGAGTTATAAAGATAACATTTGTTCTTCTTAGTACTTATTTTGAATTTTAAGAATTTTGAAATACCTTGTCATTGTTGAAGGCTGTTATGTATAAAGTTTTTGTATATTAACTCTGCAAATAAAATTGGACCACCTGCTGCCGTATTCTGTAATTCGCTTAGCTAAAGCTAAATCTCGTTCGCTAAAATTCCTTAGAGAAAACAAAATTTAAAATTTTTAGCGATGACACTAAAAGCTAAAATTGCAGCAAATAAAATTTGTATTGCAATGCCAAATTTAGCAATGCACCTTACTGAATTACATTTGTAGCCAAAAATTGCTAAATCAACTTTATAGATTTTTAGCGATAGAGATTTAGCTTTAGCGAATTACGGAATACGGCTGCTGATCCATTTTGATAAAATGGTCTACTCCATGGACTGACCGATGTAATGCAAGCATGGGCCATGTCATTGTTTAAAAGTGTTTGTAGTGAGACGACATGTCTTCGTTTTTTAACGACATGCTTTCGTTTTTAAACGAAAGTATACCATGGAGTAGTTTTAAAGTGGTTCAAATGTGGGTTATATGGTCCTCTCCTAGGACATCGTAATGTTAAATAGACCAGGTTTTTTTCATACGTTTGGGTTACTTTTGGACCAGTCCTGGTCCCTTGTGGTAGTCCACTACTCTTTACACGCGTGTTTGGACTGGACCTATTATTTGCAGGGAAGTACGAGTATGATGTTTAATTTGCAATTTCTTCAAGCATAAATACATTGTTTAAGTTAAAGCTAAAACCGAGGTTTTTTTGTCGGTTTTCGGTTTCGGTTTTTAGGCATTTAAAACCGCGGTTTCGGTTAAAACCGAGCAGCAATCCCTACATTAAAGTGATAATCAGCTTTTTTATGCAAGTCAAAAATTTTTTTTTTAATGTGAGACCACCAAAAACGATTCTCCCCAAAACTGCTGGGTGTTTATAGTTAAACATGTATCTGAATAGTTGCCTTCTTTACACCAGTGCTTGTGTGTTTTTTTTTTTATAAATATGCATGTATGTATGACTTTGGGCGAAGCCACTTTGTGTAACGGCGTATCAAATTAAGATAATTTGATTACAGTACAATAACAACATTTTTGTCATATTTCAAATTAAGTAGCTTCTGCTTTTATATACTATACTAGCAGTTTGGTCCCAGCGCTGCTCGGGATTTTCTAAATAAAAATTAAATACTAGAGAATTTTGCTATCTACCATCAATAAAAAAAATTCAATATCACGACAACAGCGCCTATCTGGAGTTTTTTTTATAAACCATCAGTGAAAGTACCCCTTTCCAACGCATGTACTCGTTTGGAAATCGTTTGATTAGTTCTCGAGTTATTAAATCACGAACATAGGACGACTTATTATAGCCACACCACAATAGTGGAGAGGGTATTATGCATTTGTGCTGATGTGTGTAACGCCTTTAAAAAAATATGTCCTTGTGCGCAAAGTACAGGAGATAATTTGATAAAATTTGGAACAAAGGTTCGTATTGGCACAAGGACCAAGCCTATTGAAAATGGGCTGAATCGTAGGACCACGAGGGCAGATAGGGGAAAATTTCTGCCTCTCAAAAATTTTCAAACCGATTTAAATGAAATTTAAATCACAGATAGAAATATATTTATGTGGAAAAAGCACAGCTAAGCAATCCATACCAGAGAACTGCAAAATCACAATTTTTCTTGATTTATTCATACGCTAAAATTTACATTCACTCTTTGCCTGCAAAACAAAGTTCAACGTTGGTAATTTTTACATCGTTTCGTTAACATTTGATTTTTCCATGGATTCGTTTTTTATTGAAAGTGCTTTGTTTGCATTTTTGTTTCGCGCGCAATATAACACGATTGTGTAACTTCAAATCCCTGCAAATAAAATTGGACCACCTGCTCCATTTTGATAAAATGGACTACTCCATGGACTGGTCCGATGTAATGCAAGCATGGACCATGTCATTGTTAAAAAGTGTTTGTAGTGTGACAACATGTCTTCGTTTTTTAACGAAGTGCTTACGTTTTTAAACGACTTCAAAACTTATCCTCTTGTGTATACCATGGAGTAGTTTTAAAACTACTCCTTAGTGGTCCAAAGGTGGGTTATATGGTCCTCTCCTAGGACATCGTAATGTTAAATAGACCAGGTTTTTTCCATACGTTTGGGTTACTTTTGGACTAGTCCTGGTCCCTTGTGGACTACTCTTTACACGCGTGTTTGGACTGGTCCTATTATTTGCAGGGATGGCACACATTCTTATACTTTTGCATTCAAGTAGTCATTGTCCACACGATGAGACGCTTTGTTAACATTAACAACAATAAACCACTCGATGAGACGCTTTGTTAATATTAACAACAATAACAAGAATACATTGTTCATACAGAACTACTGTAATGATAAAAAAAAAGTCTTGTACCTACATACATATGTGCGTTTAGTTTAATTTCAATTTTTTTTCTTGTACTACAAAGTTACTGCTAAATGTCTTCATGAGTAATAATTGCTTGATTTCTGGCTTTTTTTGTTTTTATTTTTTTTCTTTACCAAAACAATCATTGTCGCACCGAACACACAAACATCTTTATTAAAAAACGAAGCTAACGTTGGTATAAATAACAAAGCACGATGTGCATTATTTGAATGACTGCAAACCAGCAGCGAATGTTTGCGGTTGCGCAAGTTTGATTGTATGACCGCAAGTGAGTGTATTTGTTGCTGTTCATTTAATGCGATTTTTTTGCATTTGCACAAAGCCGTTCTCTGATCCATACCACCTGCCATTCTTGTTGTTTGTATTCATTGCTGTAATTCTGCTCGAATTATTAATTGCAAGTAAAAACTTGCGGCAAAAAACTGTGTGTGTATAGCTGATGTAACATGTCTTCATAGCTGTACTTTAAATAATAATAATATCGATATTGATATTTTTCCTATCGACATTTTCGATAGTTTAATGGCCATTTTCTCATTAGGCGATTATCTTTTTTCCCAACGTAAAAGTGCACATTAAAGAAATTTGGTTATCTCAATGTCTCATTTGCTTCGATTTTATCGCAAAGCTAACCGGCACTCATCCGCCAATTGTTTATTTTCCTTTTATTTGCCGAACAGATAAATTCAATCAGCTGACTCCCAACTTTTACATGTGTTTTGAGTGGTGTTGCCAATTAAAAACAAGGTTTTTTGTCGGTATATTGAGAAACCCAAAATCGTTAACGGACAGTTTATCGGTCCAATAAATTTATGTTGACATTAAGTAACAGACAGTTTGTCGATACATTGAGAAAATGGCCATAAGACTATCGTCTCAAAAGTAATTAAAAAAACAAAAATAAAATCAACAAACATTGGATTCCGTACGGAATGTGCGATCAGTTTCGCACTTTGCTTGAGCAAATGACAGTTTCATAAAATTAAAACTGATGCAAACGTTTAACATAAATACGCCTTGCTTTAGGCCTTCTCTTTTAATAATTTTTTCTAATAGTCTTTCTGATTGACAGACCGGAATAATATCAAAATGGTTTTTTTTTGCAAACAAATTATTTTTTTTTTTAATTTCCATACACACTAATATATGGTAAATTTTTTGTTTATATATACTATATATTTTAAATCAGTGTTATCCAAATCTCCATTTTCTGTGCACAATAGTGCTACAAAAACAATAAAAACAACTCACACCGATGCTTGTTCTCTTTTATTTAAGTTTGATTTCACTTGTTAATTGAGTGTTGATGAGTACACATGTGCGGATGCTTACGGTTTTTTTTTCAGCTTTATTGTTTTTTCAGCTTTGATTTTATTTCAATATAAACCAGCAAACAAAATAGTATGATGGAAGACAAAAATTTTTGTTTTGTCAATAAAAATGCTTTTGGTAACATGCAATGCATTTTATGTTACCAAACATTTAAAACAAAGAAAACATTTTCAATTAAAAGGCATTTTGACCTTTTTCACATAGAAATAAATAAATTAAACGAGGAAAAAAAGAAAATGTTTTTTCTTGAGCAAAAAAACCTTTATATGCAAAAAATTAAAGAATGGGTTCTGCAAGAAGAGCAAAGTGAGGAAATTTTGCAAAATAAAAAATTAAAAATAGAGATTTCGAGCCAAATAAGCTTGGAAATCGCTCAGCAAGGCAGACCGTTTATTGATGGAATGCTAGTAAAAAATATTTTACAAAAAACTTTTCAAACGTTAAATTATAAAACAGATTTCATAAAGTCAATTCCCTTGTCACCCCAAACTGTGGCTAGGCGTATTGCCCAAATAGGATATTCGGTGGAGTCTTCTATTGAAGAAAAATTAATAAATTATAAATAAAAAATAAATTGAAATTATTAAGCAAAGAAGTTGTATCAGCTAGAAAAGCTAAAAACTCTAAGACTTCCTCTTTTAAATTATATAGCCGGTTATGACAGTCGCCACGACTGAGCCAACGTACCTCAGTGAACATTTTAAGATCTTTGAAAGCTGCGTTTTTAGATGTTAAAAATTTTACAAATTTTCGATGAGTGAGGGCATTGTGTCCTCCTCTTATTTTATTTATAATGCGCTTTGCAGTCTTCATAGTAGAGTCTTGAGTAATAAATTTAGATGCAAGCGCCGCTTGATGGATAATGCAGTGAAAGTTTTGCATTGCCATTTCACTTTTTTTTATATTACCTATCAAACCTGTGTTTTTTCCTACCATTACACTTGCCCCGTCTGTGCAGACACCGACAATTTTGTTTACATCAACAATAGCAAAAAGTTTATCACTTACAACTTCCATCAAAAGCTTTCCCGTTACATGCCCATGAAAGGTTTCCAATGTCAACATTGATTCAAAAACATTAAAATGTTCATCAATGCATCTTACACAGACAACCAGTTGACAAAGATCATTAATATCTGTACTTTCATCTAAAAATAATATTCATAAAATTCATTACATTTGCAATGCTTAGTTTTGTGTTTGCTGGGCAATGTTATGTTATCCAATACAGACGCATTTCATTTAATGAGAGTTTTGGTTAACTATGTTTTAAATATATTAAATAGGTAACTGTAAACCAAAAATGTAAAGCTATTTTTTTGGGTTTAATGAAATAAAATTTAAGTTTAAAGTGCAAGTTGATTTACGTAATGGAAAAATATCTTGTCTAACGTTTACCTGCAAACGTATTTTTTTCTGAAAATTATCACAGTTTCATATAATATCCGCCAAACAACTCATCTATCACAACATCAATCATTAATTTAGTTTATTAAAAAAAAAAAAAACGCGAAAAAGAGTCGTAATATCGCGATTAATTTTTGCGCCTTTCTTCCGTACAAATGGTAAGAACTTGTTATATTCATGAAATTATTAGAAAATACTTAAAATTTTATTATAAAATGTTGATTTTGTAAATTTAAATTCAAAACTTCATCGCGTTTGGTGCGGAAACTTTTTAACGATCGCGAAAAAGTAGTACATCATTTCTAAATATTTTCATTGCCTATACGGCTATGCGATGAAGAATTTGATATTCGCAAAAATTGCAAAAAGTTATTTCCCTAATATGAATATAAGCATTTTAAACAAATTCATAACATGCAAACATATACGTACATTAGGGTCATAACTTTTTCACCCTATTTGCGAATATCAAAAACGGCATAATATAGTCGTGTAGAACATTAAAAGTTATTTAATAAAAAATATGATTATTTTTTCGGATTGTTAAAAAAGTTCACGCAGGGATCGGGTTGAAGTTTGAAAACAACAATTTTTATCTCACTGAAATTTTAAAAAAATGTACACTAGGGGTACAACCAAATTAGGGCCCTATCACCACGCTGTAGCCGATGTTGTGCTAAAAACGAAAAATGTTTGCTCAGGTCATTTCGGAACAAAAACATTCCGCGTCGAAGCCGATTTCTAAAAGCCCTTTAAATTTTTTTTTATTTTTTCAAAATTTTGTATTTTTTTCAAAATTTTGTATTTATAATTATTTAACTATTTACATTTCTTAATATAATTATATGATTATAATCAAAATAACAAACTTTAGATTAATAGTTCGTGTTTATTTGCGTTGGGAGAATATATCTTGTACGACTTTGATGGCGCGTTCCGCACAAATGTTGCTGAGTTGTGTTTTTGGAATTCTTGATTCATCTTTCACCCAATGTCTTAGAAAGCATATCTGAGCATTAGTAAAGCCCGATAATGACTTGTTTCAGGCTTCGAAGTCATTTTTATTGTAACAATGATCTAAAAACCAAATGTTGTACCAAGGGCCACATATAACATTTTGAAAAACAGAGTTGCATTAGCAAAAATCGGTTGTTTGTAACTAGTTTATCTCAAAAGCTAGTAACAAACCTGTTTATGGTTTGTATGGATAAATAAGTTTCACAAACTAGTTTATTACCATTAACAACTTATAAACTTTTTATGGTGTAGGTGTTAATGCATTATTACTGATCCCAAACTTAATTGCTTTTGACGCGGAACCTTTTTTAACGATATCGAAAATCTAAAGATGCAGTTCTTATTGTTTTTTTATGCACTACATGGCATGGACAGGACCATTTTAATATTTTCAAAAATTGTAAAAAAGTTGTTTCCCTAATGTAAACCTGATATTTGTATATATATTCCTGTACGTATCACTTAAATGCTATTTTTGAATTTATCCACTGCTTAAATTAAAAAATTTTCATACGGCTTGCAATTCATCGCGGTTCAAAATTTTTTTGAAGGTTTTAGAAATTTGCTTCCCTGCGTGAGGGGTTTTTTTCGCAAAACGACGGGAGACTGGTGTTTTCATTACTAAAACATTTTTGCGACTCCGTGGTACTATGCCAAAAAATTTGGTTATAGCCCTAATGTACATACATATGTTTGTACGAGTATTGTATAAACAATACCGCCAAAAATTATAAGTTTAAGTAGAACATTGAATATCAACAAAACGAATATGACGAAATATTTGCTCATAATTTCTTAGGTATTTCGCAAAAATTAAAAGAAACTACAATGTTTGAAAACAAAAATAATAAAATTTTTTATTAATCAAAAAACCATGTGAGCAAAACCAAAGAAAAAACTATATTTGTCAGTGATGGAAAATGCAAAAACTTCAACATTTTGGTACTTTTTAAAAACATTTTTTTTTGTCGAAAAAGCTTGTAAACCTTGTGCGAAAAGTACAGGTCGCAAGTTAAGAGAAATTTAATAAATTTTGGTACATAGACTTAAGGCATTTTCCGGAATATTTTTACGTCGAAAAATACGCTTAACAAAACTACATAACACTAAAAAGTTCATTCCTTTTTATATGTCAGTATTAATAATATTATAACTGTAACAGCAAGAATCATTTGATCTTAATAGATCTTAAGCTTTTAAAACATTTGAAATATTTAAAAAAAATCTAAATATTTTCTATCTTTTACGGCCTTTTTTCTGGAAGATTCGTCAACTCACTAAATTGGGAATTGATCGTTTCAAATTTCTTTTGATCGATTATAATTGTAATGTGCTATTGGTCTTACCAGCAATTACATTTTCAAAATCGTAAATCAGAATTAAAGTTTTGTTTTTTAAATTAAATAAATTTTTAAGTGACATTTTTTCAAAAAATTTTTAATATTTTACATTTTTAAATTTCTTATTTCTGGGAGATCCGCCAACTCACAAAACTGCGAATTAATCGTTTTAACCTCTTAACACCCAAACATTAACCCATTGAATTTTTACATTTCTTATAAATCGTTTACACCTTTTGGGGAGCAAATAAGGCAACTGTATATTTTTTTTTTTAAAAATTTTATATGAATTCTTAGAAAAAGGTCTTAAAATATGAAAAATTTCAACGTAAATTCTTAAGATCGGAACTGAACCGATTAAGTAAAGGGCTTATTAAATATATGTTTTATCTTATGAGGTGTAATTTAAATTTCGGTTTTTATTATTTTTTCAATTTTTTTATTAAAACTGGTAGAAAAAGAGGTGCACATATGTGTACTTCAGGTCTTAGTGATTAGTTATTGAGGAAAAATATCCCAACAATATGGTTTTTTCAAACTGTTAAATTCAAATGTAAAAAAATGGCTAAAACTTCTAAACCCTGCCATCTTTTGATATTTTTTTTTTGAAGCGCAGTAGCTTAAAGCAAGTAATAAAACTATTTCTATTGGCCACACGATGTCGCTAGTCTTTAAAACTTGTAATAAGTTAAGGTACACATATGTGTACCCATGGTCTGAAGAGGTTAAACTTATTTTGCTTGCAAATAATTGCAATGTGCTATTAGTCTTACCAGCAATCACATTTTCAGGTGTAAAATCGTTAATCATAATTAAAATGTTCCTTTCGAATTTAAATTTATTTCTAAGTGTATCACAAAACTTTAAGTAAAATATTTTTTTGCGCTACCTGAATGCTATTAGGCAATTCAAAAAGTGTTCTATTAAATCGTATACAACCTAGGAGAATTCATGTAAACGGTGGTGTCGATACTACAACAAGTACGACACCAAAAACACAACATTGTATTTTTTTGTTACTTTTGACATTTCTCTCTCTAAGTAAGAAAAAAAAGTAGCAAATTAAAAATTGTCGCTAATAACCAAATTCTTAGCATCAAGTAAACAATTTGTTGATTTTGTACCTATTGCCAAAATTAATTACATACTAAAAAAATTTAAAATTGTGATTTTCTTCAAACAAATTTTTTTTTAATTTTAATTATAAAAATAATCTAAAAACTTTGCCATTTCAAACAATATGTTTATTAATTTAATTAAATATAGCTCAGGTTTTTACAATTCCCAACAACAATTCTACAAGTTCAAGGCCCTAATTATGTAAAACGCAACTCAACGCCAAAGAATTACATTGAAAGCAAAAACAAAGTCATAAACATTTTGTAATTAAATTCCTATATTTCTTAAACAATATTTTACTGATAAAAACACAATAGAACACTTTGTGAATGTAGATAAAACAGAACACAAATTAATGATAAAATGACTACAGATTTTGTGGATGTCCATGTCAATGTTAAAATATAGGAACGCTAGATTTCTAAACAAGAAAGCAAAACAAGAAAGGAGTACTAAAACAGACGTGCGGGCACTGTGGTATTTCAAAAATAAAAAAGTACTGAAAATAGTACAACAGTTATAAATTTTTCACCCCTGATGTGTGGGTACATCTATAGATAAAAGCCTTCATCTAAATACGTATGTGTGTGCAGTGTTCCCAATTTAGCATATTTTCTGTTAGATTTTGCAGACTGTGTTGGGAAATTGCATATTTTTTTAAAAAATACGCTGACTGCTTTTTAGCATGTTTCCTTTTCCAAAAGCACATTGTTAAGCATATTTTTACTTTTTAGAAAGACAAATTTTTCTTAGCAAATTTCGTTTCAAACAGACTTATTATACATATTTTCAAACAATTTCATATTCAAATTATTACTTCTTCTTTGTTTTTCGCATTATTAATCTAATACATACTTTTTTTTTAATACAATTTTTAAAATTTAAAATTTTTATATTAAAATTCCTTCTTATTTAGCAGATTTTTAGCATAATATTTGTTACAAAAATTCAGTAGATTTTTAGCATTTTTTTTGTACAAATTTAACATATTTTGGGAAAATTTAATATATTAAAAATTTTTTGTTTTAATCTTAGCAGATTTCGAGCATATTTTCTTCATTTTATGATTTAGCAAATTTTTTTTTGAAGGTTTGACATATTGTCATCAAACAGTTATGGCAACACTGTGTGTGTGTGTGAAAACAGAACTAGAAAATAAATTTCTCTACTTGCTTCCACAAAAATTTGATAGAATAAAACTTACAAAGACGGCGGGATGAGCAAACATTTTTAGATAAATTTGATATAAAACCAAAAATTTTAGTACGAGGTAAATAAAAAGTACTTTTTTTTGTCTTTATGAAACTACTTTTTCGGTTATGGGGTTTTTGTAATTATTTAGGCGGGATTTTTTATGCATTTAAAAATATTCCAGCAAAATATATTCCACTCGGATATGAAATCATTCAATCCGAGAAGTGTTTTTTCTATTAAGGCTAGGTGAAATAATAAAGAAGATTTTTAATACTTAGGAAACTAGGGATATAACCTAAACCGATATATTAGGCGATATTTTAGGTTGATGATATATGGGTATATGGATATTTTACTGTCGATATGTCGATTAATTAATTTTCAATGCTTATTTTTTTGCATAGCAACCAGGAGAAGTATCACATTAAAAAGCAGAGCATAAAATACATAAAACCAGGATAATAAATTGTTTCTTTTAATTCTCAAACTGTAGGGTCCACACCAAGTATTCTATGCTCTTGATACTTTCTCGACCTTTGTGCAAGACGCGTGCGACATATGCGAAAGTGGATAGTAATCCCAATCCATGCGTTCAATACGTATACACCAATAATGTTAGAATCATAAGGGTCAGTTGCAGTGATGCCAACTTAGTACTTTTAGCACTATTAATGGTGCTTTTTTATGCCTCAAAACGCCACAATTTTATCCTTAGTGCCAAACTAAGAAAAAGCACTAACTTGGTGTTTTTTCAATTTTTCGTTTGTTAGAACTTCGATTATATAGAGGATGATTTAGAAGCGGTCATCACAAAGAGAGACAGTTTAAAATGTGCATGCAGTGGTGAGTGCATACCCTGCAAATAATAGGACCAGCCCAAATACTCTTGTAAAGAGTAGCCCACAAAGGACCAGGACAAGTCCAAAAGTAACCCAAACGTATGGAAAAAACATGGTCTATTTAACATTACGATGTCCTAGGGGAGGACCATATAACCCACCTTTGGACAACTTAGGAGTAGTTTTAAAACTACTCCATGGTATACACAAGAGGATTAGTTTTGAAGTCGTTTAAAAACGAAAGCACGTCGTTAAAAAACGAAGACATGTCCTCTCACTACAAACACTTTTTAACAATGACATGGTCCATGCTTACATTACATCGGACCAGTCCATGGAGTAGTACATTTTATTAAAATGGATCATGTGGTCCAATTTTATTTGCAGGGTATTGTGTGCAATGAAACACCAAAAGAGAGGAAAATAAATTTACTCGTTTGAGACATTAACTATTTTTTTTTTTTTTTTGTTTCGTTAACCTTTGTGTTATGTGTGTGAAATTCACGAAAAGTGCTCGGCCCCTGGGGGCATAGCGGATGATCGTTGATTTAGATGAGCTTTGCTATTACAATTTTGAGAAGGCCAATGAAGACTATAAGATTTCAAATGATAAAAAAAGGGATAAAAGAAAGTCGTATTCGTTTTACCAGAAACCTTGTTTACGAAGTTAAAGCTAGAAAATTTTACAAAACGTTGCGCTATTTAGGGTTGACAACATATTAAGTAATCGTAATAAAATCGATTTAATTGTTTTCGGTAAATTTTTTTTTTTAAAATGGTTGACACTGTTTCAAAAATAAAAAATGGCTTAGAAAATATTAAGAATTGTGAATGGAAAAAATAAACAACGAACTTTTTTTTTGGATAGATGTCAACGATTTTAATTGTCCAATTTTGTTTTAAGAAGTGGTTTTAAGTGCTTTTTTAAATTTTAAAGTCTTCTTTGCTCTCAAAAAGTTGGCATCACTGGCCATTTGTATTTTCATTTCATTTTGACTCAAAGTCGGTGTTGATGGCAGAAGTGGTGTATACCTTGTTTTTTTATTTTCCAGACATTAAAGTAATTTCAAATTTGAAAATTTAATTTTTTTATTTTATAACTTTTAAAGAACAAGCACGAAATTGCTGGAAAAGATTTAATTTAATTTTATAACCAGGGAAACCAGAAATATGCTCTAAAACGTGTTTAATGCGAATTAAAAACTTGAAAATATGACCTGAAAATTGTTAAAAAGGTGCCCTAAAAATTCAAAAATTTCTAAACAAAATATTCAACAATTTAATAAGAGTTCGATTTAATATAAACAATCCTCAAGTTATAGTCGGCAAAGCCCAAATACCATAGTATTTACAGACGAATTCTCGAGATTTTACCCCATTTGGAAACGATGGGCAATCATGAACTCAATAAAATGAAGTAATGTTAATAGGTTAAATTTAATATAAGAGTTATTTGTGCCAAATATTATCTAGATATTAACATCCATATGAGATTTTTTTGTCTTAAATGCGATGAGAGCATTAGACAAATGTGACCCGATTCTTAAAGAATTTTATTTGCAGTAAAATATTTTTGGGGCGAATTTAATCTAAATACCAACATAATAAGATGGTTAACGGACACAAAGAGTCTAATTTGGAATTATAGACTGGATCTCACCATTTACACAGACTTCGTCCTTAGCGCAAATAAAATGTATCTACCAAACTTTGGTTCTTGCCGTTTTCCAGACGTACGAAAAAAAAACAACATCAAAAAAGGATTTATGGATAAAACCAGAGGCAGTCGTGGTTTTTTACTTACATATATCGCAGCCATGCGTAGGCCGATCATGCTAAATTTCAAAAGCAAGCTAGTTATTTTTAGGTGGCATGTCATAACGTCCAGTTATGACCGACTACGCAGCGAAGCTTTAGTTAGCGAAACCGGTTTTTGTTATACCATAGAGGAGAAAATTCTTGCGCCCGTCCGAAGGCCGGCTATGCAGAGAAGCTCTAGTTAGCGAAGCCGGTTTTTGGTTTACCATAGAGGAGAAAATCCATGCGCACGGCCGAAGGCTGGCTATACAGAGAAGCTTTAGTTAGCGAAGCCGGTGTTTGTTATACCGTAGAGGAGAAAATCCTTGCGCCCGGCCGAAGGCCGGCTGTGCAGAAAAGTTTTAGTTAGCGAAGCCAACCAATGGCAGACTTAGGATTTCTCGGTACCAATTACCATAGTCTTTATTTCTTTTTATTAAATTTCCAAACCTGCTTAGCTTTTGACCTCTGCGTCTCAGAGCTTGGCAGTAATGAACCAGCAACCTTTAAAAGACGAATTAGGAAACAGATTTTCTAAAGCCTGCCTTAAAGCTGCTTCATAGTCTGAATGAAAAGCCAAAGATTCGAATTGTAAAAAATTTTTATCAATAAATAATAATTTTTTTTTCTTAAGTTTTGATAATCACTTGAAATTTTAATGGTATTAAAAAAAAAATTTTACACATTTTAATATTTTTGGTTATAAGCTAAGTTGTGGACATTATGACACTTTGCAGAGTGTCATAAAGTCTTGCAAAACAAAGTTCAACGTTGGACATTTTTACATCGTTTCGTACACATTTGATTTTTGCATGTATTTGTTTTGTATTGCAAGTGCTTTGTTTGCATTTTTGTTGCGCACGCAATATAACACAACTGTGTAAATTCAAAAGAAACACATTCTTATACTTTTGCATTCAAGTAGTCATTGTCCACTCGATGAGGCGCTTTGTTTACATTAACAACAATAACAACAATAAACCACTCGATGAGACGCTTTGTTAAAATTAACAACAATAAAAACAACTATAGCAAGAACACACTGTACCTACATACAGAACTACTGTACTTTTTAAGATGAAAAAAAAAAGTCTGTTTCTATGGAAATTGTTTGTATGTACCTACATATGTGCGTTTAGTTTCATTTAAATTTTTTTTTTCTTTTAACTATGTAATGCTGAATGAATACATGAGTAATGATTGCTTGATTTCTAGCTTTTTTGTTTGTATTTTTTTTTCTTTACCAAAACAATCATTGTCGCACCGAACACACAAACATATTTATTAAAAAACGAAGCTAACGATGGTATAAATAACAAAGCACGATGTGCATTATTTGAATGACTGCAAACCAGCAGCGAATATTTGCGGTTACGCAAGTTTGATTGTATGACCGCAAGTGTGTGTATTTGTTGCTGTTCATTTAATGCGATTTTTTTGCAATTGCACAAAGCCGTTCTCTGGTCCATGGACAAAAATCTAATTGAGGTCGGTCTTACATTTTATCCCCCTTGGGGAGACTCCTGGACAGTTATTGGATTTTTCTTCAATATACATATTTCTAGTCTATATTGAAAACTTTGTATGTGAGCCCCCTTAAGAAATGGGGATAGCGGGTTGGTTAGAAACAAGTGATGAAGATGAAAGAAGGTAGGGCTGATCAAACATATGATCCATCTAAGAACATACTACGTGCTGCAGGGGCCAAATATTAGAATTTCAAATATATTCAAAAATAAACAAATATGGCTGGCGGCTTAATAAAATTCCAAAATTTGATTTTTGCGTTATTTTTTTTTCAATTAAACCGGTTATTTTTTTTAAAGCTTAACCGAAACCCTGGTTTTTATAAGCTTTATAGGGTCTAATATCAATATACTTAGAAGAAATTACCAATGGAATGACAAACTCATACGTATTTAAAATACGTTTAATTGGTCAATTATTCACACAAGACCCCATAAGATCCCGAAAAAACGACACAAGCGGTAAAACGGGTTTGGTAGTTTAATGGGCAATTAAGATGTACAAAATTTGTCTTCAAACAAGTTGTTTTTGTAATTATATTGCATTTTTTAAGCCTTTAAAGTACCAACAATGACATACGAAAAGGAAAATATTCCAACCCTGTCGCTCTTTGTTTTTACTATTAACCAGGGTTGTCAGATGTGGCGATTTCTCGCCAAACGTGGCGATTTTCAAACATGTTTGGCGACCTAATTTCTGATTTGGCGACATGGCGATTTATAAAATAGTAGAAATCGCCAACTGGCTATTTTTGATGACCTATGAAAGAAATTTCAGGCATTCATATGTATGATATGTATTTGAAGGTGAGTTCAAATGGCTGATGAAGTTAATGAAAACCTTCTAAATAAGTGTTTTTTATATTTAAAATTGCTCTTGAAACAATCAATAAATAGAATTCCTCAAAACATTAATATGTTTTAAGTCTATAAACATTTTCACATTATGTATGTGGCAATTTATTATCACAGATAAAATACGTTGTTGTTAGTTATATTTAAAGATTTTTATGAATCCTATAATACCTTTGGACGTTTATGAAACACAATGAAAAAAATTAGCGTTGGTCAATTGGAAAGATAACTATAAAAGTTTAGTCCAACATTTTAAAGCTACAAGGATACGGCAGGTACGTACAATTTCAAGGACTTTACTTTGGCTGTCCTTTATATGCGGTAATTACAATTGGTAATGCCTGTGTTGAAACTATGAACTCCACTAAAACTCGCCTTCGAATTAGAATGCAATACGAACTTCTAGAAGCGTTGTTAGGAGTTATAAGTTATATTAATGGGAATAGCACGTGTTGCACTTCTTTTATACTTTCGTTGAATAAATGTAACACCCTCACAATGCATTCCAAATAAGAAGACGAATAGCGGGTCTTGCCGGTGAAGCGTTTTAGATATAAGTATGTATATTGAAACTACAACTATTGTATATAGTGCATTTCTAATATTTGTTTAGTACTAACCGCAAAAATTCTTTTTTTGTTGCTTTAAGTAGACTACTATAAATTATTTTATAGTAAACATCGTACCTTTTTTGTGGGCACTAACTATTTTTATATCGCTCTAAATAAAAATTAAACAAAATATATATTATGGCGAATTTTTTGGAATTTTTGGCGTATTTTAGCGAAACGGAACTAATTAATTTTTTTGGGATTTATAAAAAATATTTTTAATAATTAAAAAAATATGTATGTATTTTATTGTCAAAAACTTGTAAACAAAGGCTTTGGCGATTTTGGCGATTTTTGACATTGGATTTGGCGAAAAAGGTCAAAATTAATCTGACAACCCTGCTATTAACTGTTACGTAAAATTTCGTTAAAGTATCCATACCTACTCTTCACAAAAAACCCGTTATTTTCTTTACTACTGGGCGTGAGCAAAGAGCATGTTAAAACAAAGGGAGGTAGAAAGAAAGAGAGAGAGAGAAAGAGGTAGAGAGTCAAATAGCGGTAAATTTAGTTAACATTTTTTAGAAGCTTTCAAACATTTTGTTCGCTTTTAGGAAAAATGTGAATCGTTGTTTGAGAAAATAAAAAAAATTATTGCGTTGGTTTTACTCGCATTTAGAAGAGATTTAAAAAATAAATTGTATTTTCTATCGATATGTAGAGTTTGCGTTTTATTTTGTATGTTTGCTACTGGTACAATATGAAGCGAACAACTAGTAGTATGATAAATACTGTGTACTTATATGTATGCATATTAATGTACATAACACACCTATACATTTTTTATGTGTATAAGTAGGGTACTATGGTCCATAATAAACTTTTAGACAGACGACTTTCACCGCTTTATGTTGAGGTTCGTAAAAATAAACAAAACAGCTGTTGTTTTGTTTGGTTTTACATTTTTGGTTGTTGTTGTTGATGTTTTTGCTTTTGATTTTTTTTATAATTTCTAAGAAAATAAAAGACGAGCCCTCTTTATCAAAGTTCATTGGTAGTGGTTGTACCCATAAGTAAACTTTCGTTTCGTTTAAATTTTTCAAGGGTATAAGGGAGGTATATTTCTGATTGTGTTTAAATTTGGCTTTAGGGCATTTTCCTTTTTAAAGCTAATACACTACTCAACGACCTTTAAAATCCTTGAGAAAAAAGCCGCATGTAGCCATTCGTTTTGTCCAACTACTAGGGTGAGTCTGTGTGTGTGTTAAGGCTAAAGATGATAGTTTTTTTTTACAATAAAATTTTTTGCTTTTGTTAAAAAAGTTATTTATAAAGGTGCTTATTAAAGTTAATAAGGAACTAAGATTAAATCAAATGACTATTTCTAAATAGTAAATGGTGTCCTTATAATGCCAAAGAAACCATACGTCAAAAAATAATTTCGAGCCCCGGATTTTTCCAAATATGTAGTTAGATTTCCAAAATATTAAAGAATAGAGGCAAGCAAATTGTATTTGATCTAGCCAGACCTGTTGCATGCGGTTTTTAGAGTCGAAAAATCCATTAATTTTAATTTTTGATTGCCGCCAGAGAGCGTTTTCATAATTTTTTTTAGAATTTATCGTCTGTTTTGTGGAAAATTGACGAATATTTCTCAAAATGCAATCTCGAATTTTAAAAGAAAATAAAATTTTTACGCGTCCTAAAAATATGTTCGGATTGCATTTCCAAATTTATTGTGTTTACAATTTTCAATACGTACTGCAGAAACAGGAACGGAGTAGAAAGTCCGAATATAATATTTAATTAAGCGATTGTAAAATCTCCTTCAAAATAATTCGGAGTAAAATAATAATGGAGTGGGCTCCCACTGTCCAAAATTCTGTTGATTACTTCTTAACGTGACAACCATCTTGTTGAAGAATATTTGAAAATATTATTCACGGGAATTCGTCTTTTATACAATGTAGAAATTTTGCAGAATTGGTTTCCTACAACTTTCAAAAACTTGTCAATGCTGCCGCTGATCTTAATTTAGAATGTGGCATAAGCAATCGTTCAATCAATAAGTGCAAAAATCTATTCACAGTAGCGGAGTTCAGCGTTTGGTGCAAATGGTTTTGCAAAAGAGCAAATGCAAAATATCATAGCTGTTTTGTTAAATCCAACAATAAATTCATTGGACAGTAAATACGAGTTTCCATTTAATATAAATCAGGTTTGAAAAATTTGGAAATAGTACCAAATGAGTCACGGGGGTACCATACATTTAAGTTTCGAATTGTACCAAAAAAGGTACAATTGTACCAACTTTATCAACCCTGGTACAAAGTATATAAAAATTTAGATATTTGTACAGTGTAAAACATAATAATAATAACAATAATAATAACTATAAATATTTCAAATTCTTGTTACCATCGAAAATAATTGACTAAGCGAACAATCTTAAGTGGTTTTATTTCACCAATGCTAATTCTTTTTTTGGTATGTAGGATAGAAGGAATCATAAATAAAGATAAAACTTCTTTCTAAAATTGCGTTTCAAGTTTTAAATTTTCTAGGTCCTTTATTTCAAGATCCATTGTACTTTTAACAAGCGAGAGGATTATAATGGATATAATATATGCATAAATAAAGAGCCATGTTCTGAAAATCTAATTCGTGTGAAATTGGAATCGAACAAATTTTTGAAAATTTTCCAGTGCTTAAAGTTTATAAAATTATTCCGTTTTAAATACCTCATACTTTGAGAACCACTTACATATTTTTAAAATCAGGAAAAGCTACGTTGATTAAAAAAAATAACTGAAAGTCTACATCAACATTTTTCACGTGATTTCGATTTCCAGAACATGGCCGATAATCTTATATTTCGAAAAATTCGTTTTTTAAATAATAAAATCCAAAAAACATTCTTAACAAAGTATCGTTAAAACCCGACAATTTTATCTGTTTTATTTCTTCTCTCGCTGTAAGTTAACGACTTTGTGGCAGGGTTGGAAAAGTTGGTGTATTTAGGTGTACTTGTTTTGTTGGTACTAATTAATTTTCCAAAGTACTAAAATCTTATCTTTTACCATAAAAAAATTGTGTCCTTTTGGTTGCATTTGCTATAATTGACGCATGTCACATTCATAACATTATATTAAATACAAGCAATATGACATAATAGAACACTTTGTGAAATGCCTAAAATATATTTTACAATATTTTATGGTATGTCTGATTATGCAGGGTAATGGAAAATGTCACAAATCTCAATAAAACCAACCTGATTTTCGACTTATTCATGACCTTTCATTTTAATCAAGTAGGATCAAGAAAATACCATAAAATCTGAGATTAAGAGCTGGTTATTCATACTCCATTTTTTTTATCATAAATTGTATTTTGGTAGAATAAAGGTAATAAAAGTTTAGTTTTAAAAGAAACTCTAGAACAAATAAAAAAATCGCCTGGGAAGACTAATAAAACCATGCATATCTATTTAAAGAACAACCCCCTTATGCAAAAAAGTTTAAGTTCACATTAGTTAATTAACCCATTAAGCCCATTCTCTTTTGCTGTGCTTAAAGTGTTGGTTAACTAATATGAACATTAACTTTTTTTTTGCATAGTAGTACAAAAAATATGTGTATGTTTTAATATTAAAAGCACACGAAGACACACACATGTATTCATAAATGAAATAAATAATATTTATTCACTTTATTGCTTCCCATTAGTGCTGGGAAACTATCGATAGACTTTCGATATTATCGATAGTCTTAAAATATCGAAAATATCGATAGAAAAAATATAAATATCGATATTTTTATTATTTAAAATACAGCTATGAAGACATCAAAAAGCAGCTATACACACACAGTTTTTTGCCGCAAATTTGTACTTGCTATTATTAATTTTCGCTGAATTACAGCAATAAGGCCAGTTTACACGGTAATACAATGTATTACGACAAAATAATATGAAATTTTCTCCGTGTTTAAAAGAAAAATATAAAAGTCTGTTGAGAGTATACTTTAAGCTTAGTCTAGACGATATGTTGAATCAGCAAATGTATGCTTATACTCATATGCTTAAAAATAATAACAAATGTCTCTATCAGCATATGCAATATGCTAGGTGTCTAGACGATATGCTGAAAATACTAAATTTTTCAAATTCATCATATGCTAGCAAATGATATTTCAACAAATAAGTTAGCATACAATTTTTGTGTCTACACGATATGTTGAATTTCGTATGTTGTTATGTATGTTGAGTAAAGAGAACATTTGTTTAAAAATTCATATGACAATTCTCTTTTTTTATTATTTTATTTAAAATTTGTTATCAATTATCGCCTTTATTGCAAAAATGAATAGTTTTAGTGTAATTAACACTTAAAAAGTAAGAGTGCATTATTGGGCTTGGTCAAATCCGCAAAAAATTAAAATATTTAAGGACTGGATTGATCTTAAAATTATTAGTTAAGACTCACAGTTTATTTATTTATTTCAGTTCTACCCCTATGGTAAATTATGTGCCGACCAGAATGTTTTATGGATTAAAAATATTGTTCCTATAACCATCGTTAAGTATACCGATCGACTCAATCGCTATCTCAGTCGATATAAGGATGTCCGTCCGGCCGGCTGGCTGGCTGTCCACTTTGTAGTGCGCAAAGTACTTGTCGCAATAATTTGATGAAATGTGGTACATTGGTTCTATTATTTATTGTAATTAAACGATAAGGAACGGTCCTTAATTTCTCAAAGATCCCATAAAAACTTCTTTCCGAATAAGAGTCTTTGCGCTCATAAACCATGTTCTATGTTGGTATTAAGACTAAATCTGGGTCAAAAAGTTTTATTGTAAATCTATTGTTCCCATACAAATACCACTCCCAAAAATATTACCAATACCATAACGTCCTTAAAAATGTTGATCGGTTGAGTAATTTTTAGTATTAAAAACATAAATAAGACCAAATTTCAATACAAAACACTTGTATGTTTCAACCGTTTTAAAGTCCCGCTCTCTACGGGATCTATAGTGAGTTTTTTTTTTGCCGATTATCACAAAATTGCATCGTGTTATTTCTAGCCACTTAAAGCTAAATTGGACTATATTTTTCCACAATATCAATATTTTTACGGTTTTGGCGTATTTAAATGATTTCCCAGAGTGGGCTTTAACGGAGCCTATAGTAAATTGTGGGCCGATCTTCTCCAAATTTAGTTGTGTGATTTCTAATTTTATGAAAATATGACCGACCAAATTTTACTATAATAGCGTTATTAGGTACGTCTTAGGCATAGAGAATGGGTTTAACATGGGGCCTATGGTAAACTATGGAACGATCATCTTAATGTGATATCTAGTCATATAAAGTTCTTGCAAAATTAAATAGCAATCGGTTCATTCTGTCGCGAATTTTTGTTAGTTTCTTTAACAGAAATATCAATTTTTAAGGGTGTTGGGGTTCTGGTTAAAAAGAAGAAAATTTACTCAGCTGAGCGAATTCGTTGCTTGATATACCATTAAATTAAGAACCCGGCAATAAGGAAAAAATTTATAAAGCGAAGCTGATGTTTGTCATACCATATAGTTAATAGCTATATTGAAGCAATTACAAAAAGTATATTAAATATTACCACATGTATACTCAAACCTAATATATTAAACAAAAAGATTTATTAGAATATAAATGGTTAACTTTAATAGCTTCAGAATTTTATACGCTACTGTACCATGCATTATATTATATGAAAGCTTGAAGATTTCGCTAGAAAATATTATATGTAAATAAAAATACCTTAATATCGACAAAATTTTGAGATAAGAGCCATTTTGACAAATTACATTAGTAACTAAAAATATTTTTTGAAATTGGTTCTTAATGGGTTAATAATTCAGCATGTTTTATATACCACGTAAAAGGTATTTGGAAACACGCTTCAGCGCTACCCATATTGCTGAGATCAAATTTATACTTCAATACTTTTATGATCTATATCTCTAAAACGAAGTTCGTTGACCAACATTTTTATTTTCAAAGCACTTCTAAATGGAATTTTTTGTTTGCCGATGAGCTAGAAATCTTGATAAGTGCCGGGGTTATATACAAAATTAAACAAGTAATTGAAAGAATACCAATTTTTATCTATTTTATATGCTACCAAATTTGCCGTATGCTGAAAAGATTGAATACGACTTTCAACAAATAACATATTTGTCAACATACGTAGAAAGTTTGTTGAAAAGTAAAAATATTGTGTCTAGACGATATGCTATAATTGTGAACAAACGTTTGCTGACTTCGTTAACAAATGCCTGTCATATGTTAGTAAGCATACGTTTGTTGAAAAAATTTGGTGTCTACACGATATGTTGGCGCTGAAAGCAAATTTTTCAACATAAATTTGCTGATTCAACATATCGTGTAGACTAAGCTTTATATTTACACGGATGGTATAAGTAAAATCAAAAATAATAACAAAAAAGCAGATGGTTGCAGTTTTACAATTTTTACAAAAACAATATGAAAATTTCCTGAGTTGATTTTAGTTGTTGTTGTAATTATATAAAAATGCTACCACCTTCAATATACTCAGTTAAAATGCAACTCTGGTGTGATGAAAATACATAAGTTTCTAAAATGGTCCAGAAAAAAACCATTTACCGACCGCTTGTCAGATTTTGTATTCGTATTATCTCTTACTCAATGCATTTTGCTTTTACATGATATGATTTCTCTCATTCTACATTATGTCCAAATGCAATTGCAGGCATAAGACAACACAATGAACGACCGTTAAAGGATAAGTCCGCTAGATTGATTACCTTTTTGGGTTTCGAATTTAGAAAATTTTTTAAATTTGCAATGGAATATCTTATAGTCCCTGTTACTTCGGTTCCTTCAGAAAGGTACTTATCAATTTTTAAAAAACTGCCATCTAAAATAACGTGCGTATATACATTCGTCGCATACATTCAATAAAGTGATAAAAACAACGAACTGTAAAAATGAAAAAATAATTAAAGTATTCCTGCACAAGTACAAACATTCAGTCGATAGTAATATCGATATATCGATAGTGAAATGTGAACTATCGATAAATATCGATAGTAGAAAATATCGATAGTATCCCAGCACTACTTCCCATACAAGAAATCAGTTTTCGAAAACAAACAGAACGATATCTATTTTTTTTTAATGTTTGTGTAGACGAACACAACCCTTAATACCGTTCGTAACTATTTTCAAGAATGAACCGAACATTTTATAGTGTTCTGTTCTTTGTTTAAAAACAGAACAATTGTAGTGGTACTGTAGACAAACATTTAAAAGGTTCTATTATGTTACTTTTTAACATTGATGAATAAATGAACAAACAGCACGAACAGTTTGTGTGTATATTGCGTATGTGTTTTGTTTGTGTACATTTTTTTTGCTTTTTTTTTTTTTCTTTTCGAATATGTATGTATTTTGTTTTTGTAAAAAATGTTTGGTGTTTTGTTACCAGCCAAAAGTTTGCTTACGATAACTGAAACGAACGATCACTAATGAGCTAAACCAAACACATTGAAGTTTTTGGTTTAAAAAAAAAAAACCGAATGAAATTAGATGTTCTCATCTTTTTGTTGAGTTGGATAAGAACAGTATTATTTTTGTGCTCGAAGATGACAAACAGGAAAGCGTTATATTTTTTTTTAAATAATCAACTACACAAACACTATAAGCTTTTGTGTTTTCCACAAATCTACCGAACCGAACACTATGGAGCGATATTTACAGCCCAATTATGAATAAAAATTCCTCGGGAGTTTTTTCCCTTTTCCCATTTTTACAATTGAATTAACATAGGAAAAATGATAGAAGGGAAAAATCTCCCGGGGAATTTTTATTCATAATTGGGCTGTTAATGTTTATTTTCGCACACTGCTTGTTATTCTTTCCTTTACATTGCTGCAGGGATGTTTTTGAAATCAACAATATGCAATGCATACGTGAGATTAAAACATTTTAATTTATCTAGGCCCTTCAGTTCCAGTTTTTTTTTCATTGCCGGCAATTTTTTTTTACAACAAACAATGACTAAAAAATGTGTTAAGTATCTTTTTTTTACTTTTATTCTTAAATTCTTTGCCTTAAGCTCAATTCACACAATTTCATAAGATAAAATCGTGATTGAGTTAAAAGGAACTTAATATGGGGACATTTTCAAAAAAAAGTGGCAAAAAACCATTTAGTTTTTTTTTATTAAAATCCTAAGATTTGAAGATCTCTAACGGTCTATCGATTATAATTTAGAAATTCTAAGGTTTTAAAAATGATGCGCGAAAAGTTAACAGTTGCTTTTATTTGCTGGGTCTCAAATTTTTTAGAACATTTCTTACAATACCGATGAATCATTAAGGACAAAGAGCTTTCTGAAATGACCGGTCATAGAAACCCTATAAATTGTATACATTTTTGTTTTTTTTTTTTTTTTTATTAAACGTATATTAATTTGTAAATATAAACCTGGTGTTGACTGTGTTTTTTTCACGTTTTCTTTTATTGTATCCCACACCACAAGAGTGGACACACAAAAATATTGGTTCTAGACCAACCTTTCAGTATACCTTCTAACTCACTTTTTGAGTTAATCAAACGATATCCGCCCGGCTGGCTTGTTGTTGGTCCATGTAATCTTGTGCGCAAGGTACAGGTCGCAATTTTGAAAATAGTTTGATGAAATTATGCATATATATTTGGTATTATACGCTTCAATTGTCATTGAAAATGGTGAAAATAGGTCCATCATTTCACATGGCTGCCATACAAACTGCTTTCCGGAATAGTCTTTTTTTGGTATTTAGATTGAAGTTGGTCCAAAAAAATATCTTATTGCAACTTAAATCGTTTCAGCAATTTTTTTTAAAACCGGTTCATATTTGACCACACAAATATCACTCCTGAAAAAATATTTGAGTACCAAGACTTTCTTATTGAAGTTGATATTGATATAAAATTTGGCACCGATAACTCTTATAATAAATAGTCTCTATCTTATTTTGTACTGGTAGGTCTAAATTTTACTATATATCCCATATACCCCACTCCAAAATCGCTTTAAAACGAAGAAATTTCTATTTGACATTTTTGATATTTTAATAAATTTGCGGCAAAAAGAACTCTTATAAGAATCTAATAACATAATTTTCTTTTAACGGGCCCATTAGTGACCATGGGTGCCAAATAGAGTAAAATCTCGAAAATGTGTCTTTGTATTCTGTAAATGTTCGGGCTTTGCCGACTATACTTTCTAAATTGTTTTTTTTATTATTTTTATAAAATATTTGGCTAATGCACTTTATATATTGCTTCACCTTGAGATGTTTAACCGGCAACCCGTGTGTACACTGGTGATTAAAAACGGCTGCAGCTGCAAAACCAATGCTAATAAAGTATCGAAACTCCGTTATTAGGAAATGATACTGTTTACGTTAAAAATTTAATTAGTATCTACTGAATTATCCATGTCCGAATTAAGCAACAAATATTCCTGGTTTCTTACTCTTACCTTTAATATTTCTCTATTAATATGACAATTAAAGGTCACATTGCCATCTATGTGTGTAAGTGCACGTGACTGGCTTTAACTGGTTTTATTACTTAGTCCATTTTATTATTTCTAACTTGTCACTTATGTAATTGTCAACAGATATGACAGAGAGATTTATTGGTTTGCTTGTTTACGTTCGCACATAGACTCATGAAAGCAAGACTTAATAAAAGTTTGTGCATGTATAAAATGACAGTAACAAATTTAAATTGTGTTAAAAGTTTACTTGTCAATTAAAGCTTACACATACATATAGACACATACATACATACACTAATTCTTGCCCATACTCTTACTCTTACTGTTATTAGTTTATTTGTATGGTGAAAGTGAAGTCATCGCAGAATGATATGGGATATAAAAAGGAATGTAAAATAAAACAAAAAGTGCTAATCCTTAAGAGAATATAAATTAACTATTTTTATTAAGTATTTTTATATATTAGACAAAGAAAATAATCTGCTACTGTACTTTTTCAATTAGACTTATTGGGAAACAAATACTTTTTTACATTTATTTGACAGATGTTAAAGGAATTTGTCGGATATTGAAAAATAAAAGAATTTTTTAGAAGTCGATTTTTTATAAAATCGTTTTATTTTTACCCAATATTGGATACCTTTGACTGAATTGGACGGTATTATATTTGGATTATACTAAATCGGTCGAAATCTATAAGTGAAAATCAGAGAGGATATAATCAAGGAGTTAAGGAAACCTCCCTTTCATTGTTTTCAAAATACTTTTCTTTACAGGTACATTAGTAAAAGAATGAGCAGTCTGTAAAGCTCAAACATATTTTATCCTACACCGTGATCTATATTTTCTAAAGTCCAATTATAATATGGATAAGCTTGCTTTAGCTTCTGTCAAAAATTAATAAATAGTCTTTTAAATGCATTTAAAAAAACAAAATCTAAAAACTTTTGACTACGTACGAAATGTGCGATTAGTTTCGCACTTTGCTTAAGCAAATGAAAGAAAGATTCATAAAACTTAACAAAAAGTTTCCTAAAGTTCAATATGTTTTGACACATATGTTTTACGTGTATTAGCACAGTTGCTTAAAACAACTTAAGCATATTATAGTTGGGCCTTAAGATTTATATGTGTGTGAAGTAAAATTTCATAACCCAATAAAACATTTCATTATTTTCCGAAGCATTAACGGGACATTTAAAAAAAAGCGCAAAATTATGTGCTATGCAATAAGACATACAGAAATACAGAAAAGTTAGTGAAATAACTCTTTTAACAACCATTAAAAAAATATATATGGGGTTTTCACAAGGTGTGCTATCATGTTATATGTATCGTCATACTGTTCTAACATTTTACAATGGTTTAAAAATATTGTTGTTGCTTTGTAAGCAAAAGGGTCTTAAATAAATATAACTTTGCTTGCTATGTTTATTGTGCAATCGTAATTTATCAGAAGAGACCTGCGATGAGCGGCTGAGCCGAGCCGCATTAGTTTTTGTAGCCGTCGCCGTTGATGGTATAGTTTTATCCGGCTAATATCCGAATTTAACCTGCGACCAGCAATTTTTCAACAAAACACTTACGGCGTTAAATTATACCGGGTTAGGACTCTGATGTTTGGTAAACAAACAAAATAAAATTTATTTGTGATTTGCGTCTAAAAAATGGAAAATAGTCAGGTAAGATATAATTTAATTTATTAATTCATGGAGTAGAATTGAAAAATATTTTGATGTTAGGTAAATATTTATTTTTTATATTTGTTTTAAATCAGCTGATTTAAATTCAAAATAGAACACTAAATTATGAGGGCTTTGTAGGGAGAATACTAAAAAATAACTGTGACAAAACATTCAGTGTTTACATCCAACGATTTTTATATGCGCTTAATAATGCGCTTTATGTGTCAAAAATGTATTGCTACAAAGTGGGAACCCGCCATATAAAATTCATGTCTTCCGTAAGCGATATGGTAAGCGAAACTTTTATGTTTCTCCTTTACAAACTTGCACTCAAAAGAAAAATCAATCCATCCGTACTCAAATCAATCCAAATCGGTATTAATAGTACGATGAGTACGGATTTTCTTGAATCAAGTACAGAAAGATTAATTCAAGTACGGATTTTCAATTAAAATACTTAAATTTAAATTATCCATATTCAATCCCGATTTCGTATTAAGCCTGGTACTCTGTTCAACATTTCACGTGAAATGCTGTCAAAATGCATATGAAAAAAACTTGTGCGGAATATCTATGAAATAATGTTGATGAAGTTGTACTCTGTTTATTTTGTGAAAAAGTTCCGAAATGTTTCTGGCAACATTTTTTTACAACTGCGAAATAATGTAAGCTGCCTTTATTTCACGTGGAATTTTAAGCAAAAGCAAAAAAGTATGAACTTAATATTAAAAAAGAAATAAAAAATTAAAATAACATAACCGGTAACAGTTTTTTATCCATATTTACTTTTTTTTATTAAATTTTTTATTAAAAAACAATAATTTTAGTAAAATACGTGTGGCGTTTGTTTACATACACGAAACAATGTAGCATACTTTGAAGGAATAAAAACGTCAAATTGTATAAACTCGCAAGATTGGTAACATTGATAAATGCCAAAATTTTCGTGTGGAATAATCAATGTTGCTTAACATTTTTCACAAATTTTAACAGAGTACTAGGCTTTAGAAGTAAATCCGAAAAACGCGTTTGATTCAAGAATTATAAAATTGTTTTAATCCGAATTTGTACTTAGAATAATCCAAAAATAAAATTGATTTAAAATTGAATCAATCTCAAAATGCGCTTGTTTCAAGTATTACAAAGTTGATTTTATCCCGAATTCGTGCTTTAAGAAACCAAAAAAGAAATTAAAGAGAAACAATTATTATGATTGATTTACTAACCCGTTTTAAACCTTACAGAATGATAAAACACCAACATCTTTAAAAATCTTATGTACATATTTAACCAAAAATATAAACTAAATGACTTTTTAACCTTTCGTGGTACACATGAGTCTGGCCAGAGTTTTTTCAATGTGTATAGAAAATCACAACATACGTTAGCCTGATGGTTAAACATGAAAATATTATATCGAGCCCTTATTACAAAAATGATGTAACCAACAAAAATAAAATTTTACAGGAGAAGGGTTTTTTTTTGCTTCAAGTCTAGGTTTTCGTTTGAAATTGCTTTTGCTCTTATTTCGTAACGGTACTTCCCAGAGATATGAGATTTTTAGAGATAATGCAAATGATCAAAAATTATCGATTTTCATCAAAAAACAAAAATCTAAAATGTTGTTGGTTACATAATTTTCGCTATTAGGGCTCGATATGTTTGATCTTTTTTTCCTTTATTTAAGAATTTTATACTTATTTCAAGAAATTCCGGGATTGATTTTCGAAAGTAGTTAAATTAAGGATTGTTTTGAGTACGTTTTAGTGCTTGATTTTTTGAGTACGGCTCTTAAAGTAATCATAAAAACTTGATTTATCCCGGTGGTTTTTCATTCTGTGGGCTTCGTTGGAAGCTCCATTTTTTATTGGGATTTTATTGCGTTAACAGAGTTCTGTTAAAGCGCTAAAATTTTCCGTAAATCTCATAAAATTTTATCCTCCAATCTTCTAGTATTGCCTGGTATTCAACTTTCTGAATTTCTGAAAAAATTATAAAACATAAAAATATCATTTCCCCTGTCTTCAGTCAGCAATTTATCAACTACATACATAACAATAAAAAGATTCTCAGTATGATTTTAAGTTGATAATATTCATTTAACTTTTAAACTTAAACTTGCATTTAATAACTTGTCCTGTTTATTGCGATTTGTCCATTAATTTTTAAAATAAAAAGCCAGCCGGTTCTAAACCATTTGTCGGTGAACTAATATTCAATGCAAAATCGATGTCGGCAGTTTGACTAAGGAATTTTTATACAATAAATATTTTGCCTTGTGTTGTGTGTTACAAGAAAATGTCAGGTTAAATTCAAATTAACCCCTTTTTTAAATGTTACAATGGGATATTTACAGTTATGTTAAAGCTTATGTATAATTTAAATATGAAAGTGGCTGCATAAGTTCTTAGAAAATAAAAATAATGCAAAAATTTTTATACAATTGGTTGACAACGTTAAAAAGGTTAATTAGAGATAAAGAGTCTGGTTCTTAGAAAAAGTCTGCGTTCCTGCAGAGGGCAATTGCAAAGAAGTTCTGGAATAACCAACGATTTTGAAAATATTGCAAGTTCCCTTTAGTCAATTTTCGACAGCTTCACTAAGGGATTTGAGAATCACTTTGTTATGGACCTGTAACCGACGAGGTGTAACCGTATTAACCAACGATCTCATCCTACATAACTTGCTACTCAAGCTATGCTAACCCGACACCCTTTGACAGGGTTAATGTATGCATACATTTATTACCATCACCGAATTTATAAGCAGACCCACAGTCCTCCAATATATGATATAGTCGTGGCCTCTCACGTAGGTCCTTCAATTTTCCTTGCGACTTAAATTAAAGCGTAGAGCTGTATCGGCCAAATAAAAAGACAGTGCCATTCTTACATTCTTACCTGTCTGTTATTTTTACCTTTAAAATTTCGTCGAGACTCATAAAAGAAATTATATAGTCGGTGTTTTCGTTATATTCTGATATATTCAATACATTTAATGAATATATTTCAGGATTTAGATCCAGAAATATACGAAAATTCTCTTTAAGGGTTAAACTCTTACTTTATTTATTGTCAGGCATGCTACTCAAATTAAAGCCCACTTATGTTTAATAAATTAATTTTGAATACTTCTCATACCACCCTCTTATAATAACATATTTTGTAAAATTTCTAGTTCATTTATTTATTTTTTTCATGTAAGCTTTTGTTTATTTCACTACCGGATTCTTAAATGAAAACCTCCAGCCATAATCATTATTATCGATATCATAATGATAATTATAGTCAATACTGTTTGTATGTTCGTTATGGTTGGTTTGTAGTTTTAGTATTTAATTTCAGTTTCATTATTGTAAACAGTGATTTTATTTAATTCTATACAGTTGACTTTGCATTTTCTGGTTCCAATTAGGTACTAAACGCCGCTTAGTAGAATAGAATCTATCAGGCTGATATGAAAAAAAAATTTCATGAACAACAAGAATACCATTTCTTTTTTTATAGTTATAATATTCTTAACAGAAAAACTTTAGATTTCCTTGTTTTAAAACATTTCAATTTAAACTCTCAAGTCTTCTTAGTACTTATTTATCTTTTTAAGATAATTGCTTAATTTAGGCATGTTTTTGTTCAATTCGCACATGATTTGGAAATCTTACATAAGTTTAAAAGAACACATTTGTGCTAGGAACACAACTGGGTTGTACGTCATAAGAACGTAATAAAACAATTTTAGACGATTAATTGTTCGAATAATTTAAAATTGCTTATTTCGATTAAGGGATTAATCGAGGAATTTATACCTATTAATCGAATAATAATATATAGTATTTCTGTTAAATGTATAATTTATTTAAAGTTTTAAGTCGAATAAACAAACCAAATTAATGTGTCCGTTGGAACTAATAAAAAGTGATGTTTAGTTAGTAATTTAGCTTATATTTTTGTAAAATTTTTTCAACATAATTTAATAATTTATTTCACAAAAGAAAAATCGATGAAGGTATGTTAACTCAAAGATTTCTTTTAATTACTCGGGTATGTTCTAGAAATCGCCCGTATTTTTTAACAAAACAGCTCATGAGTTTTTCTCTTTAGAATGAGTTTGGTTTAAGGAATGAAGGATAAATCCAATAATGCTTAATGAAACAGGTGTCCAAAAATGTATTATCGTAAATGTTCTTCAACATCTTTACTAATTTATCACTTACCAGTGACTAAAACATAGTACTTGAAGAAGATGCTCCTCCAACAAAACCAAAGGGGCTACAAGTGGTCCAATGAATAAATATTTTTAACAAGATACTTCGATCGATTGTCTAGAGTAAATTATTTTCAGAAGGATAGCAGAGGATGGAATGTCCGTGAAAATTTAAAAAAAATCCAAAGTTATATTGACTCTTAAAATCTAAGTGCACGAAAGTGAAGCAACAATTTGCAGCTACATTGCAAGTTTTATATGAAATAGAATCTTTATTTACTCAAGTACTAATTTTTTCTAAAATTATGGAAAAGATCCCGTTATTTATAAAATTTCGGGATTTAGAATTATTCGATTAATCGAATTATTTAAAAATTATATTAGTTTATTCGAATAAATAAAAAATGCCAAATATCGATTAATCGTTTATTCGAATAAAAAAAACCCGATTAATTGATCACTCTTATCTTATCGAAAACGTATTTTGTTTTCCTTTGAAAATTATAAAGGAAAAATCCAATTTTATTGCAATTGTTGCTTGTTATACCCACACCACAATAGTGGAGAGGGTATTATGTATTTGTGCTGATGTGTGTAACGCCTTAAAATATTGGTCCGTAGCCCACCTTTACGTATACCGCTTGACTCAGAATCACTTTCTGAGTCGAACTAACGATGTCCGTCCGGCTGGCTGGCTGGCTGACTGCCCAAGTAACCTTGTGCGCAAAGTACAGGTCGCAATTTTGGAGATAATTTGATAAAATTTAGGTCATAGGTTCTAATTGGCACAACGACCAAGCCTATTAAAAATGGGCCGAATCGTAGGACTACGAGGGAAGATAGGGGGAAATTTCTTCCTCTCAGAAAATATCAAACCGATTCTAATGAAATTTGAAACATAGATAAAACCATATCCATATGGACACAAAAGGTATGGATTTTTTAAAAAAAATAGGACCACGAGGGGAGATAGGGACAATTTCTGCCTCTCAAATTGAAATGAAATTTAAAACATAGATAGATCCACATCTATATGGACATATAAGCTATACAGTTTTTCAAAAATAGGACCACAAGGGGAGGTAGGGGCAATTTCTGCCTCTCACAAACTTTCAAACCTATTTTCATGAAGTTTATAAACATGGATAAATCCATATTTATATGGACACATAAGCATGATGTGTTTTTAAATACATACTGTGGTGTAGGGTATCATATGGTCGGGCTTGACCGACTATACTTTCTAACTTGTTTTGTTTGTGTTTTCAAATTGAATATTTGAAACACAAAACTTAGTTCATTTTATATTATTAATTTTTTTTACGGCCGTAACCGGCGCGGCGCATAAAATAGAATTAGATCTATAGCCAAAAGTCTTGGAAGTAGCTTCCAAGCTTACACATTCAGTTGTAAGTTCATTTTCAAACTGTTCTCGAAGCGTAAACATCGTATAAAAATAGCTTTACTTTCCGAGTAAAAAAATATCTTCATGTGAATCACATACGAATAAATTGTATAATTTCTTATTTGTATAATTTTTGCTACATCATCATCAAGATGTATCAAGCATAATATTTTACTAAGTAATTTTATTTTACTGTGACAAAAAAGACATCCTCGGTAACACTGTTTCTTCATATGTCATATACTTGCTGTAAGTGACAAAAATATCACAACAAGCAAGTTCTCTGGCAAATTGAGCTGCAAGTACGAAAAATTTCATAGAGTTAGTACAAAAGTGAAAAGATGAACTTTAGCCTAATTAAAATTTAAAATAAAATTTAAAATTTTTTTTGGTATTTTCGAAAGTTCGAATTTATGTTTTAAAATTTTTTTAAAATTATTGCAGAATACTTTTTAATTCTATCCGATTATGTATACTATACATTAAATAGTCAATTTCAGAAAACTGTGATGAAATATATTTAAAATTACCTACAGGGTTTTATTATTTATTACTAATACCCACTGTACTCTATATAAAAGTTGTTGCGGTTATTCAAAAGTATTTTCGGCTCAACTAAAAAAATATAAAACCACCAACCGAACACTCTTTTTTCTTTTGATTTGTATTTTTTTTTGTATCGAATTGCCTTCATCGCCTATATTTTTCTTTATTTTTATCTCTCTTTCTCTCTATGTCTAAATTAGCTAAATGCATTTGTCACCGTGTAAGTAAATTGTTGGCGTTAGTGTTGATACAATTTTTCAAATTGATTAAAATATAAAAATAGAATACACAATGGAGAAACCTCCGAACGCAGTTACATGAGTACACGCAGAGAAAACACATTTTTCAAAATGGTCACCTCCAACAAAACTACTTTTAACGATAATTTTGAAACATATTATTGTTAATTTAACCATATTATTGCTTTCGGCAACCATATTATGGCAATCAAAAGGATGTGTATTAAGACCTCTGCATGACGTGCCAAATTCCCAATTTTTCATATTTGATAAATACACTGAAATTTATTGTTGAGGGAAAGCTAGCTTCTATGCGCATTTCACTGGTTGCTTAGGCCAGATCATCAGGAAACCTTTTCCAAAGATTTTAGAAAAGCTAAAAATATTATACAAATAAAACCCTAAAGCGAATAAGAATTTTAAACACTCAAAGTATTACTTGTAACAATATCAAAGCTTAAACAAAATACCAACAATAAACAGTGAGTTTATCTTTTCTTACATCCCCCTACAATTGGTTGGGTTCTTTCCGACTCGAATTGAAGTTGTAAGTGGGTAAAAAGAAAAAACAAAATTAAAAAACAAATTATTTCATTCTATTGTCTTCGCAAGAAGAATTTTATTTTTAATTCCTACACCCTCAGAAAAAGTATTTTTCAATATTTTAAACGACAAATATTTAACATATTAACCTGAATTGTAATATATTTTTGTCCCCAGCAACCATATTGTGGTTAAATTAGCCCTCCATCAAGAATCCACAACCATATTATGGTTGCCTCTAATTATGTTGTGGTTAAATATGACAACAATTTGTTTACCCCTTACAATTGTTTAGTTTTAAATTATCAATAGTATTTCCCTCTTTGCCAAGGGCAACATGATTTAGTGGAAAATAACCATGATATTATGAGTGTTAAAGATATTTTTGCTATAATTAACAATAACATGTCCGCAGGCAACCATAATATGATTGTGGCTTCTTGATGGAGGGTTTATTTAACCACAATATGGTTGCAGGCAGCGTTACCATTGGTGCCACTAAAGTGGCATTTTGCCACTTTTTCGACTGCTTGGATACTATTTGGCCACTTTTACAAAATGCACCCAAATGTGGTACTTTTTGTGATTCTTGCCACTTTTTTGATACTTTTTCCGTTAGGAAAAGATACTTTTTTTCTTTCTGTTTTATTATAACTCCCAGCTTTAATATAAGTAAAACTGTGTTAATATATTAATATCATGCGTGGTTAGCAGAAAATCGGTTGAATAAACTTTATATTTACCTGTGTTATTTATTATGAATAAGGGGGTAAAGATATCTCGCATATGAGCCGTTTATTTTGAAAGTGGCATTAGTCACTTTTTCAAAAAAAATCGAGTTAATAATAAATAATAATAATAAATAATAATAATAATAAATAATAATAATAATAATAATACTGAGAAAAATATCATTATCATCATGTATCAAATACAAGTGAATCTTCTCGAAAGTTAGCATCCATATTTTTAAACGTGTTAAAACGCAAACCCTTAAATATCTCGACTTATAAACCGAAATGACTTATGCCACTTTCAAAATAAACGGCTCATTTATATATTGCTCGTGAAGCAAAAACCGAACTGTTGTGTACCGAAAACTTTTCTAAAATTTGTGTAATTGACATTAAAAATCAAAAATTGTGTAAAGAATTGATTACAAGAATTGATATAAAAAACAAAAAGCTCAATATATTGAAGTATTTAGACCCATTATTTATAGTGTCTAATGAACATATAAACTATTTCGAATTAGTTTCAGAGTATAAAGATATAACTGACCCAGATGCATTTATACTTGAATTTAAACTTCTAGAGAGTAAAGTAAATAACGCGAATTATGAACACTTATTTAAAATTTCGAATGCTGAAGATTTTTGGCGTGAAATTGGAACATTGGAAAATAGATTTGATGAGTATACCTGTATATATATTTAAACTTGTACAAAATGATCTCTCAAATTTTTGAATTGTCACACAATAGTGCTTCTGCTGAGCGTGTTTTAACTAAGTTAGCTTTAGTCAAAAATAAAGTAACAAATAAGTTAAAAGAAAATACTTGCGAATCCATGCTTTTATCTTTAAATTTGTTAGATACTAGCCTTGAAGATTGGGTTTCAAGTGAAGACACTTTACGAAAGTATAGAAGTCGTTTTAAGAACAATTAATTGTAAAAAAATTTGTATGAACTGGCCATTAATAAATAACACAAGACGACATTGAAAACGTTTATTTATCCATTCCAACTGATTCTTATATTTTTTGGCATGCTATAGCCGTATGAGCGCAGTTTTCTCCCATCACGTCACATTTATCAGATAGTTATTTTCGGTTAATTGAGTCCCGCTTAATTGAGTTTCCCGTTTTATTGCACTTAAAATCATGTAACTAAATCAGTCAGTTTAACTGTCTTTGTAAAAATACCCGTTTAATTGAGTTCCTTTTAATTGCGTCACCCGCTTAATTATTTCGCAAAATAAGACCGCATTGCGAAAAACAAGAGCAATTGTTTCGGTTAATTGTTTCCGTCTACGTAATGTGTTTCTGCTCCACAAACGTAAAAAAATTATTTTGCGGCAAGAAAGATTGGACGATAATCGTTCCTGATTTTTATTTTGTATTAAAAAACCTAAACCATTTTTTTAACTTATTAAATAAAGAAATGAGTTTTATTTTCTATCTACACATGGGTGTTTCGCTTTATTGCACATCTTGCGCAATTAAGCGATTTTCGTTTTAATACATACGTCTATTGTAAAACGATCAATTGTTTTTAGTGTATATAATTAATATACAATGTTTTTTGTTATGTTTTTATACCACTTAAAATTATAATAAATAGAAAAACCGTCAAAAATACATAATGTGGTGTACTTATTTTAGTTTTAAAAGATGTGCCCATTTTTTTTAAATCCTCTTTTTGGTGCCACTTTTTTTGTAGATATCCCCTTTTTTTGGTACTTTTTTAAAATATCCGACGGTAACACTGGTTGCAGGGACAAAAATATATCTGCATTTAATTTCGTTTAAAATAGTTTTATTGCAGTTGACCAAATTGAAAAAGATTTTTTTCTGGGTGTAGGAATTCAAAAAATAACTGTATAATAACACTGGCTCGTACTCGCTTGTAAGCTTTTACAACGGGGAACTATTAGCAAAAAATTAATTATTTCAGTTCCGAGTTGTATATTTAAATGACAATGATGATGACGATGTTGCATGTGCATACACATGATGATGAACATTGATAAAAAAAGGGACAAAATGTAAAACAAAAAAATTATTTGTTCTCTATTGTTTTGGACTTCCATTAGATACATATTTTAATAAGTAATTGCGACTTTTGTTAGAAAATCAAGGTCGTTTCTAAAGGCTGTCAGCAAAATTACACTAAGCGAAATCGCCCAAATCAATGTGTTAAAATTTGCCCAACAATTGTCCATACAAATTTCGGGTGATTTTGCATAAGAAATATTAACCTTTTTTTTGATGATTTTCGTTATTTTTGAGCAAAAATTCACTATTACCATAGTTAAGAAACATTTTTTCGACAACTTTTCTTTGTTTTTTATTTTGACAAATTCTAGTAAAACAAATTTTATTGTAAGTAACTGATATATTTTTATTCAATAAAATCCTCCGTTCAAAAACTCCGAATTTTAAAATTCCAAATTGCTAACTGAGCTTGTTTACATTTTGTAATTCCCTATGCTAATCCCCGCAAAGCTTGACGCTTGTCTGCAGGAAAGAAACCAGAGTCTCTGGCTCACTACTAGCTAGCCTACCCGCCCGCCTCAAGTGTTCTCTCCTCTATGGTATAAAAAAATACCGGCTTCGAAAATTGAAGCTTCCATCTGCGTCCGTTAGTGGGCAGGCTATGCAACGAAGTTTTAGTTAGCGATTCTGGATTTTAAAATTTGGTATTTTAATGCATTAAACACATTCACACCAGCAAGCTACACGAACACACGACTACAAATGCTGCTAGGTGCAATTATAGTCGTGTAGTCAGCTACTGAATCATGTTGAAGACGACAGCTACAATTGAAAAAATATAAACAGCTATTTTTGTTTACTATGTATTTATATTTCAGTGGTGCCACTATCACTTTATTACTTTCATCAAATGGAAAAACATGCATAATTGCAGTTTTTTATACAAACTTTATTTAAGATTATAAACAAATAAATACTTACTTATAATACATTTTATAACTTAAAAACAAATGAATTTATTAAAAAACATTTAAAATATTTAAATTTTGTTGTTTTCAAAACTAATAAACAATATAATTTTAACGGTAGATTAAATAAAAAATACATAAAAACTGCTTTTGAAATACAAAAATTAAAAAAAAATTTCTGTCAACGCACGTGGTATAGGTCGTAAAAGTTTCAGGACACTTAAGGTACGTACGTAAATGAATAAGAAATATGCATCACTGCTGCAGTGATGCAAAATGCTGTTGCTGATGCGTAATTACCAGTTGCAGTTGTAATCCTAATACTTTGAACAGCAGCTGTGCTATAAAAAATTCTTTTTTACAATAACGATACAATTTTATTGAAAATATTAAACCAAAAAGTGACAGTTTTCTTATAAATGACAAGAAAAAGCCCCACAAAAAAAAAAAAAAAAAAAAAAATTAAACGATTTATTTTTTGTCAAAAGTTATTGCTTCAGAAAATTAACTGAAGCAATTATTGCCAAAATTTGCTGCAGAGCTGCGGCACTACTGCATAAAATCTTTTGATGTATGAGAGTGATGCCAAGTTTCTTACAAGTGATGCTTTTACGAACATTAAACTGCGCAAGGGATACCCAACAACTGCATTTACAAACGTACCCTTTAGCAATAACTTTTTAGGTAAAAACAGGTTCCAAAAAAATGTCAGCCACGGAGTATGAATATATAATATTACCTCTTAATTGGTTAATCGGTATGCTTTAAACGCCATGTAAAACACATTTTGAAGCATTACCTAAATAGATATGGATAAAGTATTTTGCAACTTTTACGACCTATAACTCCTTTACTAGGAGCGTTGGCGCGAAAAACATGTTCCTATAGAACTTCTTTCAAGAATACTAACAAACTATAAAAATATCAATTTGGTGTTGAGCCGAGTTAATATTCTTGTTTCAATCCGATTCTTTTCTGTTAAACAAAAAAAAAAAAAAAAAAAAAAAATTTTTTTTAAGCACTCATTCTTTAAATATTTTTTTTTTTTATTAGCAACACTTTTTCTGTTTGGACAAAAATAGAAATTAGTTTAATTTGACTACAACGACAAAATAAGCACAGACAACAACCTGCAGCCATGTAGCCGTGTCGTCGTGAAAATAATCATTGCCATATACACACATGTATTCTATTTTTGACATATTGAAGTCGGTAGCTTGCTGTCTCGAATGTGTTTAAAGCATAACTTGTTTTCAGGGTTGCCAATTTAATCACTTTTATTAAGTTCAAATGTGATAAATGCTGCTATCATAGCAGAATACTTACGAATAATGTAATGAAAAGGTTCAAATTTTTTACATATCAAAATATCTTTTTTCTGTTTGTTTGTTTGTTTCTAACTAATTAAAATCTTATATACAATTTTTTTTTTTTTTTTTTTTTTTTTTTTTATTGTATACTTTTATTTACAATCTATTTTACAATATTTAGCAAATTTGATAAATGAAAAAAAATATCACATGTGTTATTAAACTACAATAAGTTTAATAAACTATATAAACATACGTTTGTTCAAAATATATAACAAGTTAAGTGTTGTTTTATTTTCTATACTGGAGATCTAATACATGAAACCTATTCAGTCTTCTAATTTCATTTGTTTCATCTAATAAAGAAATCGCCAATGGGTTTTGGTGGTTGCTTAGTCTATTTACATACCTAGAACTAAATCTGTTTATTTCACTTAAAATAAATGGTACTCTAAGGTCCCTATGAATTTGAATATTGGTCATAAACCATGGGGCGCCGGAAATATTCCTTAATGTTTTAGACTGATAGCGTTGTAAAATCTCAATATTTGAATTATGGCCGTTCCCCACAACTCAATGCCATATGTCCATATGGGGTTTAAAATAACTTTATATAATTTTATTTTGTTCTCTAAGCTAAGTTGGGACTTACTTCCAAGTAACCAGTTCATTTTTTTGGTTTTTATATTAAGGTACTTTCTTTTATTTTTGATGTGGTCTTTCCATGTGAGACGTTTGTCTATATACATTCCCAAATACTTTACGCAGTTAGACTTCGGTAATTGCAAATTATTTATAAATATGGGAGGGCACTCTTCTTTCCTTAAGGTAAATGTAACATGATTACATTTTTCTACGTTTATAGTGATTTTCCATTTGTTTAACCATTGCTGTAGCATGTTTATCTCTCTTTGCATTACAGAAGAAGCTTCAATGTGGCACTTGTTGGTAGAGATTATGGCGGTGTCGTCCGCATAAGTCGCAACTTCGACATTATCGGATGTTGGTATATCAGAAGTATATATAGTGTATAATATTGGGCCTAAAACGCTGCCTTGTGGGACTCCGCTAGATATTTGATATATGCTTGATACCTCGTCGTCAACTTTCACATAAAAAGTTCGATTGCGTATATATGAATTAAGCAATGAAAAATAAGGGGCAGGTAGAATTTTTTTTAGTTTAAATAGCAGTCCTTCGTGCCACACTCTATCAAATGCCTGCTTTATGTCCAGAAATACTGCAGAGCAATACATTTTGTTCTCTAGTGAGTCCGATATTACTTTTACTACTCTGTGACACTGTTCTGGAGTTCCATGTTGTTGACGAAAACCAAACTGGTGATCAGGTATAATGCTTTCTTTTTCTAAAACAGGTAATAGCCTTGTTACAAACAGCTTCTCGAATATCTTCGAAAATGTAGTTAATAGACTTATTGGTCTGTAGGATGAAATCTGGTTCTCTGGTTTATTCGGTTTTTGGATCATTATAATTTCCGCTCTTTTCCAAATGGAGGGAAAATAAGATAGTCTCATAATAGAGTTATATATTAGTGTTAAAAATAGAATGCCTTTCTTTGAAAGTGATTTTGCAACTATCGAGTCCATTTTATCATGTCCTGGAGACTTTTTATTATTAAGTTTAGAAATTACATTTTGTACTTCTCTCGGAGAGATATGTTTTATTGGAAGATCCATTTGGTATGGAGATTCTAAAAATGCTAATACTTTATTTTCGTGAACGGTATGTGTTGTCGAAAAAGGTTGATAAATTTGATTTAAATATTCTGAGAAGGCTTCAGCTTTGCTCTTGCTGTTTTTACACCAGGTGCCATCTAATTTCTTAATTGGGACATTTCTTTTTACTGGATGTTTTAAATATTTTGTTGCTTTATAAAGACTATAGTCAGTATCTTTTGAGGTGCCCAAATTTTTCAAAAACATAGACACTTCATTATTTCTCAATTCTGCTATCCTCTTTTTTAGATGGTTTGATGCTCGATTGAAATTAGTTTTATCCATAGGATTTCTACTTTGCTGCCAAATTCTTCGAAGCCTCCTTCGTTCTTGTAAAAGTTGTCTTATTTCCGTAGATATAAACACTTTCTGGCCTCTTTGTGGTTGTATTGTAGGTGTAGATAAATAAGCAGAGATTTTAATAACACTACAGAGGTGATCTACAGCTTTATCAATTTCGTCCCCGGTCTTTAAAGATACGTTAAGATCTAAATTTTGATCCATCCAATGCTGAAATGCGTTAATATCAGTTTTAGGAGTGATAATTTTAAATTTTTTTTCAATAGTTGCTGTAAGAGTGCTGTAGCTTAAAATTATAGGAGAATGGTCAGAATTAAGGTCATAAGAATCTGTAACATCAAGAACAACATCCGGTATGCCTGAGTAAACAAAAAAATCTAATAAATCTGGAATTTTATTTGGGTCAGTAGGCCAATACGTCGGACTTCCTGTGGACAATGTTTTGAGCCCTAGTTTTGTAATGCACTTAAAGAGTTCTTTTCCTTTAGGATTAGATAGTCTAGAACCCCACCATGGATGCTTAGCATTAAAGTCTCCGCCGACAATAAATTTACCACCAAGAGTTTTGAAAAAAGTTTCATAATTTTGTGCACTTAAACTGTGTCGAGGTGGACAATAGATGGCATAAATTGAAACTTCGTAGTTGTTGCACTGTATTTTTACTCCACAAGCTTGTATATATGGTTTTATTATGGGGCTTAGCGATTCGTATTTCAGATTAGATTTAATTAAAACAGCTGATCCAGCGTGGGCTTTATTATTCGGGTGATTGGCTTGAAACAGATCGTAACCTTTAACGCTAAAGTAAGTTTTAGATGTAAAGTGTGTTTCAGATATGAGTAAAATATCTAAATGATTTGTTATAAGAAAAATTTCTATCTCTCTTGTGTGATTGGACGCTCCATTAGCATTCCATGTTGCGATTCGTAGATTTATTTGCATAATTTTTCCATAATTTTTGACATCATATCAAACATTTTATCCATCATACGTTCTAATCTTTCTAAAAACCTCATTTCGGGACTGGTTGTATTACCCACAACTGCTTGAGCATATGTGATACCTTCACTAGTGATGTGGTTGTTTAAAGTAGAATTTGCAGAAGGAAATTGAACATTCCGTGTTTGCCCATATGTACGTTGATGATGGGTGTTATTATTGTTGCGTATTTGATGCATTTTTTGGTAAAAAGGGCAGCCTTTATAATTTGCAGTATGATCCTGAAGACAGTTAACACATTTTGGTGGAGTTTCTAAATTTTTTGTACATTCCGCGGTGGGATGGTCAAATCCGCATTTAACGCACTTGAACGGACGTTTGCAGTAGGATTTGGTATGGCCAAATTGTTGACATCGGTGACATTGAACTAAGTCGTCAGTTTTTCTCGGTACTTCAATAGTGACGATTGCATTGTTAATGTGTTTTACTTTAAAAATATCTTTATTTGTCGGACTTGGATCAAGGTCTACAAAGAACATTGGCAATGGCAACTTTGTTACCCTACTTCTGACATTAATAACATTTCTAACCAAATGACCTAACGATAAAAGTTCTGCTTTTATATCGCTAACTGGGGTGGAATTATGAATGCCCTTTATAACTACTCTATAAGCTCGTTCCTGTTTAAGTTGAAAAGTGTGGTAATTGATATTTTTTGACTCAAATAATTTAACAATTTTTCTGTAGGAATCAATACTTTTTATCATTAATCTTACTTCATTATCTCTTAAACACTTATAATTATAGTCTTTTATTTCATCGCTTATTGTTTTAAGCATTTTAGTTATATTTGTAACGCCAGGAATGTAAATTGGTGGAGGCTTCGGTGCATTATTGACTTCATCATCGTCTTCACTTTCTATTTTTTCTTCAGCAGATTCTTTTTCACCAAGTAAATGGAATTTATTAATTCTTGACTCATCGTTTGTATTCATTTTTTTGTGTTGATGCATATTTGGAGATTTTGTTAAACGCCGTTTGTTTGTTTTTATACCTGGCACTTGCTGCCAAATATCATCCGCTTCATCGCTGTCTTCACTTAAAGTTGTCATAGCGACAAATTGTTGCTATTTTTATTTTTTTTTTCTTAATATTTTCAGTTTTGTTGTTATGTTTTTTTCACTTCTTATTTCAAGTTATAACTGAATTTTTTTTTTAATGAATGTAATTGTTTTTGGGGACAAAAATTCATGGAATTTTTTTTTTTTTTTTTTGATCCCTTTGTTTTAAATAGATAAGTTTTGTTGTTGTTTTTAGCACTTGCGAAAGGTTTTTAACACGTCTTTTCTCTAAGAAAGTCAATGAAAAACTGATATACAATTTTATCGTAAAAAATTAATTATTAAATAATTAAATTTTAATTAAATTATTATTTGTTTTGAATTAAAAGAGTTTTTTGAAATTTTTTAACCAATTTTTAGCCATTTTTGATCGCAAAACGCAAGTTGTTTTTCACAATTTTGTGGACAGTTTCAGCTTAAACCATCAATGGCGAGTGAACGAAACTTGAAAACTATGTCGTTTAAGCTACTTTTGAGGTTATAACTCGATATTTGTATCAAATTTGTATTCAGAAACCGTGTAAATATGCATAAGACTTATTCAGGACTTATGTGGTAAAAAAGCTTTTTTTTGCGTATGAAGGGAAAAGAGAGCCAGGCAATCAACTAGTCAAATTAGTCTTAAAAATTTATTTAGAAATAAATGGTCTAGGAACAACATTAACAATCAAATAATCTACACGATTATTTAAGTGAAATTTGAGCCCTAGAAAAACCCAATTATATGTGAACATTTTTCTCTACTTTCACTTAAATAAAACACATTTTATCAAAGTTTTTCTTGGGATTCAATTCATTTTAATTTCAAAAACTTTTTAATTGTTGCTCGTTACTTCGTAATTAAAGCAGGAAAATTAAATATAAAATACAATACTTTTACTTACTTTTCGTGTAGTTAATATAGTGCTATGAAAAGGAAAATAAACTTAAATAATTATTAAATTTTCTTATCTTAATTAGCAGTAAATGCTCACCTTCACACTAAAAAAAATTATTATTTGAACTAATTTTTTTTTTTTTTGCTAAAAGGAGAAAAAGCTTCAGGTGGCATTATTCATGCATATAATTGCCAGTAAAGAAACGTATTGAGAACTTAGAGTATAAAAGGAAGTAAGTTAAAATTTATCAAATGTTGCAGATTTAAACTAGAAAATACCAAAAATCAGGCCGAAAATTTTTGAATTTGATTTTACCAAAGCAAATCAATTTTGCGTCTCTGTGAGGTTTTTTAAAGGTTTCAAACTCGAATCTTAACAAAAACGTAGATATTTAATGTTATGAATGTTTAAGATTTTATCATTATCGGTTTAGATTAAGTGAGTAAAGGGCTGACTTAAACCTTCTATACTTTCTAATTCGCTGCTGCACAGTACTTCCAAGCACTTTGTTTGTGTGAAGCTTTTATAATAAAACAAAATGTATAATAGAGCAGCTTCATTTGAAAAGCTTTTAGTTCGTGCTAAAGGCTAGTTTACACTATCATACAAATCTTATGAATTCCATTATAAAGGGTGTCCCAAAATTAATGCAAGAATTGAATTTGTCGCCATTTGTACAGTAAGGTGCTGGCAACCCTAAAAAAAATTCGACAGCTGACAGTTGAGCGTTAGTAAAAATGGAGCGTTATACGATAGAACAGATTTTAAATTTTATTCTTTATAAATTCACTTAGCACCTAGTGAAACTGTTGCTTTCATTATAAATCTGGCTTAAAGGTTGAAAAATACTTTATGTCTTAAAACTATTTACACAGATTTATTTTTATTTCTTTAGTAGCTGAATCCTTTAATAGTTAAGATCTTACGTTGCAGGACCTTTAAGTCGCATCTTCAATTAATGTTATTAACAATTATAATTAAGCGCTGAACATGATTTAAATATCTAAAATGGATTTAAAAGTCGACTATTCGAAAATCTACTAAAAAATAAAATGTGGCATCACTTAAGTTAATATGATACTTGCTATTTTTTGTATTTTTTCTGTATTGAAGAACAGTGCAAATATATTTGCATAGGGAAACTGACTAAGTGTAAAGAGTATGATTATATCATAACAAATCTTGAAATGTCAAACAAATATACTTGTGTTATCGATAAATAATCTAAGATTGTCAAAAAAAATATAAAAATTTTTAACTTAAAATTGACATTTCCAGATATAATGTTGGCACTGTTGCCAATTTTTTTTATTTTTTGATCGAAAGTAGCGTTTTTTTTGTTGCGATTTGTATCTTTTTTTGACGGGTTTTTGTGGGAACAAAACTTGGGCATATTGTTTGTTTTGTTTACATTTTATTTTGGAATCACAAACAATTTTTTTTTTTTTAATTAAATAAAATTTAATGCAAATAAAGAAAAATTAGCCAACTTGTCCCAAAATTGCACTTTTTTAAATTTATTTTGGTACTGTAGTGATTTGAAATCCCATATGAAGGGCACCTGCTTCATTTCATTTATCGAAAACAAAATAGTTTCACCTGTCCAAGCTTTTAACATTTTTTTTTGTTTTAGTCAAAGAAAAAAATATACATGAGAAATGTCAATCAGAAAAAAAGGGTTTGTTTACTATTGTATTTCTTGTTCTTTCTAGCATTTGTTGTTTCATTCAGTCAATCCTAAAAAATTCAATTCATAAAATAGCAAGTATTAAAACACCTTTATGGTGTTTTCTTTTCTACAAAAAATGTGACAAATTTATTAAAAAATATGATTTGGTGTTCGTTTCTTAAACAAGTTTTGCTCTCTAAAAGGGTAGCATCTTTTTTTAATTCACCGTTATTCATGGCATACGGCATTGACTTTTGACTCACATAAATCGAAAGTGCTGAAAGCGCCCTGTAAAATTAGTGACTTAGGCTTATACATGGAGTTATTTAGTATTTCAAACAAGCCATAAACTTAAAAAAGGCCCTAAAACTATAAGTCATGGCAAAAATTCGGTAAAAATTGCTAAGTAAGCGGAAATTCGCAAAAATTTGCTAACAGCCGCATGATAGAAAAGTGAAATATGTATTAAAAATCGTTAAATCTGTAAAGAATCAGAAAACTTACAGCAAAAATCGCTTCTATCGTGAACATGGCTGAAATTCGCGAAAAATTGGAAACAAATTCTAAAATTCATTTGAAATCGCTAAATCGGTTAAAAGAACAATGTGTCGGAAAATAACATACAAAGCTTTAAAAAGTGATCTATAGTGTTGAATAACAAACTTTTTGTCAGGTGTTAAAGACATTCCACTTCTTCATTACTTGTGTTTTGTTCTCGTCAAATAACAAACAGCATTAACAAAGGGTTGGCAAGACATTTTATACATGCACCTTTTAGAAACAAAAATTAGTTTTATTTCTGTTAGACGTCCAGTTATTTGCGAGTTAAAACTAGTAAATAAATTTTCGAGAGTGTACACTATAACCATAAGCAACCATGGAGCCGTCAGAACAAAATTATGTCATTAGATTAAGAAATTGATTTTAGGAAGGGGGTCAATATGGGAACCATGATTAATTATTACAAGTTAACATTTAAACTGACTGAGAAGTTAACAGCAGATTTATCATGGTGGTAACTTAACAAGAGAACTTTAAGAATTTGAAGCTTCTATATTTTCTGCTGAAGATATGGTAACTTCAATGACAGTTTTATGTCAAATTAAATTAAAGTAAGTCCACTTCGTATTTTAAGCAACCAAAAGTAGTCGGTATATACTGCAATGTTGCCAGAGTATATAAATTACACGATAGCTATTCTTCACGTTAACTATCAGGAACTTTATCATTAGGTTGTTATAATGGCCCTAAGTGTTTCCTAATTAAATTATGTGTTCTTAAATATTTCAGTGCGGATAAGCAATAAATATCAGTACATATTTGTAATAAAAAAAATTCAATAACAAGTATACGCCCGAGAAGATAAAAATTCAATTAACTATCAGGGGTGTTCTTGAAATCGAAAACGCATGAATTTAAAACGTCGTTTTTTAATAAAATTTCTGTGATAAATGAATTTAATAACAAATATTTTACAAATATTTCTCTATTAAACAGAATTTCATAACAAAAATTATAAAAATTTGATTAAAAGTGTATTAAAAATAACTACCAAATTCTTGAATTTTGCGTTTTCGATTTCCATGTTCCTTTTCCAATTCCAAAAAAAAGAAGACAAAGCCGTTAATAAAAAACAAAAATAATTTTTAACAATTAATTTAAATTGTATTTATTTTCACACTTTATTTTTTCTTCACGAATTTTCTAAGGAAACGTAAAAAAAAGATTGTTTTTTAATTATATTAAAAATAGTTTAAGAAATAAAAAAGGCTTGTCCATATTATTTTTAAATAGCAAACAACTAAATTGAAAACATAAATTATAAAAATATCATTTGAAAGCAAAAATAAGAAAAAGAAAAAACTTAAACTAAAACAAGAAAAAATAAAACGTTGCACGTGTAGCCCAATTTTAAGTTTTTTAAAAATAATAAAAATACTGCTAACAGCAGCATATTTTTTTGTATAATTAAAATGTATATCAACAGAGGTTTCTTACGAGCACAGTGGTTCTAAAGGGGACATTTTAGATAGTTTACTTTTTTCAATTTTACACATAAACATCCTATGTTTGGGATTCATTTGAAATTTTAAAACGATCTGGTAGTGCCACTTAAATCTGCATTAACGAAATAATATTTATTAAGAAGTGAATTTTGCGACATAAATTTTACTGTCACACTGTATTATTATTTGTTCGACTCTTGCCAAAGTGAAAAATGAATTTTTTAAAAAAGAATTTGCTTGAATTATTTATTTCTAATTGTTTCTTTAATTTAAAAATTTAACATTATGCCAGTGATGTTCTATATATTGTTTAAAAAGTCCCAACGCAGCCAGAAAAAATCCTTTTTTTTCACAAATCGAAATTCTTAAAATTTTGCCTACATTTTATTGATTCCAAAAAATCTGTCCTTTTTATACCCTTCACCGAAGGTAAGAGGGTATATATAACTTTGACATTCCGTTTGTATGTTCCACAATATTGATCCTACACCTTATAAAGTATATATATTCTGGGTCCTTCTGAAAAGCGAAGTTTAAATCCGGTTGTCCGTCTGTCCGTCCGTCTGTCCGTGTGTGTGTTGAAATGGGTTTTCCGAAAACCCCAGAAATGATGTGGACTAGGTTGATGTATTTATTTATTTATGTCACATATACTCCGTTTAAGTTTGCTATTGAAATTCAGCCAGATCGGTCCAAAAATTACGGAGATATGAGCAAAAAACCACGACTGCCTCTGATTTAGCCCAAAAATCCCTTGTTGTTGTATTTTTTTATTTCTGTATATCTTAAGAACGCCAGGAGTCAAAGTTTCCAAATAAGGTACACCCATTAAGATTATCCATATACAGCTTCCCACAAAATGTGGGCGGGATTCGAGAAGTGGGCGTGGTCCCGTACAAAAAATATTAAAAATTGTAGAAAAACCTGAATTTTCGGACTGTCATGTGACCTATGATTACGCCTTATATATCAAAAGATCGGAAATTTTTAGTAGAAAATATTTTCTCAAAAACTCGGGAAAATCGGTTGTCCGTCTGTCCGTCTTTCTATATTTTCCGTGAAGGGTATATAAGATTCGGCACAGCCGAATATAGCACTCTTACTTGTTTCCCTTACGGTCATTTTTTCAAGAATAAAATCCCTACGAATAGCGGTTTTTCCTACGTATAACATCACTGCCTTACGCTAACGTCCATTTAAGGGTCGATCTATTTAAATATGTATGACCTTATAAGCTCATAGGGAGTAATGAGCTTATAAGGTCCATCCGGTGCAAATATCAGAGCCAAAGTTAGAACCCTCTTTGTATTTTTTGTGGCGGTGGATTTAACCTTAATTGCTAGGAGGAAGATCTTTACAATGCCTAAGTTTGTGTCTTGGCTGCATGCTGAAAAAAGATGGTTAAGGATGGCTGAAAAGCAATATTATAATTCTCGCAATGGCTACAAACAAACTCTTGTTGTTTCAAACATTATAATTGTCACGTTTAATCAAATTTTGTTTGTATTTTACTGTTAAATATTAGTCTCCCTTGATACTTTAAATATGGTTGGACTATAAAAGGTATAAAATGTGTTCAGCAAATTTATGTAAAATATTACGGAGAACATTTTTGTAAAATATGTAAACCCTCTAACTCCTCAAGGTATGGGTCTTTTTTGTCCTTCTTTTAAAAAAGAGCAAAAACACCATTAAAACAGGGAATTTGCTCAACACACTTTATACCTAAAATGTTGTTTTGTTGTACAGAGTTATTTTTAAACCTTGTATGTTTGATTTCAAAAACAATATGTTTATGTTTTGTTCTCTACAGTAGTTGAATGCTTTTCAATTCCTTGCATGGTTTGCTTAAAGTTATCATATTCTTTTTCTTTTAATTGTTAAATTATGTATGTACATAAACTTTGCCCACAAACCAGCAAAACCATATAAATGTTGATAAAGGTCGTCGCAGACTGGAAAATTAAATACATGCAATTTACTATTTCAGAACATAACATCTTAAAGGAGCATAAAAACGAAATAAGTCCCAATTCATACAATGCAAGTCTTAGTGATTAACTTGGTACCAAGGCGAATTCATGTAAACGGTGGTGGCGATACTACAACAAGTACGACACCAAAAACACAACATTGTATTTTATTTGTTGCTTTCGTTAACCGTTATGTCAAAAACACAAGTAACTTCTGATCTTCCTCTCTCTAAGTAAGAAAAAAAGTACCACAGCTGTGCTTTCAATGCCACCTGAAAAGTGAACTTGCCTTGCTTGCTACTTTATTGGCGAGAGAGACTAGGGGAAAAGAAGCGATTAATAAGCTTGATGCACTACTACATATACGTTATATTTTCTTAAGGCCCAGTTAGGCGAACGTTGCTATACCCGTAATGTACCGCACCGTATTGTACGTACGATGGTGCACTTAACGAACATTTAAAAACGTGTCGTATGTTTTTCCCATACATAAACGAAAAGCAATAGTGTACATAAAACAATACACACAGTGATGGGAATCAAAAATGTTTAAATGGTGACCGCTGTGCAGCAAAAGTACCAAGTGATTTAAATGGTATTAAAAAAGTTTTTTTTGTGTACGTAAAAAACGTAAATAAATAAATATTTATTTTAAAGATTTACAATAAACAAATAAGTATTTTAGTGTATATATTTTAAGCATACATATATTGTAAATATGCATACACCAAACAAGGTTTTGATACCATTCAAAGCCTTTTATATGTTGCTCATTTCCATTGTATGTGTATATGAATTTGATTATTCTGTACTTCTAAGCATATGAAAATTTGTATATATGGAAATATATTGTATTGTAAGTTGTTTTGTCGCAATTCCATAGCTATACTGAAAAAAGTACCAAAAAAAAAAAAGAGCAAAAATATCCGCATTCAATGTTACATACAAGCCGCCCATCACTGTCTTACAAATGTCACGTAAGTCACACTATGAAAGTTTTATTCCTGAAAGTCTGAGTTTATTGGTGAGAGGGGAACAGAACATGCTACTTTTCTCTCTCCTCTCACCAATAAACTCTGACTTTCAGAAAGAAAACTTTCAGGGTGTGACCCAGTCTATCAACGGCATTAAATCCTATTTTATACAGATTGGTACGTTGCAACTACGGCACATTGCATTTCGGTAAGCTTTTGTATTGGTTTTCATATAATAAAAAGCGAACAGCTGATGGATACAGTACAGATACGGTACAGCAACGTTCGCCTAACTGAGCCTTTATTCGTAATTTTCAGCAGGTATATTTTGACAATTATCTTTCATATTTAATTTCGTTATACAACGTTAGTTTAGTAGCTCTTGTGATTTCTTGTGTGTGCATTTTGTAAAAATGTGTTTCACAAGAAAAATGTCTGCTTGAAAAAAATTTGCTTAACAATTCTTCTTTTCTAAAAAGTAAAAATATGCTAAAAAAAACTGATTTTGGACAAGGAAATTTATTGTTGATGGGATAAGCTATTCCTATGCGCATTTTACTGGTTGCTTAGGCCAGATCGTCAGGAAACTTCATCCATAAAGATTTTAGAAAAACTAAAGATATTTAACCAAATAAAACTGTTAAACGTTTAAGAAATATAAGCAACAGTTCTACTTGTAAAAATATCAAAGTTTAAACAAAAACATCAACAATAAATTTCAGTGTTTTTATCGAGAATAAAAATTGGGAATTAAGCACGAATAACAAAAGCTTTTAAGTTCAAGAATTTTATACTTATTTTAAGAAATTCCGGGATTGATTTTCAAGTACGACTCGTACTTAAAGTAAGTATAAAAAATTAATCCTGATTTGTGTACTGATTTGTGTATGTATACATCGACTATTTTTTGTAATCTAATAGATACTGGGTTTATAAAAAACAGAGTTTTCATATCAAAAAAGCTTTAAACGCGTTTATTTCGAAATGTTTCTTTTTCGGTTATGATGACGTTGCAGCAAATGAGCGATATGTAGTTCTTTTCCATCAAATGTCGTAATAGTAATTTAAAAAAATACATTCAGAACTAGAAGTTTAAATCGATTTTTTAAACTTTACGTTCGATAAACATAGCGGACTTTGCAATGTTACTACTCAATTAGAAGTGAAAACTGAAAAGTATAATTAACTAAAGCTAAACAAATAGGTTGACTTAAAGAAAGATGATAAAAATGCACAGCCTACGATGTCCAATTCTTCAAAAGCTATTTTTGAGACAAATCCATATATTTGGAAGATTTAAGCATACATTTTTTGTTAATATAAGAAATTTCTTTAGAAAACTTTCTTTAGAAATTTGGACTAGCGATTGGTCACTCCCCAAATCAATCCACTAAGACGGGATTTTTCGATATTTGAATGTTTAGGGGGTAAAAACGGGGAAATTCGTTTTTCTCTAAAATAATAAGCGGACAGGTGTCGGGTACTTTTTTGAAATTCGGACCTAATAGGGAGTAAACGGGTAAAATGTGAATTTTAGTAATTTTTTGCCATCTTTTGAACCAATAAACATAGAAACAAAGCTAATACCACATTCGAAACTTATCAAAAAATATGTATACTAATTTGGTACTTTTTCGAAATTCGAACATTTAAGGGGTGAAAATCAGGGCTGGCAAAAACCCGGATTTTTTAAAAAAGCCCAACCCAAGTGGTTTTTTTCATTGGGTTTAATTGGGGTTTTTTGGGTTTTGTTGATTTTCGTGTAATGGTATAATAATTGGTCTAAGCAATGTTGCCAACTCAGCTCTTTTCGGTATAGCTTTAGCAAGAAAATCTTCAATATTTTTTTTATGACATCATCATTAAATGCCTGGATGGTTAAAAGAAAAGCTAGGCTTAAATAAGTCCTTACATATATGCCTCAACTGCCAAGTTGAACTTTTATGCCCAAATAAGATCGGAACATATAAATGAATTTGAGAATGACATTCATAGAATTTTAAATCACGTTCAGTTGTAGAAAGAAGCTTTAAATCTCCAACAAATGTTACTCAAAGTTCAAAAAGATCTAAATGCTGTACAAAGTGACTCCGCTACAATTGCAACTGCCATTGATGTAATTTGTTGAACAATGATATACTACTGTCAAAACGGAATTTTGTTGAAACGCGTACTTACTCCTACTCATTATTTTGCGAATGTGATGCATCCCAAACATATATATAAGTATGTATCAGTGTTGCCACTTTGTGGGTAATTACCCGAATTCGGTATAATTTTTACTGTCGTGGGTAGAGCGTGGGTAATTTCTCTTAGGTGTAATTAAGGTGTAATTTGAAATTCTTACTTAAGATACCCAAATAAAATCAAGTTTCGATTGCATTGATGAAATTTATTTCTTTTTAAATATTGTTGCTTAAAAATGCACAGTTTCTGAACCAAAGTCTCGGTGTACTTTTAAGAAAAGACTTCAATCACTAAATATATATTTTCTAAAATTTGGTAATGAATTTCGCAAGATGTAACCTTTAGATTTGGATAAAGATGCCTATCATAGTAATTAGAACCTGAAGTTTATTGAAAAAAAATATTCAAACTAAAAACTAGCCTGGGTTAGATATGTCTCCAATATTGCAACATATAATTAATTTTATTTTTATCTTGCAACTTTTTAATGATTATTTTGAAGAATATTTAACGCCCTTTACAGCTGTAAATCTGAATTACGAAAGGGTCAGTTTTATAAAACTCTGCAGTCATTTTGTTTACTAAATAAGGTATAAAGGATATTTTTTAAGACCATGAAACTTAAAATGGTAGACAATACAAAAAAAATTAATTTTAATCGCAGATTAATACACGGCTTTACCAGTTGAAACTAATTTCAAACAAAAAGACACCGTGCCTGTCCTTGACGAAACGCATTGCAGACGTCCAATTTTGTTTGAATGAACAATGTTGATCTCCAAGACTTCAATTGTCGTTGGTTTATCAGCATTAGCCGGTGACTCCACAGCCCTACGAAAAACAATCATAAGGTGTCACATCGCACGGCATTGAAGTCTAATTCACAGTTTATTTTCTCTTAATCAACACATCGCCTTCATGAAGTCGCCTATAAGTTGCGAAAATCGATGGCTGATTTACAAAGTAAATTTGGATAATTTGGTGGCGTTGTTCAAGCATGAATCTATTCATGATGATGTGCCTGAGCGAAAAGTAAAAGCAGTATGACAGTTCGTTTGACAGCTAACCTTTCGTAAGCTCTACGGCGCTAAAGAAAACACCCATTATAAAGGAATCGCAATGGCAGTGATGTTATACGGTTTTTTTGAAAAGTCTTTACGCAGACCAAAAAAAATCCATATTTTTTCCTACGCGTTAAAAAATTGTCTCTACAAAAATCCCTACAACTTTTTAAATTTACAAATAAAACCATTTGTATTACTATGCATACATAAATTTTATTTAAAGTTGTAAAGTTTTTTGTTAGAATCACCTAAACGAGTCTTCTTAGATCACTTTAAGTGATTAATCACTGGAGCGAGTAAAAAAAGATTCATATATGATTCATTACCAAAGAAATAAAAAATTGGCTAAAAAATAAGCCAAAAAAATAATATCAATGATAGAAAAAAACCTTTTGCCATCTGTATTGGCATGTGGCAGTGATAAATCAAAGATAGCTAATTTTGACTAAATGCGGAAAATGAAATTTTCATTAAAATTGTCACTTTTATCCAAATCATTTTAATTCCCATCTTCAGCAAATTTTATAGTTATTGCTTTTATTGCCTTTTTTAATTTCAAAGCATTTCCATTCTTGTAAAAGAGAGTTTTACAAATTTACCTTTAGATCAAAGTTGAAATGGCGGTAAGCGATTACCCAAAGAAATTTAAAAATTTGTAATATTGCCCTGTCCAAAATTATATTAGTATGTTGTCAAAAATCGAAAATCGAGTTTGCTGCATTTTTGAAAAGTCCCTACATTTTAATAATTTTAAAAAATCTGTCCTTTTACCCTACCGCCAATTTTTTAAGAAGAAAACCCTACGAATAGGGATTTTTCCGTACGTATAACATCGCTGGGCAATGGACACTTTGAACCTTCCCTAGATATATGAAACCAAATGTGGAAGTTCAACTTATTATTTTAGGATTTTTTTTATGTTTTATGAATTGTTTTTAACACTCAATTTACATGATGAATTTTATGACGTCCAATTTTAGACGTCATTTTTTGTTTTGCAGCAAGCGGTGTAGAGAAGAAAGAGGAAGAGAAAAAAGAAATCATGTATATTTTGTTACCCCTCTTTCTTCTCTACACCGCTTGCTGCTAAACAAAAAAATGACGTCCAATTTTCAATTAAAATTCATCATGTAAATTGAGTGTTTGTCTTTAAAGTTATTTTTGTTTATTTATTTAAAATAACAATACGAATCTTAACAGTTTGACTAATATTGATCTTTTTTCAAAGAGTTGGTTGTGTTTTTGCTTCTTTGTAAATGTATTTTTATTTAATAAAACTTTAATTTTATATCAGGTGTAATTTCATTTAAATCGGGTAATTTTACTTCATCTCAAGTGTAATTTTGAATTTTGCTGGTGGTAACACTGGTATGTATGTATACAAACTAATTAGTAAAGAAAACGTAGATAGCAGAAGAATGGATAAGTCAAAAGCACCTCTCATTTCTTGCACCCTATTTGGCATTTAAAATTTAAGTTGCAGAATATTTTTCACAATAACGGTATTCAGTTCAGATTTTATTTGATTGAAAAATGGAAAAAGCACACAAGGAAAAGTATTTACACTAAAAGCTGCAATTTAAGTAGCCTTAAACCAAGTGTAAACAATCAGGTTTAAAAGTTGCAACATTGCAGTTTTTTCCATTTAACATTATTTTTATATTTATAATCTATTTCCATTAAAGACGTAATAATAAGTTGACAGGCTGTTTTATTTTATTTGACACGACAAATATGTAAAAAATCCCACTTTTAAATTATAATGAAGACATACAACATGAGTGCAATTTTCCATTTTTTGCAATCAAAAAAATCAGAACTGAACAACAATTGTCAAAAATTTTTACCAGCAAACTTTTACGATTTTTTCGCTTCAGTAATAAATTGCCCTGCTAGTTCAGCTAGTTCAATAGAAATAATTTTTTACCCCTTATTGTTTATTATAGAATACCCATAGAAATCGTCTTGGATTGGAAAAAGCATTAGCTCTTGTTAAAATGTATCGAAATTTAAAATCTGAGCCACTTTTTATGTAGGTATAGGATTTTAACTACAATTTCATCCTTTTCAAAATCAAATTCAGGTTTTTAAAAAACAAATTCAGAATTTTTGTAATGCAATTAAGTATTTTACAAATCATTTTCCGCATTTTTCAAACCAAATTCAATTTAAAAAGCCTGATTTTGATTTTTAAAAGGAATTAGATTTAAATAATTAATAAAAAGAGAAAAGCCCACTAACGTTATATCAACATACGTACAAATGGGCATATAAACACTTTGTTTGCATTTTATAATAATTTTCTTTTATTTTTCTGTAAAAAAAAATTAAAAATTATACCATCTTTGTATAAATGAATATAAAGAAAAAAACCCACTGCCCAGTGGGCAGCCAACCCTGGTGAAAATCTGAATTTTTTTGGTACTTTTTTTTACAAAACATTTTTCTCCATTCATTGACATATTCGTACTAAATTATGGCCTACCACTACAATACTGAAATGTTTGATACTTTAATGGGGGAAAAATATAGTACCCACAAGAGGAAATACGGGAAATTTGACATTTTTCTTTAGCTTTTTGGTTCTACTAAAGTAGCGGGTTAAATGATAGAATTTAAACAAGTTTAAACCTAGAAAAATAAACTTTGGCACAAAAATATGTCCACGAAGAAAAAGGAGAAGCTTACGAAGTAGCGGGTGTATGCTAGTTTCATATAATTGTATCGAAAACTTATTTCGATATTCAGCCACATAGAAATACATTTCATATTTAAAAGTTTGTATGTCTTTTTATTTAAATTTGAAAGAATTTGTGGGTATAAATCGATATTAGGTTTAGCTTTGTATTATTTTATCAACACAAATGTGCTTCCACTTAAACCTTGCTGCGAATACATTTGAAAATTTCTGCTTATCTCAAATATGCACACATACAAATGAATCTTACGCGAAAATTTTCACATATACACTGTCAAAAAAGTTGCGTAGGGTTTTTTTTTTAATTTGCAGTTCTTAGCATTTGGTTCGCTAAAAATGCTGATTGCCTGTTATTTTGACAATGAATGTTTGTATGTGTTTGTGTTTGCGGGTATACGCGACTACATATATAATTAAATTTGTTGATATTAAAAACAATTTTCCTTGAAAAATTATTTATACTTCTATATGTGTTAAAGTATATTTCATTTAAAACTTGTGAATATAAATTCTTTACTGATTTTTTTGTGCTCTGGTCCCTAATATATTCTTTTTTCTTATTTCTGGGGTCAAAAAGCCGGCCAATATTTATTTATATAGAATACAACTCAAACTTTTTTCTGCTAAAAATGACGTAGCAACTAACCGTTGTTGTTTCTTTCGTCTGTCTCCCAGCATGTACGCAAAATGAAGTTAAAGTCCTTTTAATACTTATTTATATGTACATAATGAAATTTAAGGAGTCTGCGCTTTTAACAATGTCCTTGATATGACACATAAACACTTGTGGTTTGAATGTAGCGAGTATACACTATGGGAAAGTATTTCAAAAGGGTATACAAAACTGGTGGTGTGGTTGTTAGGTAAGAAATAGTTTTTAATATCAGTATAACTTGAGACAACATCTTTGTTTTTTTTTTTATCTTTTGTGGGTTTTATTATGATTATTTTGTTTTCAACACATGTGTGTCAAAAAGAAGAAAATACGGTACTTTTGAATTACAAACCTTTGTACTTTAAACCCCCGTTTTCACAACTTTCCGATAGAAAAAGGTAGTAGGATGTTATCGCCCGTATAAAAAGTGTTTCATTATTACAAATTTTAACCTACCAGGTAGGATGAACCTTCCTTAAACTTATCGCTCCCTTTAGGTTAAAGGTTAAAACGGGCCTTAGGCTTTCAACTTAAATAAACCTGTACAAACATTGAAGACAGAATTAGCCTTTACTTTCTGTTCTGTTCCGTGCCGTTCTGTTTCGAAATTGTAATAGTTACTTTTTCTGTAGCAACTTATCAGCCATTTATGACAAATTGATTAGTTTTGCACCGTCCATTGTTTTATTTCAATAACTTTAATGCACAAAAATTTGAAGAGAATTAAATTTTATGAATTCTTAAAATCAAAAAATAGTTTATTTCAATATAAATATCAGAGAAAGCCAAAAAGTTATATTTTTAATACTTAAAACCTATTCATACGCCACCGATCACGAGTACAGGCAGGTATGACTACGAATAAGTATGAGCATGAATAAGTTTGTATATCGACCGGTATGAGTATGAACAAACACGCATGCTTATGGGTAATCCTTTGAATGCGTATGAGTAAAGGCATGTATCGTAAGTATCGACAAGTAACTTCAACATTTTGTATGGTTATTTTAAAGCAAGCAGTGTTGCCACGACCTAAAAATTTATGTTAAAGTTATATTAAAACATAAATATTTGCTATCAAATTAAAATAATGCTTCTAAAGCTATAATAAATTATAATCTACTTTACGAAAGAGGTTTTTTATAAAAATAATTAAAAAAGGAGGCTATCAACTATTTTGGGATCTTTCCTGTTTCTTTTTTTATGTTTCCAGCTAAAGAGAAATCTTAATCTAAAGCTGCGCTGCAGGCAGGAAATTTCATAAAATTCTTGATTCTTATTAAGACAACCGTGGATACCTTGTGGAGTTGTTTTTACACCATAACATGATGTCGAAGTCTTCTTTAAGGCTAACATTTTCGTTGGCATACTGATTGACTTCAGCAATTAAATTTTAAACCATTTTTTAACGTCTTAAAAATGCAACTGGCAACAGATAAACTACTCAAACTCATAATATAAATGAATGTATTTACCTGTGATATCTTATTTCTTAACTGCCAATATGAATATTCGATTTTTTTTTTTGGATTAAGGTAACTTTTTCTGTTTTTATTAAGAACGATTAAAATGACACGACGTATTTTAATTTGCATCCATTTTTTTAGATTTTCTTAAATAAGAACGCAAATCTTTATATCACAGAAATTTTTTTAAAGTCAACAATCGTTTTTCAATAAAATTTTGTTGAATTGTACTCAAACGATTTTGAAAAAACGTATTTATTTGTGATTCAGCAATTTGGAAAAAAAAATTCTGGCAACATTTATGAAAAAATTTAACAAAAAAAAAATGTTTGAAGTCAATGCTATAACTACGGGTGTGTCTGAATATGTGCGAGTATGAAACACAATAAGTATGATAACATACATGAATGAAATCAAATGCGCATGGATATACACAAGTATGAGAATAAACAGATACGAGTACGCACACGTATTGAAAATTGTCGATATGTGCTAGAGTACTTTAATTTTTTTTATACTCATTGGCTTTCTCTGATAAATATGTATTTTTTAATATTTATGTATTTTGCTGTCACTTAATAGTTTTTGATTTTAACAAACTGAACCGCAACAGAACAGAAAAACTAATCAAATTCACAGGTTTTTATACCGACACCACAATAGTCGAGAGGGTATTATGCATTTGTGCTGATGTGTGTAACGCTTTCAAATAGTGGTCCTAGACCCACCTTAAAGTATACCGATCTACTCAGAATCACTTTCTGTCCGTCCGGCAGGCTGGCTGGCTGGCTGTCCATGTAACCTTGTGCGCAAAGTACAGGTCGCAATTTTGGAGATAATTTGATAAAATTTGGGTCATAGGTTCTTATTGGCATAAGGACATAGCCTATTGAAAATGGGCCGAATCGTAGGACCACAAGGGAAGATAGGGGGAAATTTCTTCCTCTCAGAAACTTTCAAACCGATTTTAATGAAATTTAAAACATAGATAGATCCATATCTGTAGGGACACATAGGCTATACAGTTTTTAAAAAATTGAACCACAAGGGGAGTCTGCCTCTCACAAACTTTCAAACCGATTTTCATGAAGTTTATAAACATAGATAAATCCATATTTACATGGACACATAAGCATGATGTGTTTTTAAATACTGTGGTGTAGGATATCATATGGTCGGGCTTGACCGGCTATACTTTCTTGCTTGTTTAATAACAAAAACAAATCAGCTGGTTCGTAACAGAACAGAAATAAAAGACTAAAGGCTCAGTTAGTCTTTACTGTTTGTTCTGTTACGAATCAGTTGATTTGTTTTTGTTATAAAAAAACCTGTGAAATTGATTAGTTTTTCTGTTCTGTTGCGGTTCAGTTTGTTAAAATCAAAAACTTGTTAAGTTATTGTAAGTGACAGCAAAATAAATAATAAAAAATACATATTTATATTGAAATAAACTATTTTTTGATTTTAAGAATTCATAAAATTTAATTTTTTTAAATTTATTTGCATTAAAGTGATTGAAATAAAACAATGGACGGTGCAAAACTAATAAATTTGTCATAAACGGCTGATAAGTTGCTACAGAAAAAGTAACTATTACAATTTTATAACAGAACTGCACGGAACAGAACAGAAACAGAAACAGAAAGTAACAACTAATTCTGCCTTAACTGAGCCTTAAATTTGGATTTTCTTATTCAAAATTTCTAACCTTTAAAGTTTCTTGTCACTTTCTCAATATTATGGGTTTTCAATAAATATTAAATTTTTATATCTTTCCCCTTTGTTTATTTCCATTAAACACAAAAAATTTATGCTAAAATATTGTTTTCGAATTGTTAATAAAGCATTGTACTCTTTAAATTATATTTGCTAACAAAAAAATTCGTATTCACCATTTCGTCCCTGTATTACCATCACTATACAGGCATATTTGCAATAAAATTATTGTATGCGTCATGTACTTTCTATATACTTCTGAGCTCCTATATGAAATTTATGATTGTACGTGTTTGTTTCCCATTTACGTTTAAAATATATTTCATATACAAGTAAATAATGTTTATTTAAATACATAACATGAACAGTATGTGAGCAAGTTGTATACAATTGTGATTGACAGCTTAACAAACAAGTTTTTAATAAATTTTTATACATGTATTAACTATTTACGTATTGTAAGATATTTTTGTAGTTAAATAGAAAGAAAACAATTTTTGTTTTTATGAATGAAAATTCAAAATACATATGTACATACATACCTTTATATTTAAACCAAAATATGTATGTATATTAAATGGGATAAATGGTCGAAAATAGTTTTTTGGATTTGCCGGGATTATATATACGAAATTCCAGAAATTTCACGAATTTTTACGCATCGCCCAAAACTTTTACCTGATTGAGACTATGCGAAGTATTTCACAAAACAGAAAGAAGATTGGTCACAAAGTGTGTAGAAACTCTTGGCAGGGTAACCAAAAGAAAATACCAAAATTGTTGCGGGGAAAAGTCACATAGACCGAAGGGGTTTGTGGAATTTAATGGCATTTTTCGATGATTTGACCTTAATCCAAATAATTATTACACCTATTTCTAAACCAACGTATAATAATAAGCACTTTATTAACAAGAGGATATTAACTAGGGTATTGAAACGATTAAACGTTGTTCAATTAATCGAATAATTTTTGGGCAATTAACTGTTCGAATAATTTAAAATTGCTTATTTTCGATTAGCAGTATTAGTTTTTTTCTTTTATGTAAAAAAACAATCCGAGACTTACTACAATGATTTAGATGAAGAAGATGATTTTTTTTAAGACGAATGAAAACAACCAGACCTTAACCTAGAAATCGTTAGAAAATCAAAAAGAGATTCAAGTGGTATAATGGATGACTACCAATTTTAAGAACAAAGAAATTGGATACGCTTTATAACGCTTTACTCTCTCTAACGTCAACAATAAATGAAAGCATATTTTCTCAAACAAGTTTCATCAAAAGAAAGAAACCGTTTGCAACATTAGCTTTTAAACAATATACTCGTTTTGAAAGATTATTTAAGAAGATTAGCTTAAATTTTGATGCTATTCTTTATTTAAAAGTTTTCCTTTTTTATTACATGAAGTACAGTAAAAATTCAATAATCCGGATTGATTGCAGACCACATTCGGAGAAGCGAATTATCCGGCTTACCGAATTTTTACTGTACATACATATTTACATTATTTCATATATGTCAGCCAACACCCTTCCACTCATACCTTTACTAAGTTCTTTAACAATTTTTACTTTATCTAAAATAGATAAAGTCTTGTGTGCTCTCTTCACTGAAGCACAGAGTATACAGAAGGGTCACGAGACAGAAAATATTGTGTTTTTTCTGTCTTTTTCTTTGAAAGCTGCCCTTTTTGCGTTTTTGTTTTGATTATGCAATTTGTGTAGATAGTAGCGGCCTGTTTTTACGCATTGTCACTTCACTAAAGGCGCCCGTACACGACATGTATTTGTCATCTGACATGTCAAATTTTCAAGTCACATGTAATTGTTCATGTCTGTCAAAATTGCTGTTTTACATAAGGTTTATAATATTCGGTCACAAACGTACATGTAATTTGCTTCTGACATTGTCTCTGTTTTTTTCGCATTGTTATTGCAGAAACCAAAGAAGTTCTCGGTTTCAAAATAGCTTGCTGCCGCCACGAAAATATTTATTTGCGCCGTAAAATAATTTAGCCATCTTAACATTTTTTTCTTTTATTTTAAAGATACCAATTTAGAATTTTATAATGAAACGGTTTTTATGTAGATATTTACATAAATTATATTTAATGGTAAGATGAGCATACATATCTTGGTATTGTAAAATATTAACTTCAGCCGGCTAATGATTCCGTCAATAGTTGACGCCGCTGCCAGTTTCTTGCCGGCATAGATTTCTGATGTCAGATGGTTTGTCAGAAGAAAATAGAGCACGCTCTAATTGAAATTTTGTCAGATGACTTTGCGTCTGACTTTTACAGAAGCAAAGTTAAAAAGGTAACACACGACATGTATGTGTTTTGCAGTGGGAAATTTGACATGTCAGATGACAAAAACATGTCGTCTATACGCTCCTTAACAAAAAACGTTTTCTTTCTCTTTCTTCGAAAACTGCCCTCGCAAATGATTTAGGCATTTTTCATACGTCACTTTTTTCATCTCTGTATACTTTGTGACTGAAGGCATCTTGCATCAATACTAAACTAAAAACGCATGTGCAAACATACTCATATCACACTATTCTAACTGTATTTTTCAATGCATGCTGTGATTTGAATAAAAAATAAATAAAAACTGGTATTATTCAATCCGTACTATAGAGTTGCAATCAATCCGGATTATAGAATACGCAATGAGCTGCAACATTCTGTCCGGATTAGTGGAGTCCGGAAACAACAAATGCGAGAAAGAACAAGAAATACAATTTGATAAAATGTAAACAAAACAAACAATATTGCCCACGTTTTTTCCCCACAAAAAACCGCCATAAAAGCTAAAAATCGCAAAAAAAAAGTTAAAAAACGTTTCTTTCGATCAAAAACTAAAAAAATTGGCAACAGTGCTAACAATTAATCTGGAAATGTCAATTTTAAGTTAAACAATTTTATATTTTTTTTGACAGTCTTAGATTATTTATCGATAACACATGTATATTTGTTTGACATTTCATGATTTTTTATGATATAATCATACTCTTTACACTTAGTCAGTTTTCCTATGCAAATATATTTGCACTATTCTTCAATACAGAAAAAATACAAAAAATAGCAAGTATCATAACAGCTTAAACATATCAACCATCTTTAAACGCATAAAAACTACCAATACAGACCATATGAATTTGATAAGATTTATCGTAGTGCTGCCACATGTTATACTTTTAACAACATATAATAAATGGGGCACTGCTTTATAGTTGTTGAGTTTAAACTACATATAAATTCAAGTTTAGTTCAACCAAACCAGCGTTTAAACCATCAGTGATTTATTAGCCAAAAGTTAGTCAAAATTAAAATTACCGGATAATATTAAATTGTTCGATTATTATTCGATTAAATTTTTAGCTCAAATAATTATTCGCGCGATTAATCGATTAATACAAAACATCGGTTAATTGAATACCCTAGTATTAACTCAAATGTCTACACAGAAAAAAAAACTCGTTCGAATTTTAAGTTTTTGCAACTACTACTTAAAAATTTAAGAACGAATAACTCAAGAAAAAAAAAACTAAAAACAACCCAAAATGGGTTTACTTTCGAAAACCTTTTAGTTTCATTTTTGTTTGAAAAAAGGTTAACGAATTGATTGTTTTGTGTAGAAACAACAACAACACTACAAGAAGAAAACCGTGTATTATTTTCATGTTTAAAATGCAAAATAAGAGGCAAAAATTCCCAAAATCTATTTTTAAAATTTTTTAGTTAAATACAGTAGTTTTGACTTAACTGCCTTTTGTTTACGTGCACTTTTGACTTAACTGCACAAATTTGATAATTTTTGGAATTATTCTTTATAATTCCATACAAATTTCTTTTTTAAGTGCACTTTCTATAAGATAAATGCATAAAATTTTTGGCATTTTAAAATTATTTTCATACAAAAATCAAAGTTAGCTGCACTTTGACTTAACTGCCCAAAATACATATTTTCTGGAATTATTCTTCAAAATCCTTGTTTACGTGCATTTTGTATACCTGCACATTTGTTATATTTTTGTTTAGCTTTAAAATATTTTCATACAAAACATCAAAGTTAGCTGCACACATAAAAATATATGGTGGCAACTTTTTCACATAAATATCCAATTTAAGCTTAAAAATTAAAATCGCAATTATTTTGTTTTTTTTTTCATAGGAATGAACCTTTTGGGACTCTCTGTAAGAGTCGTATAACAATTACTGAGTTACCTAAATGAGACCGTTTCTTATGTATGAAAATGCTATTGCCAATACAATTTTAATAAAAACAAACCGGCCTAAGGATCTGTAAAAAAGGATTTTCCGACAGGATGGTGTTGATTTCGCGACCACCTTACGGTTTGTTTTATAGAAATTGTATGAAAATTAGAAGTTTTGGCGTGAAAAATACGCCTGATGCCCTTATTTAGGTAGCTTAGTCTGGGTTCACACTATGAAAGTTTTCTTTCAGAAAATCTGAGTTTATTGGTGAGAGGGGAGAGAATAAAAGCATGTTCTCTTCCCATCTCACCAATAAACTTGGACTTTCTGAAAGAAAACTTTCATAGTGTGATCCCAGACTCAGTCATACGGCTGAGCATTGCACGAGTTGTAAAATAATACCTACATGAGTCTCATACGACTCTTGGCATGGTTTTTGAAAGACTCGTTAGATAATCTTAACATACATCATAAATGATTCCCTTTACGATTAATATAACTAATATAGCTACTGTCAAAAATTTACGAAAAGCCTCTCAAATTTATTAAAAAAAAAACACAAAATAAGAAACACAAGATGATTCCATACGAATTGTGCGATCAGCTTCGCACTTAGCTTAAGCAAATGAAAGTTTCATAAAACTTAAAAAAAGTTTCCTTAAGTTGAATATGGTTTGACACATACTACGTTTATACGCACCACTTATTCGCAAATAAATATATAGCAAGTAGAGAATGTTGCCGCATAAACAGCGAATTAAATTTTTATTTGCGAATAGCTAACTCATGAAAACAATTCCTAATTAACGACACTATTTGCAAATAAGATTTTAAGCATTGCCACACTTCAACCTTTTTACGTTTCTATTTCGATGTGGCACATTCATATGACAACAAAAGTAAAATTAAATCAAAAATGTGCAAATAAATTTAAAAATACACAATAATTTTTGATCTTTTTCATTTAAAAAAAAAGAAAGTTTATTTACATACTGTGCTACTAAATGAATAAATTTTCCATCTGGCACATTTAAAAATAAGAATTTTCATTAAGAGTAAGTTAGTTAATCGCAAATAATTTTTACTCGCAAATAGGCTACGTATTAACGTAGTAACATATGATTAACAGGAAGTACCACAGTTGCTTAAGCCACGTTATGCACAATCTGGTTGGGCCTAAAATAGGTAAGTAAAGCTCACAATAAACGTGGCATAAGTATAGCCACACCCAGAGAAAATACTTGTTTCAATATAGTCACCTCATAATAGTCATATAAAGTCATATTTCTTAAAATAATAACATGAAAAAATATGACTATTGTGAACAACCCCTCATAAATATAAAAAAAGAAATATTTACCAAAAAAAAAAAAAAAAAAAAAAAATTAAAATATTTTAAAAGGTTTTGTTATTCGTGCTTAATTCCCAATTTTTATTCTTGATAAAAACACTGAAATTTATTGTTGATGGGAATAGCTATTTCTATGCGCATTTCACTGGTTGCTAAGGCCAGATCATTAGGAAACTTCATCCATAAAGATTTTAGAAAAACTAAAGATATTAAACCAAATAAAACTGTTAAACGTATAATAATTATAAGCAACAGTTTTACTTGTTCTACCAGTGAAATGCGCATAGGAATAGCTTATCCCATCAACAATAAATTTCAGTGTTTTTATCAATAATAAAAATTGGAAATTAAGCACTAAAAACAAAACCTTTTAAATTAAAATTTTCTATTCCCAAACATTATTTTGATAATAAAAATATTTTTTTAATTCTAATCCATGAATTAATAAATTGAATTAGATCTTTCCTGACTACCCTGCAAATAAAATTGGACCACCTGATCCATTTTGATAAAATGGACTACTCCATGGACTGGTCCGATGTAATGCAAGCATGGACCATGTCATTGTTAAAAAGTGTTTATAGTGAGACGACATGTCTTCGTTTTTTAACGACATTCTTTCGTTTTTTAACGACTTCAAAACTAATCCTCTTGAGTATACCATGGAGTAGTTTTAAAACTACTCCTAAGTGGTTCAAAGGTGGGTTATATGGTCCTCTCCTAGGACATCGTAATGTTAAAAAGACCAGGTTTTTTCCATACGTTTGAGCTACTTTTGGACTAGTCCTGGTCCCTTGTAGACTACTCTTTACACGCGTGTTTGGACTGGTCCTATTATTTGCAGGGTATTTTCCATTTTTCAGACGCAAATCAGAAAAAAATTTTATTTTGTTTGTTTACCAAACAGCAGAGTCCTAAGCCGATCTAATTTGACGCCAGCACAATAAACATTGCAAGCAAAGCGTTCAATGCATAAAATAATTCATTGCATAATTTGAAAATTTCGATTTAATATCCTCTTGTTGATTAAGTGTGTTTGGGTGTGTACGTAAAAAAATTTATTTGGAAGCTCTTTGGGTAACCTTAAATTCTCCGATTTTTAATTGATACTTAGTAATAAGAGCACTAATGTCTACCACACAAGCAGGCGGGTATCCAGGGTAGAAGAAAATCCATCCCCCCAAAATTTTTGAAAGTGAGTGCGGTTGAAGTTAGTGTTGGAAATATACTTGTTTAAAAAAAAAAACACTTAAAACCAGTTTTAAAATTCGGGTGGCGTTAGTATAATGTTCTTACAATAAGCCCTTCAATTGTTATTAACTGGTGTTTTTTTTTTTGCTTTTTTTTTTTGCCAAAAATAATTAATGTACATATTTGTTATTATTATTATTTTTTTGCAGACATAATTGTTGTTTTTTATATTTTTTTTTTTTTTTTGCATAAATAAAAGTTTATTATTGATTTTTTTCCATAAACTTTCTGAAATTCATTTTTGACATTCTTCGGCCATCAAATAAATAATTTACTAAAACCGTAAAAGAATTTTACTTAAAAAATAAAAGGGGAAGTGATATAAAAAATAAATAAGTTTTGTCTATCCAAAAAAAAAATTCAGAAAATTCGGCAGTGATAGAAATCGAGTTTGAAAACAAAACAGTATCAGTTTTTTTTAAATGATTTCTTATACATTTTTCTTTAATTTTCTGTTGGTGTTGTGGTATAAAATGTGTTCTACTATTGATAAGAATCTTAAATAAATGGATTTATCTGCCAGCTGGTTTTTAAATTATTTAAAAGACAAATTCGGAATTGCTGCATCTTGATCCGATTTAACGATCAAAAAATCCTTTTTTGTTTAACTTTTTTTGTTACACAGTGTAAAAGTATTTTTTTTTTGTTTTTAGCTTTATGATTTAGATTTTGATTATTAAATTTCTGACATGATAATATGACACGTCTTGTGATACGTATGCAAACGCCATCTTTACAAATGCGAAAAACAAAAAGATTCGTTTTCCCTTCTTCTCACACATCTTCTTTTATATTCTAAGAGAAAAATTCTTAAGATGAGTATAAGTGACATGAGTAATAATCACGAGGTTTTGTTTTCTTTCGAATGCCTTAAGGCAAATAATTTTAAAGATACGGGTACATATACATAAATAGATAATAATAAAATAATATATACGTATATTTGTATTTATTTAAACTTATTTATTTTATATGTATAGTAATGGCCAGCAGAAAACGTAGAGGGAAAAAATCAAAAGATAATTAATAAAAAATTAGTTTTAAATAAATAATTTAAATAACGGATATATAAGGTTGGAAGATTTTTTTAAAATATATAATAAAAATGTCTAAATGTTCGTCAAACAAATTGTACATACATATAACGTTTAAATGGTTCTAATTTTCTCTTCTTACGACTATTCGATATAAAATAGAAACGAAAGCGAAAAAAAATACAAAACTAAAGAAAACTATAGCGAAAAAACCCAAACACTATTTCGTTACATACATATGTATATTTTAAAAAAAATCAGCATTTTAGCAAGGCTTGCAACCAAAACGAGTTGCGGTATAGGTAGCGGTTGCGATATCGGTTAAAGTATTTGTTATTTCGTTATCGGTATTTAACTGTTTTTTGTTTCGGTATTGGTAATTTGTATTTTCATTAGAACGGTATCTGTATATTGGTATAGAAACTTTTATAACGGTATACAGACACTAGTGGGTCAAACTAAAGCAACCCAAAAGTTTTTTTCCCGCTATAATTTACAATTCAATAACACTGTTGAAAAAACTGTCAAGTACGCTGAATCCGGTGGTGCTACCCGTTTTTATTTTGTCGCCTCTTGTTTTCGAGATACATACCGTTTTTTTGAAAATGCAGGATTTGGCAAACATATATGCCCATAATTCAAAAGGGATTAAGTTTATTGAAAAAAAAAAAAAAAACCAAATTTAGCTGGCAAAAACATAAACATCTATTCCTTAATATTGGTTTCTATAAAATACTATTTTATTTTCAAAAAATTTGTTTTCTCTCAGAATTTCGGTTGTTTTTTATTCTATTAACTAAACTACATGAATTTTAAAAGTGCAAAAAAACTAACGTTGTAATCAGACTATCAATCCATTACTAAATATTTTGTTTTGTTTTTTTTTACTTTTCTTTAAAATATATAAGTGTATATTTTTTAACAAAAATTTCTTTGATTTTAAATATCTTTTACCTCTCTTCTGTTTTTACATTCACTTAGAAGTGATAAATTTTACACGGGGAATAAAATTTTCATGCAAACAAAAATTCCACTTGTTATTCACGATAAGGGTGACTAATTCTTGTGTACTGTCGTTACTTGGCGTTAAAAGCTAATTTTTCAGTCTGAAGTAGTGCTGGGAAACTATCGATAGACTATCGATATTATCGATAGTCTTAAAATATCGAAAATATCGATAGGAAAAATATAAATATCGATATTTTTATTATTTAAAATACAGCTGTGAAGACATCTAACAGCAGCTATACACAAACAGTTTTTTGCCGCAAATTTGTACTTGCTATTATGAATTCGCGCTGAATTACAGCAATGAATACAAACAACAAGAATGGCAAGTGGTGTGGATTGCTTAGCAGTGCTTTATACTGCTAATTAAAGGCCATTAAGTCGAAATTGGTACATGTTTATATAGGAACTGAAATGTCAAATATTTTTGTAATGTTGTTTAAATAAATGCAAATCCAAATGCAATTGCAAGCATAGGACAAAACAATGAACGAAGATTCGGTTCCTTCAGAAAGGTACTTATCAATTTTTAAAAAACTGTCATCTAAAATAATGTGCGTATACACATACGTCTCATACATTCAACAAAGTGATAAAAACAACGGACTGTAGCCTTATAAAAAAATAATTAAAGTTTTCCTGCACAAGTACAAACATTCAGTCGATAGTAATATCGATATATCGATAGTGAAATCTGAACTATCGATAATAATCGATAGTAGAAAATATCGCTAGTATCCCAGCACTAGTCTGAAGATGAATTCGAACTGCAACTTTTATAATCTAGATCAAAATCTATGCAACTCTTTGGCTAATTGGGCCCATCTTTACACTCCTTTGGTATGATTAATTCGGGGTTCAACGAATAAACCCTTAAGAAATATTATTTATTTATTTCTTAGTATTGTGGTTATTTTGTTGAACTATTTATGGTTTTTAATCCAAATTTTTAATATTTTTAATTAGGCTTAAGTTCTTGAAATTTAATTTTTATTAAATTATTTTTATGAAGAAAGGAATTTAACAACATGAAAATCAATTTAAATTGTTATTGATAATCTTTCATTCTTGACGTGGCTCGGGCTCGAACCCTGGCCGGCAGGTTACCATGACATGTTTCGATCGCAACCACTCGATCTCCTCAGATGGATTTGCCGTCTTACACTCGCAGCCATCGACGACTGCTGACGTCACCAGTCAAACATCAATCCTTAAACCAAATTGTATTTTAACATTTGGTAGATCGAAATTTGCTTTCCTGAATGATTATCCATTTTAATTGATTTTACATGTTTTTTCCTTTACTTCTGTTTTTTCGTACTTTCGTCAAGAATTTTTCTTGAAGTCCAAGTACATTTTTTTTTCACTTTGTCTTTTTCTTTTCTGTTGACCTTTTTCAGCACAACTTGAAGGACAAATGTACACATAGAGCTCGTGCCTTAGCTTTAACAATAATTAGTATTGTGGTTATTTTGTTGAACTATTTATGGTTTTTAATCCAAATTTTTAATATTTTTAATTAGGCTTAAGTTCATGAAATTTAATTTTTATTAAATTATTTTTATGAAGAAAGGAATTTAACAACATGAAAATCAATTTAAATTGTTATTGATAATCTTTCATTCTTGACGTGGCTCAGGCTCGAACCCTGGCCGGCAGGTTACCATGACATGTTTCGATCGCAACCACTCGATCTCCTCAGATGGATTTGCAGTCTTACACTCGCAGCCATCGACGACTGCTGACGTCACCAGTCAAACATCAATCCTTAAACCAAATTGTATTTTAACATTTGGTAGATCGAAATTTGCTTTCCTGAATGATTATCCATTTTAATTGATTTTACATGTTTTTTCCTTTACTTCTGTTTTTTCGTACTTTCGTCAAGAATTTTTCTTGAAGTCCAAGTACATTTTTTTTTGTTTTTTTTTCACTTTGTCTTTCTCTTTTCTGTTGACCTTTTGCAGCACAACTTGAAGGACAAATGTACACATAGAGCTCGTGCCTTAGCTTTAACAATAATTAGTATTGTGGTTATTTTGTTGAACTATTTATGATTTTTAATCCAAATTTTTAATATTTTTAATTAGGCTTAAGTTCATGAAATTTAATTTTTATTAAATTTTTTTTATGAAGAAAGAAATTTAACAACATGAAAAAAAATGTACTTGGACTTCAAGAAAAATTCTTGACGAAAGTACGAAAAAACAGAAGTAAAGGAAAAAACATGTAAAATCAATAAAAATGGATAATCATTCAGGAAAGCAAATTTCGATCTACCAAATGTTAAAATACAATTTGGTTTAAGGATTGATGTTTGACTGGTGACGTCAGCAGTCGTCGATGGCTGCGAGTGTAAGACGGCAAATCCATCTGAGGAGATCGAGTGGTTGCGATCGAAACATGTCATGGTAACCTGCCGGCCAGGGTTCGAGCCCGAGCCACGTCAAGAATGAAAGATTATCAATAACAATTTAAATTGATTTTCATGTTGTTAAATTCCTTTCTTCATAAAAATAATTTAATAAAAATTAAATTTCATGAACTTAAGCCTAATTAAAAATATTATTTATTTATTTCTTTAGATATTTATTATAATTAAAAATTACAATAAATCTTAAAGCTAAAGCACTAGCAACTTAGGCTATCGACTTGTGTTATATATACAAAAATAAATTACATACAAAAAGGATTAGTATAATGCACTTATGCGAAGTTAAATTTTGTTTTGTAACTGAAGATGTTGTAAGAAATCATATGTTTTGTAACTGAAGATGTTGTAAGAAATCATATGTATTATTTGTATTATCTTCTGATGGACATTTGAGCATATCTATAATACTGTGAGAGTTGCATATTCTTAACCGGGTGTTATAAAGAGCCTGACATTCTACTAGCAGATGAATTGTTGTTAATGTTGCGTTGTTGCAAAAAACGCAAACAGGTTGTGAATCTTTTGATATCAAGTGTTGGTTTGTGAGCCTAGTGTGTGTTAGGCGAATTCTTGTAAAGCATTTATTTTTATGGTAGTTTGTTGAATTTGCAAAAGAAATGCACCTAGGAAGACTTTTCTCAGCAAGAATTTCCTTTTTTATTTCTTTTAAGTTAACAAATATTTTTTCTATTAGCTCAAGTGTTAAAAATTTTAGTTTTTTTCTACTCTTTAAAAAATTTGATACCAGTATGATACCGGTATTAAGTGAAACGGTAAACGTATACTGATATTTTATGCAAACAAAAACATTTCGGTATCAATACTGGCTTAAGGCTAGTTTACACTATTATACTTTGTATTAATACATGTCAAAAACTGTAGTTATATGTCAAAGTCGCAGATTCGCATTAATTAATATTTGCTTCCAAAATTAAATTGGTCACAAAAAATATGGACAAAGGCGCAAAATTATTTACTTTTATTGAAACAAATCAATCTTACATTATCTAGTCCATATTTGTAATTTTTGCTTGTATACCCTACACCATTATAGGTGGAGAAAGTAATATGTATTTGTGTGAGTGTTTTTGTACTGTACTTTAGTGTTCAGTACGGTAGAAATATGGAAAACACAAACTCTAATAGTTTTTCTGTAGTAAATACCTTAAAAAAACGTTTTTCTGTTTGTGATCTTCGAACACAATAAAAATACTGTACTAATCCAAACTCAACATAAATATGAGTTCATTGCGTTCGATTTTTCGCAAAAAAACTACAAATTTCGTTGTGTTGGGTTTAGCACGTCAATGTTCGTTCGTGTCTGTTGTGCTCAGCGCACAAGTGTTATTGTAATACAATAATACAAATATGTTGTTTCATCTCGTGACTTCTCTGTTTCGGTAAAAAATGGTGTGAAAAATGTTTCGTATGTACAATCCTTTTAACATTTTTAATTGTTATGTACATGAGCAAAACTAAAACAAATACTTTTTAAGTAAAAAGTGTAAAACTAAAACAAATACTTTTTAAGTAAAAAGTGTGCTAACAAAAGAATTTGCTTTTTACTCATCGGCATGCTTTAATTTACAGTTTCAATCGAACATATGCAAACAAAACAAATCCCAAAACGTATTTTGTGAAAGATTCATTTAGTTTTTTTTTTTAATTAATTTTAAAATTTTTGCGCTTAAATTTTATAAATTGATTTTATTAAATAAGCATTATTAAAAACAAAAAAACTTTACAAAAAGATGTATTTTAATTCTTCTAAAAGTTATTACTACAAAGCGCAAATCAAAAAGCAGACGGTTTTTTTCTCGAAACTTTTCAATTTCGCTCCCTTTTAATTTTTAAATAATGTACACATAGAGAAAAAATATGTTAAATATGGTCACCTCCAACAAAACTATTTTTAAAGAAAAATTTAAACATATTTTGTTTAATTCAACCATTATCGTCAATTATAACCATATTATGGTTAATTTAGCCTTCATCAAGAAGCCAAAACCATATTATGGTTGCCTCTATACATGTTATGGTTAAATTGTTGTTGTTTTTGCTTAAGCTTTGATATTGTTACAAGTAAAACTGGGGCTTATAATACTTATTCGCTTAACAGTTTTATTTGGTTAAATATCTTTAGTTTTTCTAAAATCTTTGGATGAAGTTTCCTGACGATCTGGCCTAAGCAACCAGTGAAATGCGCATAGGAATAGCTTATCCCATCAACAATAAACTTCAGTTTGTCAATAGTATGAAATGGGAATTTAGCACATTATAAAGAAACCATGATAATAATATGTTTTTAAATTAACAATATTATTTTTCTCTTTTATAAGAGCAACATGCTATGGTTGAAAACTAACCATGATATTATAAGTGTTAAATATATTTTAGTTATTATTAACCCTAACATAGTTGGACGCAACCATAATATGGTGGTGGCTTCTTGATGGATGGCTAATTTAACCATAATATGGTTGTCGGTGATGAAATGGTTAAATTAAACAAAATATGCTTACATTTTTCTTTAAAAATAGTTTTGTTGGAGGTGACCATATTTTAACATGTTTTTTCCCTGGGTGTACGTATTGTGCTCAAATGCTTAAACAATATAAAACCATATGACAAAATCGTTCTCATTGTTTTATTCACTGCAAAGTACGAAACTCACTTGCAAACAAAACGATTGAAAACGTTACGTTTCGTTTGTTTTCGAACTCTTATTTTCATTGTGCACTTCACATAGGAAAGCACGCTCGATATCGATTATGCAGATCTCTATATCGAAATTGTATGGAAAAAATAATACACACTAATTCGATATATATTTTAAACGCTTAGATGCTACAATTTCAGTTTTCAATACATCTCTATTGTTAACGCCTGTACTCTACGATATACACATGTACTCGTATGTATGCAAATATTTTGATGTCTATCGCAGCAAATTATATTGATAATAATACAAATTTTTGAAGATAAATTATTTTTTTAAATCATTTTATTTTCATTTTTTTATTGCATTTTGGCCAGTTGTTTTTATTTCTTTGGCAAAATATCAAGAAATTTTTTTGTGATTTTGATTTCGTCCTTTTAATCTTTATTCTATAAAATATTTATTTTGCAAAAAAAAAAAAAAAAAAAAAAAAAAATTAGAATGCCGTATTCGGCTGTGCCAAATCATTAATAACCTCTACCACGAATTTAAAATTTTCGGGAGAAGATTTTATGTGGGATACATGGAGTCCGTCATTACAATTTGTAGTCATATAAAACTAATGTGTGCCAAATTTTATTATAGTATTATAAGCAAGGAAACCAGAAATATGCTCCATAAAACGCGTTTTATGCACATTAAATATTCAGTAAAAACTGGAAAATATGCCCTGAAAAATGTTAAAAATATGCCCTAAAAATTAAAAATTGCTCGTTTGAAGACAAAATATTCAACAATTTAATAACAAAATATAAAAAAAACCTAAAAATATTATCGCTTAAGCCCCTATTAGGTTAAAATTCATATAAGAGATGTTTGCGCCGCATATTATCTAGATATTAACATCCATATGGGTTTGTTGTCTTAAAGGAATTTTAGGTACGGCCACTAAATTGTTAACAAATGTTAACATTTAAAAGGAAGTTAAAGGTATTTAAGGATGGGAACCGATTCGAAAATAATTTAATGTGCAGTAAAATATTTTTGAGACAAGCTTAATTTAAATACCATCGTAATTAGATTGCGTGAGGACACAACGAGTCTAATTTGAATGTGAAATTATAGACCGACTCTCACCATTTGCATAGACTTCGTGCATATTTGATCAAATTATCTACAAAATTTAAACTTTGCGCACAAGGCTTACATGGACAGACAACCAGCCAGACGGACGGATGGACATAGTTAGATCCCTTTAAAAAGTGATTCTGAGTCGATCGGAATACTAAAAGAAAGATTGGTCTAGATACAAATCGCATAACATTTATCCTTAATGAAAACCTGCTTTGTCTTACAACTTCAAATCAAAAATTAAATGTAGATGTCGAAATTGAAGTAAAAGATTTTCGATAAAAAAATGTATTTGCTGCGAAAGCTATTGTAGGCATCAAAAAAGTTTAATATGTTTCAAAATATGCCTTAAAAAGGCAAAATATGCTGTATAAACCTAAAAAATGCTGCAAAAAGGCTGTTTTAACTAAATTATGCAAAAAATTGCTGCAAACTGTTAAATATGCAAAAATATGCACTAACAAGTCGATGCCAAAATTCAAAAAAAGCTCTAAAACGGATAATTATATTGTTTCTGCCTTCCTTGGTCGCACAAGGAGAAACATGCAATTGCATATTTATGGTTTCCCTGATTATACGTCTTTACGGGTATAGTCTTTTTAAAACGTAAAATCCCGAATCTCTAATTTAAATTTTCTATGGTTGGACGCAAAGTTTTCTCATTTATGGTGTAACAAACACCGGATTCGCTTACTAAAAGTTCTTTGAAAAGAGGCCTGCGGTCGGGCGCAATGCTTACTAAAGCTTCTAAATTCGATATTTGATAGCGGGATTTTTTAATAAGGATTTAAAAATTCGGGCTAATAAAGTTCAAGATTTTGAGATTCAGAATTCGGAATAAAAATAATTCGGGATTTTGATATTTCGGGTTTGAAATTCAAGATTTTAATAACATCCCTTTTTAAAGTGTAAACCAAGAGTTGGCTATGGGACATAATGCAATTTAAAGATCGATATTTATAAAATACTAGCTGTTTGGTCCCGGCACTGCTCGGGATTTTCTTAATAAAAATAAAAAATTAAATACTGGAGAAATTTGTTAATAACTTGACCCCAGCTCTATCTACCATCAATCAAAAAATGTTAAATATCACGACAACAGCGCCACCTATCGGGAGTTTTTTGTATAAACCATCAGTGAAAGTAGACCTTTCCAATGCAGGTAATCATTTGAAAGTCGGTTGAGTGGTTCTCGAGATATAAAATCTCGCACATAGGACAACTTATTTTTATATATATAGACTAGATATGCAAGTTAGTGCGTTTCACTACCATCATTAAAATAAACTATGTAATTCGTTTTAAAAAACAGATATCGTGCATTGTTTACGAAGCTATTTGTACCAAGTTTGAATACACTTACTGTTACTATGCACCAGTTACACAGAAATCAATATAGTATTTGTATTGGAGTTGCCCCACCTTTGTCTGCAATATGGCCTACCTTTTTTTACAAATATGTATTGTTTATTTGTAACCAAGCCGGATGTTGTTGACAACCAAAATGCTTGTTCCTATTTTGGAACTTGGCTCTTGCCGTTTTCCAGATATAAAGAAATCAATAATGTCTTATTCATTCATTTATTTATTGTCTATGGATTAATCCTTACAGACATTTTAGACATTTAAAATTACACTTAAATAAAATAGACTATAACTAACATTTGATTACATTACACAAATTTTATCATCAATTAAGACAAGAAATTATTAATCTACTTATTGACTTTGGATCTAATGAATAATCAGTAAATCTATATAATTGATTGAAAGTGTTACACATTCTTCTAAGAGGGTCAGCATCACCATAATTAGCTCTAAAGAATTTAATGGATAATGGTATGAAATTTCGAGATGGTCGTTGAGGAATATTAAATGAAATCTCATTAATTAAAAATCCAGCGCAGATATCACCATTAATAATGTTCAGAATAAACGATACATTCAGCATTGTTCTACGGCTTTTTAAAGTAGGAAGCTTTATCAGAGCCAGTCGAGATGTGTATGAGGGCAAGGTTAGTGGGTTAAAGTGTAATCCGCGAAAATGCCATGCCCAGTTCTCCAATCCCGCCTGTTTTTCTAGAGTGGGTGTGTATTGATAACCCAGCTATGTATACCAAATTTTGGCATTTTTTCTCCTGCCATTCTTTCGATAAAAATATATCATTTGTGTGCCACGCCCACTTCTCCAATCTCGCCCATATTTTGTCGGATGTTGTGTATTCATAACCAAGATGCTTGTATTTGGGTGATTTTCAGAAAGCCGCTTTGCAGCTATGGACCTACGGTAAATTATGGATCATCATTTTCGTTCATCACAAAATTTGGTTTATAGTACCAAAACAAAATTATTTGTTACAGTTTTAGAGGACTTGTGTCTCGTAAATTCAACCAAATTTTATTATAATATTATTATGTATTTGCTAGCGTTAAATGTGTATTGTAAAGAATTTTGAACGGCTGCTTTATGTAAGACCGGACGATTATGGACCAATGTCCTTCAAAGTTTGTAATTTAATTTCTGAAGAAATAAAATATTAAAATAGGGAGAATTTGTACTTAATCTTAGCACAAGCTATCGATTTTATGCTAATTTTTTTGGAATTTTGTCGTGCTAAAACATGAAATCAAGGTATTTGAGATGCAGCAAAAACTTGGTGCGGCGGATAAAACGTTTTTTTTTCTAAATCAGAATCCATCGTTTTAATGTGGCCTTTTAATAGTTAATACTGCGTAAGCAGAATAGAAATATCCATATTTCGGTCCCTTTTTTGGGGTCCATAACTCTTTTGCTACCAAACCGATTGCGCTGTTTTTATGTATATATATTTCGTTTTTTGCGTTGAGTCTTTCGAAAGTGAACGTGTTTTCAACATGGCTTTGTCGTCTTAGAGCTTAGGGTGTAAAATAAATATTTTTTGTTGTTGAAATAAGTATACCTTAATTCACCTCTCTTGGTGTAGGTTATACATCAAATGATGCAAGATTATAACATTCTGGCTGACGTCTTTTTTTAAAACTTTTTTTTTTATTTTTTGTTTATTTAAAAATGTTTAAGTATTTAAATTAATTTGCACAGACATTACTAAATTATTGCATTTTGTATTTCGTCTGCAAAATGTGGTTTTAAAAAAAAAAAAAATTTTATTATCTGTGTTTTTAGAGCCAGCTGCATTTTATTGACTTAATTTTTTTTTTTAGAATTCTGTATTAAAATTTTTTTGATTATTGTATTTTATTGTTTTTAAAATTTTGGTTTTGTTTTACAAATATTTTATTACAACAATGTTGTTTTGTTTAAGGTTTTGTTCATTTACTTCACTTGCAGTAACATGCAACGAGAGAGTCTGTCTTTCTTAATGCAATTGTTTGTAATATTTGCACATATCTATTGTTTCTAAAGTTAATAAAAATACATATCGTCGGTTGATTATTTAATTGTCGTATGTGGATACAAATTACATACGACAATTAAATAATGAACCGACGATATATATATTTTATATTATTCATTGTTTTGTTTATCTTTAAAAATTTTGAATATTATTGTTTGTTATAAAGCTTTTTTGTAATAGTTCTATTCCTTCAATTTTTCAGAAATGACTTTATTATTGTTTGTTTCAAAAGTTTTTTTGTAACAACAAAAAAAATCAAACAGTTGTTATAATTATCCCTCTTAGTAAAAATATTACTAGCAAAATTGTCCAACAATTTTTTTGTCTCTTAAATTAGGCTCTTTTTGCACTCTCTCGCTGCAAGTTATTCGAATACGGGAACACTTCCCTGCAAAAAATAGGACCCGTCAAAGCACGCGTGTAAAGAGTAGCCCACAAGGGACCAGGACTAGTCCAAAAGTAACCCAAACGTATGGAAAAAACATGGTCTATTTAACATTACGATGTCCTAGGAGAGGACCATATAACCCACCTTTGGACCACTAAGGAGTCAGCATCTAGCAAGGTTCCTCATTTGGTTAATACTGGCTACAGTGGTAGAGTACCAAGGGATATATTTCACTAAGAATTGCAACTCCTGAAGGAGCTTTTAAAAATATTTTTTCCGTATGAAACCAAAAATTCAATACTATCAAACTGGCTTCTAATTTCCTCTGCAACTCAGAGAAACCAATGTGCCAAGCAAGTAAGATCTAACAGTTTTGGATAAAATATTTTAAACCCATTGGCAGCCTTAAACATGTAAGGTGCTGTATCGGTTTAGAAGGATCTTTTGTCGAAATCTTGAAAATATTGTATTTAAAGCAGAGCTCCAAAAAATTATTTATTTAATTAGTATTGTGGTTATTTTTATAATTATTTATAATTATTTATTTATTTAAAATTTTCTTTTTTAAGAAGATTTATTTTTGTGGATTTAAAAAATTATTTTTTTGAAGAGTTTTTTATAATATGGAAATTTAAAAAATAAATCACTCAAAATTGTTAAAATACGAATTTAAAACCAAAATATGAAAAAATATGAATTTTCACCAAAATAGGCAACAGTATGCAAAAACAAATCGTTGCCATTTTAACGCAAATTTAATAACTCGGAAAGATAATTGGTCGACATCGTTCTTAGACTATCGACAAAATACATGCATTTGCATCGAAATCGAAACCCTAATGAGTAGTTAATGTTAAAAAAAAACTAACCCCTGGGCAGAAGGTTATTATGTAAGTCCTGGTTAATAGTAAATTAAATAAAAAATTCGACATACCTAATCCGCCAATTTCCTTTTGAAACGTCAAAGTATTCAGACAACAATTTTCTTAATACATTTTTTTTTCGATTACAATATGTATGTATGTAATTCGATAGCCGCAGCATGATAGCGAAGTCAAATATTTATTAAAAATCGTGAAAGCTGTAAAGAATCTTAGGAAAAAATCGCTTCTATCGCGAACATGGCTAAAATTCTCGAAAAATTCAAAACTTTTAAACAGATCCTAAAATTGATTTGAAATCGCTAAATCGATTAAAAAAAACAAATTGTCGGAAAATAAAAAAAAGTTAAAAATTTGTGGTATTTCAAACAAGCCATAAAATTTGTTCAATGTCCCTTAAACTATAAGGAATGACAAAAATTCGGTAAAAATTACTAAATTAGCGGAAATTCGCAAAAATTTGGACACTATGACTCTGGACGTTATGACATGCCACCGAAGTTAAATACAATGAAGATCTACATACACGCAGAGAAAAACCATTTTTAAAGAAACTTATTTAACCATTATATGGTTGTCGGTGACAATGATTTGGTTAAATTAAAATTTTTTTAAAAATGGTTCTGTTGTTTTTTTTCTGTGTGCATATATTAAATATATAACGAAAACACTTTTGGGCGCAAGGATGCAACAAATACCCGCTGCGCTTACTAAAGCGTCTCTGCATAGCCGGCCTTTGGCCGGGCGCAACGATTTTCTACTCTATGGTATAAAAAGTACCGGTTTCGCTAAGTAAAGCTTTTAAAATCTTCCTTGTTGCCGAACGAAGGCCCACTTTGCAGGGAAGCTTTAGTGAGCAAAGCCAGTATTTGTTATGCCATAGAGTAGAAAATCCTTGCGCCCGGCCGAAGGCCGGTTATACATAGAAGAATTAGTTAGCGAAGCCGGCGTTTGTTATACCATAGAAGAGAAAATCCTTGAGCCCGGCCGAAGGCCGTCTGTGCAGAGAAACTTTAGTTAGCGAAGCCGGTACTTGTTTTATCAAAGAGGAGAAAATCCTTGCGCCCGGCCTAAGGCCGGCTATGCTTTCGAGTTTCTACAAAGTGTTATAACGTCCACGGACTTTATGAAACTGCTCTGATGGACATTATGACACCATTAAAAGTTTCCACGAACACTATGACACTGGACGTTATGACATGCCACCTAGTAAAGTCTACTAGTTATTATTTATCGTTAAAGCTGTAAAGAATCAAAAATTTTACACGAAAAAATTGCTTCTATCGCGAACATAGCTAAAATTCGCGAAAAATATAAACTTTTAAACATACCCTTATACTATGTTTCCACTATGAGCACAACAACTTGTTTTGAGCAAAACGTGTCAAAGTGTTTCCATTATGTAAAACTGGTTTTGTTTTTCAAATTTTCGAAATCAATTTGAAATGTACGTTGTAAACAAACATGAAAGCCAGAAAAAATATGTGTGGAAAAAAAAATATTTTTCTTTAACATGAAATTTGCTTGTTTTTTTTTTTTAATACACAGATATACATAAATGTACGTACATATGTATATAAAAGCACATAATTAACTGCCTTTTTTATTAGATTATTTTATTATTTTTACGCTAATTTTACTTTTTTGAGCTTAATTGTACCAAAATTACATTTGTTTTATCTATTATTTATGTATTAAAAAGTTAAATAGTACATTTGTACTGTTAAATGAAAAAAAAAACAATTTGCTTTATCGAAAACATTGCGGTTGTATCGATGTTGCCATCCCTGGTTTGTAAGCATCTGTTAACAGAACAACAATTACAAAAAAAAAAAAAAAAAACAAGTGCAGTAAGTTTGAATAAAATTTAAAACATTTTAAATTTTATATTAATATTTAATATTTTTAATTAAGCTTAAGTTCATGAAATTTAATTTTCATTAAATTATTTTTATGAAGAAAGGAATTTTACAACATAAAAATTAATTAAAATTGTTATTGATAATCTTTCATTCTTGACGTGGCTCGGGCTCGAACCCTGGCTGGCAGGTTACCATGACATGTTTCGATCGCAACCACTCGATCTCCTCAGATGGATTTGCCGTCTTACACTCGCAGCCATCGACGACTGCTGACGTCAATAGTCAAACATCAATCCTTAAACCAAACTGTATTTTAACATTTGGTAGATCGAAATTTGCGGAAAAGAGAAAGACAAAATGAAAAAACAAAAAATGTACTTGGACTTCAAGAAAAATTCTTGACAAAAGTACGAAAAAACAGAAGTAAGGAAAAGAACATGTAAAATCGGTTAAAATGGATAATCATTCAGGAAAGCAAATTTCGATCTACCAAATGTTAAAATACAGTTTGGTTTAAGGATTGATGTTTGACTATTGACGTCAGCAGTCGTCGATGGCTGCGAGTGTAAGACGGCAAATCCATCTGAGGAGATCGAGTGGTTGCGATCGAAACATGTCATGGTAACATGCCGGCCAGGGTTCGAGCCCGAGCCACGTCAAGAATGAAAGATTATCAATAACAATTTTAATTAATTTTCATGTTGTAAAATTCCTTTCTTCATAAAAATAATTTAATGAAAATTAAATTTCATGAACTTAAGCCGTATTAAAAATATTAAAAATTTGGATTAAAAACCATAAATAGTTCAACAAAATAACCACAATACTAATTATTGTTAAAGCTAAGGCACGAGCTCTATGTGTACATTTGTCCTTCAAGTTGTGCTGAAAAAGGTCAACGGAAAAGAGAAAGACAAAATGAAAAAACAAAAAATGTACTTGGACTTCAAGAAAAATTCTTGACAAAAGTACGAAAAAACAGAAGTAAGGAAAAGAACATGTAAAATCGGTTAAAATGGATAATCATTCAGGAAAGAAAATTTCGATCTACCAAATGTTAAAATACAGTTTGGTTTAAGGATTGATGTTTGACTATTGACGTCAGCAGTCGTCGATGGCTGCGAGTGTAAGACGGCAAATCCATCTGAGGAGATCCAGTGGTTGCGATCGAAACATGTCATGGTAACCTGCCAGCCAGGGTTCGAGCCCGAGCCACGTCAAGAATGAAAGATTATCAATAACAATTTTAATTAATTTTCATGTTGTAAAATTCCTTTCTTCATAAAAATAATTTAATGAAAATTAAATTTCATGAGCTTAAGCCTAATTAAAAATATTAAAAATTTGGATTAAAAACCATAAATAGTTCAACAAAATAACCACAATACTAATTATTTTATATTAATATATTATTTAAAATTGCTTGGAAATTAATAATGGAATATTCAGACGGAGAATTTTGCGAATTTTTAAAGTAAAATTATGTCGCCAACAAACAAATAAACCAAAACATATGATTAAATTGGCTCAAATAACACGATAGTGTGACCGCATTGTACCGATTATTGTCCCAATTGAGTTTTGGCCGATATGAACCGAAAAAAATTCTCACAATGTGCGACGGTAATGGGACCACCCAAGAATAAACTGTGGAATGTTTTTTAATGTGCGCCGATATAGCACAATAAAAATCGTAACAGGTTGTGCTATTTGAGCCGATAGTGGGATCTTAGCTTAACAAACAAATTTTTTTTTTGTTGAAAATGTTATCACATATTAGATTAAAAGTCGATTCGTTTTACATTCGATACACCCCTTAATACTCTAATTAAAACGAATAAAAACATGTGAAGTGCAGAACACCAATAATGCTGAAGTAATTAATCCACTTTCGAGTGGCTTCGGATTCTAGAACACACCCGATAGTCTTCGATTTTGGATTTCTTGTTTTGAGAAACAAATTTGTTTACTGTAGAAAAAAAATTTCTTTCCGTGTACATATCAGAGAAAGCCAAAAAGTTATATTTTTAATACTTATAACCTATTCATACGCCACCGAGCACGAGTACAGGCAGGTATGACTACCAATAAGTATGAGCATGAATAAGTTTGTATATCGACCGGTATGAGTATGAACAAACACGCATGCTTATGGTTAATCCTTTGAATGAGTATGAGTAAAGGCATGTATCGTAAGTATCGACAAGTAACTTCAACATTTTGTAAGGTTATTTTAAAGCAAGCAGTGTTGCCACGACGTAAAAATGTATGTTAAAGTTATATTAAAACATAAATATTTGCTATCAAATTAAAATAATGATTCTAAAGCTATAATAAATTATAATCTATTTTACGAAAGAGGTTTTTTATAAAAATAATTAAAAAAGGAGGCTATCAACTATTTTGGGATCTTTTCTGTTTCTTTTTTTATGTTTCCAGCTAAAGAGAAATCTTAATCTAAAGCTGCGCTGCAGGCAGGAAATTTCATAAAATTCTTGATTCTTATTAAGACAACCGTGGATACCTTGTGGAGTTGTTTTTCCACCATAGCATGATGTCGAAGTCTTCTTTAAGGCTAACATTTTCGTTGGCATACTGATTGACTTCAGCAATTAAATTTTAAACCATTTTTTAACGTCTTACAAATGCAACTGGCAACAGATAAACAACTCAAACTCATAATATAAATGAATGTATTTACCTGTGATATCTCATTTCTTAACTGCCAATATGAATATTCGATTTTTTTTTTGGATTACGGTTACTTTTTCTGTTTTTATTAAGAACGATTAAAATAACACGACGTATTTTAATTTGCATCCATTCAGTCATTTTTTTAGATTTTCTTAAATAAGAACGCAAATCTTTATATCACAGAATTTTTTTAAAGTCAACAATCGTTTTTCAATAAAATTTTGTTGAATTGTACGTATTTATTTGTGATTCAGCAATTTGGAAAAAAAAATTCTGGCAACATTTGTGAAAAAAAAAAAAAAATGTTTGAAGTCAATGCTATAACTATGGGTGTGTCTGAATATGTGCGAGTACGAACCACAATAAGTATGATAACATACATGAATGAAATCAAATGCGCATGGATATACACAAGTATGAGAATAAACAGATACGAGTACGCACACGTATTGAAAATTGTCGATATGTGCTAGAGTACTTTAATTTTTTTATACCCATTGGCTTTCTCTGGTACATATGTACATATCGAGCCCTAATACCAACAATGATGTAAACAATAACATTTTAGATTTTTGTTTTTTGATGAAAATCGATTATCTTTGAACACTTGCATCATCTCTAAAAATCTCATATCTCTGGGAAGTACCGTTACGAAATAAGAGCAAAAGCAATTTCAAACGAAACCCTAGATTTGAAGCAAAAATATTTAAAAAAACCTTCTCCTGTAAAATTTTATTTTTGTTGGTTACATCATGTTTGCTATAAGGGCTCGATATGAAACACATTCTTTCAAAATTTAGTACGTAAATAGAATTTCATAAATCATTGAACCTTGTCATCTTAGTAGACATTTTTATTTTCACAAAGGCGCCTAAATGTCCTTTTAGTATTTTTGTAAGGATTCGTAACATGATAAGGGTATTCATTTAAATTTTTTTTGGTTGGAAAAATGGAAAAAAGAAAAATTACACTCTTATTGACGTGAACGGGGGTTTTTTTTTGTAAAAAATACAAACTGTCAAAAAAAAATCTGTCAAATAATTCGTGGAAGTAATTGATATTTTTCAAGATGCCGAATAAAAGTTAAAAGTGAATTAATTGATTATTTAATTTAAAACGAAGTGAATGGTGGGTGTTATTTTCATCAAAATATTCGACTACAAAAAATTTCCTCAAAATGGCGATTGTCTGCCAAAAAGTCGATTTTTTTTATTAACTTCAGTTCAGTCCATTTTGTTGACCCCATTTCTTTTTTGTCACTTTTTTTATAATAAGTTTTTTCGTTGAACACATTTTTAATATGAATTTTTCTTTTTGAAAGATTAAATGAGAAAGAAGTTAAGCTGGAGGTCCACACCACGCGTTACTCGCTTTTTCGCAGTATACGCAGCTGTCAAAAAAGTAGAATCTGTGTAGTTATACGTAGTAAGTTACATGCACAAAAGCGTAGATGCCTTGAGGCGAAAAGTAGGTTTACTTTCTACTTTTGTAAGCGTCACAAGCAGCGTTCGAACAAATCAGCTGATTTTGACAAATTAAATTTTATTTTTACTTGTGCTGCTGCTGCATAAAAAGCATTGCATGTAACTTGAAACGTAGAACGCAAGTAAGGTTATAAAAGCATGAGCTGCGTGGAGGCGAAAACGCGTGGTATGGACCTCCAGCTTTATCTGTGAAATGTTGTAACTATAAAAAATAATTTTTAAAATCAGTGTTGTACAATTCAAGAGTTTATAAAAAGAGATGCAATTTTTCGTACTTTGTATTAACAATCAACAATTTTTTATGAATGGCAACATCATTTCGTTTGACGTTTAAAGCGGAAAATTACATCTTTTTATCCTGATTTTATTACACTTGGTTATAGTTTGATAAAAATGTAACTTTTGGTGGAATTTTTTTTCTTGTGGTTGTTGTAACAAAAATTACATTTTTCCAACAAATAAAAAAACTGAAATGAATACCCTTAATAAAAAAAAATTATTAGGAAGAAAACAAACACTAAAAATTTTAAATCAGAAAGTAAAACGTCAATTTAAATTGAAATGTTTATTAAGATCTGAAATAAATATTAATACCGTAAAAAACAAACAATAAAAAAAGTATTTATTAGTAAATATTATTAAGAATGAAATCAGAAAACAAAAATTTGTGTATTCAATTAATAGAATTGTCTATTTTGCCCAAGGCGAATTCATAAAGGTGACCGCATCATGAGATAGAGTTATGCTAGCTATCTCTTTTTTTTGAAAAATACTATGTATTTTGTTTTTGTAGAAAGTTAGAGTGAATGTCAAAATTATTTGCTGAAAATATAAAAAAGAAAATTTTTTTGTTAATAAAATATACACAATTTCTTTAAAATCGTTTCTTTAAATCGTAAATCGTTTTCCTCTATTAAAAATTAATTGTGGCTCCAGTTATTTCTTACGCATTTTTAATTCCTTGTGTTTATATTTTATGTTCACTTTTTTTGTTTTATAAACAGATGACGAAAATGTCACCTGTATGAATTCGCCTTGATTCTGACTTAATCGTATCTTAATCAAAAAAACAAAAATAAAATCAAAAAATATTTTATTCCGTACGGAAAGTGCAATCTGTTTCGTACTGTGCTTAAACAAATGCCACTTTTATAAAATTAACCAAAAAGTTTTCTTAAGTTCGACACATATGAACCACATATATTCGCAGAATTGCTTACGCCAACTTAAGCATATTATAGTTGGGCCTTTATTATTGCTTATGGGTACGAATAAGATTTTTTTTTTTTTTGTAGAAGATTTTTATAAAAGATAAAACTAAAAACAGAAAAAGTTAAATGCAAAAATTTTTATTATTTTCAACAAGACAATTTTGTTAAATCCGTTTTACCTGGTTTAAATAATTAAGATTTCGTACATTGTACAAATTGCTGCACAATTTCTTGATTCCACACATTTTTCAAATTAGATTTTGCCTGTAAAATTTGAAAAAAATCAAAACCCTGGTCACACGAGATATCAGGTTTTATAAATAAAGATGAATTTGCGCAGTTATAACGCCTTAAATATGACGAAAATTGGATTTTTTGTAATTGTTAGTTAAGATATCTCGAAAACCTATACTTTGGTCTATGGGTTAAAAAATTTGTTGGCCTGTGTAATTTATCAATTCTTATGGGTCAATTACGGATGGCAACTGAAATCAGGCAACGATACAAATGTTTTAAGTTTTTGGTGTTTAGCGTTATTCTTGCGATGCCGAATATATCACTTTAACTTGTTTTTCTTTAAAGCGGGATTTCTGGGATCTACAAAATTATTTTGCCGCTCTTCCTTAAAAACCATAAAATCTAGTAAATGGTGTTGTTGTTTTTGTTAAGACAACAAAATATCCATCAAAAAATTTGAAAACAAAAAAGTTAATTTTATCTTCTAACTTGCAAAGAAACAACAATAGAAAAACATAAACTAATTTGCTAAAGATGTTATAAAAAAATAAATGAAAAAAACAGAAATTTTTGTATTAACAGTTTATTTAATGGCTACACAGAAAACAATTTTGCGCCAGTAAAGTATTAATCAAAAATATTGGTACAAGTAAGACTTATTCGCTTTAAGGGTTTTATTTGTATAATATTTTTGGCTTTTCTAAAATCTTTGGAAAAGGTTTCCTGATGAGCTGGCCTAAGCAACCAGTGAAATGCGCATAGAAGCTAGCTTTCCCTCAACAATAAATCTCAGTGTATTTATCAAATATGAAAAATTGGGAACTTAGCACGTCATACAGAAATCTTATTAATAAAAAATCAGTTTTAATTAAAAATTTAATCAAGTGAATTAAACGTTTAATCAAGTGAATTAAAGTTTTAATCAAGTGTATTAAGGGTTTTTATTGAAAATATTAATTTGCACCAGCAAACAAGTCAATAATATCAATTAAACTTGATTTAATTTTTTATTAAAACTGATTTTATTTTTGATTAATGCTTTTACTGGCGCAAAATTTTTTTCTGTGTATGCACTGAAATTGTTAAAACTTACCCAGCTAGCATTTTGTATCATAATCAATTCATTTAAGAATCAGCTTCAAGAGCACCATAACAACTGCATATGTTCTAAATTTTCGATCATAAATGCTACTCTCGCTGTGAGAAAAGTGTAACATACCGGTGAATCACCTTAAAGAATAATTTGTGATACAATTTTCTGATTATTTTTTTTATTTTGTATTATTAGCGAATCTTTTTAGAATCAGCTTCACGAGAAAAATATCTGCATATTAGATAATTTTTCGATCATAAATTATACTGCCGTTGTAAGAAATGATACTATACCGATGAATTACCTCAAAGAATCGTTTGTGATACAACCTTCTGATTCTAGCATATAAATGTATCATATGTGAATCCATTTTTAAAAGGCTTTGTGATAAATCAGTTTTAAATTCAAAACATTTAGAAATCAGTATTTTTAAACCTTTCAAGTGATAAATACGTTTTTAATCATCAAAAGTGTTCTGAAAACACTCACATAAGGTGCTTTTACACGATCTGGATTTTGCAGTGGGTTTGTCTGATGTAAAATCCACATGTAATTGCACATGTCTCTCAAAATTGACAAATACAGAAGGTTTATAATTTTTTCTTTCACACGTTCGTTTTTGGTAATATCTGACATAACCTAAAATCGTTTATAACAGCAAATTATTTACATATTTTTATTTACTTTTAATTTTATTTCAGTTAATTAAAAATGTTGTTTTATGTGTAAATAAATAAATAAAAATTGATATATGCCGCCAAACACAAATGACTTGCAAAACAGCTGATGTCAGATGATTTGTCAGATCAAAATATAACACGATCTAATTGAAAAGTTTTACACTGCTAATTCCATCTGCATTTACAGAAGCAAACCTTTTTTTTGCTTTTTTTTGCGTGCAGAAATCGCTCAAATAGCCTTAAAATCGCTCACGAAGTACATTAATAATAAAAGTGTAATAGTTGTAAATAAAATCAGCTAATTTTGTTCTATTGAAGTTGCACAACATGTAACACTTCGAGTGATGATAGGTAACATTAGAAAGTATTACATGTATATATTGCAAGATATTTTTCTCAGAAAATAAATCGCCATTGAATAAAGTTGTTACAACGGTTTAAAATTTCAATTATGTCATTTTCATCTTCCTCATATACCAACACATTTTGGTACTTTTCAGATGAACCGATTGTTTTACAATATCGTCCGATATGTTTAAAGCACAGAGTATACAGAGGCGTCACGAGACAGAAAATATTGTGTTGTTTTCTGTCTTTTTCTTCGAAAGCTGCCCTTTTTGCGTTTTTTGTTTTGATTATGCAATTTGTGTAGATAGTAGCGGCCTGTTTTTACGCATTGTCACTTCACTAAAAAAAAACGTTTTCTGCCCTCGCAAATGATTTAGGCATTTTTCATACGTCACTTTTTTCATCTCTGTATACTTTGTGGTTTAAAGTGTGGCAACAAACGTTGTCTATTTCTGAACCTTGTCTTACTCGTATAACTGAACATAACAATTCTGTTTTGATTCTAGTTCTTAGCAAGGTCTATCCAATAGATCTTTCGTCCAGTAGGAGGTTGCCTCGCTGAACTTTCTGAATAGGCTTTGTGATAAATCAGTTTTAAATTCAAAACATTTAGAAATCAGTATTTTTAAACCTTTCAAGTGATAAATACGTTTTTAATCATCAAAAGTGTCCTGAAAACACTCACATAAGGTGCTTTTACACGATCTGGATTGTGCAGTGGGCTTGTCTGACGTAAAATCCATATGTAATTGTACATGTCTGTCAAAATTGACAAATACAGAAGGTTTATAATTTTTACTTTCGCATGTTCGTTTTTGGTAATATCTGACATAACCTAAAATCGTTCATAACTGCAAATTATTTACATATTTTTATTTTTATTTACTTTTAATTTTATTTCAGTTAATTAAAAATGTTGTTTTATGTGTAAATAAATAAATAAAAATTGATATATGCCGCCAAACACAAATGACTTGCAAAACAGCTGATGTCAGATGGTTTGTCAGATCAAAATATAACACGATCTAATTGAAAAGTTTTACACTGCTAATTCCATCTGCATTTACAGAAGCTTACCTTTTTTTGCGTTTACACGACATGTATGATTTTGCAGAGGGGAATTTGACAAGTGCACTGCTAAATACAGATCGTGTAATAGCACCTTTAGGTGATATTTACAAAAAATTATCACCGAAATGTTAGCGGGGAAATTCAAAACGTTCAGAAAACATTATTTGATCAAATGAATCACGTATGAATCCATTTTCAATCGCTCTGGTGAGAAATCATTTTTTAACCATCAAAAGTGATCTGAAAAACTGAATACGCAAATGCGAGCTGGGATCTAGTCCATACATTATATCTACACAAATGTGTATGAATCCCTATGCGTGTACGTTATACGTATTTTAAATGAAAATACTCTTTCTGCTGACGCCTCCGTTTGAGTCACGCGGTTGGCAATTGAATTGTTGTATGAATATTTAAATTTATGTTTATTTTTTAGTAGATTTTTGGTTATTGTTTGTTTTAGTTAGTTTTCTTCTTGTGTGTTTGATGACGTATGATAACAAATTGTATCTACATAAATGTTATTTTTTTTTTAGTTAATTAAATTAAAACTACATACAATAAATGGGAAGCAAATAAACGAATATCAATTTTTAATATTCGCGAATACGAATATCTGCGCCAATATTCTAACAATCTAAACTTTAGCCCCACTCGATATTTAAAATTTAATTTGAAAATCCCAAGTTTGCGGTTGCGATTACAATATAATGTTAAAAATGGTCACACCACTTAATGAATTTAACATGGTGATTATATACTTTCAGATTTTGGGTTTCTCACCCTTTTTGAACTTTTATTTCGTAATTCAGTGGTATTTAGGAGAAAATATCTTTGTAAATGCTGCAGCCACCTATGTCGGTGGTTTTTCGAATATTTTATTTAAGATTTTTTTCTTAGTATTTCCTAACCTTTTTTTGCCTTACATTTGTTTTTCACAGCGTTTAATAATGAATATCAAATTGTTGAGCTTAAGGGTGGAATAATTATTGTATAATAACACTTAATAACACTGCGCAACATTTTTAAGTTAGCGAGGGCAAACTCCTTCTCGTATAAAATTTCTCAAAATATATATCGAAACTAACAAAACCCCAAGAAATTGATTAATTTCTTTTTTTTTGTCTTTTGATGCATATTTCCTTTCTTTTTATTACGAAAATCGGTAGGTCATATGATAATACGTCATTTGATTATGAAGCGACCCATGTTTTCAGTATTTTCGGCTCCAGAAATCTAAACTTTGTCACAAAAGTTGAAGAGACAAATACGTTCATAAGGGAAAATAAACAGCCTGTTTTTATTTTCCAAAAGTTTACATTTGGTGCCAAGAGGCTTTTCTTAAATAATCGATTAATATACATATCACACAGCTTCCTCTAAAGGGGGTTATTTCAAAATTTATATATTTTCAGTAGAGACAAAAAACTGGTTTCTTTTAATATTTATGTACTCTTTTACTACAAAGGGGGATACAATTTAATTTTTTTTTTTTTCAAAATACTAAAGAAACTGATCTAAGATTTTTACAATGCGTAGATATGACCCCTGCACATCGATTTCTTGCAAAAAGTGAAAATTGAAAAATTTTGAGTTGACTCTCTTTAGAGGAAGCTGTGCGATATGTATGTTTGCATATTCTTTTAATCATGTTATTGTAATTATGTACATATAAATTACGTTTCATTTTTATTTTCATGTTTAAAATAATTAAAAAAGAGAATAAAAATTCCCATATTATTTTTGTTAAAATTATTTAGTTAAATAGTACATCAAATTTTTAAAGTTAAATGATGATGAAATCCATATTGGGGCATTCTGCTTACAAAGGGGAATACAAAAAAAGTGAAACATGTGTTACAGGAAAATAAATAATTATATCCTCTCTTTCTCTGGCTCAGATGTTGGCTCTGAAGATTCTTCTCACTGTTATTTCACAATAAAACCAATTTGATTCTACATAAAATTCACGTTGTTTCAACTTGAAAGAACTTTCATTCAACGTGATTCGGATTGCTATTTCAATGTAAATTACATTTTGCTCTAACTTTACTGCAATGTTAAATTAACATGAATTATAGTCATTTTAATAGAAAATAATTTTGTCAACGAGTTATTGTAAAATCATGTTTAATTAACATGAAGTAACTTTGAAGCAAAATCACTACCGAAAACTGTAGAATCAATCTTCTTTTCGATGATTTTACATTGATTTTTTTCTGTGCGTGTGTCTTTTTTTATATTTAACTTTGCAAACATTCGTATTTTTGTTCTGTTGCTTCATTTTATTTTTTATGTCAATGTGGCAACATCTCTTTACAATACAAAACACGGTACTCATCAGGCTTGCCAAAAGAATTCAAATTAAAAGTGCTAAAACGACAACAAAAAAAGTGCTAAATTGTTCTACAGTGAAAAATAAAAGTGTTAGTTTTATAACATTGTTTTAATGAATATGTATAATAAGAAACTTAATTTTTTTTACATATTAATTTTGTTTAAAAGGTATAAACACTTTTTATAATGTTACATAATAAAATATTTTATTTTGATTTGTTTTCTGAGATATATGTTGCAATACAAAAAATACAACTGCGGGGAAATTTTTCAAGTTCTTTTGTGAACAGTTGATGAAAAACGTGCAAAACATGTTGCATATTTTACCCTTATTATACCCTTCACCACAGGTGTAAAAGGGTATATATAAGTTTGTCATAACGTTTGTAATTTCCACAATATTGATTTTAGACCCCATAAAGTATATATATTCTGGGTCCATATGAGAAGAGAAGTTGATTTAACGATGTCCGTCTGTCCGTCTTACGTTTGATATGTGTTTTCCGGATAATCCAGACATGATAGCGGCTAGGTTTTTTTCATTTATGTTACATACAGTCCACCATTTCTTGCTATTGAAATTCAGCAAGATCGGTCCACAAATGGCTTAGATATGACCAAAAAACCACGACTGCCTCTAATTTTTCCAAAAAATCCCTTGTGGCTGTTGTATTTTTATTACTTTTTTCTGTATATCTGGAGAACGGCAAGAGCCAAAGCTTTAAAATTAGGTACAAAAATTTAGGTTATAAATATACACCATCCTACAAAATGTGGGCGGGATTGGAGAAGTAGGCGTGGTACCTCTCATACAAAAAGTATTAAAAATTGTATAGAAACCTGAATTTTTTGACTGTAATACGACCTATGGTTACGCCTTATATATCAGAAGATCGGAAATTTTTAATAGAAAATATTTTCTGAAAAACTCGGGAAAATTGGTTCAGATACGAAAAAGTTATGACCAAAATATTAGTTTTTTTTTTTTGAAAAATACCAATTTTCAGGAACCATAGATCTTCCCGAGTCCACGTTTTATAGCCAAAATAACTGGCAAATTTCTTCTTTAACACGAAGGTATATAAATCTGTCAAATCGGTTAAGAAATAGCAGAGTTATGACCAAAATACTGAAATTCCAAAAATTACTCTTTTTTTCTGTATATCCGCTTGTCGTCTCTTCTTCCTATCCCCTCACCACCCCTTCGTATTTGTTTACATATACTAGCATAATGCCTAATATGATTTTCGTTATCACCCTTCTTTATTGTTTCATATATTTAACGAAATAATTTTAACAAATAGAAACTAAAAACGATTTAAAAAAAATATTTACCAGTTATCGCTTTTAAATTTTCATTTATAATGAAGTTGTAAGTATTGTAAATATGTATGTTTATGTAAAAATTATTTAGTTGCCGTCTATTCTACTCGCACAATGGTGAAAGGTATATAAGATTCGGCACAGCGGAATATAGCACTCTTACTCGTTTTTATTTAAGGTGTTCATACTGCCCTGATATACACCTTCGGTACTTACTTTCTTTGTAGAACCAATGTTTTATTTTCTTTGTCATAATTCATACCGCTCATAATTTTGTAAAAAGATTGTTTTAGAACAAAATATAAAAATATTACGATTATATTATATGTATAATATAATCGTTTTAATTTTTCTAAGCCATTAGTGATGTCAATATTTGTTGGCATACCGTAATAGCGTGCAGAAATCGCTCAAATAGCCTTAAAATCGCTCTCGAAGTACATTAATAACAAAAGTGTAATAGTTGTAAATAAAATCAGCTAATTTTGTTCTATTGAAGTTGCACAACATGTAACACTTCGAGTGATGATAGGTAACATTAGAAAGTATTACATGTATATATTGCAAGATATTTTTCTCAGAAAATAAATCGCCATTAAATAAAGTTGTTACAACGGTTTAAAATTTCAATTATGTCATTTTCATCTTCCTCATATACCAACACATTTTGGTACTTTTCAGATGAACCGATTGTTTTACAATATCGTCCGATATGTTTAAAGTGTGGCAACAAACGTTGTCTTACGCGTATAACTGAACATAACAGTTCTGTTTTCATTCTAGTTCTTAGCAAGGTCTATCCAATAGGTCTTTCGTCCAGTAGGAGGTTGCCTTTAAATGAAGTTGTCACAACGATTTGAAATTTCAATTAAGTCATTTTCATCTTTCTCATATACCAACACATTTTGGTACTTTTCAGATGAACCGATTGCTTTACAATATCGTCCGATATGTTTAAAGTGTGGCAACAAACGTTGTCTAATTCTGAACCTTGTCTTACGCGTGTAACTGAACATAACAGTTCTGTTTTCATTCTAGTTCTTAGCAAGGTCTATCCAATAGGTCTTTCGTCCAGTAGGAGGTTGCCTTTAAATAAAGTTGTTACAACGATTTAAAATTTCAATTAATTCATTTTCAACTTTCTGATATACCAACACATTTTGGTACTTTTCAGATGAACCGATTGCTTTACAATATCGCCCGATATGTTTAAAGTGTGGCAACAAACGTTGTCTAATTCTGAACCTTGTCTTTCGCGTATAACTGAACATAACAGTTCTGTTTTCATTCTAGTTCTTAGCAAGGTCTACCCAAAAGGTCTTTCGTCCAGTAGGAGGTTGCCTTTAAATAAAGTAGTTACAACGATTTAAATTTTCAATTAAGTCATTTTCATCTTTCTCATATACCAACACATTTTGGTACTTTTCAGATGAACCGATTGCTTTACAATATCGTCCGATATGTTTAAAGTGTGGCAACAAACGTTGTCTAATTCTGAACCTTGTCTTACGCGTATAACTGAACATAACAATTCTGTTTTCATTCTAGTTCTTAGCAAGGTCTATCCAAGATCTTTCGTCCAGTAGGAGGTTGCCTCTCTGAACTTTCTGAATAGCGGATAGTTTTTTGTCCCAATGTCTGAGAAAACATTCGTTTGCTTCTCTAAAGCCCGACAATGATTTTTGTAGCGTGGCGAAATTATTTTTGTTGATAGTATGACAAGAAAACCAAACTTCACATGCAAATTTACAAATAGAAAATAATTGCAATTGATATTTCGGAATAAGTATAAAAGACAAAAGTGCCAGAATTCCAACGAGCATTACTGAGTGCTGGCATTGCTAATTGGTAATTGCGTTTGATGCGAAAACTTTTATGTGATTTAAAAAAAAAAAATATATGCTCTATTCGACTATGCTATGCAATTTTTGCAAAAATTTTAAAAAGTTATATGCCTTATATGCATGTACGTAATTGATACACTTAAAGAATTGATACATTACTTGAATTGATTATGTGAGTTTTTAAATGGTTTCGGGATTTAAAAAAGTGCTAAAAATGCTAAATAATTATAAAAATGTGCTAAACTAGCACTTAGCACTTTTTTCGAAATTCTTAGTGCTAATTTAGAAAAAAATGTGCTAAATCTAGTACTAAAAGTGCTAAACTGGCAAGCCTGGAACTTATTTAAATTGTTTGTGTTGACAAATAAGCAAGTAAAGAAAGATTACCGATAAAGGGGAAAAACAACCCTTAAATCATCGTTTGAATCTGTTGTGTTTTTGGAAGCAACTTTTAAAAAGAATAAAAAAAGACATGATTTTCAAATAGGCTTTAAATTATTTGAAATAAAATTATGTACGAATGCCTCAAAGTTTCTTAGTTGACACGAGTTTAATAAAATTTATTTAGAGCATTCAATTAAAACAATGACATCCAGAGTTTATTGTGCTTCTTGCAAATATTTTTGTTGTTTTTTTTTTAAATAAAATTCTATTAATATAATAATTCTATCCCAATGTGCATTGTTATTTACGAAAAAATTAACTTTATTGACTACTAGCTTAACCCGGTGCGCTTTGCTATTGATAACAAAGCATCTTGTACTAAATGTTAATGCTTTTACAGTAACCGTTCTACTTATAAGTGCATTCGTATGGGAGGTGCGATGCCTACTTTCCTATTGCAGCTACTTTTTGAAAGATGTTGTGTATTATTATCTAAGCTATTTGCACAAAATTAGAATACTTTTATTTTTTCAGTACTCCAAATATGTTCAAATCTTTATTGGCATTGTATGGGAGGCGCCACGTTCACTTCAAAAATTAAATAATATTAATAGCCTATGTTAAGCGAAAATGTTATGCGAAAATGACTGTGAAAATTTCAGAAAAATCGGTTCGGTAGTTCAGGAGTCCATAGGGAACAAACTTACACAAGCTTTTTTCATTTATAAATTATTTATTACTGCACCTTACACCCTTGATTTTTATTTTGGAAGGTGTAGCTTACCATAAGAGTGGGTTCTACAAAGGTTGAAGACTTTTTTCTTCAGATTTTTGGTATTTAATATTTTCGTTCTATGGGGGGTACTGCTCTTCATCCGTCAACGCCGCCCGTTTTTATTTTAAAATTTAAAGTATACCATAATAGTGGCTTTATCCACGTTTAAATATTTTGCTATTCTTGTTCTTCAGTTACGCGATATTTAATATATGCATTTTTATTTTCAAAGGAGTAGTTTACTATAAGATTGACTCCTACCAAGTTTGAGCATTATCACTATAACAGTTCTTAAGATTTAAGATATTTAACATTTGCGTCCTATAGGGGCCACCACCTCCCCTGCTGCTATCTTGTTTCAATATCGGGGCTCAGGAGATTCTACTGCAAAAAGTTCTAGAAAATTGGTGCAGCGGCTCTTAAGATATGCGATACCTAATATTGGCATTCTATGAAGGGTACCAATTCCCCTGCCCCATCGACAAAATAGGTGACCTTATTTATTTTCGGGGCTCACGTGATATTACTGTAAAAATTTGAGGACATTTTTGATATTCTTTTAATTAGGCTTGAGTTCATCAAATTTAATTTTCATTAAATTATTTTCACTGAGGGAAGGAATTTTTACAACTTGTAATTTTTATTAAAATTTACTGATAATTTTTCTTGGCTGAGCTGGGATTCGAACCGGGTTGATATTTACATGTTTCAAGAATCACCACATTCTATCGTCGGAAGATCTTTGAGTTCTATCCACTGCACCACTGCGGTGCCCGTTAAGCCAACAGTCAAACATCAATCTTTAACCAGTAGTACTGGTGGTTTGAGGAAAATCGGCTTAGAAGTTTAGGAGTCTATAAGCCAACATACAAACATTTTTAATTTTTATATATGTATATACATGTATGTAGATAAAAGACTAGAATCAAAAGTGAGAGAGAAAAATTATTCTTTCAAGATTCCGTACGTTTAAAGTTACAACAACAAAATTAACTTATTTCTTACTTACACAATCATAAAGTTAGATTTTTTTGACAACTAAATTAAGATTTTTCTCCCTTTTTCAGTTCTAGTCGGCTTCTATGTCATAGAATTTTATTTCTTTTATAGCCGTACTATTTTTGACAAAAAATTGTCTCGAAATTTTCTTGATTGACACGAGTTTAATAAAAATTAATTTAGAGCATTTAATGAAGACAATGACGTCCAAAGTTAATTGTTTCTGTTCCAAATATGTTCGTCTTCTGTCTTCAATGACAGACAAAGTTGCAAAATAACTTTTAATCTTTTTTATCTGTCTTAATATAATTAATGGGCGATTCTTTAAGAGCTATGGGAAAGTTAAAAAAACACATAAAATTCAGAAAAATTCATGAAATCTTTATTTGAATCGATAGTACGGTCCATATAATTTAATGTTTGAAGATTATTTCATGCAAATGTTGACCGTGACTGCGCCTCAAATGGTCCATCCGCTTAGTCCAATTTTGGCATACTCTTTCCTACATTTCGGCCGGTATCTCATGAATAAATGCTTCAATGTTTTCTTCCAATGCGTCAAATTAAGCGGGCCTGTGTGTATAGACAAGAGCTTTAACATAGCCCCATAAAAAATAGTCTGGAGTCGTTAAATCGCACGATCTAGGCGGCCAATTGACCGGTCCCGAACGTGAAATAAAATGTTCACCGAACTCGCCTCTCAATAAGTCAATTTTTAAGCGTGCTGTGTGGCATGTGGTACCGTCTTGTTGAAACCACATGTCATGCATAAACCGCACCAAACTGTGACTTTTTCTGGATGCAATGGTAGCTCTTGCAATGCTTCAGGCTGATCTTCACTCCAAAATCGACAAATCTGCTTATTAACGTACCCATTGAGCCAAAAATGAGCTTCGTCTCTGAACACAATTTTTCGAAAGAAGCGCGCGATGAACTTTCTTAACAGAGCACGCATTTTGATAATAAAATTCAATAATTTGCAAGCGTTGTTCGTTTGTAAGACAATTAATGGTTAAATTATAGACCAAACTGAAGATGTTTGACAGTGAAACACAACACGAAACGTGCGGCAGCTGTTTAAACCAGTGTTGCCAAAAAGATAATAGCTAAACAATCACCCGATATTTGTGATTTATTTTTTGTACAGAATTCTTAACAAATTGTTTACCGTACATAACTAGTTGTGAAGAGGGTTTTCTAAGTTTGTCATTCCTTGGGAAAACTTTTTTTATTATTCATCTTAAGGTCCAAATACACTTATCAAAATACTCATAAAGCATTAGGGTACAATTTGTGAGAATGTGTTTGTATGTGTAACATCATAATATTTTCCCCTTAATTATATTCTTATCATGCTTATCATAATAAGATAAGAAGAAATCATATTTTTGTCATGGTAATTATAATTAGCTAAGAAGTTATCAAATTATTGTCATGTTAATCATAATAAATTTAGAGGAAATCATATTATGAAACAGTGGTGCTGTCACAACAATAAAAAATAAATTGGAATTTTTTTTGCATCGATTTTTTGTTTTGTGGCACTTTTCAATTTTTTTTATTGTAATTACAATTTCTATATTTTTTTAATTTCTTTATACTTCTTTTGTTAATGAGTATTTATTTTTGATTGTTTAACCACTCACTCAAATTATTCCATAGGCATATTAAAAATTTAATGTATATTTTTAATTTGATATTGCAAGCGAAAGCTTCTTGAGCATACTATGACTACACGTATAGAAAGTTATCATGTTATGACTATTAAATATCATGAAATGGTTGTGTGTAATATGTTTTCAAAGTTATCATTATTTAGTTGTTAGAAAAATAATTTTTTTCAGTCAATAACACTCCAATTTATAATTGCGATAAACATTAATATGATAACAGTAACTATAATATTGCTTATATTTTATAAAAATAACAATTTTTTGTATACGACAACAATATATTGTTACAATAAACATAGTGTAGTTGCCGTAACCATGCCCAACCATATTTTTCTCTGCGTGTGCATGACGAGCATTTGACAAGTGTGTTTGGCCTTTTAAGCCCCATAAAGTAAATATTCTTGGTTCGAACGACTTTCCGAAAAGACAATATTTATGACAAATTATTTCCAGCTCTCCTTAGCAGTTTGGAATTGAGTGGCAGAGTGCACCGATTATTATTTAATTTTGCATAAACTAATTCTATATGACAAGCAGTCATGCATGCTACCTAATTTCGTGATGATCGGTCCAACATTAACTACTGGCTCGATGTAAAGCACACTGTAGGAAAACACGTTAGTACCTCTTAAGCCCCAGTTAGCTGACAGTAAGAGTAAGGCGGCATGAAATAACCCCCCAAAATATAACCCCCAAAAAAATAATGAAATAACCCCCCAAAGCGTGGGGCCTTATTTCATATGCAATAAAGCCCCATTTCTGAAAATGAAATTAGACCCCAACGAAATGAAATAACGCCCCAAACATAAATGAAATAATTCCCTAATTTTCGGGGCTTATTTAATATGAAATAAAACCCCAATTTCTGAAATGAAATAAAGGCCCAATATTGGTAATGTAATTAATTATACAGTTTTGCTTTAAAGAATCACGGGATATCATGATATATGTATGATATTCCAAACACAAGCTTCGCCAACTAAGGCTTTGCTGCATAGCCGGCCTTCGGCCGGGCGCAATGAATTTTTCCTCTATGGTATAACAAACACCGGCTTCGCTAACTAAAGCTTCTCTGTATAGCGCCAGGACTTTCTCCTATATTGTATAAAAAACCCGACGCGACCCGGCTACGCAGAGAAGCTTTAGTAAGCGAAGCCGGTATTTGGTATACACTATAGAAGAAAGCCATTGCGCACGGCCGAAGGCCGGCTATGCAGGGCAGCTTTATTTATCGAAGCCGGTGTTCTGTATACCAAAGTGGAAAATTCCTTGCGCCCAAAACCCTTTTCATTGTAAGTTTGAAAATGAAATAATCCCCCAAAAATATATTGGGGCTTTATTTCATAACGATTTTTTGGGGGATAATTTCATACGAAATAATACCCCAATTAAAAAAATGAAATAACACCCCAAACAAAATGAAATAAATCGTTTTTGTTGTTCTCTGCACAAAATTTTGGGGGTTATTTCATTATTTTTGGGGGGGGGGGGTTATATTTTGGGGGGTTATTTCATGCCGCCTAAGAGTAACGTTGCAAATCAGCTGCTTCATTTTGTTGTATGCTTAGCAATTAGAACGGTTATAGTTAGCAGTAAGATGTTACTTTACTGTAACGCCTAAATCAGTAGAAAATTAATTTTTCTTTCTTTTTAATTGTATGGTTTCATTACTGTTACTGTCAGACAACTGGGGCTTTAAACTGTAACAAATAACCCTAAAGGTAGAAGTACAAAACACGCGTTAGTGCGCGCGCGCTCTGTCGTCTTCTTTCAAAAACAGTTAAACTAGTGTATTTTCATGGAACAAGCTACATGCAAAATATTTTGACGCGTTTGCGCCGGAAAGTTGGTTAACTTTAAACTTTAAACGAATGCAGTACTCTTGTTTTTTTTAAATCGAACATAAACAATAACAACAAACTATAACAGAAAAGCAAAAATACTTCCTCTCTGTGACATAAAATCCCTTATTATTTTTTTTGTATGTTATTTTATTTTAAGTAGATTCTTAAAACATGATGATGACAATGTCAAGGTCAAGAATATGTTAAAAAGTATTGTTAAGTATGTTTAAAGATGTGTGTAATTTGGGCGTAATGTACGTAAATTATATGTAAATTTACACAAAACGTGCATATTTATTTCTAAATATGAACTTGAAAAGCGTTTAATTCACTTCCAAAAACCTAGAATTACAGAAAACATTAGACTTTTTTTAAATGGCGCCTTTTGTATATGTATGTATAAACATATGTATATGTATGTATCTATCCATATACATATACAGTAGAATCCCGATAATTCGTAATCGCAAGGGACCGGCCATTTCTTACGAATTATAGGGGTTTTCGATTTAGCGGGGTTTCGATTTAAAGGGGTTAACATAAAATAAATACGAAAATACCGGGGTTTTTCAATTTATTTAGTAAAACGATAACAAAAAACATAAAAAACAATTGTTAAAAATAAAATACATAAAAATTATTCATGTAACAAACTGCAGCCGTATTCTGTAATTCGCTAAAGCTAAATCTCTATCGTTAAAAATCTAGAAAGTTGATTTAGCGATTTTTGGCTACGAATGCAATTCTGCAACTTACATTGCTAAATTTGACAATGCCATAAAAATTTTATTCGCCGCAATTTTAACTTTTAATGTCATCGATAAAATTTTGCATTCTCAAAGGCATTTGAGCGATCGAGATTTAGCTTTAGCTAATACTATGTTCACACTTGGGTTCTTAAACGCGTTTAAGCAGCTCGAACGTGATTAAGCTCTAATCACTTCAAAATCGAGATGATTACCCATACATTGAAGTGATTTGTTAATCACTTCAAATTGACATGATTACAACTAAATCACCTCATAAACCACATAGAATCCACTGAACATACCTCAAATGTAGAATCGCCAACATGATCGTGTACAACCGGCACAGATTTCTGCTTAATGTTTTTATTTTTTTCCTTAAATAATTCATAAATTTTCACAATTTCATCATTAAAATAATTGAAATAATCTTCTGATAACTTTATAAAAGTGTTTTTATCCATTTTTAATACTTTAAAGAAATATAAATTTGTTTGTTGTTTTTTTGTGTGTTTGTTGTGTGTTTTGTTTCTTACTTATCTGTCATCTTAATCATCTCAAATGTAATGTGAACGGCTTTGATTAGCTAAATCAACATTTTGCTTAAACGCGTTTAAAAACCTAAGTGTGAACTTGGCATAAGCGAATTACAGAATACGGCTGCTGATCTTAAGAAAATAAAGGGACCGACAGTTTATTACGAATTATCGGGATTTACGATTTATCGGGGTACGAATTATCGGGATTTGACTGTATTTTGAATAATAGAAAATTTAGCTACAATTAAGTTCTAAACAAGAGTATTTGAACAAAATACAAGTGCGCAATTTCTTTCTTAAGAAAACCTAGTATTTTTATCATTCAACACAAAAACAACATCTTAATGAAAGGCTTAAATGAAAATTTATGAAGCTATTAAGTAACATGGTTGGAATAAAATTGCAAAATATGAAAATAATAACAATTGAAAACGTTATAATTAAACTTCTATCATTTCTATTGAAAACAGTTATGTATGTATGTATTTTATTATTATTTACATACTTGACATTGACATTGCAGTAAAAGACCAGAAAAAAGGAATCAAGCGTATGAAAAATTTTAAGATATAAATTCACTGTAAATGAATAACTACGTCATAACAAATAAAACTAAGTTAAATTCTGGTTTAATGAAATTAATAATGCGGATTTGGGTGTGTGTGAAACGGTTTGCAAAGTACTCACGGAAGTAACATTTTGACACTGTTAATGTGAATTAAATTTCACTAGCCCTGGGGGCTAGTATACATTTTGCCATTAGCCTAGAAATTCTTGACCATTTAAATTCATCATAGAACTTTTCTATCGTTTCTACACACCCTTTGTAATTGTTCTTGTTAAGTTCAAATAAAATAAAAAACAGGCGAAAAAGGCATAAACATATAAATTTGTCATTCCGTGTGTAATTTTTGCAATTATGATTTTAGATCCTATAAATTATATACAGTCAGAGACTTGAGTTTAAGCACACCTAAAATTTGGAGTTTAAGGAAACCTAAAGTTTTTCTGAAAATATGAAGTATACTAATTCTTAATTGTATACAAAACGGTAACACTTTGACCAAATGAATTTTACATAGAGATTAACTGTCAGATTCATTTGATCACGACTTTGTTGAAATTTTGTCACGTAGTGTAATTAAAAATAGAAAAAAATACCAAGGACAAAAGAACTATTTAAATTCTTCTATTTAAAGTTGAATCTCTTGAATAAAAAATACAACACTTCAGTAATTGGTTGGACCACGCTGAATTTCTATGACAGCATGCAAGCGACGTGGCATTGACAGCACCATATTCTTCGGTTTGGAAGTCGTTATTCTTTTGAAGAGCACGTTTTTGCGATTCCTTGCTAGTAATGGCTTTGTTTCTTTACTTTTGCTTCATTATATCCCAAACATGTTTTATGGGAATAAAGTCAGGGGATTGGGGAGGGCTATGGAGCTGCCTTGGAGCTTAGAAGAGCAGCCGCTCCTTTAATAAAAGTGCATTATGCTTCGGATCGTTATTCTGCTGGAAGATCCAAGGAGGTCCAAGCTCTAGTTTGTCCACCGAAGCTAGTAAATTGTTTTCTAATATGCTTTTTTTTGGTGTTGATCCATTATGCCTTCAATGTAAGCTTAACTATCAACTGCGGCTGCCCCTAGCCCCCCAAACCATTCTTCACAGTTAGAATGAAATTATTTTTCGGAGGGCAGTATTAGTTTTCGCCATACTTCTATGTCCCTTAACTCTTAACTTCACTAAATTTGTTAATTATCAACTGTTGCACTGCCCATACTGCTTTTAGTAGATTTATTGCATCAGGAGACATTGATTTACGTATGTACTCACTACTTGTAAGATCACAGATGCTTATTGAAGGAGAATAGAAAACTAAATTTCAAAGTATAAATAGCTGTTTTCCTAAACTATTAGGAATTTTTTATTTCCGGGATCCCGCAAGACAAATCCCGGGAAAGCGGGAAATTTAAAACATGCCTAACATCAGCCGCTTCTTGGAATACATATTTTCCAGTGCAGCGGTTAAATAATATTTTTGTTGATGATGATGCAGCAAAAATCAAACAATTATTTTTCTAAGTAAATACAAATATGCTCCCTAAATAAAAATTTTGGAACGATAGCGTCTATTTCATATAAACTAGAGAACACTTTGGTGAAGGGTACATAAGATTCGGCACAGTCAAATATAGAACTTTTATTTTTCAATATTAACTCATTTTGTTTAATAACCTGCCTGTCTTTAGAAAATGAAAACAAGTGAGTTAGTGAGAAATTATATTGAAAACAAAAAGAAATTTGAGTTTTTTATTGTTGTTTTTAACAAATTTCTCACTCACTCACTTGTTTTCATTTTCTTAAATCAGGCAGTTAATCACAAAGTTTAAACTTTAAATAACACAATTGGACTTTCGTAAATGGCGAATCTTATTTAACAATATCTATTTAATAAACCCTTTATTAACCTGTTTTCTTTTTTATAAATAAGGCCATAAATAAATAAAACTTAACTTGGTTAACTAAAGGCAGATCTGTAAACGATTGCAATCGATTTAATTGCAATTAAATGATTTCTTGGTAATGATTGCTAACTTTTTGATTGCATTCAAAATCGGAAAATTGATTGTATAATTTCGATTTTAAATCGATACAATCAATTTTCTGATTTTAAATGCAATAAATTTTTTTTAAATCAATTTGTTTAATAATTAATTGCAATACTTTAACTACAGTCAAATCCAGTGATTGCAATCAAAATGAAATCAGAATCAAAATCTTCGTGCTTCAAATAAAACTCCTTTTTCAGGATTGCCAACAATGACAATTTTTGTTTACAAACACTGGATTGCAAGTGTGAATTATTTCGTTGGACTTTCATTATAGTTCTGATTGCAAAGGAAATTATTTTAAATCACAAGATTTCAATTAAAATATGATTGCAATCGAATTGATCGTTATTTAATTGATCACATAGCATTGCAATTAGGGCTTCCAATCGGGATTGGTTTTTCGGTATCCCGATTTCGGGATCCCGGGATTTTTGAGATATTTTGAATCCCGGGATTCACGGGATTTTTGAAAAATTTTCGTTTTATACCAAATATAAATACTTTTTAAACTGTATGAAAAAAACTTAATTTTCCAGTAAATACTCATATTTCATGAACATATACTTAGGTATTATTTATTTATAAAAAATATAATAAAACAAACCTAAAGTAATAATTGATCACAATTCATAAAGATAATGTAATAGAAACGTAACAAAAAAACATAAAAATCTTATTTTTTATCAATATTTGATTATTGATATAAAAATCACACCATTTCGAAATGTATTTTAAAAAATGTGTAAAGGAAAACATTTGTACAATTTTAAAATACAATTGCACAATTTCAACAAAAAAAAAAAAAAAAATGGAAAATTTAAAAAAAATCCTTTCAACTTATTTAATCGATATATTTAAAACAAAACTTTTTGTTATTAATTAATTGTACACATTGTAATTATTGCTTTCTCAAATGAAAGGTAGCATAGTTTTTGTTTTGGTATGTTTTGTTTATTTTTGAACAACAGGGTTTATCAAAAACTTTTTTTGTCAACAAATACACCAACAAATAAATATTTATACAAATTATTAAAAAAAAAATGTTAAAATAATACAAAATATAAAAACAAATCGGGATCCCGAAAATCCCGGCATTCCCGGGATTTCCCGATTGAAAGCCCTAATTGCAATTTTGAAATTGTAGTCATTGCATTTCTAAAATTTTTTTTGAAATCAAAGAATGAAATTAATTTGGTTGGAATAATTTTGATTGCAATCTCAATTGATTGCGGTTTTTTGCAGCTCCGACAATAGGTTTGTTCCGCTACTTAAAATTTTGATTTCGCAGGATTCTAATGTAACCGAAAAGCGATCCCGTACTCGAAAATCATGTAAATGAGACCACAATTTTCTTCCTTTTACACATTCGACAAAATAAAGATATTGATTTGATTCAACATAAAAATTTAAATAATACGGTTTGTGCCGTTCCCATAATTTTGTAATTTTTTGTCCATTTTCTCAATGTATCGATAAACTGGTTGTTACTTAATGTCAACAAAAATTTATTAGAGCGATAAACTGTCCGTTAACGATTTTTGGTTTCTCAATATACCGACAAAAAACATTGTTTTCAGCTGGCAACACCTCTCAAAATACAGGTTAAACAGGGCTGCCAGATTTGACGATTTATCGTCATTTTGACGATTTCTTGTTCCGAAACTAGCAAAGTGCCGATTTGCTGATTTTTGTCTAAAAAGTGACGATTTTTTCAGTCTCCAAAAACAGCTAATTTTCTGACAATTTCGTCATGGAACGTTTAACAGCCGTATCTTAATAAGAGCGGAAGGCGGAACTGATATGCCACACCAAAGCGAGAGCGTCAACGTTGTATCACGAACAGTAGTGATAGCTTTCTTGTTTAATAAAACCCACAAATTATAAATAAAAATAGAGATAAAAAATCAGTTTTTCAGATGAAGCTCACTTCTTGCTCGATTGTTTTGTTAACAAGCCAAAAAAGCTCTTTAAAAAAAAAACTTTTCGGAAGGGTTTTCATGTCGGTGTCATTGATATAGGAATATTTTTGGGACTAGCTTGACGCTATGAACTTGGGCTTACGAAACAATCAAATTATTAAATACCAAGTTCAGCGAGTACCTTATCACTCGCAACTATAGTTTTTATTTTCTCGGACTTTTTCATTTCCCGGGAAACCGAGATTGATTTTTTAATATCGTGGGAATACCCGCTGAATACAGAACAATGCAAAATATTATTTATTTTAATTTATTTGAACATAAAACAAATGTTTGATAGCATATTTCTGTTTTAATTTAAGAAGAATTCTGTCAATAAGAAACACTGTTTACTTTCTACGGATATTGGTGTTGTAGTCAAAATACTACAAATTCATATATAAACTTTGAATTCATTTTTCAAAGAAAATTATTTTCTCTGAATCGAATCAGCGTTTTCTTTGCTAATTAAATTTAAAAATAACAGAAATTTTCGCACAATATTCCCGGAAGTTTTTTCCCGAAAAATCCCAATGAAAAACACTACTCGCAATGGTGCTAGTGAATGCCCGCCTTGTTAGCGCGAACCCCTTTAAACTACTTTTTTTGTTATAACGTACTTTAAATTAATTGTCTAGGGCCATTATTACATTTATTGCTCACTTTACTTTAAAGCAAAGTTGGTAAAGAGTGAAAACATGTCAAACCATCATGCCGTTCGGCATCATCACCTCCGATTTCAATGAAATTCAACACGAATGTTGTATGTTATTGGACTTTAACAAAACATTAATTTTCAGACCCCAGCCTCTTTCGGCTTCCGAAATATGACGTCATTAAAGATGTTAAAAAACACAAAAGTCTCCTAACAAAAGGGGAGTTACCACGCCCACTTCCCCAATCCCGCCACATTATGTGGGATGGTGTGTATTGATAACCTTAATGTGTGTACCTAATTTGAAAACTTTGGCTCTTACCGTATATGCAATATGCATATCATTTTAAAGGGTGCACTTTCACCTTTAAAACGGTACCAAACAATCTTAATTATATTGCGTAGTTCAAAAGTTCTATCTCCTTTTGTAAGGAGACTTTGGTGTTATTTTTAAAATTTTTTACATCTTTTATGACGGCATATTTCGGAAGCCGAAAGAATCTGGGGTCTGAAAATTTATGTTTTGTTAAAGTCCAATAACATACAACATTTGTGTTGAATTTTATTGAAATCGGAGGTGATGATGCCGAAAATGCCATTTTTTCGTGATGGTTTGACATGTTTAACTCTATAATGAAAAACTTTTTACACTTGCACGCAGAGAAAACACATGTTTAAATATGGTCACCTCCAGCAAAACTATTTTTAAAGAAAATTTTAAACATATTATGTTTAATTTAACCATATTGTTGCCATCGACAACCATATTAGGGTTAAAGTAGTTCTCCATTAAGATGTCACAACCATATTATCGTTGCCTCAGAACATGTTATGGTTATTATTAACTGTAATATTTTTAAAACTTATAAAAGCATGGTTGATTTTCAACCATAACATATTGCTCTGGGAAAAGAGCAAAATACTATTGTAAATTTAACAAGTAAGAAAGTATAGTCGGTCAAGCCCGACCATATGATACCCTACACCACAGTATTTAAAAACACATCATGCTTATGTGTCCATATAAATATAGATTTATCTATGCTTATAAACTTCATGAAAATCGGTTTGAAAGTTTGTGAGAGGCAGAAATTGCCCCCTACCTCCCCTTGTGGTCCTATTTTTGAAAAACTTAGCTATTCAGTTTGACCATATAGATATGGATCTATCTATGTTTTAAATTTCATTAAAATCGGTTTGAGAGGCAGAAATTGCGCCTATCTCCCCCCGTGGTCATATTTTTTAAAAAATGCATACATTTTGTGTCCATATAGATATGGTTCGATCTATGTTTTAAATTTCATTGAAATCGGTTTGATAGTTTCTGAGAGGAAGAAATTTCCCCCTATCTTCCCTCGTGGTCCTACGATTCGGCCCATTTTCAATAGGCTTGGTCCTTGTGCCAATAAAAACCTATGACCCAAATTTCATCAAATTATCTCCAAAATTGCGACCTGTACTTTGCGCACAAGGTTACATGGACAGCCAGCCAGCCAGCCTGCCAGCCAGCCGGACGGACATCGTTAGTTCGGCTCAGAAAGTTTTCTGAGATTCTGAGTCGATCGGTATACTTTAAGGTGGGTCTAGGACCAATATTTTAAGGCGTTACACACATCAGCACAAATGCATAATACCCTCTCTACTATTGTGGTGTGGGTATAAAAACAAATTTTTGTCATATTTAACCATTACATGCTTGGAGGCAACCATAACATGGTTTTGACTTCATGATGGAGGAGTACTTTAACCATAATATGGTTGTCGATAACAATAATCAAGTTAGATTAAACATACTATGTTAAAAATTTTCTTTAAATATAGTTTTGTTGGAGATGACCATATTTAAACATGTTTTTTCTCTGGGTGTGGTACAAAAGCCTACCTTTAACTATGGCTCTAAAAGAGCCGCGGATCAACATTTATAGCGAAATTCCAGCGAATTTATAAATAATAACAATCATTATACAAATCTTCATTTAAAATTAAAATCAATAAATTTTTTGAAAATATGATACACTATATATAAGTTTTGAAACAAACAAAAATAAGCCAAATATTCGGCTGTGCCGATACTTTGATACCCTCCACCGACAGTAAGAATGCCTGACGAATAGGATCTATTAGTTATGAACCAATCTTAATAAAAACTTATCTCATAATATTAAATTCCGTGGAGGTTTTAGGCGTATTCCAAAATACGTTTTCGAGAATTGCCTTCGTGAGTTTTCCAGTCTAATAAAAATATGGCACACAAAATTTTACCACAATAGAGTTATTTGTTACGGCTTAAGGCGTACTAAGGTGTATTCCGAGAGTGGACTTTATATGGGGCCTATGGTAAACTATGGATTGATCTTGACGAAATTAAGTGTTACGATTTGAAGTCATAAAAAACATAAAAACATTTTAACATCAACATTTTTCTTTCGGTTGAGACTTTTGGAAGTGAGCGTGTATTTAACAGAAGGACATGGCTTAAACGATTTAAAATCACTGAAGAACCCAAAAAGTATATTCTTTATGGGGTCTTAGATGAGTATTAAAAAAGGTTCACACGGAATGATAAACTTAGCATACCCTCATTCACTACTAGTGGTGGAGGGTGTAAAAAGAAAATATTGAAATGAATTAGAATTAAATTACTTTGTGTTGATCTTTTTCAACGTCAGTTAATAAATAAAAATTAAAATTAAACGCCTTAAACATTTCAATTAAACATACACATGTATGTGCATTTATACACACATACATACATATGTATTTTTATAATTTTCTATTATTTATTTCTTATTGTGACACTTTTCAATTATTTATTCACTTTTTAATTACTTATTCATTCATTCGCAAAATAATACAATAGATGAAATTCACATTATTCACATGGTGTACGTGAGAATTTTGACATATTTTGGCTTAAAATTGGGAGAATTTATTTGGGATTTGTGGGAAAGTGGGCTTTTTTAATAGGAATAAAACAATCGTCTTAAAATATTAACGGACAAAGTTCAAAATAAATATTGTGGGAATAATTTGGCTTTAATCTTCTAATCGGTAAAAATGTTTATACCCACACCACAATAGTGGAGAGGGTATGAGGCATTTGTACTGGTGTTTAAAATATTGGTCCTAGACCCACCTTTAGCATACCAATTGACTTAAAACGTGTCCGTCCATCTGGCTAGGTGGCGGACTGTTTGTAAACCTTTTTTCGCAAAATACAGGTGCAGTTTTGGAGATAATTTGAAGAAATTTGGTACAAAAGTTCTTATGTTCACAAGGACAACTGAAAATGGTGACAATCGGTCCATAATTTCACTAAGCCACTATACAAGCTTCTTTCCGGAATACAGTCTTTGTCATGAGAAACCTTCTTATTATATTGTTATTTAGATTAAATTTGGTCAAAACTAATTTTATTGCCAAATCTTCTTACCAAATTTTGGTGGTATTGGTCCATATCTGACCGTAGCTCCGATGAGTTTTATTTTATAAAGTCTAAATAAAACTCTATTTTTAAGAGTTTAGTTCGACCTTTTATTTTTACTTAAAAAAATAACAGTTTGAAATGGGAGTTTTTGTTTTTATTTCACAAAATAACTGTTATATAAAAACTTTTTTAATATCACAGTCTCTGAAAAAAACTGTTGACCTTACGTTAGGCGTGATGTCTAATATTCTACCTTGCAAAGTCCTGTTCTAAAGTCTTCTAGTCTTTACAAATATAATAAAAGCAAACAAACTTAATACAAAGTTCACTTTTTTTCTATGGTTTCATGAGAAATTTGACATGTTTCCTTTTAATTATTACCTCATATTGATAAAAATTTAATGACTTTTTTTATCTTTTTAACATGTTTTTTGGGCGTATTTAAAACAAAAAAGGTTTTCAAATTCATTTTGGCTTTGTATACAAGAGTCCCATGCATTTTATTAATAAATTATTTTAAAATTAATCGACTTCGTGCTGTGATTTTATTGACAGATTTAATGTAAAAAAGTGAATAATAAACAAGTTAGAATATATCGATACCTTCCCATAAGAATGTATTAAGCGACACTTTTTTCGAAAAAGACTTTTTGATGTGAAACTATACTAGAAGTAAAGCGCCACATTTTGGCCTGGGTTTCGCTGCCCTATCATGGATACAAAGGAAACTAGAGAGAAAATAAAAATTTTATCAACCGTCAAGTTTTCTCACTGGAATAATGTTGCACCCTGTAATTTGTATTATCCGCCAAAGAAATTATGCTAAGCCACATTTTTAAATATGTTTTGTATTCTGAAAATCGCTTTCCAAATATGTTTCTTTCAATAAAATACAAAAAATAAATAACTAAATGAGACGTTTTTCTCGTTTCCTACACAATTTTAGAAATGTCGCTTAATACATTGTTATGGGAAGGTATCGATATGTGCATTCGGTTGATTACAGACATGGTTTTAAAAGTGTATGTTAATAGGGACCCATGGCCAATCATGAGCCCGCTAAAACAAAATTATTTTATAAGGTTAAGTAAGATTCATTTATCTACATCTTTATTAAGTTTTTTCGCCTTAAAGTGATTTCTAAAAAGGGGGGGGGGATATATGGGTAAGTCTTCTAAGTAGAAACTTATGTATAATTCTGGACCTAGCGGCACAAAAAGTAGATGTCCATACCAAAATTTCTAAGAAAAAAATAAGGAATCAAAATCTTTTTAGGGATTGGCATTTATACGGGACGCAGTCTAAAGCAAAAATAAACTTTTCTCTTAATTTTTTTTATTTTTAAAACTTTTAATTTTTTATCGCTTATTACTTTATTTACTTTACTTTACTTTAAGAAATAAAATAATGCATTTTACAATTTATAGCTATGTAAATAGATTGTTAGTACACAAAAGTTATCTCTGAAAATTGGCTTGATTTTATTAAAATTTTTTATTACCACGACATACAAAAAAGGCCAATTAGAAATCTAAAAAAGTTTACTAATTTTTCTAGATCAGTTGTTACTTTGTGGCCACACGATCAAGTTTTGCCTTTCAATTCCTTTCAATTTGCAATACACTCTCAATTTTTTACTAACACACTCACACTTTTTAAATTGACCACGAGATGGCTTTCAATTTCACCTTTCCATTTGTTTGGCAATTTTAATTTCAATTTAACAGCTGATAACATATTTTTCTTTATCAATTGTTTTTTTTTATGACCTCTTGAAAGTAAATTGCTTACAAATTGAGTGCAGCCTACGTCACAGCTTTCAATTTATGTAAATTTTAACAAGCAGTATATGTAAAAGACTATCAAGAACAACTTGAACATGTAGCTGCAAGGTTAATCGTAAACCGATCAATCTGACTAGATTTAGAATAAAATACCTTTGATAAAATGAAATGAAAACTCATCGAACAAATCACAAGAAATTAAAACTTTTCAATTGCTTGTGATTTGTACGCGCACAGCCCCATTAACAAGTAACCCATTCACCCCATTAACAAGTAATCAAAGCATTCCTCCCATCATTTTCTTAACGCCAACGTGAAAAATATGATGATGCGCTCATTCATTTCTTGCAGTGACAAGACGTCGAGCTCGCACATATCACTAGTGTGTGGCCAGCTTTAGAAAAATAAAATCATAAATTTCGATTTTTTTAAAAAAAATTTATGAAAACTTTTAGAGATATGAAAGGATATATTTTTAAAAAGGATATTGTTTTTATATTTACGTTCAGGGAAACTTAAGTAAATATTTTTTATAATACTAAAAAGACTTATTGTTGTTAATAAATGCTTTAATTATAATTGTTAAAATAACAATTAAAAAAAAAAATATATTTTTTTTTTAAATTTATTTTTATTATTGAATCTTTCTTATCGAAATTTACAATATGTATTCAAATCTAAATTCCTCGCTGTTTATTAGTTGTTACCAATGTAACCACTATCTGCTGTATTCAAATTTTAAAAATGTCTTCTAGTTAGGCTCAAAGTATCGGTTCTTTTTAGCCTCTGGTGACCTTCGAACTGAAGCAGACCCCGAGCGAGATAGTTAGGGTGGGCCATTAGTTTATCTACGTAGCTAATTGAATATTTTTTAATTTTCTCCTGGGTAGTGGGGACGTTGAGATCTCTGTGGATAATATCATTACGTATATACCATGGGGCGCAGACAATTTGTCTTAATATTCTAGACTGTCTTCTTTGGAGCTTTTGGATGTTAGATGCGCATGCAGTACCCCATAATTGGATGCCATATGTCCATATTGGTTATATGATGGACTTGTATAAGAGAATTTTGTTGTCTAAAGACAAGTTTGAGTTTCGACCGATTAGCCAATGTAGTTGAGCTGCTTTAAGTTTCATAGCCGTTATTTTCGCTTCAATATGACGCGACCAGGCCAAGCGTCTATCTATATGAATTCCCAAGTACTTAACATGGTTTTCTACCGGAACAGTGATGTTATTTATTTTTACAGCTGGGCACGTTTGTCTTCTGAGCGTGAAAGTTAAGTGAGCACATTTAGCCGGATTAACCTTTATTCTCCATTTTTCTAGCCAGGCCTTTTGGGTCATGGTTAACGCTAATAAATGCTGTGTCGTCTGCAAATGTAGAGGCATGCGTGCTCAGGTTTGTTGGGATATCCGCTGTGTATATTATATATAGTAGCGGTCCTAATATGCTACCTTGGGGGACACAAGCAGTAATTTTCTTGAGGGGGGAGTATTTATCTTGCGACCTTACTATGAATGTTCTGCCTGTTAGAGAGCTCTCCAGAAACTCGTGAGTGTTTTGAGGAAACATTCGTATTATTTTGATGAGGGCTGAGCAGTATTGCTTTTTCTCAAACGCCGATCTAATATCGTCGCAGGATTTGAAGAACGCTGTAACTGACAAAAAAATCGAAAATACGTTTTTTGCATCATTTTTATCAGAAAAAAATACTGCGTCGATTGGTCCCGGTCCCATATTTGTATAATGAAAAAAAAAAATTCACTTACGCAAAAAAAAAATCGTTTGCTTTAAGCCGCAGAATCACCGGGAATAATAGACTTGAGAGGAAATGTTTAGAGCCAATATAGTTATAAAGCGAGAAAAAATAAAAATACGTTTTTAAAACCATGTTCCTAAAGCGGCCCATACACTAGCAATATTATTGTGTAGGACATTCGCCATATTATTTTCATTTTGTCCTATATTATGCAATTAGCCGCACATTGGTTTAATTCATTCAATAAAAAGGTAAACATAGCCTATAGGAATAACATAAAGCATTGTACAATGTTGCCAACACATTTCACTTTCTTTTCGTTGTGCAATAAAAATCAAAAGTCTTTTAATTCTTGCCAATACATTATGCCACCTTCGAATATCACATACACATTGGCGATATAATTGTACAGTACGTAAAATTGAACAATTTTATTGTAAGTGTATGAGCCGCTTTAGTTGTATAGTTTTTGTGATATGAATTTTTTTCTACTTTCTTTCATACGGTTTTTTGGCTCTGGTGAACATTTTATGTTTTGTCAGTTACAGCGTTCTTTAATTCTTGCGACGATATATTTATTTGCCTGTCGCTTAAGACGAAACATTTTTAACATAGGGAAATTTTTTTGGTTGTAGGGGAAAAAAAGAATTTTTATAAGCACGTAGGCATCACACAAAAAGGAGAAAATTCTTTTACAAGTCATAGACGGCTGTAGGAAAAATCGACCAAAGAAAAATGGCCCAAACAAATAAATGAAAAATCGCCCAAAAAAATTCCATGTAAAATTGGGCCTGAATTCATATGAAAAGTGACCCAAAATTGTTGGGCTATTTTTCGTTACTATTGGGTGATTTTTCATCTGCCCAGCCGACCTTCGGCCAGTCGCAAGGATTTTCTCCCCGCCCAAAGGCCGTCTGCGCAGATAAACTTTAGTTAGCGAAGCCGGTCTTTGTTATATCATACAGGAGAAAATCCTTGCGCCCGGCCGAAGGCCGGCTATGCAGAGAAGCGTTAGTGAGCGAAGCCGGTTTTTGTTATACCATAGAGTAGAAAATCCTTGCGCCCGGCCGAACGCCGGCTATGCCGAGACGCTTTAGTAAGCGCTGCCGGTATTTGTTACAATATAGGGGAGAAAATCCTTGCGCCCAAAAGTGTTTTCGTTATATGTTTAATATATGCACCCAGAGAAAAAACAACAAAACCATTTTTAAAAAAATGTTGACCATATTATGTTTAATTTAACCAGATCATTGTCATCGACAACCACATTATGGTAAAAATAGTTTCTTTAAAAATAGTTTTGTTGGTTGTGACCATAATAAAACATGTTTTTCTCTTACATTTGTAAGTTACTAAATTTATATGAATAATAAACACTGTTTTGCAAATTGGGTAATTTTTAATTTTTTTTTGAGAAAAAATTGGTTTTTTCTTTTTGGGTCATTTTTCATTTTTATTTTGGGCCCTTTTTCGTTTCTTTTGGGCAAAATTTCATATATAACTTTTTGGGTAATTTTTCATGTTCTTTTGGGCGATTCTTCATTTGGGCGATTTTTCATTTTTTTGGGCGATATTTCCTACAGCCGTCATAGAAATGCATAAAAATCTGTTTCTTTGCTGGTTGATTTTTTGTTCCTTTGTAAGCTGAATTCAAAACATCTTTTCAAAGAAATTCATTCTTTACTGGCTCACTAGGCCTAAATTTATAGCATTTTAAATGAAAAAAAAAACTCGGTTAAAAAAATCATTTTTATCACATACTAAAATAAACCACAATAAAAGAAAAATTTTGTTAAAAAACTAATTTTAAAAACGTAAACAAAAATGTTTTCTGAATGATAATTCATAGGACTTACAAAATGTTTCAACTATTCTAATATGACTTAAGATGTTATGATAAAACGACACAGATATTTGTAATTACTTTTTATATAATAAACCACAATTGAAGAAACATTTCGTTTATAATACAAATTTTAAAAACTTTTACAAAAAATGTTTTTTTAATGAAAATTCGTATGATTAACAAAATTTTTCAACTTTTTTAATTTGACTTAAGATGTTATGATAAAACGACACAGGTATATGTAATTACTTTTTATAAACAAGCAATTGCTTATTAATTAGTTTGTATTTTTCCTGACGTAGACGTTTTTAATTATTCTTTGGGAAAAATATTTAATCAAAACATGTGGGGGGTGTATAAGAACATACTTATTAATAAATTAATAAAAAGATTCTTTAAATAAACTATGGATAACCTTTAAAAATTTTATTTATTCACTTTGTTTGTAATCGTAAATATTTAATAAAAGGTTATCTTAAATATAACTCGCAATTTAGTGATTTAACTTTTTTTTAGAAAAATTTATTAAGTTGAACCTAATTAAATTTGTCTGTCATTTAGTTAAAGTTTGAGTGCATCATAGTATTTTGTTATGTTGTAAATTTTTATATAACAGTTATTTGCTATGCCCTTTTTCTCATTTTTCTGCCAATAAATGGATTCCGTTCCAAAAGAACTGGGTCCAAACATACCTGTTAAATTGCGATTACGATTAGCAATCAATTAGATTACTTTTTAAAAAGAATGGTAATGATAAGGAAAGTAATGCGTGCGGTTGAATTATTAATAAGCCTTTGTAAATGCAATATTTATGTATCCCGATCCCGAAAATCCCGGCATTTAAATTTTGTAATCCCGGGATTTTCGGGATTTAGTAAATCCCGAAATTGTAAACAAAATTTTCTTGTTTTACCATTTTTTATAAAAAGAAATTCATCATGACATTCCCCCTTGAGAGCATAGGGAACAAAATACTGATCTTTACAATTTACTTGATTAACTCTGTTAATACTGTCATTGAAAACGAAACAAAAAAGGTGAAATTAAGCGTGTCCAATAGACTGGTCGCATCTTGCATGGGATTTTTTTTTTAATTTAATTGTTTGCGCTGCTTAAAATATGAGGTTTGGTGTAAGAAATCATGATCTAATTTTTCAGGTCAATCCGACGGTGCCTAGCCGTGCCGGGTTAGTTATACTAGTTGAAAAGCCGAAAATCAAAAATATAGCTTCGTTACGATCTTCAAGTGTGCCAAATTTCAGCTTCCTATGGGATCAGATGGCTTCAGAAAGTTGCGGAAAGAATAGGACATGCAAACATCCTGACATACTGTGATGGCGACTAGTTTTTCTTTGATAATTAACTGAATTTAAGTTTACATTTTACTAACATATAATTTCGGCTGTAGGAAAATTCATGTTAATTTTTATATTTATTCCCCTGTCCTTTAGTTTATACCTTTTCCTTCCTTTTCAACCGACTCACTCAAAATTATATTTACAAATGAAAATTTTTCCCTCAAATATAAAAAACTTGAAAATTGAAAATTCAAAGCCTGCCACTTTTGAAAATTTCGAAAATAAATAAATATAAAAATTAACATGAATTTTCCTACAGCCGAAATTATATGTTAGTAAAATGTAAACTTAAATTCAGTTAATTATCAAAGAAAAACTAGTCGCCATCACAAAACAGATAAAATACAAAGCACACTGCAGAATTTTATCTGAAACAGGTGACATTTGATGCTTTCTATGTCCATATATCCTTAACATGGAATATTCCTACATGCTTGCCCTTAATGTCCTCGAGTTCGTAATTCACGTTACCAATTTTCCGTTTAACGACAGCCCTAACGCCCGTTGGCGCAAGCTTGGCATTAAAATTGTCTGCCAGTGAGCTTTGGACGAAATTGCGTCTTACCACTGATTGGCCAACATTAAATTCCCGCCTACGTGATCTAAGATTGTAGGACCGAACATTACGTTCATACGCGTCCTTTATCTTTGTCCCTATAGAGTCACGTAAAAGTGTAAAATTGTCCTGTCTTTCTAATTGTGTATCTGTCTCCGCCAACAGTTTGAGATTACGTAAAATTGTATAGTCCTGTCCGTGTGTAATCATAGTCTGCCCGAATACTAAGTTATAAGGTGTCTGTCCGGTGGTCTGATGAACGCTGCTACGAATAGCACAATTGACGCTAGGAAGATAATTATCCCATTGTCGTTGGTCATTACGAACGTAAGAGCGGAGAGCCTCATTTATAGAGCGGTTTACTCTCTCGCTTGCGTTGGACTGTGGGCTATGTACAGCGGTGAATTGGTGCTGAATTCCGAACTTGTCAACTAACGTTTTGAATTCATTAGACTTAAATTGGCTTCCATTATCAGAAACAATTATCTCAGGGACACCAAAGCAAGTAAAAATCTCGTTCTGAAGATATTCGACTATGGGTTTTGTCACAAAGTTTTTTAGTGGTTTCAAAAATGTAAATTTGGTAAAGTGGTCAAGGATTATAAAAATGCCTATATTACCGGATTTAGTACGTGGGAATGGTCCTATGAGGTCCATATAAAGACGTTGGAATGGCCTTTCGGTTTCAACTATCTGACCCATAGGTGGTTTAAGACTATATGTTGGTGCTTTGGATGTTCTGCACAATTCGCAGTTGAGGACGTATTTCTTGACGTCGGACACTAGTTTTGGCCAAAAGAAGAATGTTCTGATTTTATGTACGGTTTTGGCTATACCTCCATGTCCTGCGTGCGGTATGTCATGAGCAGCGTAAATGACATCTTTGCGCAGCTCATCAGGTACATACAATTTCCATGAATCAGACTCATCGAAGTTGCCAGAGGTGAAACCTGTCCTCTTATAGATATAATTGTCCACCACTCGATAGTCAGGATTATCAAACTTTGAAAATTCCAATCTTAAACGACAATATTCTGGGCTATGAAAAGCCGCAGATTGTAAATCTACAGATGGCAAAGTCTCTATATCCAAAGCAGCTATGTTACTCTCTTCTTCGAATGCTCGGGATAACGCATCCGGCACAACATTTTCGCTCCCTTTTCGGTGTTCGATTGTAAAATCATAGCCTTGTAGCTTAAGCGCCCACCTGGCCAAACGACCGGCAAGATCTTTCTGCCGCATAAGCCACTTGAGGCTCGCGTGGTCAGTTATGACCTTAAACTCGTGGCCCTCAATATAGGCCCGAAACTTCTTAATGGCCAGAATAACAGCCAAGCACTCAAGTTCAGTTATGGAATAGTTCCTTTGGGCTTTATTAAGTTTTTGAGACATGAACGCAATTGGCCGTTCGATGCCATCGTCGTCGACCTGTGCCAACACGGCGCCGATACCATAAGTACTGGCGTCGCATTGAACTACAAACGGTTTTTCGAAATCGGCGTGTACCAAAACGGGAGCTGACGTTAATTTAGTTTTGACGCTCTCAAAGGACTTCTGAGCGTCGACTGTCCATACAAAGGTTTTACGTTTCGACAAGAGCTCAGTCATTGGAAAAGTCACAGTTGCGTAATCGTCAATGAAACGACGATACCAGCCCGCCATACCAAGAAATTGGCGTAGCTGGCGAACCGTTTTAGGAACCGGAAACTCAGAAATGGCCTTCACCTTTCCCGGATCCACTCTTAGCGATCCTTCCCCTACAATATATCCCAGATACTGAACCTTGCGTAAGCAAAATGAGCTCTTCTTAACATTGATAGTTAAGTTGGCTCGGCGAAGTTGTGTGGCCACCTCCTGCAAGTGTGTCATGTGTTCGTCAAAGTCTTTCGAAATAATTAATAAATCGTCCAAGTACACAAAAACATTTGTTTTTAGGTTATACGGAATGACACGGTCCATTAGTCTGCACATTGTTTGTGGGGCATTACACAATCCAAACGGCATTCTTGTGAATTGGTACAAGGGCCGATTAGGGATTGTAAATGCAGTCTTCTGTCGCGATTCTTCGTCCAATTTAATTTGCCAAAAGGCATCCTTGAGATCCACTTTTGAAATATAATAAATTGGAGGAAGTCTCGAAATAAGTCCGTCTATGTTCGGTATCGGGTACGAGTCTTTTATAGTCACAGTATTTAATTTACGACTGTCCAAGCAGAACCTCACTTTCCCAGGTTTAACAATCAAAACCCCTGGAGATGACCAAGGTGATGCTGGGCATTCTTCAATAACACCTAACTGCAGCATTCTGTCCACTTCACCATATAAAAGTTTTTCCCTGGCTGGTGAGATAGGGTAATACCTTTGTTTGATAGGGGAGGAATTGCCAGTATCGATACTGTGTTCTAGCAATGAAGTGCATCCTAACCCGTCGCGGTCAGAATTTGGGTAATATGTAATCAATTACTTTTTGTAATTGTTGCTTTTGGGATGGAGTTAATACCATTTTGTCCGGATCCACGTCGGGAACTATCCCACTAAGGGTAAGCATGGGAACGATTTGGATCCCGAATTTCTCCCAGAAGTCCATCCCACATATCACGTCTTGGGTAATAGAAGGTATAACCAAGAAATCAATTGATTTCTGTTGACCACTGTACGTTATATCTAACGTCACAGTACCTAAAACTTGCTGTCGTTGTCCGTCTGCTGTTTTGACGTTACCCAAACCAAGTCTGAAATTGTGAAAATCTAATATTTCTGTCCCAAGCTCACCACCAATGACATTTACATTCGCGCCACTGTCCATTAATGCCAAATAATTTTTATTTAGAATATTCAATCTAATGTAGGGTCTATTATCGTCTTCGATATTTATTAAAGAGGAAACAACATACGTTCGAAAATGTTTTCTACGATCGTAAAATTCACGAATCCTTCTGGAGGAACGGGTTGGTTTAAGTTTTATATATGGCTCGCCGAAGATTCTTGCCCTAACACGATTATATTCCCCAAGGCGAATGTGGTAAGGTCGTTGGAGCGGGTGTAACTTCGGTAATTCCGATTTATTTTTAGTATTGTCCAGTTCATTACGTAAGTCAGGTAAATTAGAACATCTCGGTTTAATATCCAAAGAAACGTCGCGTGTTAATTGGTTTTCGGATGTCCGTCCTTCGTCGCACGAACATCCCTTTTCTCGTTTCCCCGCTTCGACAAACAATTAATACAGTTGGGCTTATATACATTCTTAGCCCCACAACCGTAACAAAAAACTGTCCTTGGTTCTAAACAATCTATGAAACTGTGACCAACGTTGTCACAATTCCAGCATTTCCCCGATTTAACCCCACAGCAAATTCCCAAATCATTCTCATCAATGTTGTCTGTTATTTTGGTGTCGGTAACTACGATCTCGGACAACTGTTTCTGAAAAGAACGTTTGCTCGAAGTTGAAGAAAAATCTTTAATAAACTTTTCGTACCTTCGTACTGCACGTCTCAATTGGGATAACCGAGTAATTTCGAGATGTAAGATCTCGTGTCTTACTTCAGGTCTTAAATTGCGTTGGATAGTCTCGCATAAGTCATTTTCTGAAAAGGGAGTTCGCAATTTGTCACAAAGAGTCATAATTCCGTCATAAAAATCATCAAAAGTCTCGTTCGGTCTTTGTTTACGTCGTAAAATATCGTCCTTAATGTCAAAGTCTGTTGTAAAGTCTTTATATTGACGCTTCAAAGCGTCACATAAATCATCCCAGTCCATCAGTTCAGTTGTCCTGTGGTACCGCCAATACCATTTTAGGGCTTTACCCTCGAAAAGTAAATGAGCGTGCTCACATAGCAAGTCAAAATCCCCCCTAAGGTTGGATCTTGTGAGAGTATTGACTCTATAAATAAATTCTTCAATACTGATCTCCGATAATTCACCGGTGAATCGAATTCTCCAGTTGCGAATAATGTTCAGAATTCGTTCCGAACTTGAGCCGAAGTCCCTAATACCACGATCGTCACGTCCTTGTCTAGAAGTTAGACTTCGAGCATCCTCCTCAGCAGGATTTCTATCCATTCGTCTGGTCCCATTCCGTAGTCTGTCCTGTCCATTCGATATCTGACCCGACAAGTCGACATTTCTCATGCCATTAGTAATCATGTTAGCTATTTCGTCCCTAAAACCGCTCATTGTCTCATGGACAATTTGTCGAACACGGGCATCATTCGAAGTTTCCTGTTCGACTGCTTTCCGACGAGCTTGTTGACGGGTCCAAGGTCGATTTGTAGGTCTAAATGCGTCACCGCCGGCGGCTTCATCTAACGTTATGGTTCTGTTGGCCGTCTCCTGTCCCACATTCGTAGGAATGTCATCACAGCTACGAGCCACAAACATTGTCACAAATCAAGGAAAAATTTGACAGTAAGTCAGTTAATTGAAATCAAGTAAAAAAAAACCTGACTGAAATATATTCAGTTAATTTTCACAAACACTAGTTAATACGATATATAAATTTACTACTACTCGGTGAAGTAAAATGGGTAGAAAATATACAGCTGACAAAAAAAAAAAATTATAATTAAATAAAATAAAAGAGATAAATAATTTAAACAATCATCAACCACTGCAAAATAACAAAGTTGTTTGTTGCTCACTTCAAATGGAAACTTTTGACAACAGCCAAAAGAATGAAGTCCAAGGTTAAACTGAGACAACGGTTTGGAATGAGGGAGTGATTATCCGGTGCGGGAAAGTAACAATCTATAATCATTAACTTTACGTCCACACATCCAGAAAAATCAAACAAGAAAACTAAATTTTGAAGCAAGAGAAATATTATTAAACGAAAAGATCAAAGAATAGAAAGAGAAAGAGAGGAGAGAATGAGTCGAACGAGTATTGTACCGAAACCGTCCAATACAACTTCTCTAGTTCGAACCCAAGCCCTGATAACTAGAGTCATATTAAATGAAAACCGGGAATTGGTAACTATATTAATCATGACCAATTCATTCCCCAGATCCAAGTAATAAAACAAAAGCTAAAAAAAAAAGTACAGGGAAATGAAAAGAAAATAGAAAACAAAGTATATCACCACCCCAAAAAAAAGATTCAAAGAGACCTCAGCATCTAGATGACAATTGCACTAAAAATCTAAAACTTACGAAAGCTGAGGCCCCACGTTGGGCGCCAAAAATCTCCTGTAACGATTCTGTTTGGGTGTGCTGAGTTTGGGAACGAGGCTACCTAATATATTCGGCTGTGCTCGTCGGATGGGGAGGGTTGTGTAATGTTCCCAAAAGCAAAAGTTGGAATAATTTAAGAATCGAACCGGAAACTTTACTTTAGGTAGCATATCTAAAAATAATGACCTACAGAGTTAGAGGGAGAAGAGAGATGAAAGAAGTGGTTGCCGATTGTAGGGTAGCTTGAGATGGTATACACTACCCTATGACCTATCCCGCCCACCATGCTGACAGTATGTTAAATTTTCCCTGTCAGCCCAAAAAAAAAAAAAAAATTAAAGCAAACGAAAATAAATTACATACCTCAATATCCTACTTCACCTTATTAATTTTAATAATTTTTTTTTTATAATAAATATTTTGAAATATTATAATGTGTAATAACATGAAATCTTAATTTTTTTTTTACTACGAAAGGTGAAGTAGGATATTGAGGTATGTAATTTATTTTCGTTTGCTTTAATTTTTTTTTTTTTTTTGGGCTGACAGGGAAAATTTAACATACTGTCAGCATGGTGGGCGGGATAGGTCATAGGGTAGTGTATACCATCTCAAGCTACCCTACAATCGGCAACCACTTCTTTCATCTCTCTTCTCCCTCTAACTCTGTAGGTCATTATTTTTAGATATGCTACCTAAAGTAAAGTTTCCGGTTCGATTCTTAAATTATTCCAACTTTTGCTTTTGGGAACATTACACAACCCTCCCCATCCGACGAGCACAGCCGAATATATTAGGTAGCCTCGTTCCCAAACTCAGCACACCCAAACAGAATCGTTACAATACTAAGAAATTATATATTGTATAGATAGATTAACATATGTTCGCGCAACTCAAAAACGCTTTAGCTTATTGAAAAACTAAAAAAAACCGAAATTCCGCAATAAAATTTACTTTAAGAAAGGTAAAACGTTTTTCTTATATGCGCAGTCGTTTTAGAAACATAATTTTTTTTCTGAAAAAAAAAATAATTTTTTTATTAAAATTTCGGAATTTTTGTTTTTAAAAATTCATAAAAAATTGAAAAATGCTATGCTTCTAATTTTATGCAGACATATAAAAAACAACATTGCAAACAAAACAAGCTATAAATGATTAAAATCTGTAAATAACTTTTGATTTTATGTATTAAATTAAAAATAAAAAATAAAAAAATTGCGACCAGTCTAGTGTCCAACAATTATAATGAAATGTTAACGAGAAGTGAAGAAAATAATTAAAGAAGAAAATTAATAAAGGGAAAAATGTCTTTTGAAATGCACAAAACATTCCACTGGTGCACCAAATTCGACATTAAAACTTTACTCTTCACAGGGTTAGAATTATTAAAGTGTTTAACGAGAGTAGTAGGAACTACGGCAAATTTATGGAGCGATTTTACAAAATTAAGAAGTGTATTTTAAACACTACCCAATTCCGTCCACTTTGTGGTGGGTATAAAACTGTGTTTTTGTTAAAACGAGATTTTTATGGTTTACTAAATAAATTGATTTTGATAATTAATTTCGAATTTAAATTTTAATTCTTCATTCTAAAGCTTCGTTCACAATCAGAGCAACTGTTTCGTTTTTTCTTCTATCTTATTTCTTCCCAAAGTATTTCATATATTTTCCTTTCATTTTTCAAACAAAAATGTAACTAAAGTTTTTTAAAAAATTGGTTCAACTGGAACTTCAGCAACAATTTGTATGAAATTGCTTCTGACGTTTAAAATAATTTTATTTAGTTTTGAATAAAAATTTTAAAATAATGTTGTGAAAAATAATAATAAATGCATAATATTGTTGTAGGTAAAATTTGCAAACGGTCTTTTAAAGCAAAATGTGTGTGGTTGCAAAAGAAATTGTTGTTGTTGTTATGAACACCAAGTGAAAATGTTTCTGGAATTGTGAACGAAGCTTAATTTACTTAATACAAATTTGAATAGAATCTTACAAATAAATCAAATACAATTGCAATATTAATTCTTTTTTTATTTAGTTTGAATTAACTGAGGTAATTGAATAAAATATAGATTTTATGGTAATTATTTTTTTAGTTGAATCAATTAACACATTGTTAGAAATCGTTCGTTGTTTTTTTTATCATATTTTTTATTAAATCTATCATTTATTAAGAAAAAGTCATAATTTTCCATATTCTTAAATGTTAGTAATTAATATAACATTATATTTAACTTTAAAATAACATATTAATATAAACCTTTTGCTTCTAAACCGCTTTTATACAAAATTCTCTTCTTCACTAAAAACTTAAGTGAAACTTAAGTCACCGATGTGGTGCACTTAATTTCAACTTAAGTTTCCATTGTAATATTTTAGCAAGGTGGCCTCAATATCACAACAACACAACAACAACAAGGCAAAGCATTAACAGTCAGCTGTTTTTTCAGACCACCTTGTAAATAAATACACTTTTTTATTTTTTTTTTTGTATTTAGTAGTGCTACCATCCCTGCAAATAAAATTGGACCACCTGATCTATTTTGATAAAATGGACTACTCCATGGACTGGTCCGATGTTATGCAAGCATGAACCATGTCATTGTTAAAAAGTGTTTGTAGTGAGACGACATGTCTTCGTTTTTTAACGACATGCTTTCGTTTTTAAACGACTTCAAAACTAATCCTCTTGAGTATACCATGGAGTAGTTTTAAAACTACTCCTTAGTGGTCCAAAGGTGGGTTATATGGTCCTCTCCTAGGACATCGTAATGTTAAATAGACCAGGTTTTTTTCATACGTTTGGGTTAGTTTTGGACTAGTCCTGGTCCCTTGTGGACTACTCTTTACACGCGTGTTTGGACTGGTCCTATTATTTGCAGGGATACTTATCTTAATTAAATAAGACTTTTCAAATAAAACTCAAAAAACCAATCTGTTTTAAATAAGATTTAAGTTTGTTATGAAAATGAACTTAATATTGATTTAAATACTATCCTGAAAATTAGGCATTAAAGACGTTTTTTATTAATAAATATCTATAAAAAACATTAATCTTCTAATTTTCCAAAATCCCGAAAAATCTCGGAATCCCGGGATTTGATTTTTTAAAATCCCGAATCCCGGAATTTGCGAAAACCAGTCCCGATTGGCATCCCTAGTCACGACTCAATGTTACACTTTGCAACAAGTGTACATCATATAGTAGAAGCTTTGGAAATAATATAGCAAAGCTAGAAACAGATCGCACTTTCCGTATGGAATCAAATGTTTTTTAAATTTCGTTTTGGTTTTTTAAATGCATTTGAGAGGCTTTTTGTTTATTTTTGAAAATTAGATTTATTGGTCATAACTTTTGGGAGGTGATAAGTTTTTCGATTATTTTTGCCATGCCAAATGCTTTGTTTTATATACATAAAAAACTAAAGTCTAGCACAGCAGCTAATAATCGTAATCATTTTCTTTTTAAAAAATAAGTCAAATTAATTGTGTTCAATTTAACATTACGAAAAAACTACAGTTTCTTACTTAAGACCTTTTTGTCTACCTTCAAAGACATGCACCCCTAGGCTGTAGGAAATATCGCCCAAAAAAAAAAAAAAAAAAATGAAAAATCACCCAAAAAAATTCCATGTAAAATTGGGCCTTAATTCATATGAAAAGTGACCCAAAATTTTTGGGCTTTTTTTTCGTTATTATTGGGTGATTTTTCGTTTTTTAAATTTTAAAAATATTATATGAAAAATAGCCCATTTTTTCGGGCCATCTTTATTTAATATAATTGTAATTTATTTAAAAATAAGTTTGTTGTTTTTGCTCTGGGTGTTTATATTAAATATATAACGAAAACACTTTTGGGCGCAAGGATTTTCTCCTCAAGGATATAATATATACCGGCTGCGCTAACTAAAGCTTTTCTGCAAAGCCGGCCTTCGGCCGGGCGCATGGATTTTCTCCTCTATGGTATAACAAACACCGGCTTCGCTAACTAAAGCTTCTCTGTATAGCCGGCCTTCGGCCGGGCGCAAGGATTTTCTCCTCTATGGTATAACAAACACCGGCTTCGCTAACTAAAGCTTCTCTGTATAGCCGGCCTTCGGCCGGGCGCAAGGATTTCCCCTCTATGGTATAACAAACACCGGCTTCGCTAACTAAAGCTTCTCTGCGTATATGGCCTTCGTTCGAAAACAAGGCAGATTTTAGAAGCTTTACTTAGCGAAACCGGTACTTGTTCTACCATAGAGGAGAAAATCCTTGCGCCCGGCCGAAGGCCGGCTATACAGAGAAGCTTTAGTTAGCGAAGCCGGTGTTTGCTATACCATAGAGGAGAAAATCCTTGCGCCCGGCCAAAGGCCGGCTATGCAGAGAAGCTTAGCGAAGTTTGCGCAGCCGGTATTACTGTCCTTACTGCCGAGCAGCTGTTGAAGATAGAATGCAATTTTTTACATAAAACTTACACTTGTATGGAACTAAATTTAAATGAATAATAACCACTTTTCTGCAAATTGGGTAATTTTTAATTTTTTTTCGGAAAAATTCGTTTTTGCTTTTTGGGTCATTTTTAATTTTTTTTTTGGGCCTTTTTTCGTTTTTGTTGGGCAAAATTTCATATATATCTTTTTGGGTCATTTTTCATGTTCTTTTGGGCGATTCTTCATTTGGGCGATTCTTCATTTGGGCGATTTTTCATTTTTTTTTTTTTTGGGCCATTTTTCTTTGGGCGATATTTCCTACAGCCGCACCCCTATCGTGAATAGCAAGTTAAATTCTTGTTTCCATGAAATTTTTATTTCACTCGAAGGGATGAAAATTCCGTGAAAAAATTTTCCCTCAATCAGTTTTCAGAGAATTTAAAAAAAGAAGTTGCTATGGTTTCCACAACACCTACTACTTTTTTATTTGAGTAGCCAGTCCTTTTATACATAGTTCATAAGATTGTTCGACAATTGCACAGCAGGTGACACAATTTTTATTCTGGACCTGATTCCAGAGTTATTGGATTAAAAACAAAAATTTAGCTTTAGCTACTTAAACTACAACATATTTTATATGCCTAAAACTACCATTGACCTTAACACGATTATTATAAAGACCTGGTACATTGACAAATTTGCAAACTATTAAATATTTCTCAGATTTTTTATGATAAACATACATACATATACATATGTAAATGTAGTAACAACTGAAAAGAATGTAAACAAAATATAAAAAAATATATTCAACTTTAATTGATCAGCAACGGCAAAAATGATCAGTGTACGACCACTTGAACAATTAACTCAATTTGCGAAAGAAAAATGTGAGAAATTTATAAAAAGAAAATATTCTTAAATAGAAAAGAAACGAAAATTAAGAAGAAGAACAACAATATACACCCCTATCGTGAAATATGTATGCATTGAGTAAAAATTGGTTAAACATTAAATTAACAAAAAGAATCAATGAAAATAAATAAAAACATAAAGAATCCAAGAATAAGAAAAAATAAAGCAAGTAAAAGCTTCTAACTAAAAGTTTATAACGAATAGTAAAATACCCTTCATTGAATATTATGTTATAAATTTTTATTAGCAAAAAAAATTTTTTATCCAATTTCCATGTTCTGAAAATCGAAAACGACTGAAATTGAAATTGATAACAATTTTCATTCAAACTTTTTTTAAATGACTAAAGTTTTTTCTGATTTTGACGGTAGTTCTGGAAATCAAAGGTGGCACTCAAAGTATGAATTATAAAAACGGATTATTTTTATAAACTTTCAAAATAGGATCGTTTTCAAAATTTGTTCGATTTTAATTTTACTCGGAATTCGATTTCCAAAACATGGCTAATAATCTTAAATAGGTTTTTGACATCATCACAGCCAAAATACGGCGACTTCTCCTGATTGTCGTTCAAATTCAAAAGGAAATTTTTTAACAAAAATAACTTAGGATTATACATATAAACATATAAATTTATTACTTTAAGTCTTACTGGAGCTTAGGGCGCTAACAATAACCGTCTTCAATCTCATCTCATTTTGGGCGTTATATCTAAGTTGATTCAATGTTAACCCGATATATCCCGTCTTCAAGTTATCCGTGGTCTTCCAACACTTATTCGTGCGATCTAAACGGATCCCAACACAACGCTTGCTTCGCAATGTTATTAACCTCGCGACGTACTACATGCCCAATCCACTGTCACTTACGCTTTCGGATTTAAGAAGCCACATCCATATGATTTGCTTGGCTTAGAAGCTTTTTATTTGTAATTCCACGAGGCCAGAAAATATGTAAAATTCGTCGCAGACAACGATTTACGAAGTTTTGTAAGCGATTGGTTAAGCCACTAGAAAACTTTTAAGTCGTGCATCCATTTAACAGGATGGCTATACCGTTGGAATTAAATATCCTTAGCTCTGTAGCGTCTGTAGGCTTAGGTTTTTGTTTTATCAAATCGGCGACAAAATTCCAAATGCTGTTCTCGCTCTGCTGATCTGTTTTTAGATGCATTTATTTTTAGGCCTGTGGCATTTAGATACTGCATTACAGGTTTGAAACAGACTGTTCTATGTTACTTACTTTGTTTGACTGTATACTAGATAGTTTCAAAATGTACCATCTATTCGCCATTGGATACCTTTACATTAGAACAAGATTGAAGATAGTAAGTACGTCTTCGATGACAAGTAACTGGGCCAAATCTGTAACTGTCAAAATCTCTATTCCTTAAGGGGGCTCACATACAACATTTTCAATACAGACCATAAATATATTGAAGTAAAAACCTGATAACTGCATGGTTGACCTCCATTAGTTTGTTTTTCTTAAAATTTTCCCAACACATACTTGCCCTTTATCACCACTTCTTAGGGGGGCTCCAATACAAATATTTGATTTTATGAAATTCTTTAGAATTAGAAGCATAGAGGCGCATTTTCCCATTTTTTATGTTTTTTGAAAAAATCAAAAACCTTTAAACTTTATTGCGGAATTTCGGTTTTTTTAGCTTGTTCAATAAACGAATATATATTGTGCAAACTACTCCATTTTCGAAACAACGGTATATCTCGAAAACGAGAGTTAACCTAAAAAAAAAAATGGAAAGCACCACGGATTCAGCGTACCCGAATTAGACTAAAACGCCAGGTGGCTTGTCTCAAAAAAGTATCATATTCTAGCAGAGTGTAATTTGCATAAAAAGGTTCATAAAAAATTATAAAAAGATAACACAAATACAAAAAAATAGTGGAAAAAAAACGTCCTTGTTTTACACCACTAAGTGACAGAAAAATATCGCCAATCTGGAAACTCCGCCTTCATAGCTCTTTTTAATGATAATTATAATTTTTCTGGGAATTCCTTTGACCTCTAGTGTTTTTGATATACATTTTATTTTAAGAGCATCAAATGCTTTCAAAATCTATAAACGTTAGATCTACACCCAGAGAAAAAACATGCTTAAATATGGTCACCTCCAACAAAACTAGTTTTAAAAATAATTTAAAACAAATTATGTTAAATGATACCATAATATTGTCACCGACAACCATATAATGATTTAATTAGTCTTCTTTCCAGAAGCCACAACCATAATATGGTTGCCTCCAAACATAATATGGTTAAAAATAACTGAAATATGTTTAAGACTTATAATAGCATGGCTGTTTTTCAACCATTGCTGTTGTTGCTCTTAGAAAAGACGAAAATACTATTGTGAATTTGAGAACATATTATTGTCATATTTAACCATAACATGTTTAGATGCAACCATAATATGGTTGTGGCTTCTTGATGGCGGAAAAATTTGACCATAATATGGTTGTCGGTGACAATAATATGGTTAAATTAAATACAATATGCTTAAAACTTTCCTTAAAAATAGTTTTGTTGGAGGTGACCATATTTAAACATGTTTTTTCTCTGCGTGTAGACAGGAATTTACCTCAACAGATTGTTCGATAAAATATGGATACTGTTTATATCATCTATTCAACTTTTGTTACGTCGAAATGCAGCTTGTGTTGAGTGACGCACTCATTTTGCATAGATCACTTGATTAAATATATATATTGGTTATGGACGGGATTATTGATATTCTTAGCCAGTTGTTACTATTCCTTAAATTGGGTATTTTAATTATTATAAAAGATTCCTTCCATTGACTGGGTATTCATTCGTCATTCTGTTATATTTAAAGAGTTGTGCGAGAAGAGTTGGCATCTTCTGCGGTTTCGATTTGAAACAATAGTATGGTTGCTCTTAAAAAAGTTAAAATGTAATTGTTGTTAAACAACAATACAGTTATTTGTGGTAAACATATTAATGTTATAATTATAACATGGTTGTGGCTTCCTTATGGATAATAGTGTAATTATAGTAACGATAATATTTTTGAAATGTTTTTTATAGTTTTAAATTAATTTTTAATAACCTTAACTCATGTCAATTGACTAATGGCGATTTCAGTAAATTATTGCATGTTATTTTTTTTTTAAATCAATATATGGGCATTTCCGTCAAAAGGTCCACCGTGACCGAAAATTTAAAAGTTATTAAAAAAGCTGATTATTTTACGATATTGTTATAGAGAATATTTAGATTTTACTAATTTTATAAATTTACTCATAAATTTGTTCACTTAGATGAACAATCAGACACCAAAGTTGTGCAAACGTAATTTCTTATATGTGAGAATGTTTTATTGTATGTTTTCTTTAATATTTATCTTTCTTAAAAGAGGTGATATTTGATAAAAATTATTCCAAAAAAAATTTCTTACATGGTCTGGAATCTAAGGATGAGTTCAAAGAGAAATATGTTATTCGGATTAACAGTAAATTTTTATTTTATTTTTATCAATATTCAGTTAAATTTTTACGGAAAAATTTCACGTTCGAAATGTCACGTATCGACCCAGATTTTTGGCTTAAAAAAAAAAGAAAATACAGAAGATTTTAGAATCCAACCAAGACATTTTAATGTTACATTGCTACGTAAAATTCTGAAAGTAGTTTGACTAAAATATTGTGCCAGGTTTCGCTGAATTACGCCTTTTTATACATGGCCAAAAAAACTACTTCTGTTTTTTTCACGCTCGAACCGCTCCTTCTTTTGCCATTATCCCTAGAATCGCGCCCTTTAGCATAGATAACAGCGCTTTCTTAGTGCTATAATTTAAGGGTGAAAAAACGTAAAATTATTTTTTGCTTAAACTGTTATTGCATTTTTGATGCGTACGACTGTCACGTTCAACACTTTGGAATTACCCACATTTGTGTTTAACAATGAAATGTTTAATTCACCATGCACTACCTATGTTTCTAAAATAAATAAGTGAAGGGTGCACGAACTGATGTACTGAGATAAAGTGAATAAAAAAAATTTAATAAAAATATTGAAATAAATTTTTAGTATTTTAAGCAATTATTTTAAATTAACACATTCAGTTGATAAAAAGTAACTGAAGTGAAAGAAACCAAGCGGATGAGCAAGAAATACTAATGAAAATTTAAGAGAAATCAAAAAATAAATTTTAAAAAAATTTTGAAAAAATTTAAGAGTTACTAAAAAAATTCTGTGAAACAACTGAAAAAAATTAATTAAAATTTTTAAACTTGTGTTTAAATGAAAATAAAAAGAAAGTGTTAAAAGCTTTTGCTTGTTGTTAACATTTTAATAAAAAAAATGTTTTATCTTTTGTATAAAATTTTAAACAAATGTCTTATATAAATCGTTTTTAAAAGATTGTTAAAAAAACAATTGTCTAAATACTTTTTTTATTAAAAATCATTATGGAATGGAAAAAATTTCTTGTATTAAAAAAATGACTGAAATTTAATGCAGCATTAAAAATTCTTTAAAAAAGTATTTCACACCAGACACTTTTATATATAAAAGATTTTTCCAATTGACAGTAAAAAAATTCTTTAAAAAGATAAAAAAACACATAAAAAAGTGTAAAAAACATTTTATTAAATGAGAAAAGTAAATTCTAAACAAATGATAATTCAGCTCTAACCATTATACCCCGAAACCATATTCACTATTTCAGTTGAGCACGTCATTGTCGTCATCAGCCTAAAGAATTTTTTTTACTGCTGCTTCGCTTCTCTTTGACCAACAATTTTTTATATTTTATTTTTTTTTGTTTATTTAATATTCCCGTTCTTGTGAAAAGGCCAAAGAGTTTTCCTCTACCCTTGTAAAGCCAAAACCCGAAAGAAAAAATCAAAAAAGTGGCATTAAAGCAGAAAAACATAAAAGACTAAAAGAAAAAAAAAAGGAAATTTTCTTTTTCGAAATAAATTAAAATTATTTGTTTTACATACATTTTTAATAAAAAAGAAAAGCATCTCTTTAAGAAAATATTCGACAATTTTTTAACGAAGAAAAAGTTCTCATCCCGCCCCCACCGTTTTTTCTCGTTTTGCTGAAGACAATTCAATTCATTCAATATCCCAAAAAAATATTTATACGTAAAAGACTTTTGAAAAAGACATTTTTCGTTTTCGCTAGAGTACGAATGAGTGTTCGTTAGTTCTTTTTCTTTTGAAAGATTGGTTTTTCTTTATTTGTTTTTCTTCGCTTCAAAGTGCTGTGTGGGAAAATTCATAGAATAGTTTGTTAAAATCCGTCAAAGACATTGTTTCGTTCGTTCGCCTGATATTAAATATTTGCGGCGAAATAATTTGTAAAATTTGTAATCCGTCCATGCCATGCGCGATAAAATTTCCCAACTATTTTGCTTGCAAAAAAACGCATGCAAAAATAATTCAACAGATAATAGAGGAGGTGGGTGTGTGTGTGTGTAATAAGCAAATTAAATTAACATAAAAAAAAAATATATGAAAATAAATAACTAAAACAAAATAAATAAATGAATTTCGAAAAAATAATATCTAAAAAAAAATATCTGCAAAAATTACAGTTTTAAATTTTTTTTCGAAAATATGCAAAAACTACAAAATCAATATTCGAGGAAAAGCTTTTTAAAATCCAAATTCTAAGATATTGATTAAAAAAAAAACAAAAGAATTTGTGTTAAAAAATTGTTTTCAAAGTGAAAAAAACTTCTACTTCAATTTTATACAAAAAAATTATTGCAAAACTAAATAAAAAACATATTTTAAAAATACGCATAAATATTTTGACTGTATTCACAAAAATTTTTTAAATTTAATAAAGGTTTAAAGAACAAATTTACTATGAAAATTATCCTTAATAAACGTTTGTTAAATTTAATAATAGTTTGTGATTTTAACAAAAAATATTGAAAAACTAAAATTATCAGCCCAAATTTTAGAAATTGTTTTTGTTTTAAATGTAATTTTCTATGCGAATGTTAACGTGTGACATCGTGGGCCTGGCTGTATGTTTTGTGAAATTTTGTAATACAAATGTTTTTGAATTAGAAATTTTTTTAAATTACATTTGAAATCATAAGAAAAGCCAACTCAGCCGTTTCTATTGTGAACTTACCAATTTTTTTAAAATTATTAAAAACAACAAAAATTACATATTGAATTTAAATTTAATATTTTCTTTTCAAATAATGTGTCTAAGATTATATTTTGAATAAACATTTAAAATTAATTTTTAAAAATCCTTTTATGGGTACTTAGAATATTCTCCACTTCTAGTTATAATCTATTCTAAAAAAACTGAAAACTCAAAATTCTTGTAAATCTGACGAAATAGTTCTGAAATTAAAGAAAAAGAAAATTTAAAATCCGCTATTTCTTATATAAGCCCAAAATAATTCTGAAATTTAATATTTTATTGCAAAATAAATAATACAAAATCTTGAAGAAAATTGTCATAAAACTCAAATTGAAAACTTGAAAATATCACTGTTTGTTTACAATTATGGTCCTTCGAAACAAATTTTAGCTTAAAATCTAGAAGTAACAATGTTCATATTTCAAATTAAAAATTTTGCAAATAAGTTATTATTATTTAAGCTACAAATATTCTTAAAAATAATATTTAGAAATCTTCTTAAATAAAAAAAAGCAAATTTTTTTCACAAAACAAAAACTGTGTGTTTATAAATTATGCGTGAAATACTTTCGAAAACCACAAGAATCCAAAAATAAATTTTAACCGTTCGAACGCTATTGCAGCGTATAAACGGAGTGGCATCGACACCCACAATAGCTGCTGCAAATGTTAAAGCGTATATACTTTGTACGTCGAAGTAGATCTAATTCTATTTTATACGACGTTGCAACCGTATTGTCAAAGAAAAAGAAAACAAATTTTAAATACATACATACTAAAAGCAATTTAATACATATAAAAAAAAAATCATGTTTGAATTTTTCAAAGCAAAATAAAAGAAAAATAAATTATAATATTTTTTTTAAGAAAACAAAATACGATTACGCGGAGTTGCGAGTTAATGTTAAAACAAGTGAAATTAACCAAGTAAGACTGGGTTTTTGCGATCTCATTTAAACTAGGTTTAGTTAATATAAACTAAAAACTTTTGATTAAAAGGCTTATTTTCAAAATAATAATAATAATAATAAATACGCCAACTACGCGCCATTTTAAATAATTTATACATATATCAACTTTTAAAACGGCAATAAAATATTTATTTTAATTAAAAATACAATGAAAAAGTTTAAAATTTATTTTGCACAAGCTAAAGACTTTAAAAACAAATTAAAGTGGCATAAAATATTGATTTTGTAGTTAAAATATTAATTAATAATGCAATAAATTAATAAAAATGATTTACTTACAATCCTAAACTAAAGAAAATATTCTTCTAATAAAATCAAAATCTTTTCTCTTTTGTCTTTTTATATTCATTCTACTCGCTGTACTCTCTAAAAAAACTAAAAATCATGATTTAAACAATTTAGGACAAAATGTGCCAAATAAAGCAACGCTCAACGGGTCAACGTGTACCAACGGTTCTATTGGGCCAGAAGGGCCCGAAACGACAGAGACCGACTCATCAGGGACCGGGGGGATGCGGAAGTCGTTGGAGAGGAAGGGCTCAGCGCCGAACGACGCTGTTCACCTCCAGAGACGGGTGGGACTCTTCAGTGGGGTGGCTTTAATTGTTGGAACAATGATAGGTGAGTACACACTACAAACAATTATATTAATTTTCCAAAAAAAAAAAAAAAAAAAAAAATGGAACCCTTGAAGAATTCTAAATATAATTTTTATATTGTGACTAGCTGGCCCGGCAAACGTTGTTTTGCCACATAACTTATGTCTTTCAGATGTAACAGTGTCTGCTACCCAAATTTTAAGAAAAAATTATAGGCCATAGTTCTTTCCAGATATTACACTATTTGCCTGCCCAATTTCAGGAAAATTAATTGACTAGTTAAGAAGATATAGGGAGGCGGAGCTTTTACCCCTCTTGCCCTATTTAATGCTCTGTCCTCTTTCCGATGTTACAGTGTATGCATGCCAAATTTTAAGAAAGCGGGTTGGTTAGTTAAGAAGATAGAGGGAGGGGGAGCTTTTACCCCTCTTGCTCTATTTCACGCCCTAAATAATAAAAACTACAGGCTATAGTTCTTTCCAACTGTAACACTATTTGCCTGCGAAATTTCAAAAAAATAGTTTGATTAGTTACGAAGATATAGGGAGGGGGAGCTTTTAGCACTCTTACCCTATTTCACACCCGATTCCTTATTCTCTTGCAGATGTAACATTGTCTGCATGCCAAATTTTAAGAAAACCGGTTGATTAGCTTAGAAGATTGGGGTGTAGGAGCTTTTACCCCTATTGCATTATTTTGCGCCCTCTAGCGACATAAAATATACTCTACGACCTATTCCCATACCTAACAAATGCACATCCAAATTTCATAAAAATCGGTCAAGCCGTTTCGGAGGAGTACAAAATGGAGGGCATTTTGTTGATATTTGTATGGGAATATAAATACATGTTTCGGAATGAATGCAGTGTTCACTAAAATGGCTAAAACTCATGAACCAATAAACATTTGAAGACCGTTGATAGTAGGGATTGCTGTTCGGTTTTAACCGAAATCGAAACCGCGGTTTTAAATGCCTAATAACCGAAACCGAAAACCGACAAAAAAACCTCGGTTTAAGGATTTACTTTAACAATATATTTATGCTTAAAGAAATTGCAAATTATACATAATACTGGAACTTCATATGGGCATTTCCGTCAAAAGGTCCACCGTGACCGAAAATTTAAAAGTTATTAAAAGCTGATAATTTTACGATATTGTTATAGAGAAATGTTCAGATTTTACTAATTTTATAAATTCACCCATAAATTTGTTCACTTAGATGAACAATCAGACTGCAAAGTTGTGCAAACGTAATTTCTTATTTGTGAGAATGTTTTATTGTATGTTTTCTTTAATATTTATCTTTCTTAAAAGAGGTGATATTTGATAAAAATATTCCAAAAAAATTTTCTTACATGGTCTGTAATCTAAGGAAGAGTTCAAAGAGAAATATGTTAGTCGGATTAACGGTAAATTTTTATTTTATTTTGATCATTATTCAGTTTTATTATTATGGAAAAAATTTCACGTTCGAAATGTCACGTATCGACCCAGATTTTGGCTTAAAAAAAAGACAATACAGAAGATTTTGGAATCAAACCAAGACATTTTAATGTTACATTGCTACATAAAATTCTCAAAGTTGTTTTACTAAAAAATTGGGCCAGGTTTCGCTGAATTATGACTTTTTGTACATGGCCACAAAAACTACTTCTGTTTTTTCACGTTCGAACCGCTACTTCTTTTGCCATTATCATTGACCTAGAATCGCGCCCTCCATAAACTTTAGCATAGATAACAGTGCTTCCTTAGTGCTATAATTTACGGGTCAATAGAACGTAAAAATATTTTTTGCTTAAAATGTTATTACATTTTTGTTGCGTACGACTGTCACGTTCAACACTTTGGAATTACCCATATACAAAAACTTTATACATAACAGCTTGCAAGGTATTTCAAAATTCTTAAAATTCAAACTCAGAAGAACAAATGTTACGTTTTTAACTCTTAAATAGACACCTAATTTGTGTTGCACAATCTACCACCTAGGCCTGGCTGGAACCACTAGTATTTTGTATGAAGTTTTTAAAAAAACTCTCACTAACGAACCTCTGGGTAAGCCTGGGACTACTTTTATATGTATGGAGTTTTATGGCAATAGTAGGAAAATTTTGTCGGAAAGTATAATTAATAATAGTTCTTCAAAAAACAGTAAAGAAAGAATTCTTATGTGTTGCGTATGCTTTTTGATACGCTTCATTTTTATTTAATTTACTGCAGTGCATCTATAATAGGGCAGTGTCTAGCCAGGCCCAGGTGGATTCAATATGCACAAAATTTTCATTTGGCCAATTGCGACGCCCATGGTGGTTACACTTTTTTTTCTTATTTTCTTGTAAAAAACACTTTGATTGAGGAATACATAAAGTTTCGTTCTTATGCACTTTATAATTATAAAAAAAAACTGAAAAAAAGTAACAAAAAATGCTTGGCCAGGCCCAGGTAAACCAGGTCCGGGTATACAAGTGTTAATTAAAGTACCTGCATTGAAACAAATAAAAAATATGTATGTTTATATATGAAGTTTAACTTTGATATTTTCAAAACCGAAACCGAAGCGAAACCGACCGGTTTTAATTATTTTAAAACCGAAACCGCAGTTTCACATTTTTACGGTTTTTAGCAAGGCTGTAGGAAATATCGCCCAAAGAAAAATCGCCAAAAAAAAAAAATGAAAAATCGCCCAAAAAAATTGCATGTAAAATTGGGCCTGATTTCATATGAAAAATGGCCCAAAATTTTTGGGCTATTTATCGTTATTGTTGGGTGATTTTTCGTTTTTTAAATTTCATAATGAAAAATCACCCAAAAATGTTGTATGAAAAATGGCCCAAAAAAAATGGGCCATTTTTAAAATTCTACCATAATCTTACATAGCAGAGAAAACCATGTTTTAATATGGTTGCAAACAACAAAACTATTTTTCAAGAAACTAATTTAACCATTATATGGTTGTCGGCGACAATGATTTGGTTAAATTAAACATAATATCGGTAGAATTTTTTTAAAAATGGTTTTGTAGCTTTTTTCTCTGGGTGTATATATTAAATATATACATATATATCGAAAATAAGGATTTTCTCTTCTATGGTATAACAAATACTGGCTTCGCTAACTAAAGCTTCTCTGTATCGCCGGCCTTCGGCCGGGCGCAAGGATTTTCTCCTCTATGGTATAACAAAGACCGGCTTCGCTAAATAAAGCTTCTCTGTATAGCCGGCCTTCGGCCGGGCGCAAGGATTTTCTCCTCTATGGTATAACAAACACCGGCTTCGCTAACTAAAGCTTCTCTGCGTAGTCGGCCTTGTTCGGAAACAAGGCAGTTTTTCGAAGCTTTACTTAGCGAAACCGGTTTTTGTTAGACCATAAAGGAGAAAATCCTTGCGCCCGGCCGAAGGCCGGCTATACAGAGAAGCTTTAGTTAGCGAAGCCGGTCTTTGTTGTACCATAGAGGAGAAAATCCTTGCGCCCGGCCGAAGGCCGGCTATACAGAGAAGCTTTAGTTAGCGAAGCCAGTATTTGTTATACCATAGAAGATGAAATCCTTATTTTGGATATATATATTTAATATATACACCCGGAGTAAGAGCTATAAAAATATTTTATCCATATTATGTTTAATTTAACCAAATCATTGTCACCGACAACCATATTATGGTTAAATAAGTATCTTTAAAAAAATCACTTGAAATTTTAACGGTATTTTAAAAAAAAATTTACACATTTTTGATTATAAGTTAAGTTGCGGACGTTGCAAAGTGTCATAACGTCCTCGCCCTCGTCTTCGATGGACATTATGACACTTTAAAAGTGTCCAAGGACACTACGACACTGGACGTTATGACATGTCACCTAAATTTATATGAATAATAAACACTTTTTGCAAATTTAGTAATTTTTTTTTTTATTTTTTGGGAAAAAATTCGTTTATGCTTTTTGGGTCATTTTTCATTTTCTTTTTGGGCCCTTTTTCGTTTTTTTTGGGCAAAATTTCATATTTACCTTTTTGGGTCGTTTTTCATGTTCGCTTGGGCGATTCTTCATTTGGGCGATTTTTCTTTTTTTTTTTTGGGCCATTTTTCTTTGGGCGATATTTCCTACAGCCTTTTAGCAAACTCTAGTTCAGGCGTTACCAACTGGCGGACCGCGGTCCGGATCCGGATCCGGACCGTAGACCTATTTTATGTGGACCTTGTGTTAAAAATACAAAATATTTTACATTATGTAACAATTCATTAGAAATATTTTCGTCTCGACCTTTGTTGTACCGATGTGCTTGATTTATCAACAAAAAGTTGCGTTAATTAAAAGCTCAAATTTAAAACGACATTATGATACTAAACGCAAATCATTTGCAGATTATTTTCCACTTAGCAGTAATCTAAAATAGAAAATTTATTGGCGTTCATTGACTGAACAGGAGAAATGTGGTGAAGCTTCTTTACGTATTTCTTGGACTCTTGCTAAGCATATGAAACCATTCACTGATGCTAACATAGTCAAGGAATGTATGCTGGAGACAGGCAATGTTTTCTTTGAGAACAGAAAATATGTTGTTGAAACTATTCGACGGATTCCGTTATCTGCGAGTACTAACACAAGAAAAACACACGTTCTGGCAGAAGAAAATCATTGTGATGTGAAACATTAGTTAAATAATTCCGATTATTACGCCTTGGCTATGGATGAATCAGGTGACATCACTGATAAAGCACAATTGGTTATTTTTGAACGTTTCTTAGACAAAATGAGACAAACTTTTTTTGAAGAGCTATTAAGCCGAGGAGAAGACATGATGGACGCGACGCGGTGATGGATTATTTCGTTGAAAATGAGTTAGACTTAAAAAAGCTTTTATCAGTAAATACCGACGGTGCACCAGCGATGGTTGGGGCTAAAAAGGACTAGTTCAATATTGAGAACCAGTGCAAAATCTAATGAAAATTTGATTTCTTTCCATTGTATCATTCGCCAAACTGTGCTTTGCTGCAAACTCAATCCTAATCTCGTGAGAACAATGCAAGGAGTGATAAAAAAATAAATTTTCTTCGGGCAAAATCAGCACTGAAACATCGTGAATTGAAAATATTTCTTGACGAAGTGGATGCTCAATATGACGATCTGTTATTGCATAATAATGTGAGATGGTTAAGCAAAGGCTGCATTTTACAACGATTCTTCACCATTTTAGAAGACTTGAAGACATTTCTTATCAAAATTGATCCCACGTCAACAAAGGAATACTTAAGTTTTCTTAGCGATAAAGAAAGCGTAACTTCCATTGCTTTCTTACCAGATGTTTTTAAACACATCAATGATCTAAACCTTAAACTTCAAGGCAAAGGAAAGCTTGTTAGAAGCTCCTGTCAGAAGAAAGAAGCTTTTTGCGAAAACTCGATCTTTTCAACATTGATCTGGATAATGAACGCCCTGAACTTCCCTAATTTAAAAAAAATCTGCAATGACAACGAGCTTGACGTCGGCCAATACAAGACGTTTATTGAGGATATAAATTCGGAATTTGAAAACAGATTCGCAGATTTTAAGAAAATTGGGAATGTCGTCGATATCCTCAGGATTCTCTGAATAAAATTTGTTTGTGCCTATAAATATCAAGAATTAAAAAAATTTGCCCTGAAACTTCTCACTTTGTTTGGGTCAACATATGTTTGTGAAGCAGCATTTTCTAAGATGAACCTTATTAAAAATAAATTCCGGAACAGACTTGCCGATGAACAGCTCCAAGATTTAATGAGAACAGATTGCACAAGCTTTACTTCAAACTTCAGGCGGATAGTCCAAGACAAAATATTTAATTTTTCTCATCATTATTGTAAAAACACTAACAGCCAGGCCCACGATGTCACACGCTAACGTTCGCATAGAAAATAACATTTAAAAAAAAAAATATTTCTAAAATTTGTTTTTGTTTTAAATGTAATTTTCTATGCGAACGTTAACGTGTGACATCGTGGGCCTGGCTGTAAGTCTTTACTTCTTTTTATTCAAAGCATTTGTTTATTATTTAATAAAAGAATGCACCGAAACCCATTTGTTTTATTTGTCCATTGATACATTATCTAAACATATTATTTAATAAGTTCAGTTTATTACCCTCCGGACCGCGACAGTCGTGATTTTTTAAACAACGGACTCCAAATGAAAGTAGTTGGTTATCGCTGCTCTAGTTGATACATAAAGACCTTGGTATTGACGTCAACTTCCACGTGAACTTTACAGAAACAAAATCGGTTCACGCATTTCAGAGAACATCAATTACTAACACAATGCAACTTATTTTTATATATATATGTATATTGATATACATAGATATAGATTAATTAATAATAATAATAGGAAATTAACATAATACAGTGGTATCCCGGTTTAACGAATTATATATTGTCAGGCCCTTTCGTTATATCGAAAAATTCGTTAAATCCCGAAGTTTTTTTTTATACATTTTTAATAATAAAACAATAATATTTTAATAAAACATAGTAAATTCGTTTATTTCCATTCATAAAACAAACAAAAAATAAATACTTCATATTTGACAGCGCATAGGGAAAGGGACCAGTAAGGTAAAGGGAACAGTAAAAACCAACTACACAAAACAAGAGGTAGAGACGACCTACGCGCATTTTCAAGGTTGACCAACAAGGTTGAGATGTGTCGCTTTCAAATGAGACCAATACCAACACGCTCAGTGATGGTACACCAAAGATACAAAGATAAAATGGCTCTCCTGAACAAAGCCCTTAGGTCCCTTTCTATTTTGCGCGTCACATATCATTTACAATTTAATGAGTACAAATGAGATCTTTTGCTTTTAATATAGGACCACTAATAGGAATGTTCGCCTTCCTCTTGTTTTGAAACCAATTAAACAATTCTGTATCCATTCTCGCTCAAAAGTTTCCGTTCTGATTTTTTAATTGTGCATATTGATGACTTTGGCAGCTGATATTTATTAGATAAAGCACTTCGTCGCAGGCCCTTTTCATAGTCGTCAATAATGTTTAATTTTTCTTTAAGAATTTAACGTTTTCTTTTGGGCATTTTGATGTCAACTGTACAAAAATTACGTCAAATTTGAAAGAAAAACAAACATTTGTTTTGTAAACAAAAGTAAAAATGACTTTGTAACGTACAAATTTTTATATTGGCGAGCAAGTATTTTCTTTGCTTTCTTTGTAAGAAAAGAAAATACCTTTCTTAACTCGTTGTTTTCAGTAAAATCGCTATTAAAATATGGTTAAAATGTATACAAAAACAAAACCGAATGGATGCAAATATGTTTGCATTAACTATATTTTGTTTTTTAAAATTTTTTTGTAAAAATTCGTTATATAGAGTACAAACATTTGCTGTTTGTTCGTAATATAAGATACTCAATGGAAAAAATATGACCGTACGTTAAATCGCGAATTCGTTAAACTGAGTATTCGTTAAACCGGGATACCACTGTATTTTCAATTTACCTTACCCAACAAAATTTAGTACCTGTAACAAATTTTTCTTAAAATTTAGAAAAAAAAAACAAATATTTCAATGTCATATTTAATTCTTTGCCACATTAGTTCCGTCATGGCAATAAATCTATAATAAAACTAACTAAAATTGTATTGAAAATTATAATTAGACATCAGCAATTATTCAAGAAAGTCTTAACAATTACATTTTTAGTCATGCAACTTGCATTTTCCTTTAAAAAAAAACCATAACAAGTTATTAATATAAATTGTTTATGATATTTTGGGACAAAATTTGTTTCTTAAATAAAAATATTTTCATATTCACGTGCTTAAGAGGAAATTATTTTAATTGATTGAAATTGAAAAGAAACAAGTTAGAGTGCTATATTCGGCTGTGACGAATCTTTGATACCCTGCACCGACACTTCGAATGTTTAAGGAGTAATATTTGTATGATGTCTATTTATTATTACAATCTTTATAAAAACAGACATCTGCATTAAAATTTGTTGCGCTTTAGACCTATATAATATTATTGACCGACAATCAGAATCAATTTTAAAAAGTTTAAGCTGAACTTAAATGATTTTCAGGAGAACAAATTATATAAAAGCCATGGTAAGCTATGAACTAATCATCCCAAATTCTGCAGAACGATTTCTGGTATTAAAAAACATAAATTTCAATACAGAGGTGCAATTAGTTTAAGCGTTTGCAGTAAATTTCAGAAGGCTGCTGAAATGGAATTTAAGGTAAATTATGAACCGTATATCACAAAATTGCATAACATTTTTTCTGGCCATATGAAGCTAAACTGGAAGAAAGTTTACCGCGTATTTAATTATTTTACCAGAGTGGGCTTTAAATGAGGCCTATGGAAAGTTATGCACCGATCCTCACCAAATTTCACAGTGTCATTTCTAGTTTTTTAAAACTGTGATGTACCAAATTTTGTTATGATAGCATTATTTTTTACGTTTTTAGGCGTACTAAGCTGTTTTCCGGGAGTAAGGTTTATATGGGGCCTAGGGTAAATTATTAACTGATCTTCACGAAATTTCACGGTCTTATTTCTAGTCCTATAAAACTTCTATGTTCCAAATTTTGTTATGATTGCATTATTTTTTACGGATTTAGGCGTACTAAACTGTTTTCCGGAAGTGGGGTTTATATGGAGCCTAGGGTAAATTATGGACCGATCTTCACGAAATTACATAGTTTTATTTCTTGTCCTATAAAACTTTGATGTACCAAATTTTGTTATGATAGCATTATTTTTTACGGATTTAGGCGTACTAAACTGTTTTCCGGAAGTGGGGTTTATATGGAGCCTAGGGTAAATTATGGACCGATCTTCACGAAATTACATAGTTTTACTCCTTGTTCTAAAAAACTTTGATGTACCAAATTTTGTTATGATAGCGTTATTTTTTACGGATTTAGGCTTACTAAACTGTTTTCCGGAAGTGGGGTTTATATGGAGCCTAGGGTAAATTATGGACCGATCTTCACGAAATTTTACAGCGTGATTTCCAGTTAAATAAGACGAATTCTTGCAAAATCGTATGTCATTCTGTGCATTATTCCACCATTTATGTAAGTTTTTTTAACAAAATTATCACTTTTTTTTAGGTGGTGGTTCCACATTTTGATTCATAGCTCTGATCCTACTAAACGGATTTTGCTGAATTTCAATCCCAAACTGCTTAGGATAACTACAAGCAATTTGACACCCAGTTTGTTTAGTTCTTTTGAGTTTTTCGAAAGTGAGCGTGTTTTCAACAGACGGACATGGCTAAATCGACTTAGAATTACTCAAGGACCCAGAATATATATACTTTATGGGGTCTGAGATGAATAATAAAAAAGTTTCACACGGAATGACAAACTTAATATACCCTCTTCACAACTAATTGTGGTGGAGGGTATAAAAATAGTCATTATTGGCAGAATCATCTTAAAGAAATAAAAATTAAGAAATCTTTGGTACAATTGCTTTTGAATTCCCCTACACAATTTAAATTTAAACGCTATTGAAAAACTTTTATCGATAACACTTCTTAAAACACGACTTTTCCTTAATATTTGAAAGGGGCCGCGGTTAATCTTTAAAATCGATTTCAAGATCTATACTTACTATACTTATCCAAAAAGAAGTTAAAAATGCAAAATCTATTCTTATATCGGTTTTGACTAAAAATAACTTTTTTTATTTTTAAAAGATCTTGATAAAGCTTTCATCCACATTTTGATCTTACTATTTTCGATGCTGATATCAAAAATATCTCCGGATTTTCAATAATAACTTTATAATTGAATAAAATATAAGATAATTCTGATTAGTTAGAAATATCTTAGCCGGCGGTTCAGCAATTAATTTTCCCTGCCCGATAAATAAAAAGACCGTGGCTATAGTTTCAATGCAGTCTTCAATAAATTCAATAAAGCTTTTACAGGAAAATTTAAAAAAAAAACACAATCATTGGAAAGTGGAAAATCTACAACCAAGTATAACGCCAAATTTACACGATGTCTTTTCAGACATGTCTAACAAACATGTTTGCTTTGTTAGTTGGCAATAGAGTTAGCGAGGAAAGAGGGGTTGCCAAACAAACACGAAACGATTTTTATGTTTATTTACATATATGTATGATATTTCATGTTTTTTAAATATGTATATAAATAAGTCCGCTTTAACAATGTTGAAACTGAAAGGCAGACATTTTTCTTATTTTCTTTTGAACATGCCTAAACCTTTCACAATCGGGAAATTAATAGACAGACAGAAGTTATTCTTTTCCTTTTTCTGTTCTTTTTCTCTGTTGACGGAGATGAACATTTAACAGTAGAGTTTCTACGCGGGAAAGAATTCCCGGGAATCCCGGGACATATTTTTTAAATTAATCCCGGAAAATTTTTTTCGGGAATTTTCGGGAATTTCAAATAAAACTTTTTGAGTTTTTAATTTGTTAAAATATTATTTACTAAAATTACTCAAAACTACCTACAAATCGAACTATTTTTCCTACGCCAATAAATCAACGGTCTTTTTAATTGCTGATGAAATGTCAAACAAGTTTCTTGAAGTAGAAAATGAAAATGTACACGATACACCATCATCAACACCATATGATGAACCATCTACAAATTCTAAAAAAATAAATGTAAAGAAAATAGAAAAGCCTGAAAAAATCTTAAAAAAAGAATCTGAAGTCTATGAAGTCACGGGTAACAGGCCAACAAATTTATAATCTTTGTTTGATGTTCTTCTTACTATAAAACCAACTTCTGTAGAAAGCAACTTTTGATTTTATTCACATAATTTTATTTAAAATAATATTTACTATGGGAGCCCCTTTAAGGAGCACAGATAGGGGGTTAGTATGCTCCCGCTAGGAGCGACTCAGGGACACTTTTGAAGACTTTTTTTGGCTTTTGTATCGTTTTCCCCTTGCTTTGACCCCGATGAGGAGCCATTTACCACCATCCCACACCCCTAATTTTTTGGCTTATGCGTTTTTTTTACAAACTTCACAAAGTTGGAGATTCTAGCGTATCGAAATCAAATAGTCGTGCACTATTCCACCCCTAATGTGCATATGAATGTAACAATATATTTGGTTTTGTGTGGAATAATTAAAGCTAATTTTTTTTGGACTGTTGTGTCTTTTAAAAAAGTAAAAACTGTTGTCTTGAACTAATTTAATGAAATCATTGTTTTATTCAAAGGATCCCGGGATTCCCGGGAATAGGATTTTTTTTGTTTCGTTTCCCGGGAATAGAAAAAGTCCGGGAAATTAGAAACCCTATTTAACAGGCATTGATACTAAAATTATATTGGTACGAGAGAAATTAAATGAAACAACAACATGAAAGTTGTGAACAGTGGAAAAAAAACACGAAAAATTCTTGTACTACGCACCACTGTTGGGATTTGACAATTCTTAAATTATACTCAATGGCAAAATTGTACCAAATTGAGATAAATTATACCAAATATTACCTATAAAATAAAAAATGACATAGTAAAAATGTATAACACCTTTTTATTGAATGAAACAATTATGAAAGTATAGTTGATTAAGCACGGCCATTTTATACCCTACACCACAGTTCTTATGAAAAAATTTCTAGAGTATACATACTCTATTTGGGACCCATGGGCAATCATAGACCTGCCAGAGCAAAGTTATTTCAAGAGGTAAAGATTCATGTGAAAGTTATTTGTGCGGCATATTATTTAGATCTTCATCTTCATACGATTTGGTTGTCCTTAAGTGATTTTAGGAAGGGAGATTACATGGGAGCTATGGTCAATTTGGACCTACCAGCACAATATTTTGTCATGACATAGTAGCTATCGTAGAAGTTATTGTCGCCAAATTTTACGTCAATATCAACATATAAGGAAGCTAGAATTCAAAGCTTAATTCGGGAGTAGTATTTGTATGGGAGCTATCGTCAAATATGGACCAATTCTAATAAAATTTAAAAAGATGATTTGAATTGCAATAAGTTTGTTCAAAATTAAATCTTAATACCAACATAATAAGATTGTTTATAGGCACAAGCACTATTCCGGAAATAAGTTTGTTGAAGAACATGTGAAATTATGGACCGATTCTCACCATTTTCAGTAGGCTCAGCGCTTGTGAATTGAAACCTAATTACAAAATTTCAACAAATTACCTTAAAAATTGCGACCTGTACTTTGCTAACAAGGCTACAGCCAGCCGGACTAAGGGACATCGTTAAATCGACTTAGAAAGTGATATTGAGTCAATCGGTATACTAAACATCGTCACCTAAAAATTGGCAAGAATGGCGCGTAGAACTGACAATAATTGCCAACTCAGCAAGTTAATTAAAATATGGTAAAAATTAAGCTAAAGTTTGATTAATAAAGTTGGGTCAAATATTTTTTAGGTCTTATCATACCTTAAGCAAGTTGCACTTGATGGTGTTTTCAATTTATCTATCTCGAAAACTAAATTAGATAGGACTTATGGGAATTCACACATCGATAGAGGAAAAATTCTGATTCCAACAGTATACAAAACGTTTTTTGAAAAAAAAGTGAATTGGTATAGCTTATCTTTCCCTTATAGAACTATTGTTACATTTTTCAGCACTGTTTGCATAACGTTAACGAATTATTATAACTTCCAAAATGTTCAATGATAAATTTTCCTGATGGGTTATAGTGTGTTGCAAAACTAGTTCGATCCCATATGGATTGTAACAAAACTGGGGCCTAATTCTGGCAATCGTGATCGAGTACTTTCTCGATTCGAAAGCAATTTTATTTTAGTCGATACTGAACGAATCGAAATTATTTTTTCAGTATTGTGAAACTCAAATGAATGCTTTACAATACTGAAAAAATAATTCCGATTCGTTCAGTATTGACTGAAATATTTAGATATAAAATTGCTTTCGAATCCAGAAAGTACTCGATCACGACTGCCAGAATCAGGCCCCTGGTTTCTTTCAAAAATTCGTAGCAAATCTCGTTCGTTCCAAAATTAAATCTATTTTTTTCTATATTTCAGTTAGTTTTAATTTTTTAATTGTTGAGTTATTAATCAAGAATGGCATAACACTGCAGATTCAAAAAAGTTCAACTAACTTGGTCAATTAAATCGGGGGCTATATGTTTTTTGCATTTTCCAAAAATTCGAATAAAGTGTAATTAATGAAAGAGTTTTGCATTTCACCTACTCATATGCAAATAACTATATTACAGCTAAATGCTGCTAGTGTTAGAATTAAAATACCGATTTGAAATTTCTACAAAATCATTTTCTTGCTATATTTAACCATTTAAACTGTACTGTATTAAAAAAATGTTTTAAAGTCAAATAGGGACCATTCTCATATACACTGAGAATCAAAGTAAGAGTAGGAGTCGGAGTCGTACTTAAAAAATTTCAGCCGATGGAGTCGGAGTTAAAACTTTTTCTTGACGACTCCACAGCCGTTTTAAACGTAAACATTTGATTGTTACAAAAAAATTTCAAAAGATTTTGAAATTAAAATTTTGTATTCCCAAAAATTGAAATTACTTTTTGATAGTTACAAAAAAATTATTATTAAAAAAATCTCTTGTGCTAATTATTCTTGTAAATAAATTTTTTTAATTAATTTTTTTTTAACGTTTTCGTAAACAGATCAGTGTTAAGTCATATTTGACAGCGCTGGTTGAAAATGACTTTTGGTTGTAGTTGATTCCTATAACTTTTAAAAGCAAATTAATCGGGAACAGATATTGATTATTAATTGCTTTCGCCCACTTAAGACAGGAAAAGCCCTATTTGCCTCTCCAATATCAAATAGATTCTTTAAGGTTGTTTTAGACGACATGTATTTAGCAATGTGCTTGTCAAATTTCCCAGTCTAAAGTGCTTATTTTATTGTCAGCTCAGTTTTGAACTGACAAAAAATAAAATTTTTATTTAAATGAGATACAAATTAAAGTGAATAAAACTATTATTTAATATTGTAAACAATTAAAGGTTATCTAAGATGAAATGAAAAACAAACGTGTGAAAGCAAAAATTATAAACCTTCTGTATTTGTCAATAACATGTGGATTTTACATCTGACAAAGCTACTGCAAAATACATGTCCTCTAAAACCAGCTTATGGAGTATTAATGTTTATTATGCCAGAAATTATACATTAAGTATAAAATTCCTTCTCTTTGTACTTAATTCCATTGTGAAATAAAAAGGTGGAGTCGCTACGGCACAAATACATTACAAAAAAAAAAAAAAATTAGGTCCCAGCTTACGTCAAGAAATATTTCAAACAAAAATCAAAGCATGACTCTGAACGTGATGAAATAAATACATATTAAAATTCTGTGGTTTTCATAGGCAAACCGCGTATGTCTTAAAATAAAATTTTTCAGGAGAGCCGAAAAAACCATTCTAGATCAAACTATGAGTTAGGTATTGCACCTTATGAACTTTGTAATAGAGTTAAACCATCGGAATGAGTCTATCAGTTTTTAAAAATTTTTAGAACCATGTAAAGAGCGTTTTAAATTAAGCAATATGGCATCAACATTTTAAAATCGAAAAATAGACATACGCGGTTGCCCAAGAAAACCACAGAATTATCAAACAATTTAATAAAATACACTTATTACAGCACAAAACTTGAACTTTTTGTTAACATAAACAAAACTTTGACATAAGATTGTACAAACAATGAAAGATCAAAAATTTTCATCTGTCGTAGTGCTGCCACCTATATTATTGTACTATGCTTGTATTTATATGTATTGACGTTAAGTTAGAAAATTAACAAAAATCCTTTAAAAAAAAAAAAAACAAAAAACATTTGATTCCCTACGGAAAATGCGATCACTTTCGCACTTTACTTATTTAAAATAGAAATATAAATTTAAAAGACTGCAGACGTAACCAAAAACTGTCGAACAAAAAACTAAAATTTGTGTACAACTTTTCGCTTTTTGATTGCTTTGAAACCGACTGTTTATATTTAATGAAAGGAAGTAAAAGCAACAGTTTTTTTGGCCAATGGCAAATGAAGAAGTGGAAGAAAAAGCTGGTTTTCTACTTTGACTGCAGTTGTTCAAACGCTGGCAAAAAGCTTCCTTAAGTTCAATATGGTTCGACTCATATGATTTACAGGTATTCACACAGTTGCTTAAGCCAACTTACTTAGTTGTAAATTTACGAATTTTTAAAAAACAAAAAATTTTTTTTTTTTTTTAAATTTCCCTATTGTTTCTTCAAAAATTCTTCGACATCTCTGAAACTACAGGGCAAATTTAAGAACAATGTAAGCACGGCTTAAAGATTATATTGCTGTCGAGTTTCGGATTTTTTTAACTGAATTTGGTCAACCGTTTTTAAGTTATGCCAATATATGTAGTGAAAGTGCCTTGATTTTGGACATAACAGTATATCTCGAAAACTAGAATTGATAGAGTAAAATGGAGATTAGATTTGAAATCAGCGACCTCAAATTAGTAAAAAGTTGCAATCGAATTCCAGATTGCAAACTTACTGTTCCGCAGTGTAATAGTAGCATTCTTAAAAAAAAAATTTTTTTAATTCAAATTCGGATGTTTTCACTAAATATGCCGTTATTTCTTAATACTTTGTCCGACGATAACAATTTGACGCTTACTACGTTTGAAACAAAATATTATTTTGAGATACATGTTAAAAAAAATTAAAAATTTTTTTAATTGCCTTAATGGAGCGAATTAAAATGGTGAATTTCAAAAAAACATAAAGAAAATTACTTTTTTCAAGTTTAAAGTCCTGTAACTTAGTAAATCCGATGGACACAGTTTGGACATGTTCTGAAAGAGAAAAGAGATATCTATGCAAAATGTTAAATCTTGTAAATTCACTTGAACAGTTCTCAAGATTTTTTAAAAAACCTAAAACAACTGCAGAAAACACGATTTTCTCGTATATCTCGAAAACGCTTCTTGAGAAAAATAAATGAAGCAGCCCCGATTTATCTTAGTAAACATCCCATTTTTGAGGTTATGGCAAAAAATTAAAAACCAGTGTTAGTAAGGATTTAAATATACAAAAAAGCTAGATTTACAGACAGTTTTCTTTTTGTAGATTTTTAATTGAAATAACATTTTTTCCTTTTTAATTTTAAACTACTTTTGCTAAGTTTATGCCTTTGGCAGGTTCTTTCAAATTTTTGAAATAAATTTTTAAAGGGGTTAACATTTTTCCAATTGTATTTTATTTTAACACTACAATGAAAATCTTAATTAAATTTTATTATTGAAATTAAACCCCATTTCATTTTACTCAGTCAAATGTGTTTTACTCAGCTTTTTTTCTCTTTTGTTAAATTTATATTTCAATCCTCTTTAAATTTCAAAAAAAAAAAAAAAAAAAAAAATTGGGAATATTGTCTCAAAAATGTCGGCGTCAAGAATTCTTATATGTATGTATATATATTTGTACATAGGTTTGTATGTATGTATGTATGTATGTTTGTAGGTATGTATTTAAAAAAATCTAATAATATTTTGGGTCTAAGATTTATTTTACGTGATTTCTGTTTTTTTATTTATTTATTTTTATCTGTTTTTATTTACTTATTTATTTTGTTTTACTTTTCCAATGCTTATAATTGTTTATAACAATATTAAAATGCTTTAAGTTTTTATTATTTTTTTGTAAAGGGTGTTTCAAAATTGCCAAAAGACTTAAATTAAAAAGAAACCACAGTTTTTAGTTTTTAAAACAAATTTTTTTTTTTTATTGAGTACCTATAAAGAATAAGGTAATTAATGGAATAATAGATCGGCCAAATGGCCTCCACTGCTACGCTGGTACATACGACTTCTTTTGTCAACATTTCCGATGGCAAATTTGCAAAAATGTAGCTGGATTTTTTTTTTTTTTTTGAAGCAGCATTAAAATTCTCCTGTTATGCACAGGTAACTATGGTCTTGTTGGCATAGACCTTTGACTTTAAAAACATTATAAAAAAATTAACTTTTATTATCACACGATCTAGGGAGCCAAATCTGTTTACAACAACCGTGCTATCATAAAGCTATACCTAGCACCAGGTCCAAACTCGGCTAGGCCAGTTTTGTTAAAAAAATTTATGGAACCGCCCTTGATTTGTTTTGTTCCCTTATTCGTTCTCTCATTTGAAGAAAAATCTTACATACATTTCTGTCGCTAATCTGTTATTCACAGAAAAAGTTGCTACGATAAAAATTGCACGACTTTAAAGAGGAACCGACAAAATTTGCAGAGCCAAAAATCGCTTAATATAAATGACAACTAACAGATTTGCGATCGAACTTAAATAAATTTTTTTCAAGTAAAGAAACAATAAGGGAGCAAAACGAATTACAACAGAACATGAACAGTTATACCCAGCAGTGCTGTCAGATATGGTGATTTCTCGCCAAACGTGGCGATTTTAAAACGTGTTTGGCGGTGGGATTTTCCATTTGGCGACTGGCGATTTTTGATATTACTGGTGATTTACTTGGCTATTTTTATCATTTATATTATTTCAGTGATTTTTTTTAACAGTTTGTCATTATACCCACACCAGAATAGTGGTGAGGGTATTATGCATTTGTGCTGATGTGTGTAACGCCTTAAAATATTGGTCCTAGACCCACCTTAAAGTATACCGATCGTCTTAGAATCACTTTCTGAGTAGAACTAACGATGTCCGTCCGGCTGGCTGGCTGGCTGTCCATGTAACCTTGTGCGCAAAGTACAATTCGCAATTTTGGAGATAATTTGATGAAATTTGGATCATAGGTTCTTATTGGCACAAGGACCAAGCCTATTGAAAATGGGGGAAATTTCTTCCTCTCAGAAACTATCAAACCGATTTCAATGAAATTTAAAACATAGATCGAACCATATCTATATGGATACAAAATGTATGCATTTTTTTAAAAAATAGGACCACGAGGGGAGATAGGCGCAATTTCTGCCTCTCAAACCGATTTTAATGAAATTTAAAACATAGATAGATCCATATCTATATGGACACATTAGCTATACAGTTTTTCAAAAATAGGACCACAAGGGGAGGTAGAAGGCAATTTCTGCCTCTCACAAACTTTCAACCCGATTTTCATGAAGTTTATAAGCATAGATAAATCTATATTTATATATATATGGACACATAAGCATGATGTGTTTTTAAATCCTGTGGTGTAGGGTATCATATGGTCGGGCTTGACTTTCTTACTTAATCTGGCAACTTTTTTTCACATGATATTTGTTTTGTTATCATTTTAAGTGCATTTTATATTCAGTCCCTACGATATTCTAGACTTGTGTAGGTACTTAATTTTAGTTAAAAAAAAATAACAGAAATTAAATTTGTATGTATTTAATTTAAAAAAAAAAATTTACTAAAACTGAACAAAATTTACAAAATTTCTTTATGACGTGCTAAGTTCCCAATTTTTCATATTTGATAAAAACACTGAGATTTATTGTTGAGGGAAATCTAGCTTCTATGCGCTTTTCACTGGCTGACGTTTGGCGATTTCTGACATCCGGTTTGGCGATTGAGCTCAAAAAATCTGACAACCCTGATACCCAGTCTAATTTATCTCTCTCCTTTAGCCCACAAAGTAAGAATTGCATTGACAAAAATCGCACAACATAATTTTTTTGCTTGAAAAATAAATCAGCAGCACCCACTTGTTCACTTTCAATAAACGCTTCAACGAACGGTTTTCGCTGTGCATAGCCATATTTTTAAGATTTAAAACACAAATGCCGTCAAATTAAAATTTTGCGTTAATTTTGAAACACCATTTACGTTGCATTTATATACGTATTTATTTATTTATTTGTTTATAAATTGCTGTTGTTTTTGGCAAAACTGAGCGAAAAGATATAAGAATAACTAATTCGATATTGGCATTTCCACAGAAGTGTGTACTTTTTGTCAGGTTACGCCAGCAAGCATTTAAAATTATTTCTCAACATAAAATGTATATGTATATTACTTACATTTTTGTATTTTGGTATAGAGCGCAACTAGCGCAAAATCTAATGAAAGAGTGGAAAAATGTGAACAACATGGGTCTAATTGCTTGCTGGCGTAACGTGACACATAGTATGATTGTCTGTGGAAATGCCCATATAAGTTTTTGCGAAATTTTACTGGTTGTATTAAAATTTATTTACTTTTTTCTTATATCTGTTCTGTTAATATTAATTTAAATGTTTATATTCTTATTTTAACACATAAGACGTTTAGTAGGTGTTAATCATCTTATATTAAATAAAATGTAGGCTAAATATTTAAATAATTTTATTCGTTATATTTTTAAATATTTAAAAAACATTGTATTAATAATATACAGAGTAAAGCTGGAGGTCCATACCACGCGTTTTCGCCTCCACGCAGCGCATGCTTTTTTAACCTTACTTGCATTCTACGTTTCAAGTTACATGCAACGCTTTTTATGCAGCAGCAGCACAAGTACAAATAAAATTTAATTTGTCAAAATCAGCTGATTTGTTCGAACGCTGCTTGTGACGCTTACAAAAGTAGAAAGTAAACCTACTTTTCGCCTCAAGGCATCTACGCTTTTGTGCATGTAACTTACTACGTATAACTACACAGATTCTACTTTTTTGACAGCTGCGTATGCTGCGAAAAAGCGAGTAACGCGTGGTGTGGACCTCCAGCTTAAACTATAATAAGTAACTCGGCTCAAAGAGTCTCCACAGTGAGTTTTTGATTGTTGATTGTTTTTTTGTTTGTTAGTCAAAATTCAAATTGGGTTTAAACCCAAAAAAAATTCCGAAATCTTTTTAACACTAGAAATGTACCATTACGAAATCAAGTACGTATCTAGTCGTTCTTTTTCAGTCATCAGGATCTGTTAGTGAATTATCTCGGAGTGGAAGACCGCTTGAAGCATATGAAGCAAAGATAATGTCGAACGAGTTCGGGAGAACCCTTGAACATTGACTCGTAAACATGCCACTCAGCCTTAAATGTCCATAAGTTCACTGCGAAGCATAATGAAAAAAAAAAGAATTGCAATTTTGTCGCAAGGCTATGCAACGCGCTTGAAATTATGTGAAAAATATGCCGAATTATAAATGGATGTTTTAAAGAGTTCCGATTATTATCTTACTACTTACTTACTTAACTATTCCTGACCTCTTTTATCTTTTGTGTGAGCTATTTGCATTGTTAGTATTAATTCCATGTATCTTAAAAGTGTCCGTCGTATACTCGTCTTTGTTCTCTTTGCCGCCTTCCGCTTTGTTTTGTCTCGAACACAAGCTTCGGTATTCTAGGGTCTTCCACCCTCATTACATGCCTATACCATCTCTGTTAACATTTTTCTCTTCGTTTATCGAGTCCTACAACTTTCAGATTGTTTCTAATGGTACCTTTCTGGTTTTTCTTGCTACCCTACCTAGATTTTTCATTGCTGTGGCCTGTACTCGGTCTGAAACCAGGATTAACAAACGTACGTAATAGTAGGGCTATGCATTGTTACAACTCGTTTTCTTATGAAATTCTTGTTATTCCTGGCAGGATTGCCATTTACAGTAGTAAAGGTAATTGTTAATAAATTTGTCGTAACAAATAGCTTACGTGGCAAAAATTTTTGCCAGATTTGACGAAAAAAGCAGGTGGCAACCTCATTGTATGCTTTATTGGCAATTATTAGATATTACATTTTATATTACCAAAACATATTTTAAAGATAAACAGTTTCTACTGTTTTAAATATTATCGCACTTGTTAAACAATGTACATCAACTCAAAATAATTTTTTTTTTACTTTTTGGAAAAATCGAAACGAAATATTCATATCTAACCGCTGTAAAAATATCGTGCTATTTAGTGTTAGCGTTTACTGAAACGCGTTAGAAGCATATTACAGATTAAACAGAAAGCAAAAAAGACTTTGTTTTGTGGAAAATATTTTCAAAAAGCATGAAAAACAAATAATTTTTCCAACATTTTGCATTTAATTGTTGCACAGGTCTCTAGCAATTATTTGGCCTTTACATATATAAAAAATATCAATTAGTCGACGAGTTATAGGCAAAAAATCATATAAACGATATAAACTGCAAAGGTTGAAGGTCGATTAAAAAAAATCGAACTAACATAAACAAACTTCGCGATACGGTTTTCTGATTAAGCCTCTATTTTCACCCCTCACTCTTAGAATCGGCCTTACTTTTGCGAACCTGAATTTGTTCCACATTGTAATTGTAGTTAATATTTTCATAATCAGATTGTAATTAATATTTTCATAATCAGATATTTTAAGATTTTAAAGGCTTCCATTTGTTTTTTTTTTTTATTACATATTATTAAAATCTTATGAAATATTAATTAAAAAAAAGGATATCATATTTATATTTATCTTTTTTACAATTTAAAGGGTCTGGAATATTTGTGTCACCTTCTGGTCTACTAGTTAGAACTGGTTCCGTTGGTGTTAGCTTTATAATATGGCTGGCCTGTGGTTTGCTCTCATTGTTGGGTAAGTTGTGTTTAGAACATTTTTAAAGTACAATAGTTTAAATAGAAATCAAAAAATCCTTGAACTAAAAATAAAAAAATCAACAGGTTTAGCAAATCAAAATCCATTTGGAATCTCATATAAAATAAAGCCAATGGAGGTCATGTCAAAAATACATTTTGTACAAACATTAAAACAATGTTTACAAATTTTTGCCAGTTTTTTTTTTTTTTTGTTATTCAAATGTTCTAGTTTTTGTATGTATTAAGAAAAAAAAAACAAAATTTACTATTGCAAAAAACTATAAAGTATTAAAAAAAAAACTTCTAGACTAGTGCCTTGTAAGCAAATTTGTAACCTGTTGCACATGACGATGAGGTTGATAAACGCCACATTTTTTTATTTTTCTATATTTTTTTCTTTCGTATGAAATGAAAGACAGATTTTTGGCAAAATGCCAATACATTTTAGACAATTTTTTTTTTAAACAAAATGTACTGCATATATGTAATATATAATTTTTTATTTAATTATTTACAGAGTATTTATAAATAGTAAAACTAAGATAAATTAAAATAAATACAAATACACTCATAAAAAATCTGAAGAACATTTAATATAAAAATTTTAAAAATGTTTAATTTTATATCCTCCACAACTAGTTGTGAAGGGTATACAAAGTTTTTGTCATTCCGTTTCTTAATATTCATCTAAGATGCCATTAGGTATATATATACTGGGTCCTGGCTTCCTGTTTGTCCGCCTGTTGAAAACAGACTCACTTTCGAAAGACTCAACACTAAATAACAATTTTTTTATGGGTCCCATAATAAGCCCACTGTCGGAAATTCTTTAGTACGCCTCAAACCATTAGTACAAATAACGCGATTGTAGCAAAAAAATTTTAAGATTATAAATCATTAATTTGAAATTTTGATATTTAGTTAGGCTTGAGTTCACCAAATTTAATTTTCATTAAATTATTTTAACTGAAGGAAGGAATTTTACAACATGAAATTAATTAAAATTTATTGATAATTTTTATTCTTGGCTGTGCTGAGGCTCGAACTCGGGTTGAATTTACGTTTCGAGAAAAACCACATTCTCATCATCAGAATTCTTTGCGTTTTACCCTCTTGTTTCTTTCAAAATCTTTCAAACATTTTTACTATATTCCTAGTATTTGTACTTTACTTCGTGCAGTCTGCGAGATTTAGGGATGTTTACTTGTGTGTCGTACGCATACAAATAAAGGTATTTAAAAAGAATTGTTGTTGCAATATTATCAAAGAAAGAACAAACTAATAATTTCATAGACATATATGGGTCAATTTCAATTAAAACGCACACGAAGACTTTTTCTTTTTGTCTTGAACGCCATAATGCAAATTACATGAAAAGTGGTTAAAATACAACCTTTCTCTGATGTTCAAGAACTTGTTTTTAAATTATTTAGATAATTTTTTTTTTTTATTTTTTTTTTTCAAAAAACTTTATAGCAAAAATTAAACTAAAGTTTAAAAGTTGCGTTTAAGACATTTACAACTTTTTATTGTTTTTGAAAGATAAACTTTTTTTTTGCAAATTAATAAAACCAAAAAGAAATTAATTAAAACTTATGAAGCAATGATTTGAAACTGAAATTTTTTTAATTTAGATGTTTACTTTTTCAAAAATTAGCATGACGTTCAAGACATTTTTACACGTACTTGCCATTATCTACTAAAACAGACTTAAAAACCCTTCACTTTATTGTCTTTCTTTTAATTCTTTAAACTTCGTATTTTTTTTAAGAAAACACTTTCTAAAGGCAGAATAAGTCTTTGCTTTCTGTTCTGTTACGAATCAGCTGATTTGTTTTTGTTATTACAAAACCTACGAAATTGAATAGTTTTTCTGTTCTGTTGCGGTTCAGTTTGTTAAAATCAAAAACTTGTTAAGTAATTGTAAGTGACAGCAAAATAAATAATAAAAAATTCATATTCATATTGAAATAAACTATTTTTTTGATTTTAAGAAAATTTAGTTTCTTCAAATTGATGTGCATTAAAGTTATTGAAATAAACATTGGACGGTGCAAAACTAATAAATTTGTCGTAAATGGCTGATAAGTTACTACAGAAAAAGTAACTATTACAACTTCGTAACAGAATGGCACGGAACAGAACAGAAACAGAAAGTAAAGACTAACTGAGCCTTAAACCTAATGCACTTCAGTTCAATACGACGAGTATATTAGTAAATATGAAAAAAATTATAAAAGACAATGCGACGGGACAAAATTCTTTCAAAATTCCACATCCGCGTTGACAATTTTTTAGGAATAAAATCAGAACAAAATTTGAAAAATATTAAAATCAGCTGATTTTTTAATATTGTTTATCAAAAAATGTAGCTGGAGACAAGTGTTTTTTTATGGTACGAGTATGAGAAAACAATACAATACAATCAATCAATATTAAAAAAAAAATTTAAAATCTGAGCAATGTTTTTCTTCTGACATATTCTTCAATGACTGCTCTCATATTTTTGTTTTTTTTTTTTTAATTCTTGTTTTACATCAAAACAGAATTTAAACAGCGGGGACAGAAAAATAACATTTGGTTTGCAATTGACCCATATACGGAGGGCTCAGAGCTGAAGCGAACCAAGTCAAAAAATAAAATTCGAAAATATATTGAGTTTGAGTAAGTAAATTGGCATTAATTACTGGAGCCACTGACTTGGGTTTATTACCGTTACCTTAGGAACGAAAATTTTTTGATTAACCCATTACAGAACTGGATTGAGTTAAATTTTGCGGCGATTTTTTCACCATATACGTGATATATTTTATGCCTTGGTTCGCTTCAGCGCTGAGCTCTCCATATTAAACTCACATTAAAAAAATAATATGTGTATTTTTTTGTTTCCACCCTCACTGCTGCGTGTATTATTCATTCCCGCGTTAATTTTTGAGAGTATTGTTGTAACCTGCTTCTCATTTGGCTTTCAACAAGTGACGAATTTTTACACATTTAAACAGTATTTGGCCTCTACTACCAAATCATAATTTTTGATTTTATACCTTAAAAGTAAACAAATTTGTTTCATAACAATTTTGTGTATAAAAAAAATATGTATAACCTTTTTACCATATTTAAAGAAATTATTTTTATATTATTAAAAATGTCTGAAAATCGATTTTCTTAGCATTCCGAATCTCTATTAGATTTATAAATTGGCAGGATTTTTTTCATATACATATTTCAAAGCAGAGATTCCAAGCAAAAAGTAGTTCTTGATACTCCTATTTGTATTAAAAAGCAAAAATATTTATCCTTTTTCTAGCCCCGGATCAAATTAAGTGTAAATCTTTTGGATTTTAAATTACATCTTTTAACATTTTTAAAACTAGTCTAAAACCCATCTTTATTACTTCATAACAAATTTCCTCATCTCCACGAAGAGTTTATTCCTTTCATATTCTGTTGCTGCAAAACATTATTATCAGGGGGTGTTATGGAAATCGAAAACGCAAGAATTTGGAAGTTGTTTTAAATACACTTTTTATTTAATTTTTATAATTTTTGCTATAAAATTCTGTTTAATAGAAAATTTGTCATAAAATTCTTTTATTACAGAAATCTAATTAAAAAAACAAAGTATAAAATTCTTGCATTTTGCGTTTTCGATTTCCAGAACACCCCTGTATATCTATTTTTGTATGTTCAAACTTGACCAATTTTGACAAAAATCCATAATTTTTATATATTTACTTAATTTTTCTACTTAACAAGTAGGAGCGCTTTATTCCGAATCTTGTACACCCCTCCCCATAGTATTATAAATGCAATCTTTAAGAGTTTTAAATTTTTGTATCCAATTTAAAAATACTTTTGGTATATTTTTTTAAAAAAACAATTTTCATCCACTGAAATAATTGACTTATAAGGCCCTTATGGTTACCAAATAAGCTGAACATAGCAAGAATAAAATAGCAAAATTTACAAAAAGAGTTAAAATATAAAAAAATATTTGAACTTAATTTTATCATCCAAGGTTGTTTCGTACGGCCGCTATCAAGCTAAAATTATCATTTCGAGAGGACACCTGTATGGGGGCCCTATGAAATAATGGTTCGATTTGCTTCAGCATTGTAAGTACCCTATGCACAAAAAAATATTTTAACCAAATTTTGTTCTTCTAGCTTATATATTGTGGATGAAATTGCGCCCTATTCTTTTATTCGTAAAGATAAAGGAAGTTAATTGTCTATAACTCGGCCATTTATGAACCGTCAACCGGTAATTGTTACCACCAAGTGCAACAATAAAGTACATAAATTATATAGGGACTTTAACTAATTAAGTTTTATAGATACACGTTTTTAGGCAACCGTAGTTTTTTGCTAATATAAATTAAAAAAACTCTTATCTGTGAAATAAATATAAATATAGCATCTTAGTTATCAACTTATATAGGGTCTTCAGAAAACCTATTTCAACAACACGGACAGACTGACATCTCTTGATCAACTCCCCTAATCATAAGCATATGGAATATATACTTAATAAGCTCTAACATCAATATTATAGAAATTACAAATGGAATGACAAACGTATTTATAGCTTTTCTCAATGTTGTAGTATGATTAAAAACATGTAAAGGCCGCTTTAGCCGACCGTAAATGTAATTAAATGCAATGTAAAGTACCGTAACGTACTGTAAGCTCGTTTGTGCACTTATAGAACATGTAAGAACGTGTCAGCTGTTTTTCACAACCAAAAACAAAAAAGCATTAGTATACATAAAACAACACACACAGTGATGAGAATTAAAAATGTTGGAATAGTGACCGCGTTGCAGAAAAAGTACCAAGTGATTTAAATAGTATTAAAACTGTATTTCTTGCATGTATAAATAAATAAATCATTTAATATTTGATATTAATATTACAGATTTACAAAAAACAAATATGTATTATATCATATTCGTACACATGTTCTTACATTAATTGCAAAATGTGCATACACCTAAACAAGGTTTTGATACCATTACAACCCAGACTTTGTTTGTTTGTGGATATGTATACATTTGTTAATTTTATACATCTAAGCATATATTTGTATAAATGAAAATATGTATGGATTGTTACTTATTTTGTCAAAAGTCCACAGATATTATAACTTAAAAAGTACCAAACAAAAAGAGTGATTTTACCCGCATTGCATTTAAAATATAAGCAGCCCATCACTATCTACAACTGTCACGTAACCTCGTAATGAAATTCTATTTTCTACAGGTTGGCACGTTACGGTTAAGTGACATTACAGTCAGTTAAGCATTTGCATTGCTTTCCATATAACAGAAACGATCAGCTGTTTACATTACATTTCTACATTTACGGTCGTCTAATGAGACCTTAAGAATATAAAGGGTGTCCAAAAATTTCCGTAACATTTGAAACGGTCGCCATTTGTGCAATAAAGTGTTGACAACCCTTAAAAAAATTCAACTGCTGACAGTTTCGGGTTAGTAAAAATGGAACGTTATACGGTAGAAACACGTGTTTTCATTATTGAAACATATTTAAAAAATAATGAAGCTTGGCGGCTGCAGTTCAAAAATTTCAAAATATGGTCGGAATAGTGTTTTACCTTCGACAACTGTAATAAGAAATTAATTGAAAATTCAGGAAGCCCCAAAAATTGTTGTCAACATTAATAGAAAACAAACTATTAGGTTAAGGTCAACTGTTTAGGGAACGTTCTCACACATTTTACAGTTTTTCCCTTTGATTTGTGTTTGTACCTTTCAGCACAGGCGATAGGGTTGTAAAGGGTGGTCCAACCAAAATGAACGATGTTAATTTCAAATAAAACAAAAAGTTTTCAGAGAATTATCTTCATATTTTTCAATATGATAGAAGCATCTTTGGCAATTATGTGTGAAACAAAATATCGGCCAAATGCTCGCCCCGATTTCGGTGGCATACCTCTATCCGATAGTCCATATTTTCAACGACTCTGAGACATAATTAATTTGGGCAAAATTCTCCCGATTGTGGACACATTTTGTCGATTAAGTATTATATTCTATGTATATTCTGGGTCGTTTAAACTACCGGAGTTGATTTAATGATGTCCGCCTGTCCTTGTGTTGGTTAAAATAGGGTTGTTAATTATTTATATCAATCAGGAAAAATTTTCTACAGAAAGTCAGGCAGATCGCTTCACAAAGCGCTGAATAGTGAGTAAAAAATCGAAACTTCTTTAATTTTACCAAATAAATCTCCTGTTTTTACCTATTAACCTTTACTTTTTGAAGAATATTTTAAGAAAAATATATTCTCTAATGTTTTATCTTCATATTTAAAGCGCTAGTAGAACAGTAGTGGTTGTAATCGAAATTAGTTCGGAAATTACTATGTTTTACGTACACAAATAACTTAATTTTTTGCCAGAATCAAATAAATTGCTTTTTATCTTGTTAACTAAGAAAGTTTTAAAATATGAAATAATGCTTTTGATACAAAAGCGCCCTTACCATGAGTGCAAAGAAGACCAAATTTGGCTGAGAGCATCTAATATTAAAGATCAGCCAAATTGGTTGTTGTTGTTGTTGTAGCAGCAAGATCTGAAGAACAGGTGTCGCTGAGTGGACGGCCCTTGGACTGTGCTCAATGAACTCCGAGTCGTTCCGGTGCGTAGAACCGATTGTCCTGGGAAGGAGTCAAATAGTTTTATTTTGTTCGCCTGGTCCTTCCAAATGTAAGGTTTTGGTAAGATAGGGTCCATACAAAATAAGCTAGATATAAGATATTTGTTTGGTTTTAAAAATCAGCCAAAGCGACCTATTATTTTACAAATACAAATGTGTTCCCGAAATAAGGATTTTGGCACGATGGCGGCCACAAAAGAAGAATAAGGTCGTTTTAATTTAACTTAAATATTTTTCAGATTCAAAGTGTTCTTAGTAGAAAAAATAAGTCCCTACACAAATGTATTTCCTCCCGGGGGTGTTGGGAGGACATTTCACCTTTAAGTGTGAAACCCTCCGGGGCATAATCAGATGCAGTCAATACATGTCAGCCGGCAAATCCAAATTGACAGATCTCAAGAGATCTTACCGATTTTTTGCGATAGCAGCTGACAAGAGATCCTATATGGTACCACGGCAGTCAGTAGCTTCCGGTGGCACGGGACGGCAATGGACTGACTATTGTCTTAGGCCTGCGTTAGTCTGCTTCTTTCAGATTTTGTTGTATTTCTTTTTTTTTTTCTTTGCCCATGTTTCGCTTTTCCATTGAAAATATACCTTTGGAGATCACATTGAAAATCCCAATTGCCACCACTTGTTAGAGAGTTCGGCCTAATAGAGGATTATTCCTAGGTGCGGTACTACTCAACATTCAAAAGCAGCGGAGGTTTGATAGCTAAAGCTCCTAAACAAGCTAGCTGGTTACTCTCCCACTCGTGGGCAGTTAGTAAGCGGATTGTTTGTCACCCAGTGGTAGGACCTAAGTGGTAGGACCTAAGGCAGGTATCTATGTAAGTCTTTTCCACAGCTGCACAATGTTCTCCCGAATAAGATGAATACAATAACAAAGGAAGAGCTAAAAATTTTAATTAAAAATTATAAAATCTATGAATATACGGCTTATGTCGTTATTATTTTTATGTTGTTAGATGAAAAGCAAGATACATTTACACAAGGTAGACTCGTTAGCGGGCAGACATAAACCCCAATTGTCAAATTCGTATTCATGAGCCAAACTTTGTACATGTGCGCGTTAAATTATTTTTGTTTTATATGGTGACAATTTTTACAAGTCGGGTATTTTTTATAGAGCAGCATGTTTGCACTCCCAAATGAGTCTACCTTGTGTGAATGTACCTTAAGTATATTTAATCCTTTAGTTCCCTGTGGAACATAGGGCCGCAACAAATGTTTTCCGTTGTATTCTATCGGTGGACATTGTTTTCATCTCATTTCAGGACACGCCATGCTCATGCAACTCGTTCTCAATTTGGCATCTCCAAGTATTCGCAGGTCTTCCAGGTCTCCTGGATCCTTGGGGGTTATTTTCTACAGACTGTCGAGTTAAATCATGAGCTGGTTTTCTCATTGTATGTCATAGCCAACTTAAATGAATTTGATGGGTTAATTTCCACAACTCCAGATTTGATATCATGGCAGGCCAGAATTTCCTTTCAAAACGCCTGAGGAAGCGGTTTGCAAAAGCTTGCATGCGACTCATTTCACGGCTCGAAATATTCCAGGTTGCACAGCCATACAGAAGCACAGATTTTACATTGCTATTAAAAACCTTGATTTTGGTGTGAGTTGAGATATTTTGAGATCACCAAAATTTATTAAGCGTGCCATACGCTTGCTTTGCCTTACACAGCCTATTCTGTATATCTTCTTTGCTGCCCCCTGTTTTTGAAATTATACTCCCCAGGTAACAAAAGATTTCAACATCGTCAATGGGTTGGCCCGAAAGCTGAAAGTTCTCGTTGCATGAAGAAGTTATGCGCATTGATTTGGTTTTGTTGATATTAATTTGTAATCCTGCTTTGGCTGCACGTGTAGCAAAGGTTTAAATCTTAGATTGCATGCTAGAGAAGCGGCGGGATAAAAGACAGACGTCATCTGCATAATCAATATTTTCTAACCTATCATGAAGGCCCCACGAAATACAATGATGCATATTCATGCAGTGTTTCATAACTACGTCAAGTACTATGTTAAACAGTAGTGGAGACAAAACACAGCCTTGACGAACACCTACGTTTACTTTGATGGGGTTGCTTGCTGTACCCTCATGAAGCATGGAACAAAATGCGTTGTTGTATAGCTCCTTTATAAGATTAATTATCTTCTCGGGAACTCCTTTGCATCTCAGAGCTTCCCATATCGCCTTATGTTGTAGTGTATCAACTGCACGTTTAAAGTTAACGAACACTAAGTAAAGGGGTGAGCGCCATTCAACCGACTGTTCCACAATTTCCCTCAAGCTGTTGATGTGATCAATACATGACTTGTTTGGTCTAAAGCCCGCTTGTTCTGGTCTTAGCTGTGGTTCAATAATGGATGCAATACGATTGTGGAGGATGTGGGCTATGATTTTGTTTACAATGTTCAAAAGAGTAATACCCCTCCAGTTGGAGCAATCTTGCAAATTTCCTTTTTTTGGGAGTGTTATTATAAGGCCTTCTCTAATATCATCCGGAATTTTCTCGTTTAACCAAAAATTTGAAATCAAGTGTTCTAGTAACGTTGCTGTTAGAGTTATGTCTATTTTTAGAATCTCAGGAGGCATTCCATCAGGGCCTGCTGATTTACCGGAGATCGCTAGTCATAGCCACCACAATATTAAACCCCTGAGGAATGACCAGGGCGAATTAATCTATGCCAAACATCAGCAGTTGGAGTTGTGGGAGGGCTATTACACTAAATTGTTATCGGTCAATCCGACTGAATCTTCAACAATATATGATTGCGAGCCAATGCATCATATAAATAACGTACGGCATGAGATAAATATCGTAACGCCCTCATTTGAAGAAATAGCAGATGCAGTTAAACGTTTGAAGTCCTTAAGGAAAGTTTTCAAAGTATTTTAAAATTTGAGCAAAATACCCCAAATATTATTATGTATAAACATCAAATTTTGGTGCTTAAAAATTACTTTTAAAACCTGAAAAAATATGCATATTTGAAACCCAAAACAAAAAAAAATATTTAAACTTTTTAAAATTACCTATTCAATACTATGGGGAAGAGAAAATAAGATTCGGCAAAGCAGACTGTAGCACTCTTATTTGTTTTCATTCTTATTCTTTAATTGACTTTCACGTGTTTTTTTTTATTTTTTTTGTAAATTTTTTTTTTTTTTTATTTTGTTTTGCACACAGAAGCAATTTAATCATGTAGTAATGAAATGTTCATGTTAAAATTAGCCTTTTAAAATTCTTGTAAATTAAATCTTTTTTATCTTTTATTTTATTTAAATCTATATATTTAATTTTTTTTTTGTCAAGTTCATGTATTGTTGAAGGATTTCGATTAAATATAAACAAAATCATATTATATTAAGTATAATAGATAGCTTATACCTCTGGCGATTTATGATAGATATATTTAGAAAGTGTTTTTTTTTTTTGGACTATCTGAATTATTGCACGTATACCTGACAGCAAAAAAAAAATTTAACTTGAAAAAGTTTTCCTCAGAGAACGATCAAATGAAAATTTTGTTTTCGGCTGTGCTAAGTTTTGAATTCCAACAAAATCAGAAAAGTATAAAATATTTCTAGGTCCTGAGAAAAAATTTGGTTCTGTATGGTCACCAGAGATCAGCAATGAGTAGTGAAAAAGTGAGTAGAGCTAAATCATGACTCATAAATTCTTGTACTTATACGCACTCATACTTATTCCAATGTGATTCAAACTCATATTCACTCAAAAGTTTCATTTTATTCATCGTACTCATACTTACCAACATTTGTAGTGTTTGATTTAGAATCTACTCAAGTCAATGTGTATAGGCGAAGCAAAATGCGAGGCTGCCAGATTTGTCCCCGAAATAGCAAAGTGACGATTTGGCATTTACAGTTTACTAAAGTAACATGAATGAAGTAGACGATTTTTCGGCAAATTTATCTGGCAGCGCTGATTATTAAGTTGTGTGTTTTCTCTGTTGTGTTAAAACGGTAAATGGGTGAGATAATGATTTGAATCATTGTGAGTATTGTAAGTATTTTCTTGAAATTATAAATCAAGCTGAGGTCATTTATGAGTATGCGTATAACGTCGACGTCGCACTCATAAATATTTCTCTTGTGAGTATGAGTGAATCAGAGTAGTTTAGTTGAAATGATTTCTACGCACTTATACTTACAATTGCATGAGTCAGTATGAGTAGCGAAAAAGCGATTCATTGCTGATCTCTGATGGTCACAGACAGCCAGAGCTGTGAAGTCTTTAAAAACTAATTCCAACTCCGACTTCAACAGTTGAAATTTTTAAAGTCCAACTCCGACACCGAAAAATTTACATTTGACCTTGTAATTTAACCTTTGGCATGGTTCGAATTTGACCAATTTTTCAGAATGTAGTCCTCGCAGTTTGTGTCATTGCTCTCTGAATAGCATCAATTGGAACTTCATAAAAATAAATAAACTTTACTCTATTGATAAATTTTGTACAAAAAAAGCATTTTCCTCGAAATCCGTTAAATTCAAATGGTTCCCTGCCCAAGTGTACCGGGGGATATCTTTCAAAAATTTTATTTTAATTCTCTAATAGGTCGATTACGGACAACTTCATTTGAGTTGGCAGCAGCGAAATCGGGCAACGCCGCTGATGTTAATATATAAAGTATTTTTTTTTGTATTTAACCATCAGCGGCCTTGCTTGATTTCGTTGCCGGCAACACAACTTTAGTTCGTTTGCCATCCGTGTTCGACCCGTAAGATGTTTTACACAAGTCCCTGGAGTGCATGAGATTTGAAAAACACAACAATTTTTTCCGTTTTTGTCATCACCTTAGGACAGGTTAACTAACGCCATTAAAAAAAACTTTTTCCATATCTCACAATTTTTAGTCTTTTTAATAATTGGCACATTAGTGGTCTGGGCATTCTTTATTACTGGTCTAGTTTTAAATGAATTTTGGGTATTAATACCTTTTTGAAAATATAATTGTATTTTCATTTCGCTTAATTTATCATCTGGAATAAAATCTTTAACGACATTTTAAAAATTTGACAAAATCTATTCAACTTTTCAATCGATTTTTGCCTCGACTCTGCTTTACCCAATCGGCAAAAAACTTAAGTTTTATATTAAATGTTTTTATTAATTTATATTAGAGGTCACTTTTATTTTTTGAACATCTCCATTTATAAACTTGTCTAATTAAATACAAATTTTGGAATTACTAAACAAAGTCGAATTTGGGGTTTAGTTATTGACAGATTAGCCTCAAATTTTTTAAGATATTTATTTAGATTAAAAAGAAACTTGTTTTGCCCGGTAATAATTATAATCATCATATTAATAAATTTATGTAATATAATAAAGGGTGTCCAAATTTGAGGTATCAGCGGTCAATGGAAATCGCTACAAGGAGATGATCTGAAGCTTTTTGTGGCGGAAATTTATAATTAAGACGTAGAGAATATATGGTTTTGCCACACAGCAAGAGCAACAATGGATCTTTTGAAAGAAATTTTCGAAAATCGCATTAATTCTCGCAGAGTAGAAGTACCACACAGCAAGAGCAACAATGGATCTTTTGAAAGAAATTTTCGAAAATCGCATTAATTCTCGTAGAGGAGGAGTGAATTGGACCCCAAAATCTTGCAGTTGAGCCTATTTTTTTGGGGGTTTTTGCAATCAAAAGGGTACAGCAAGAATCCCACAACAGTTAAAGAGTTTAAAAACTACATTATCGAGCAGATATCAACCACTGACAACAGTTTATTGAAAAACGTGGTTGAGAATTTTGGTAAAAGATTGAATGCCTGCCGAGCCAATAGGGGCTCGTCACTTGACCGACATAATTTTTCATTTTAATCGGAACCTATTTGTAATAAACTGATATAAAAATATTTTTAATAACTCAAAAAAACTCTTTTTTATTATTAAAATAAAAATTATACCTCAATTTTGGGCAACCTTTATTTTATTTTTAAAATACATATAGAGCCCTAACCGCGAAAATAACGTAAGCGACATGATTTTCAGTTTTCGTTTTTTTGAATCAATGACTTAATTGGCAGCACTTCCATCATCTCCTAAAATGTCATGGTCAAATAAGGTACCGTTATGATTTTATAGCAAGAACAATTTTAGTGTAAGCGACAAATTTCATACAACATTTATATTAAATAAAATAAAAAAGCTCCCTCCTGTAAAATTTGATTTTTGGCGCTTACGTTATTTTCGCGGTTAGGGGTCGATATGTATGTATTTTTATTAAATTGTTATTTGATTTATTGCGCTTAAGGTTTTTTACTTAGTTTGATTGTTTCATTTTTTCCCTGATGATGTTACACATTGCCGTATCGAAATATTGGAAAATAAAATAAATGTTAAAAATTATTTATATAAAACGGGAAAAACCTCCAAATCAATAAATTATACACCACAAAAAAAAAATTATTTTATATTTTTATTTACTCTTTTAATAAAAACAAAATACTATAATATCGGAAACTTAAAATAACAAAACTTCAAATACATTAACCCATTAATGCCCACTGCGATCTGTTAATTAAAACCAATTCAATTTTTAACAGCAGGTAGCATAAACTAAATTGACTTATTTTCATGAAAAAACATTTTTTATCTGTTCTAGAACAAGTTACATAAAAGTAACAGTGGCCATTATCTTAATATTGTGACAATGCATTTATTTAAATAAAACGCTTATACTTTATAACCAAAAATTTACATTTGTTAAATAATAGATACTAGAAAACGATTTTTCAATTAAAAGTGTTTCACCCATAATAAAAACTAAAAATAAAAGAAGTTGGATGCGACCTGCAGTCCAAACCACAAGGACGTATTTTCATGTTCTTTTCGTCCACGGCAAATACACAAAGAACGTTTGTAGCTAAGAGACTATAATTCCGCCTTGGGATATTAAATATGTATTAGCATTTTGCATGGATGTACCTTTAAAACCTCATTATCGGTTTAAGGTGCATTACTAAAGCCTTATTGAATTAGTATTTCTCTAATGTCAAAGATATCTAATGTTAAAATTCGATTTTAAAATAAATTGAAAATATGACGTTAATTTTAAATAGACTTGTGTCTTCTCTGGCAACATCATTTCAATCACACAAATTTGGCCAATTGCCCACAGTATGTTTATTTAACAGAAAAAAAACCCTGAAGGTTTAAGATACCCTAAGCCCCTCTAAATCAATTTCTAGTTATGCCAATTTTACGATTAAATAAAAACTGTTAATAAAATTTATGATAACACGTAAAATTAATTAAACAAATTGCTGTTTGGGAAAAAATTAAAAAAAATCAATAGAGCAAAAGAATAATGGAAACGTTTTTGACTACATAGTTAAAGATTTTTTAAATATTTCTTTTTAAGTTATGAAAAAATTTCCTAATCGAATTAAAAATTTGCATTTTATATTATTACTTGCTTTTGACCCGCTACTTCGTTAGCGTTTTTCTTTCTACAGCCAACATTTTCCATCTTAAAAGCTATCTTTCACTCAGGACACTGCACCTTTAACTTTATGTTTCTAAGTTCAATATTATGGAAAACTAAAAAAAGTACTAGTGCCCATGTTCTGTAACTCTCGCGTCGAGAAACTTTTCGGTTGAAATGTAAGAAATTAAACAAAAATGCCATAAATTGAAACAAACAACTGTTTTTCTCACTTAACTGCGTCTGTAAAATTTTTGGTGGGTATAACATAGTTGTCTCGTAAAGAAATTACACGCTTATTTACAGAAAAAAGTGTGTCTGTAAAATTTTTTGTGAGACAGTTTCCGCTTTGAACTGCCAAATAAACTCACGAATGAAAACAGGGCGAAAAAAAATTTTAAGACTAAAAAACATATTAAAAATGGAAAATGCAAAGAATAATTATAATAATATTTGATTCTTGGCACATTTTTTCGTTGCTCAATTCTTTTGCCTTTATCAATTTAATAAAATATACGAATGTTTTCAAAGCTCGTTTGCAACCAACAAACATTAAAGTCGCACTTTACATTAATTGGTATAGACGACGGTTGTATTTTCGCCGCCGTCGATGAAAATTGTTCAATTTTAGTAAAATTTTGTTGGCGTCAACAATATGTTTTGACAGGCGTTCACGACGCCTGCAATGTCACATCGGCTTTTAGTGCAATGTTATGACATTTATAACGTAACGACGTTACCTCTTTTGATGGTTTTCGACATGAGTTACAGACACACTTTTTTCTCACTTTTCGAAAACATTAACATCTTTTCGATGCGAGAAGTTCTCTCTAAAGTTACAGAGCATGGGTACAGATGTGGATGAAAAAAGTAAAGTTAGCCGTATTTCCCCTTTTTGATCCTTCTTCCCACATTGAAGGAAAAAAACTTTCAATATTGTAGTGAACGCCCAAAATTTAGTACAATGTACGTCGTACATATGTATATAATTTCAATGAATGAAGAAAAATGTTTCGTAAAAAAGTACAATTTTAACACCTTTTATCTTTAGAATTTCAAAAAAATAACAATTAATTTTTGTAATTTAGATAATTTTAGATAAGTATCGACTGTAATATAATTTTAATTTCTATGTTCATTGGTTTAAAAGATATATGGGGTGACCAAAAAGTTTCAAAATACAGGTTTTACGCCTTTACTCACCAAAAAGGCCAAATTCCAGAAAAGTACCAGACAACTGAAGCACAGCCGCGGATAACGGATAACGTTGTAAAAGCCACTTTTTTGCAAAAAAAAATTTTTTGCAGATAACCCAAAATGGCATACAAAGTGTCAGCCAGTGGAAGAACGTTGTAAGTTACAAACAAAATGATGAACCGAAATGGTTTTGAATTTTGGAATAATGTTTTAGCATTAAAGTTTTTACTATCATTATTTTTAATAATATAAAAATATTTTTTTTTTAAACATATGATCCAAGGTACATTAATACAAGGTAGACTTATTTGGGAGTGTAGACATGCTGTTCTATAAATCTACCCGGCTTGTCAAAATTGTCTTCATATAAAACAAAAACAAAATAACGCACACATGTACAAATTTTGGCTCATACACACGAATTTGACAATTGGCATTTATGACTGTAATGCTATGTTCACATCTGGGTTTTTAAACGCGTTTAAGCAAAATGTTGATAAAGTTAATCAAAGCCGTTCACACTACAATTGAGATGATTAAAATGACAGATGATTAAGAAAAAAAACACAAACAAATTAATATTTATTTAAACTATTAAAAATGGATGAAAATGCTTTTAAAAAATTGTCAGAAGATTATTTTAATCATTTTAATAATGAAGTTGTGAAAATTTATGAATTATTCAAGGAAAAAAATAAAAACATTAAGCAGAAATCGTGGCCGGTTGTACACGATCATGTTGGCGATTCTACATTACACTCAGTTTGAGGTATGTTCAGTGGATTCTATGGTGTTTATAAAGTGATTTATGCCAAGTTCACACTTGGGCTTTTAAACGCGTTTAAGCAAAATGTTGATTTAGCTAATCAAAGCCGTTCACATTACATTTGAGATGATTAAGATGACAGATGATTAAGAAAAAAAAACACACAAAAAACACACAAAAAAAAAACAAACAAATTTATATTTCTTTAAAGTATTAAAAATGGATAAAAACACTTTTATAAAGTTATCAGAAGATTATTTTAATAATTTTAATGATGAAATTGTGAAAATTTATGAATTATTTAAGGAAAAAAATAAACACATTGAGCAGAAATCTTGGCCGGTTGTACACGACATGTTGGCGATTCTACATTATTAGGTATGTTCAGTGGATTCTATGTGGTTTATGAAGTGATTTAGTTGTAATCATGTCGATTTGAAATGATTAACAAATCACTTCAATGTATGGGTAATCATCTCGATTTTGAAGTGATTAGAGCTTAATCACGTTCGAGCTGCTTAAACGCGTTTAAGAACCCAAGTGTGAACATAGTATTAGTTGTAATCATTTCAATTTGAAGTGATTAACAATGTATGGGTAATCATCTCGATTTTGAAGGGATTAGAGCTTAATCACGTTCGAGCTGATTAAACGCGTTCAAGAACCCAAATGTGAACATAGCATAAGCTAAAGAGTTTAGTTTGTGTAAATGTACCTTGATATAATCCTGCTTGTTAAAACTGTTTTTTTGCTCCCCTTAAAAAATTTTTATTTTGTAACTTAGAACGTTATTCTTTTAACCTCCTAAGCATTCGAAATGCCAAAAATACCGTCTTAGTGGATTGATTTGGCAAGAGGCCCACCTCCGGTCAAAATTTAAACTTTTAAGCTTCAAGCGTCGTGGCTGTGCGATGATGACCATAGATATGTATTTATATACATACATATACATATACAAAATTTATATAAAATTTTAAAAAATTTATTCAAAATACTAAAAATTGCTCTCTCTTTCTCTTCTTTTATAGGCGCTCTGGCATATGCTGAATTAGGTACAATGAATACATCGTCGGGTGCTGAATGGGCATATTTTATGGACGCATATGGACCAGCCCCGGCGTTTTTATTCTCATGGGTATCGACATTAGTTTTAAAGCCATCGCAAATGGCAATAATTTGTCTTTCATTTGCGCAGTATGCCGTAGAGGCATTTGTCTCGGAATGTGATGCACCAATGTCGGTTGTTAAAATGGTTGCAGTAGTAGCAATAGGTAAAAGTTTTTGAAATATGTATATCACCAAAGTATTTTGTGTTAAGATGTTATTTCTTTAAATTTTGAAAAATGTTCACCAACCACTTCTCACGATATGATTGGACCCTTAAACAGTGATGATATTGTTTGTTAACTGTTATAGTGTAAATTTGGGCATGGCAGTTCAAAATATATTTACGGCAGCTAAATTGGTTGCTGTTCTTATTGTTATTTGTGGTGGTGCCTGGAAACTGTTTCAGGGCAATACACAACATCTATCAAATGCATTTAGTGGACCTACACCCAACATGGGAGCAATAGCCACAGCTTTTTATACAGGTCTGTGGGCTTACGATGGCTGGAATAACTTGAACTATGTTACGGAGGAGATTAAGAATCCGAGCAAGAATTTACCACGATCCATAGTAATTGGAATACCATTGGTTACTTTGTGTTATGCTTTGATTAATATTTCCTATTTAGCGGCTATGTCACCCACCGAAATGGTTGAGTCTGAGGCTGTAGCGGTAACATTTGGTAATCGTATATTGGGCGCCATGGCCTGGTTGATGCCATTGAGTGTGACGATCAGTACATTTGGCAGTGCAAATGGTACATTATTTGCAGCAGGAAGGTATATTGAAATAATTTAAAAATATATATTGTAAGCCTTTAAATAAAAATTTTATATTTTTGATTACAGATTATGCTTTGCTGCTTCTCGTGAGGGTCATTTGCTAGATATCTTATCTTACGTTCATGTACGCCGTCTGACCCCAGCACCAGGTCTTATATTCCATGTATGTAGACATTTTTCACACTTTTTACTTCCCTTATTTATTTATGTTATTCTCTTGTTTTAGTCTTTAATTGCTGCTGCAATGGTTTTGTATGGTACCATAGATTCATTAATTGACTTCTTTAGTTTTACCGCTTGGATTTTCTATGGTGGCTCTATGTTGGCCCTCATTGTGATGCGTTTCACCAAACCCAACTATCCAAGGCCATATAAAGTGCCTATTATCATTCCCGTTGTGGTTCTGGTGATCTCAATGTATCTGGTGGTGGCACCTATTATCGATTCTCCACGTATTGAATATTTGTATGCATTACTCTTCATATTTGCCGGTTTGATATTCTATGTGCCATTTGTTAAATTAGGAATGACACCAAGATTTATGAGTAAGTTTTACGAGTGTATAGAAAATAGGTGGAAGTTAAGTTTATCAGTAGCAAAAATGTAGTCAAGTTTAAATTTTAAATATTGCATAGATATCAAAAAATAGCTTATCAAATATTTTTAATTTTCGACAATAAAATGGGAATAGTTTTAAAAATTCTTTTAGCTTGTATACCTTACAACACCATAGCTGGGAAGGGTATTATACGTATATTTGGGTGTTTTTGAAGCCCACAAGGTCCATTTTTCGTATACCAGATTTTTTGGATTAAGAACGAGTCATATTTAAATTTGTCAAAAAGGTGCATTGTTTTAACAAATCATCTTCTGGGAAAGGTTGAATTTTCTGTAACATAAACAACATAAAACATTTCATTAAGTTGAATCTAAAATTTTCCAAAGCCCCCCTTACAGTATTAACTTCCAAAAATCATTTAACATGCCATTCCACTCTTCAAAATATCAGAACTGTCACAAAATTATCGTGGATAATGATTTGGTTGACATTTCATTCTAACCTACCTCAAAATTATTGTCTGTAATAGCCGGCCTCTGGGAGAACTCGAGCGGTTTCAGTTTTAGTAAACTTATTATTGAATTTTTGTATACCCTTCACCACAGGTGGAATGGGTATATATAAGTTTGTCCTTCCGTTTGTAATTTCTACAATGAGTCCCTATGAGTTGCGAAACTGATTAAACGATGTCCGTCTGTCCGCGTGCACGTTGGAAGGGATTTTCCGGATATATATATATATCACATCATTTTTCGCTGTTGAAATTCTGCCAGTTCAATAAATGACTGAGATATGAGCAGAAAACCATGACTGCATTAAATTTTACCTATAAATCCCTTGCTTTTGTTTACTTCTGGAAAACGGCAAGAGCCGAAATAATAAAATAAATAAAACCCATAAATTTCTTATCAAAGAATTGTTTAGGAATACAACATTTTTAATTAACAAGATTTTGTTTGTCGTGCTAAATTCCCAATTTGCATTCTTGATAAAAAAAAACACTGAAATTTAATGTTGATGGGATAAGCTATTCCCAGGCGCATTCACTGGTTGCTTAGGCCAGATCATCAGGAAACTTCATCCAAAGATTTTAGAAAAATTAAAGATTTATACAAATAAAACTGTTAAGCAAATAAGAATTATAAGCAGTTTTACTTGTAACATTATCAAAGCCTAAACAAAAACAACTACAATAAACAGTGAGCTTATCTCTTCTTACATTACCCACTACAATTGGTTGGAGTTCTCCAAGTTTTGCATTCCCAAACATTACTTTGATAATAAACTGGCAAGTGCACGGCCTTAAAAACCGAACTGGGAACATGCCTTATTTTTGATTTTTTGCGAAAATAATAAAGCAAGTTGTTTTTGTTTTTATTTTGTTTTTTCTTAAACTACTTACAACTATGTTTGGAGAATTCCAACCAATTGTAGTGGGGAACGTTAGAAGAGATTATGAAAATTGGGAATTGGGAATTAAGCACGACAAACAAAATCTTGTTGATTATAAATTTCTTTATCTGCCTGTTTAACGATTTTGATTTGATTGATTGATTTTCGCATAGAAAATTATATTTAAAACAGAGATCTGCAAAATACGACACATGTGCGAATGCTCTCACACAAATAAAGAGAGCATGCGAAAATAATTTGTATTTTTACTCGAAAACACTGAACAAACAAAAACAATTACGCTCAAAAATAAACAACCAAGAGAAACAAGAAATGTAAATGTATGTGTTTGGCGGACTCTGATTTAAAACCAAATTCGAAAATTTGTTTTTGTTTTTAATGTAATTTTCTATGCGAACGTTAACGTTCGAAATTGATGAACAGGCTGTATATCTGGAGAACAAAAACAGCCAAAGTTTCCGAATTAGGTACAAACATTTCGGTTATCAATACACAAGATTTTGAAAAGTGGGCATGGAATAAAATAGTTTTTTATATCTAAATAACGGTAAGAGAATTTTTGTTCAAATTTGGTACACATAGCTGTGTTATTATTACAAAACCTCTTTAAAAATATGGACGGGATTGGAGAAGGGTGCGTGTTACAGATTTCTGTATACCTTAAGAACGGCAAGAGCAAAAGTTTTGAAATTAGGAACAATCATCTTGATTATCAATACACAACATCCGACAAAATGTAGGTGGGTTTGGGAAGTGGGCGTGGCACAAAATAGTTAAGCCATATTTAGAAAAAAGTTCTCACCGTGTACATATCGCACACTAAATCATAAGCAGGCACAACTCCAAATTTATCAAAATCGCTTTTTTGTATCCATTTCACAAATCAATGCGACTACGAAAATTTCGTTTAAGATTAATGGTGTTTTCTTTTCTAAAAAATAATAATGCATTATATTTGTGTAATATATTTAACAGGTTACACGTACCCTTTCAAAGTGATACATTTTTCTAAATTACAATGGAACAAAATAATAGCTACGTTTTACACTCAACACTAATGTGTATTTAGCGAATTAAATATTGAATGCAAAGTTTGTACTAAAAGCGATATTCACCACGCTTGTAGCAATTTTCAACATTAAATTTTCAAAGAATTACATAAGCGTTAACAGCACTGATTTTCAATAATAAATGTCAGCTGTTGTTAAAAATGTTGCGACAAAAAAATATAATTATTAAATACAAGTAAAACAAACGAAAAACAAAAAGTTTTTATATCCATCACAATATAACTAAAAATCACAATATAACGCAAATTGTACGTAAACACAAGAAAAAACTTAATAAAAAAAATACTTGCTTGCATAAAAAAGTACTTTACGCAGATGCAAAAAAGGGTATTATCTCACACTCAGTTATAACTGCGGGCAAGAAATGGAACAAATTTGCCATTTATTGTTGCAACATATTTAGAAAGGAAAACGACAACTTTTCACATGTTTGCATATATTTTTAGAATAGAACAAAAAGCCGCGCGAATTGTAGCATACATGGAACATTTTTGTCAGAAAAGAAAACACCATAAGTATGCGACATTTTTTTACTGTTCCATTTTGAATCAGATTTTTTTTACCAATAAGCAATAGAAATACAAATTAAAAACCACAATGCATATTAATGCTACTGCTTAAGCAGTAATAAAAGTTATAGCAATTAAATATTTAGAAATTGTAGCATTTTTAACACTGTATTTAGTTTTATTAACAGTTAATTAATATAACATAACAATTTTCACGATTATTATAACTTTTTTATTTTTCATTTTTAGACAAAGTAACATTATTCTTCCAATTATTATTGGAAGTAGTTCCCACCTCGACAATGGGCATGTTCGACTGAAAAAATAAACATCAACAACAATTTCAACCAGATATATGCTCAACAACAAAACACTAACGAGACATTTGCATAATGTGAAAGGCAATGGAATTGTGTATCAGAGAAATGATTATACATTGTATTAAATAATATATCGTTGTTAAGCTATAAAATAGTTTTTGACACAAATATTCTAAAGAAAACCAAATCAAATACAAAAAAATATATATACTTATATACATACTATATACCTGTATATATCTACATATATATCAGGGACCGTAACAGTTATACCTTTTTTCATAAAAGTCAGATGAAAACAGTTATTTTTTGATTTTTATTTTTTTGAACAAAAATAACTGTTATTTTTTGATTTTTATTTTTTCGATCAAAAGTAACAGTTATTTTTTGATTTTGATTTTTTCGAGCAAAAATAAAAGTTATTCTCTAAAGAAATGTACGTGATTTAATAATTTAGTTGAATTAAAATTTTTATTTTAGTGTGTAATTATCATTGGAATTTCTTATGCACATTAAAATAATTATTATAAGTCATCTAAATTATTAAAACACGTACATTTCTTTAGAGAATAACTTTTATTTTTGCTCGAAAAAATAATAATCAAAAAATAACTGTTACTTTTGATCGAAAAAATAAAAATCAAAAAATAACAGTTATTTTTGTTCAAAAAAATAAAAATTAAAAAATAACTGTTATTTTTGTTCAAAAAAATAAAAATCAAAAAATAACTGTTATTTTTGATCGAAAAAATAAAAATCAAAATTTTAAAAATCAATATATTTTATCATTGACAAGTGCATAAGGAACAATATGGTATACTTGAATCAGTTTTTCGACGTTTACTTCTATGTGCTTTTTTTGTTTTAAAATTCCAATATAACTGTTATTTTCGGTCCCCGATATATATATATGAAAACTATGGTAAACCAAACATTCATATTAAAAGAATTACAAAGATTTAAATTATTAAAATATAAATTATATGTATATTTTATAGATTTTAAGAAAAAAAAACTTGTGAACATTTTAAAAAGCAACTTGTTACTTAAAATTTCAAGTATTTGTTAACAAAAAATTATATAATTATTATTATATTTTTAATAATTTTAAGGTTTTGTTTATCTTTTTTTATAAATTTTACAAATAAAAACATAATTTAAAATATTAATGGTCCTAGGCTATTTGAATCAAAAAATAGAACAAATATCAAACAAATGAGTTACAAAAAACAATTCTAAATTGTTAAAATTTCAGTTAAAAAAATGATTTTTTAATCAACAAAATAGTGTAATGAAACGAGTTAAATTACTTCAAAACTTTGAGTTTTAATTGCTACATTGAAAAATAAAACTTGTTTACCACACTTTTGTAATTTCAGTTCTAATAGTTGTTTAATTACCCAGCAAACAAAATTGTTTGTTCAGTTTTGATTTTACAAATTTTAGGAATATTAAAAATATATTTTTTTAAATTTTCATTACAAAAAGTAAACAAAGTTTATAAACGAACACATCTAATATCTTTACAGGTTTTTAAGCTTTTAAGCAATATTATTATTCATTAAATATAAATAACTATTTTTATTAAAATATTAAAATCTATTTTTATTTACATACATACATGTTTAAATATAATATTAGATTATAAAAGACAAAATACTAAAAACAAAGTTAAACTTTCAAGTTTTCGGCTCTTTGCATTTTGTGTTTTTTTAACAAATTTTTTATTATTTTTTGTAAGTTTAAAATATCTACGATTTAAAAAAACATTTGGGCTTATTATTAAGTATTTAATTATAATATATTTTTTATTATTAAAATTAATAATTATAGTTTTAATTCTTGAAATGTATTCATGGAAACATTAAGATTTTCGTAAATAAAGTTTAAAAAAACAACAAATAATGTCACGGGGGTAAGCGTTTATTAAATTTAAAAGGATTTTTTGCTCTTTTAAATGGAAATAAAAAAATATTTCCTATAATAAGAACGATTCTTTTGTGGTATATTTTACTTTAAATCAAGTAAGAGTTATATATTCGGCTATGCCGAATGTTTTATACTTTGTCGGATACTTGAATGGTAGTTGGGCAAGAAACGATATTGAAAATGGAATAAAGACCTGCACGAGTGTATCAGTAAGTATTGTTGAAAAGGATACACCAGATATATATCTGTTACTACTGATATAAATGAGAGAATGAGTGTAACTGATATTGTATGGTTTTGCTTTTGCCCACTTACCATATCTTAAAAACAAAAACAGATGCTTATGGTTTTGGATTGAGTGTGTCATAACATTTTTTTTTTGCTTACAAACATCTGTTGTCACCGTAAGTATTTCTACAATATCTGTGGTAATCTGTTGTATTTTTAAATATTGTTGGCGAGTTGATGAAAATAAGAGAGTTTGTAAAAATTTGTATAAGATCTCAACCAGGGGTGCCAGATGGTTGTAGTAAAAAATCGGCATATTTTCAAAAACAAATCGGAAATCAAATTATGAAAAAAACGGCAAATTAAAATTACTGTTTTAAACACAATAAAACATATTTTTAGTGACAAAAACAACAAAGCAAAACCATTAACCATTACATAATGCTTTAAAAAAAATAAATAAAAATAAATGTTTTATAAATAAATTTTATTTAATTAAAAAAATACGGGGTATCTGATAGCAGATTTATATTTTCAAACTTAAATAAAAATTTTAATAATTGACACAAGGTTTTATTAAAAGCATTAAACGGTAGAATGGAAATGCGGTTTTTTAAAGATTATGTCATCCACATGTCTTGTGTCGACTTGAACACACTGTTCAACACGGAGCCTTGTTTTTCGAGAATTTAAAAAAATAAATGACCCAATTTTCTCATGCGTGGATAAGGCACACCAAAAATTTACCCTGGGGCAATGTAAAGGTATTTGATGTTTCAATCGAAGGTTTTAGGTTCTTGGAGACCACCCAGCAAAAACTTTACTTACAATCCTACTTTTAATGACTTCCAGAATTCATTACTTTGTAGCTTTATTCACCACTTTTTGCATAATTAGTTATATATTAAATAATAACTTTATTATTATATCTTAAATATACAGAAAAATTTAAATTTTCATTATGACAATAAAAATGTCATTATAGTCATTATAGTCAAAAAACATAGTTTTTTAATACAAAAACTACACTGCCCCTGTAGACTAGCTGGTAGCGAGCTGCGCGATCGAATCCCGCCAGAGACAGAAAAAAAATAAAATAAAGTAAAATAAAATAAGAAAAAATAAAATAATTAAAAAAAATAAAAAATAAAATAATTAAAAAAAATAAAAAAATTTTTACTTTATTGACTTTGTGTAACTATATATTTTTATAAAAATTTTAAGTATAAAAATAACATATTACTTTTTAGATTATAATAGGCTAAATTATAAAGGATTACTTTTGGGACATCTCGAACAAAAATAAGTACTTTTTCTAGTAGAAAAGTAAGTAGTCGGCTCGTCAAATTCTCATTATTTTTGCTTATTTTGTAAGCAAAGACATATGGCAGCCTTAAAATTTAGGTTTTTATAAAATTTTTAATTTTTTTTGTACGGGAGGTACCACGCCCACTTCTCCAATCCCGCCCACATTTTGTAGGATGGTGTGTATTGACAACCTAATTGTGTGTACCTAATTTGGAAACTTTGGCTTTTTCCGTTCACCAGATATACAGCAAAAAGTAATAAAAATACAACAACAACAATGGATTTTTTTAGAAAAATAGAGGTAGTTGTGGTTTTTTGCTCATAACTCAGCCATTTTTTAACCGATTTGACAGATTAATATACCGACGTGTTAAAGAATAAATTTACCGTTTACTTTAGTTATAAAGCTTGGACTCGGGGAGATCTATGGTTCCCGAAAGTGGGTATTTTAATAAAAAAAATTTTTGGCCATAACTTTTTTGTGTCTGAACCGATTTTCCCGAGTCTTATGTAAAATATGTTCTACTAAAAATTTCCAATATTTTGGTATGTAAGTCATATCCATAGGACATATGGCAGCCTTAAAATTTAGGTTTTTATAAAATTTTTAATTTTTTTTGTACGGGAGGTACCACGCCCACTTCTCCAATTCCGCCCACATTTTGTAGAATGGTGTGTATTGGCAACCTAAATGTGTGTACCTAATTTGGAAACTTTGCCTTTTGCCGTTCCCCAGTTATACAGCAAAAAGTAATAAAAATACAACAACCACAAGGGATTTTTGGGAAAAATTAGAGGTAGTCGTGGTTTTTTGCTCATATCTCAGCCATTTGTCGACCGATCTGGCTGAATTTCAATAGCAAAATTATAATAAGAATACCTGACAGAAAGATACCCCAACGAAGCTCCCATCATGTCTGGGGGCTTCGGAAAACCCATTTCAACAGACAGACGGACAACCGGATTTGAACTTCGCTTTTCATAAGAACCCAGAATATATATACTTTATAGGGTGTAGGATCAATATTGTAGAAATTACAAACGGAATGACAAAGTTATATATACCCTTTTACCTTCGGTGAAGGGTATAAAAAAAGAAAAGCCAAAATTTCGCAAAACATTTTTTTTAATTATTGCGAAAGTACTTGTAGGCATCTAAAAAATTTAACATATATCAAAATATGCCTCAAAAAGGCAAAAAATTCGCTAAAAACTTAAAAGATGCTGCAAAAAGGCTCTTTTGACTTAATTACGCAAAATACTGCAAATGGTAAAATACCCTGCAAATAATAGGACCAGTCCAAACACGCGTGTAAAGAGTAGTCCACAAGGGACCAGGACTAGTCCATAACTAGCCCAAACGTATGGAAAAAACCTGGTCTATTTAACATTACGATGTCCTAGGAGAGGACCATATAACCCACCTTTGGACCACTAAGGAGTAGTTTTAAAACTTCTCCATGGTATACTCAAGAGGATTTGTTTTGAAGTCGTTTAAAAACGAAAGCAAGTCGTTAAAATACGAAGACATGTCGTCTCACTACAAACACTTTTTAACAATGACATGGTCCATGCTTGCATTACATCGGACTAGTCCATGGAGTAGTCCATTTTATCAAAATGGATTAGGTGGTCCAATTTTATTTGCAGGGTATGTTAAAATATGCACTTACAAATCGATGCCTGAATTCATAAAAAAGCTCTAAAACGGATAAATATATTGTTTCTGCCTTCATTGGTCGCACAAAGAAAAACATACAATCTGTTCAAATTTGTGAAAAATGTTGAGCAACATTAATTATTTCACACGAAAATTTTGACATGTATCGATGTTACCTATCATGCGAGTTTGTACAATTTGACGTTTTTATTCCTGAAAAGTATGCGACATTGTTTTGCGTATGTAAACTAAAGACCTGCACGAGTGTATCAGTAAGTATTGTTGAAAAGGATACACCAGATATATATCTGTTACTACTGATATAAATGAGAGAATGAGTGTAACTGATATTGTATGGTTTTGCTTTTGCCCACTTACCATATCTTAAAAACAAAAACAGATGCTTATGGTTTTGGATTGAGTGTGTCATAACATTTTTTTTTTGCTTACAAACATCTGTTGTCACCGTAAGTATTTCTACAATATCTGTGGTAATCTGTTGTATTTTTAAATATTGTTGGCGAGTTGATGAAAATAAGAGAGTTTGTAAAAATTTGTATAAGATCTCAACCAGGGGTGCCAGATGGTTGTAGTAAAAAATCGGCATATTTTCAAAAACAAATCGGAAATCAAATTATGAAAAAAACGGCAAATTAAAATTACTGTTTTAAACACAATAAAACATATTTTTAGTGACAAAAACAACAAAGCAAAACCATTAACCATTACATAATGCTTTAAAAAAAATAAATAAAAATAAATGTTTTATAAATAAATTTTATTTAATTAAAAAAATACGGGGTATCTGATAGCAGATTTATATTTTCAAACTTAAATAAAAATTTTAATAATTGACACAAGGTTTTATTAAAAGCATTAAACGGTAGAATGGAAATGCGGTTTTTTAAAGATTATGTCATCCACATGTCTTGTGTCGACTTGAACACACTGTTCAACACGGAGCCTTGTTTTTCGAGAATTTAAAAAAATAAATGACCCAATTTTCTCATGCGTGGATAAGGCACACCAAAAATTTACCCTGGGGCAATGTAAAGGTATTTGATGTTTCAATCGAAGGTTTTAGGTTCTTGGAGACCACCCAGCAAAAACTTTACTTACAATCCTACTTTTAATGACTTCCAGAATTCATTACTTTGTAGCTTTATTCACCACTTTTTGCATAATTAGTTATATATTAAATAATAACTTTATTATTATATCTTAAATATACAGAAAAATTTAAATTTTCATTATGACAATAAAAATGTCATTATAGTCATTATAGTCAAAAAACATAGTTTTTTAATACAAAAACTACACTGCCCCTGTAGACTAGCTGGTAGCGAGCTGCGCGATCGAATCCCGCCAGAGACAGAAAAAAAATAAAATAAAGTAAAATAAAATAAGAAAAAATAAAATAATTAAAAAAAATAAAAAATAAAATAATTAAAAAAAATAAAAAAATTTTTACTTTATTGACTTTGTGTAACTATATATTTTTATAAAAATTTTAAGTATAAAAATAACATATTACTTTTTAGATTATAATAGGCTAAATTATAAAGGATTACTTTTGGGACATCTCGAACAAAAATAAGTACTTTTTCTAGTAGAAAAGTAAGTAGTCGGCTCGTCAAATTCTCATTATTTTTGCTTATTTTGTAAGCAAAGTTTTTGCTGGGCAGTAACGGTAGATTTGTTTGTTGACGTGGCTATTTAAGTGAAAATGAACTTTGAACAAAATTGTCGACGAGCAATTAAGTAAGAATCATTACCCTTAAAAAATGTCTCCTCAGCGAACTGTGACTCACAAATCCTCCCAATCGATAATTCCAACGGCGCCAACCTTCCTCCGCACCGTTTATTACTATTTGAAATAATCGCATTTAAAAATATAATTTTGCCACCAGACACCCTTTATATGAATAGATTTTACTTAAAGGTAAATTGCAGGGACCGTTAATAAGAGTGATCCATATAATTTTAGCTTGAAAACTCTCCATATTAGAGTCAGCGGAGACCTATACTGTCTTATACCAAGGTTCGTCTCATTAAGAACCTATGGTGATCTTGAATAAACGATCTTAACCCCACAGTTAAAATAATTTTTCCACGAAAAAATAAAAGTAGGTATGGATGAACTCTTAAAAAGAGAGTTTTATTTCGCAGTCATAAAATAATGACAATTAGTTTAATTGCAGTGCAAGCTGATTAGATAATATTGCTTTACAAATTGTAGTGATCTGACCAGCTACAAGCTTTGGGTGTCCAAGTACAAAATATGAATTTAATTAAATGTCGGTTAAAATCAAACTCCTGAAATGAGTTTTAATTTATGACGGCTTAATAAAACTCTTTTTTTAAGAGTTAAATTCGACCTTTTATGTTTACGTTGAAAAATAGCTGTTTTATATGGACTTTTTTGTTTTTATTCCAAAAATAACTCAGGGACTAAAAATAATTACTTTTAATTTTTTTTCTAAAGGTTACGAGAAAAAATTCCTTTATTTTCAATTGGGAGGCTTTAACCATTATCGTTATATATATTTTTTTTGGTTGTGGTAACCAATTAAAGTAAAATTTATTTATTTTTGGTAATTAATAACCTAATTAATTTTTTGTTTACAAATATCTATTGGAAAAAATTATTTATTTTTCTGGTTACAATTCTTAGGTCAAGTAAAACATATGTACCACATTTCTTTAAGCTTCTCATATGAAGTTGTATATTTTTCAAAATGTGTTTGTTGGGTTAGACGCAATACAAACACTGCATATATAAAATAAATATGTATAACCATTTTTTCCTTAAGTATAAGCGCTAAATTAATAAAAGTTGTCTCTTTGTGTAACAAGTTACCCAAAATTAATAATTTGTATAAAACAAACCAAAAATTACCGTGCTGTAAGTGTTTATCAAAAAATAGGCACTTTGATAATTTAGAGAAAAAAAATCGTCAAAATGCAGATTTATCGGTAAATATGGTAGGCCTGATTACAACGCTTCCTGCTAGTTTTTATTTTTTACAAACACAAAGTATGTACACGTGTTTAGTTCTTTCAGAGTTTTTTTTCAATCATTTTTGTCTTCTTGGCACTTGAACGAAGAAAACGCAACCTTTTAATTTCATGAAAGAATTTTTTACACAAACAAAATACATATCGGTACCGAAAATTTCAAAAATGTTTGCCTTCCAAAAAAACAAGCAACACATTTTGTTCTTGTAATGTTTTTTTTTTTTGTTTTTTTTTTGTGCTCGAACCACATCACGCAAAAATGATTGAAAAAATAACTGTTCATGTGTACATATTTTGTTTTTGTAAAAAATTATTTTTTAGCCAGCCAAAGAGTCGGCTCTTTTGCGTTGAAAAATAATTGAAAATAACGGTATCGTACAATAAGTAACTTATTGTATTCCATCAGCATCCACTAGGATCTGCTTTCGCGAAACAGATATTAGCAGATATGATACTCTCTTTCGCTTTTGTATCAACTTACATCCACTTTTTTACAAATCATATCAAGATCAACTTATATCAGAAACACAAGAGCACTCATCCATACGCATCAACTTTAGAAAAAACACAAAAACAGATATAAACAGATGTATCTGTGCAGGTCTTTAAAATGGAAATCTGTATGTTAATCATTGAAAACCGTATTAACCCCAAATAAAACTCACGATATAGCAGTCGAGTTACCGCCTGTTAATGTTATTCCCCTAAGATTTGAGAAAAGATAAATAGAAAAGGCTATTTGAAAGTTAAACACTAAGAAGGCACCTGGAATTGATAAGATCAGTCGCATAGCCAAACAAATTATTCTTTTTATCTTTAATGCTCTCTCAATTGTTTACTTTGACAGTTATCTTAAACTAGCTGTTCAACATTACAGAGTTACTCCAGTGCTGCGAGGGGAAGAAGTTACGCTATTTTCCAAAAAAATTAAGAATTTTTGTCAAAAGTTACACTTCGAAAAATTTCTTTAATAAACAGTAAATTTATGTACAAAAAACATATGTATGTACATTATACTTACTGGTCGCATCTTGTATGGGATTTTTTTTTTTTTTTAATTAAATTGTTTGCGCTGCTTAAAATATGAGGTTTGGTGTAAGAAATCATGATCTAATTTTTCAGGTCAATCCGACGGTGCCTAGCCGTTCCGGGTGGGGCTTAAAGTTCCCCATATTATAAAAAAAACATATTTTCTATCAGATCTTTATAGTTATACTAGTTGAAAAGCCGAAAAAAATATGGCTTCGTTACGATCTTCCGCAGAGAAAGTACTTCAAGTGTGCCAAATTTCAGCTTCCTATGTCATCAGATGGCTTCAGAAAGTTGCGGAAAGAATAGGACATACATGCAAACATCCTGACATACTAAGAAATTATATATTGTATAGATAGATGAACAGCAACTCAAAAACGCTTTAGCTTATTGAAAAACTAAAAAAAACCGAAATTACGCACTAAAATTTACTTTAAGAAAGGTAAAACGTTTTTTTTTTTTAATTTTCGAAGACTCAAATCATGAATAAAATTGGTTTTTCGCTTAGTCCCAATTTACACTAGGGACATTTCTTGCCGGACATTTTTTGAATTCTCTTTTAATCTTGCCTGAAGCGTTTACATATGAAACATTAGAAGTCAGACAGAAATTAATACTTGTATGTAAACTACGAAAAGTAAGAAAGGGAAATGAAAAAATGTCCAGTACAGATAGTCATGTACTACACACTCTACCTTTTCGACCCCTCGCCTTCAAACTTCGTTTGTCCGGCAAGAAATGTCCCTAGTGTAAATTGGGACTTAGGTATCAGGGAAAAATATCTTGTTTGGCCTTCTTATGAGTGTTGTTGTCGCGGTCGAAATATAGTCGTTTTTAAAAGTTGGTATAATGATTGACGCAAACGACATATGTACGGCGAACTTTTTACTTATGTGTTTTACATTGGCGTCATGATTAAGTATTTCAAATGGCTACGACTTCGATCACGATAACGACTTCCGTCAACTATTTTTTGAAAATTTCTGCTAGTAAAAATTTTACTAGTTAAGTTATGTTCATACATATTAAATATTTGGCGTACCTTGTTTTAATAAAAAAAATTATTTGCTTTTACAAAATGTTTAGCTAGATCAAACATCATTATACAGTTTCTTAATTACATTATACAATTATCAATAAGTTAAGCAAATCCATAGAAATTGTTAAAAATAAAGCTAAAGTTTCATCAATTTACTGGTCAAGCTTTATTATTTCAGTTATAATTACATAAGCAATACTTAATCTACGAAAAATATCGAAATAATTAAAAGTTACGACAAGCTATAAAAAAAATTTAGCTTTATTTTTTGGCTTTAAATTTCCTTCTTTAGCTTTTTTTTAGCTCTATTTCAAACATGATTTAGCTTTATATTTTTAAAAAATCTGGTCACACTGCTGGTATGTTAAAAACTCAAACATTCATAAGGATCTCAATGTGCCATTAGTTAAAACTATGATTACAAAATATGAAATAAAATAATTAAAAAGGCTTGAACAACAACCAAATCCACTAGCTCGAAATATTTTAAATCATGGCGGCCACACTCGCTTAAGAAGAAGAGACACTGCAGCACTTACCCAATTAGATGAGCGATAAACACCTATATAAGTGAACAGAACCCGTGATGAAGAAAATTTTGTCTGGCACTGGCAGGACATAAAATAACGTATTAGGTTAAGATTTGATTAATTATTGTTTGTTCATATTTAATATATGAAGATTCAATAAAAAATAATGACAAAAAAAAAAAATCTTTAATGCTATTTTACGCCTAAAATACTATCCTCAAAAGTTGAAGGTTTCCTTAGTTACCATGATACTAAAGCCAGGTAAAGATCCTACAAAAGTTGAGTCATATCGATGGTTTTCTTCCGCAACCTCGTAACTCAAAAACAAGTACTTTCTAGGAGAGACAAAATACTTTATTTTAACCAAATATTTGAAACTTTTTGCTTCATATTCTTTTATAATCCAAGAATTAGGAAAAATTCCGGTATTCCGCCAAACAAAAATCGAGTTACGTTGTTGCGGAAGAAAACCATCGATATATGCCTATTAGCTTATTTTCAAATATGTATATCAAAGCTATTTGAGAAATTATTAGTATCAAAATTAATTAGTGTCAAAATCGAAAAGGCTATTTGTGATTTAAGCCCCAAGAAAGCCCCTGATTTTGATAAGATCAGCAACAAAATGCTTACTTTATAATACAGTACTTTTCGCTCATAGTCACATCCTTTAGTTGCAACCATAACGTGGACTATATCGCTAATGTGACTATAATGCAAATTCACATATATACCACTATGACGCATATAACCGAATTCGAATATAATCAAGTTATGTGAATAAAGGAAATAAAAAATTCATATAAATTAGCTTACGGTTTTACAACAGAGTTGCATACTGTATAAAAAATAATTAAAATAATAACAAGATATTTTTTTGATTCGAAATCTAAAAAGAACTTAGTAAATTTTGCTAATGTGACTATAACGCCATTAATTTGCTTTACTTTTCCCTTTGACTACTGTTGATAAATGGCATATATAGCAAATGTGCTTATATCGCTAAATGGACTATCATATATTATTTCTAAAGCACTTTTTTTTGTCGGTTGCAAATATCTCCCATACCACCGCATCAAATTTAATGAATGATATTTCATTTTAAAGCTTATTTCTAACACTAATGACGAAAAATAATTAGAAATTGAAAAATTAATATTTTCATTGATAAAGGATTCGTACGGGCAAAAAGTTAACGATGATCATGTCATTACCTCTAACATTGTATTCAAAGAAGTATTATAAAAGCATTAAAACATATGTATGTATGTATGTAAATATGTATGATATATATTATGATTTCTAATAATTTTATACTTTTAATAAAATGTATTGAAGTTACTAAAATTTCTATTAATTATTTTCATTTTATGTTACAAAAATGACAACTAACGGTGCGAAATATTCGCACGGGTCATCTAGTAACGTTAATACTTTATATTAAATTAACTTATAGCGGCGAAATAAACAGATCAAATGGAATATATCGCTAATGTGACTATAAGCGTAGTGACTATAAACGAAAAGTACTGTATATCAAAGCTATTTGAGAAGCTGTTAGTGTCAAGATTCACCATAATTTTAAATAAAAATAGTTGTATTCCAAACCATTAATTTGGATTTAGAAGAAAACACAGCACATTTGAACCAGCTCATCGAATAGTTAATGTCATAAGGAAAGCCTTTGAAGAAAAAAAAAACGTCTTTTATTTATTTAAAAAAGCCTTCCGCCGAATTTATTTTCTAATTGATTAATATAATTTTGGAACGTTACTGGCTGACTGACTGATTCGTCATCGCACAGCCTAAGCGCTTGAAGCTAAAAAGTTGAAATTTGGTCCGGAGGTAAGTCCATCGCCAAATCAATCCATTTTGGGAAATTCGAAAGGTTAAGTCCCCAAAAATATTTTGGGGACTTATTTCATTTCAAAATTTATTCCAAAATCGTCAAATAAATGTATATATGTACATATATATATATATATATATATATATATATATATATATATATATATATATATATATATATATATATATATATATATATATATATATCATCATATCATCATATATATTATTTCTAAAGCACTTTTTTTTGTCGGTTGCAAATATCTCCCATGCCACCGCATCAAATTTAATGAATGATATCTCATTTTAAAGCTTATTTCTAACACTAATGACGAAAAATAATTAGAAATTGAAAAATTAATATTTTCATTGATAAAGGATTCGTACGGGCAAAAAGTTAACGATGATCATGTCATTACTTCTAACATTGTATTCAAAGAAGTATTATAAAAGTATTTAAACATATGTATGTAAATATGTATGATTTATATTATGATTTCTAATATTTTTATACTTTTAATAAAATGTATTGAAGTTACTGAAATTTCTATTCATTATTTTCATTTCATGTTACAAAAATGACAACTTACGGTGCGAAATATTCGCACGGGTCATCTAGTATATATTATTTCTAAAGCACTTTTTTTGTCGGTTGCAAATATCTCCCATACCACCGCATCAAATTTAATGAATGATATCTCATTTTAAAGCTTATTTCTAACACTAATGACGAAAAATAATTAGAAATTTAAAAATTAATATTTTCATTGATAAAAATTATATTTTAAAATGTATTGAAGTTACTAAAATTTCTATTAATTATTTTCATTTTATGTTACAAAAATGACAACTAACGGTGCGAAATATTCGCACGGGTCATCTAGTATATATATTACTGCCTGTTTGTAGAACGCGAGCGCAAAAGTGACTCGTTCAACTTACATTTAAAACAAAAACAATATTTCAAAATTTGTTTCAACTTTCTTAAAGTAAATTTTATTGCGGAATTTCGGTTTTTTTTAGTTTTTCAAAAAGCTAAAGCATTTTTGAATTGCGCGAACATATGTTCATCTATCTATACAATATATAATTTCTTAGTATGTCAGGATGTTTGCATGTATGTCCTATTCTTTCCGCAACTTTCTGAAGCCATCTGATGACATAGGAAGCTGACATTTGGCACACTTGAAGTACTTTCTCTGCGGAAGATCGTAACGAAGCCATATTTTTGATTTTCGGCTTTTCAACTAGTATAACTATAAAGATCTGATAGAAAAGATGTTTTTTTTATAATATGGGGAACTTTGGGCCCCACCCGGCATGGCTAGGCACCGTCGGATTGACCTGAAAAATTAGATCATGATTTCTTACACCAAACCTCATATTTTAAGCAGCGCAAACAACTTAATTAAAAAAAAAAAAAAAATTGCGACCAGTCTAATATATATACATATATATATTCTGGGTACTTACAATTAACGAAGTTGAATAAACGAAGACCCCAAAAATTATATATATGTACTTCGGTTAAGTTTGCTGTTGTAATTCAGCCAGATCGGTCCATAAATGACTGCGATTTGAGTAAAAAACCACGACTGCCACCAATTTTACCCATAGATCCCTCGCTGTTGTTGTTTTTTTATTTCTTTTTTCTGTATATCTAGAGAACGGCAATCACAACCTCTCAAAAAAATGGGCGGGATTAGAGAAGTAGGTTCTGGCACTTCCCACACACACATTATAATTTCTTTATATCAAGAGAACGGGCAGAGCCAAAGTTTCCAAATAAGGTACAAACATCTCGGTTATCCATACATAACATCCTACAAGATGTGGGCGCACTTTTAGATGGGGCGTGGCACAAAATAGTTTTTTACATCTAAAGAATGGTAAGAGAAATATTGTTTAAATTTGGTACACATAACTGGCTTATTAATACACAGCCTCTCTAAAAATATGGGAGGGTTTGGAGAAGTGGGCGTGGCACAAAACGATTAACGGACAGTTTCACCAAGTTCAGTTATAATTAACTATAAGTTATAACTGTCAAAAACATATTTTTAACTGGAAGTTAAATCTACGTGTGTGTATTGAAAAAAAGAAACATCTTTAACACACAAAATATATAAAATTAATTGACATAGAATATTTTTATGTGCATTTGTCCCAATTTATAATTGTTCTTTGTGGAAATATGAATTTAGTCGCTGTAGTTGGCATCACTTATTTATATGTCAATAAGCAAAAACGGAAACAGAAAAACAAAATAAACTGTAAATTCGCTTAACCCGGTGTATATTAAAATATATAGTTAGAAAAAATAGGAAATATCAATGGAAATTACATTGGCCATCATTAAACCCCATGTAGTAAGAAATTCAGTAGCTTTTCAGGCTTTGAAATATTTAATAAAGGAACACTTTAAAATACTGGACTCCAAAGAGGTGCACATAACGAAACAACTGTCTGAAAAGTTCTATGCAGAGCACAAAGGAAAATTTTTTTACAATCGTTTAATAACATTTATGGGAAGGTAATTTAAAAAGTTGGCTGAAGTGAACTTTACGGGGCGTACGAAAAAAAAATAAAAAAATGCTACCCGATTCAGAATATAAAAAGTAAAAAAACATAATTAAAATTTAAGGGGGCTTAGGCCCGTGGTGCCCTCTGGACCCAAAAAAACTGCACCGCCCACTTTGTGATATGTGTGGGTACTCAAATTAAAGGTAATTTGCTCACGATTGCAAATATGTATTTTGTTTTTGTGTTCGCATACTATTTTCCCCTCTAGGTTAATTTAAGTATCTTTTAGGTGTAGAAAAGCTTTAGTTAGCGAAGCCGGTTTTTGTTATACCATAGAGGAGAAAATCCTTGCGCCCGGCCGAAGGCCGGCTATGCAGAGAAGCTCTAGTTAGCGAAGCCGGTATTTGTTATACCATGGAGGAGAAAATCCTTGCGCCCGGCCGAAGGCCGGCTATGCAGAGAAGCTTTAGTTAGCGAAGCCGGTATTTGTTATACCACAGAGAAGAAAATCCTTGCGCCCGGCCGAATGCCGGCTATGCAGAGAAGCCGGTCTTTGTTATACCATAGAGCAGAAAATCCTTGCGCCCGGCCGAAGGCCGTTTATTTAGAGAAGCTTTAGTTAGCGAAGCCGGTTTTTTTATTCCATAGAGGAGAAAATTCATGCGCCCGGCCGAAGGCCGTCTACGCAGAAAAGAATTCTTTAGCACATCGGAAATAGGCTATTATGTAGTTACAAAAAAAAATTAAATTTTTTTTTAAAAAATCGAACATAAAACATTAAAAAATACAAAATACCTATTTACAATTGTGAGCAAACTACCTTTAATTTGTTTACCTACACATAGATGTGAGTGGATGAGGGCACTTTTTTACCCAGACGGCCCCAAAAGTCCCGCCCGCCCTAAATTTTATTATTTTCGTTTTTCTTGTACAATTACCTTTAATTTGAGTAACATTCCACTAAGTGGGCGGGGCGGTTTTTTGGGTCCAGAGGGCCCCACGGGCCTCAGCCCCCTTAAATTTTAATTATGGTTTTTTTCTTTTTTTATTCTGAATCGGGTAGCATATTTTTTTTTCGTACGCCCCGTAAAGTGCACTTTTGCCAAAAAGTTTTATATTAAATAATGAAATTTTTTAAATTATTTATAGTGGCCCTAGCTATGCTTTAATTTTACAGTCACAACATAGCATTTCTAAATGGAGAAATCTTATGGGACCTACAAAAGTGTATAAAGCTATCTACTCTAACCCAGAATGTATAAGAGCCATATATGGTCTTTCTGATACGCGCAACGCCTGTCATGGATCGGACAGTGTTAAATCAGCTTTAAGGGAAATATCTATACTATTTCCAGATTTTAATAAAAATGTGATAACTTCTGCAAACAGCTGATGGGAGATGTGTTTCATATTAGAAACATCTGTGGAATGTGTTGTCTTTACAGCGGACACAAAATCGCTTTATTAAGTTAAAAAATATTTTTATGGGTTCGTGAGTTTTTTATTACATAGGTTTTTGTTAAAAAAAAAAAGTTTAATTTTTAAATAACGCATAAAATCGCTTAATAAATAAAATTAATTAAAATAAACGTTGTTCATAAAAAACGAACGGTTTTCGATCACGACAAGGACGCTCATAATAACTCCGATTGTTTCTATTACAAGTTTGATCGAATCACATTTTTTTTTTTTTTTTTGGGAAAAAATAAATAGTGGGTTACTTAAATAACTAACCATTTTTTAATGATCCAATTAAATTTTGTTAGACAATTATTTTTTTATTGTGTGTATATATAAGTATATATACATATATATATTTATGTGTTATGTTTAAGGCAGAAGTAAAAAATAACAATAAGTAAAATATATTATCCTTATAAATAATTTGATGTGCACCTTTGTTTGGAAAATAAAAATTCAGTATATGTTTTTATTTTGAAGAAAAATTCCACATTTGTTTTCTGTTAATTTTTTATTCGACACAAAATTATATTCATGTAACTGAAGCTTGTTATAGGTTATTAACATCTTTCCACTTTTCTTTTGCTTCTTGTTGTGCTTCAGGTACCAAAGAATTCTTAACGCCACCCAAAATATTGGTAGTTGCTTGGGTGGCCAAGACAGCGGGACATACAACTAGTTGGGGAACTTGACGCATAACAGCACCTACCGCTCCGGTCAAGCCTTTTTGATCGTGTTCAGCTGCTGCCGTTTCAATTAGATTATTGGCCGAATCATTAATGCCTTCCTTAAATATTTGATAGGCATTGGCCATACCTTCACGTATGTCTTTGGGACGATTGTGACGTTTTTTACGATACCTTTTGCTTTTCTTCGACTGACGCATTGAAGGACCCGATGATACCATATCGAAAGCAGTTTCAGCGGTAAATTGTAGAAGTTGTATTAACCTAGAAGTGATTTCTAGAGCCGCCAGTATAGTTCTGGCACTAAAACTTTGTGCACCCAGCTGCAGGCCCCTAATGAGACGACCATCCTTTTGATAGTGTTCAATGGGTAGCCAAAATAGATCATATATGCCTTGAAAAAGCTGAACGAAAGCGTATGTAGGACCTACTCCACTCAATATTTTTGGCAACTGATTGCGCTTGATATCCCTAAGCCATTCTTTGCACAGATAACTGCATACCTTTTCAAAACCTAGGATGCCACGTCTGTAGACAATTTTACGTAGTATTATTTCGGAACATTGTAGTTGACCCAGACCCATCAATAGACCAGCTATAGGACCTTTAGACAGCTCTACTCTTCTGCCGTGGTAGTCAAAACGTATGGACACATCTGAGGTAAAAATGATTTCACGGAAATATATAGGTGCATTATTTATTTCCTGTGATGCTACCACTGCACTGCTATCAGACTTAATAGATCTGCTGTCGGCATTTTCCTGTTCGTCTATTAACAGCGAAATATTTTCGTTAATTATACGACGAGCCCTCAAGTCGTTTACTGCTTCTGGAATTTCTTGTTCATCTTCGTTTATTGTCATAATGGGAATTTCAGTTTTAGTTACGGCCAATTTTGACTGTTTGACTTCTTCTTGGTTCGTGGCTTCAGTAGAGTTATCTTTGTCAGAGGATTTATCAAAATTAGTAAAGAAATCGGTTAAAAATTCTAGAGTATCTTGATCAATATGAACACGGAGTGGACACAGCGATATACGCAAAGAACACTCCTGATTATTACTTTGTATGGGATTAGGTCGTACATGTATAGCTTTGACCAACACCATGTGCTGGGACCTACGATTGCTAAAACTTTTTGTATTGGCATTGTAGAGAAACTTGTTAATTTCGGAACTCTGCAAGCGATCTCTTATTTCGATTTCATTAACTAGCAATACCTGCCTCGAGGCATACGAGGTGTAGCGGGGGTATACTTCATAGGAAAATCTTACCTTAGTGAATTGCATTTCCACTAAAACTTCATGATTACGATTGTTGCCACCCACCGATTTCCAAGTAAGTTTTTCTTTAGGTTTCTTTATTTGCTGCAAGCGACATGATTCATTGGCATAGAACACACCCTGGCGATAAGTATCTGACATGGCAGTTTTATTTGCACTTGTCGCCTCCGCTGATGCAGATGTTGTTGCTGATAAAGAATTAGATGAAGAATCAAAATCATGACCACCATACATATGCCAAGTGAAAGTCATTTCGCATAGAGTATATCGATGCTCGGGCATAGGAAAATTATTAGGCGTTCTAAGTTGATCATTGTTGGAAGACGAGGGTAAACAAAAATGATTGTCAACTATCATCAAAGGATCCCCGGATACTTCAAAAGAACCGCCAGTAAAATTAGTGTTTACAAAAGTATGTTCTTCATCGGCTATTATGCAATAATCTTCTTCATTAGATGAACCATTGTGTAGATCCTCAAATAAAGAAGTATCTTCTTCAGTTACCTCACCAAATTCTGCCTTAATTATGGGCAAAGTTGCGCCACTGTCTGCTTTATTTACTTCATCTGTTTCTATTTCTGTTTTAGTTTCCTTTTTCGACAACTGTTTGTTATTTTCATCCGGGAAATAAAACAATTTTAACTTATCTCTTTCGCTTATTGGTTCTTCATTGATAGTTTTTAAAGTATGGCTTATTCCTGGTGATTCTTGTACAGCTTCTGCCATTAGTATATTAACACGTTCTTGTTGTTTCTTTGTTATCTCTTTCGTTAGTTGCTGGTCTGTTTGTGACAAAAAGAAATCGGATTCCGAATTTAAGGAGGATTGTAAAGATTCTTCTTTGGGATTGGTTGGATCATTCAAAGTATTCAAACTGTTAGCAATATAGCCAATAAGTTGAGCAAAAGCGCTACCTGAATCAAAACAACTGCGAAAATGTGCATCTTGTATGGAACATCTTAAATCAAATGTAGGACTTTTATCGGAGTCTTCATCATTTAGGCGCAGAGAAATATCTAATAAGCCAACATCCAAAATGGGTACCAGATTTTTGGCCTCTACAAAGGAAACTACAGAGCAAGGATAATTTTTGTGAGTAGCTTCATCATAAGGAGCCAATGATAAAACACATTCTTCCAACACAAAGCGCAAATTACAACATGGCATAGAGGGTATAATATTGCTGCACACTGAGAAATAAAACAATTCCAATACCGCCCGGTAAGTAAAATTTTCTGGTCTAAAATCAATAGCACAGTCCCACAAATGTAACTGCAGTTCTGACAAGACGCCAAAAGGTATATATCCCTCTATAGAATAGTCTTTTACGTCAAGAAAGTCTATTAATTGATTTAGCCAATATAAAGAAGGACTGGAGGGATTATATCTCAAAGTGGTGTAGTGTATGCCAGCGGTTATCTTAAGTCTTTTTATTCTTTGCAATGGATTCTTTTTCATTTCGATGACCACAGAAAACATGTCACTTGTATCCCCATTTTCTTCGCTGGGTAAAACAATGCCCTTTGTTAGGCCTTGGGGTATTTTGTAAAGAGTTGACTGCATATATTCCTCTACTTGAGCTTGATGATCAAATCTTAGCGGCGTATTCATAGGAACAATACCACAATGAAAAATTTCACCACTTTTTATTTGTGTACACAAGTAAGATAAATTTACGTCGTTTCTAAAACCAGCCACCAGGAAAATATTAACCTTGTCAAGGTTAAGTAAAAACTTTCCACAAACTTGGGGCAAAATGTGTTTTTCATTATCACGTACGGGTACAAAACATGAACCCGAAACTTTACCCAATTTAATTTCCACCGAGCAATTGTGGTGTGGTAAATTGGCAGCAAACGTTTTTGGCGGTTGTTGTGTACAAGATATACCATCATCCTCGTCGTCTTCAATAACCTCATGTTCATCAGGATCTTGGTTGTCATCAAATTGAACACTTTGCTCTGCGAAACTATTACCTTGCGCTATTGCCGATATATAAACTGAATCCATTAGACCCATATTTAAAAGACTTTGTTGCTGCTCGTTTACATCCGAGGACTTTCTGATGTATGGACAAGAGGGTTCCCACATAAACAAATCCGCATTAAGTCTGTTGTAGATTAATTCATAAAGTTGTTTAGATTCTATAAAGAAGTCCACAACGGGAAAATTTAATTTCACTTGTATATTTGAATTAGACATTGTACTTTTACAAAATTCATTAATTTCATGTTTTTCTCCAGGCAACAAAATATTTTCTGTTAATTCGTTTTCCATTTTATTATCATAGTTTGATGTGCTGCTTTGCCGGCAATGGCGTTTTGAACTAAATGGAAGTTTTGGGTCTGAGCCTTCATCTTCAGTTGTATTATTTATTTCGGAAAAATCGACCAAAATTTGAGGATATTCCTCTAACACAGTCTGATTCTGATTATTGCAGCTGGATGTAAGTAAATGATTTTGTAAGTCATCTGTTTCTGCATAGAATAAATCTATTTTTCTGGCATACAATTTTAAACGGCTTTCGCAATATAATAGTTTCAGGCCAGTTAAACGCAATAGAAGATAATCTGAACGTATATTTTGCTTCCACCATGGCACACGATGGGGATCATGTATAGGCCTTAAATCGACAATTGGGAAACGTATCTTTATATCGGCCACGCCGCAGTTGACCGAAAATTCTGTTTTGCGAGTACATAAATCTTCCCTACCTTCAATTGTTGGATTAGGACAGTATTTTCGATACGGCGAAGGTGCAAAGAAAGAACCCAAACGGTCCATTATTGTTATATCGAACTCTAAGACATTCTCCTCAAACGTTATGTCCACACTTGTGCGGCTTTTCTTTTTCATTTGTATGCTATTGCTGGAGCTAAAGTTCATGGTAAATTCTGGTCGGATTTGATAGCCACTAAAACAATTCATTGTGCGGTTAAATCTCAGCAAATGTGTAACCTGCTCCTCTAGTACCTCACAAAACTCCACCTTTGTGGCCGTAACAGTGGTGCTAATTTGCAATATGTGTTTATTGCGATTCTGTTTACCCTCGGCCACTATGGGGTTTAGTCTAAGGAATAAATGGTTTTTTCTACAATGTAAAGTTTTACTGCTTAATTCTTGTTCCGCTGGGGTATTAGCTGTATAATCAAAAAAGTTTTGGGAAACTCCCAACAATTCCTTTAGGCTGCGTTCATTCCAGAAATGTTGACTTAAATTTGAATTCGTTTCTACCAAAATATCCTCATGTAAAATAACTCCTACTAAAGCGGAAATTTTTATAACAAAATTCGAAATTTCTGCACAGGATTCAATATTGGCCGCTTTTCGTTGATACCTAGAAACACTGGTTATTGTACTAGAACTCAGCGAAGAGGAGGCTATAGAATCACAGCAACTATCATAATTAGGATAAAAATTAGTAGTTGTGGGTTTAGTAACGTCAGGAGCATTAGTTACACCACAGTTCCACAATGTGTTTAAATTACCATGTTGTAAATCACTCATGTATCTTTCCTGTTGTTGCTGCCGGCTTTCATAGTCTTGAGAAAACGACACACTATTTCGTTTGTTTTCATTCTTAATAGATTCCTCTTCGCTAAAGGACTTCAGAAAATGTGTAAGCAGCTGTAACTGCCTGGGAGAGAAAATGGCAAAAATGGCACCCAACTCTATATCGAAACCAATTTTAGGTCCTGTGACTTCTTCAGATTGCTTAACTTTGATTTGAAGATTTTGCTGACCCATAAACTTCAAAATAGGTATATGTTGATGTTGTACTATATCTTCGTTTTCTGACACCCAGTTTTCTTGGGTATACATAGAAACACCCGTTACACTGACACTGTGCTTGGCATACGTAGGCAAACGATTTAAATGCTCACTTTGCGTCGCGTTATCTGCACTTGACATCTCAGGCATTTTTTCTTTGCCCGTTTCATTTTTATAAAAAAACTCATTGAAATGTATGTTTAAAGCCACTCCTTTTAGCCTATAGTTGCAGGGATATTCAATTTTGAATGTAACATTACAAAATTTAGCTTGTATTCGATTCAAAACATTGTCTATGGTTTCGGCAAATTTCTCCAAACCTACAATGGAACCAGGTTGGGCATTCGCACTAGTGTCAGCATAACATTCAGGCTCTTCATTTTCTTGTCTCATACACTCTTCTGCTAACTGTAGAGAACTGCTTACAGACGACCACATAGACTCTATCATGGACTCGTGGCTTTCAACGGGGGCTCTTTTAACAGGCCTCAGACACAACACCACATCGGAGGCTTCAATTGAACTGTCATTGGTCATTAATGCATTCCATGGTACTGAAACAGTTAACAAACCAATTTGACCATCTGTGAATTCAAAGGGCCAGCCTTGAGCATCCAGCAATTCATTAAGAGCCTCTACTCGTAGTGAAACATTTTTTATTGTGGCTTTGCCATTGTACAGCTCAATGTTAAGTTGTTCGAGATTTAATTTTTCGTCTAGAAATTGCCCTAAATAACGTTGTAATAGATATCGACATGTTTTGTTTTTTAAACAATCCCACACATTAAACCATGACATATTCTTTTCTCTTTAATTTTAGTTTTCTTCATAAAATTTTAAAATGAAAAACTTTTTCTAACTTCTTTTCTATTATTATTCTTGTGTTTTAATGCGTATATTTTCCAACAAAGAAATCTTCGTTGTTTCAAAATAAAACTATGGGCAGTGTTGTTGTAACGAACTACGATTACTCGAGTAGTTTGGTATCGGGTATAAATGATTGTTATTTAATTATTCAGTGGTAAAACTAATTTTAAACTAAAACACGCTTAATTCTTATTGAGGCAGTTATTTTGTATACACAGTTATTTTGTATACGAAAAGTAAGAAAGGGAAATGAAAAAATGTCCAGTACAGATACTCATGTACTACACACTCTACCTTTTCGACCCCTCGCCTTCAAACTTCGTCTGTCCGGCAAGAAATGTCCTTAGTGTAAATGGGGACAAGGTAAACCTATTGGTAAACTTACCTTAAAATAACTGTCTGTTTTGGGACGCAAGTACAAAAGTGACTCGTTTAATGTTCGACTGGATTTCCATGAATTACACTGTATTTACATTGTTATATTCGACTGAATTTCCATTTGCTGTATTATGCTATTGAATTATTTTGTAATTCAAGGCGATCATTATAAACAAAAAATCATCCAAATCGGTCAAATAAATTAAAAAGTGGGCGTAAAAGTAGGCGTGGTAAATTTTTCTTTCGATGAAAACTTATACTGGATTAATACGAAAATTTGAAAGAAAAATTTGTCAAATCGATGGAGCCGTTTTCTTATTTAAGGTAAACCAAAAAAAGTGGTCGTAAAAGTGGGCGGGGCAAAGTTTTCTTTCCGTTAAAACCTAAGTTGGAACATGGCGATCATCTAAAAAAAAATCGTCCAAATCGGTCAAGCCGTCCTCAAGTAACGCGCTTAAAAGAACAAGTGGGCGTAAAAGTAGGCGTGGTAAATTTTTCTTTCGATGAAAACTTAAAATGGATTAATCCGAACATATGAAAGAAAAATTTGTCAAATCGATGGAGCCGTTTTCTGATTTTAGGTAAATCGAAAAAAGTGGGCGGAGCAAAATTTTCTTTCCGTTAAAACTTTAGTTGGACCATGGCGAGCATTTTAAAGAAAAAATCGTCCAAACCGATCAAGCCGTTCTCAAGTTATGCGACGAGCAACAGACAATATTTTATTTTTATGCCCTCCACCACAATTAGTTGTGAAGAGGGTATATTAAGTTTTTCATCCCGTGTGAAACTTTTTTATTATTCATCTCAGACCCCATAAAGTATATATGTATATTCTGGGTCATTGAGTAATTCTAAGTCGATTTAGCCATGTCCGTCTGTTGAAAACACGCTCACTTTCGAAAAACTCAAAAGAACTAAACAAACTGGGTGTCAAATTGCTTGTAGTTATGCTAATCAGTTTGGGATTGAAATTCAGCAAAATTCGTTTAGTAGGATCAGAGCTATGAATCAAAATGTGGAACCACCACCTAAAAAAAATTGATAATTTTGTTACAAAAACTAACATAAATGGTGGAATAATGCATAGAATTACATAAGATTTTGCAAGAATTCGTCTTATTCAACTGGAAATTTCGTGAAGATCGGTCCATAATTTACCCTAGGCCCCATATAAACCCTACTCCCGGAAAACAGTTTAGTACGCCTAAGATCATAATTAATAATGTTATCATAACAAAATTTGGCTCGTCACAGTTTTATGGGACTAGAAATGATACTGTGAAGATCGGTCCATAATTTACCCTAGGCCCCATATAAACCTTACTTCCGGAAAACAGTTTAGTGCGCCTAAAAACGTAAAAAATAATGCTGTCATAACAAAATGTGGTACATCAAAGTTTTATAGAACTAGGAAAAAGACTGTGAAATTTCGTGAAGATCGGTCGATAATTTACCCTAGGCCCCATATAAACCCTACTTCCGGAAAACAGTTAAGTACGCCTAAAACCGTAAAAAATAACGCTATCATAACAAAATTTGGTACATCATAGTTTTATAGGACAAGAAATTAAACTATGTAATTTCGTGAAGATCGGTCCATAATTTACCCTAGGCCCCATATAAACCCTACTTCCGGAAAACAGTTAAGTACGCCTAAAAAATAACGCTATCATAACAAAATTTGGTACATCAAAGTTTTATAGGACAGGAAATCAAACTATGAAATTTCGTGAAGATCGGTCGATAATTTACCCTAGGCCCCATATAAACCCTACTTCCGGAAAACAGTTAAGTACGCCTAAAACCGTAAAAAATAACGCTATCATAACAAAATTTGGTACATCAAAGTTTTATAGGACAAGAAATAAAACTATGTAATTTCGTGAAGATCGGTCCATAATTTACCCTAGGCTTCATATAAACCCTACTTCCGGAAAACAGTTTAGTACGCCTAAATCCGTAAAAAATAATGCCAACCTAAACAAAATTTGGAACATAAAAGTTTTATAGGACTAGAAATAAGACTGTGACATTTCGTGAAGATCAGTTCATAATCTACCCTAGTCCCCATATAAACCCTACTCCCGGAAAACAGCTTAGTACGCCTAAAAACGTAAAAAATAATGCTATCACAACAAAATTTGGTACATCACAGTTTTATGGAACTAGAAATGACACTGTGAAATTTGGTGAAGATCGGTGCATAACTTACCATAGGCCTCATTTAAAGCTCACTCTGGTAAAATATTTAAATACGCGGTAAACTTTCTTCCAGCTTAGCTTCATATGGCCAGAAAAAATGTTATGCAATTTTGTGATAAACGGTCCATAATTTACCTTAGATTCCATTTTAGCAGCCTTCTGAAATTCACTGCAAACGCTTAAACTAATTGCACCGCTGTATTGAAACTTTTGTTTTTTAATACCAGAAATCGTCCTGCAGAATTTGGGATGATTGGTTCATAGCTTACCATGGCTGGCTTTTATATATATAATTTGTTCTCCTGAAAATCATTTAAGTTCAGCTTAAACTGATATTCTACTCAAGCTTTTTAAAATTGATTCTGATTGTCGGTCAATAATTTTATATAGGTCTAAACCGCAACAAATTTTAATGCAGATGTCTGTTTTTACAAAGATTATAATAATAAATAGACATCATACAGATATGACTCCTAAAACGTTCGAAGTGTCGGTGGAGGATATCAAAGATTCGGCACAGCCGAATATAGCACTCTAACTTGTTATTTATATATTTATGTATATACATACATATACTAATGGCGATTTATTTTATGTTCGTTTGTACAAAAAATACAACTGTTTGAAAAACTTTCAAGTTCTTTTGTGAATATCTTGATGAAAAACATGCAAAACATGTTGCATATTTTACCCTTACTTTTACTTAAGGTGTTCATACTGCCTTGTTCTACAACTTTGGTGCTTACTTTGTTTGTACAGTAGTTTTGACTTAGCTGCACAATCTCCTTTGCACGATTTTTTGTGCAGGTCAATCAAAAATGCAGTTATCTTAAATGCATTTACCTGCCTTAATGTGCAGGTACACAATTGTGGTTACCTGCACAAAAGTGCAGCTAAAGTAAAGTGTTTGACTTAAAAGTAGAATAAAAAAGTATTTTATTAATACATAAATTTATATTTTATTTCAACCCAGCTAGCATTTTCAATCGTCTAGGATTCTACTGGCAATCTCACAAAGGGTGTTTTTGATCGTCGACGAGCTCATTTTTAAATTGTAAACAATTCCTTGCACGATAGAAACTGTAACACGTGCTGATTCCTTTGAGAGATTGTGACATATTAATCGTAAAGGGCATCGTTTATGATGTATGTATGTAGAGATTATCTAACGAGCCTTTCAAAAGCATATCAAGAGTCGTATGAGACTCATGTAAGTATTAGTTTACAACTCGTGAAATACTCAGCCGTAAAATAAGGGCATCAAGCGTATTTTTCATGCCAAAACTTTTAATTTTCGCGAAATCAACACCATCCTGTGAAAATCCTTTTTTTCAGATCCTTAGGCCGGTTTGTTTTATTAAAATTGTATTGGAAATAGCATGTTCATACATCAAAAACGTTATTATTTAAGTAGCTCAGTAATTGTTATACGACTCTTACAAAAAGTCCCAAAAAGGTTCATTCCAAAATTTAAAGACGAGCGTATCAAAATAATAAATTAAAATAAGATTTAGATGTTTTTGTTACTCGTCAGATAATCATCAGAAGATTCTTTTAGGAGTTGTATATAAAACATAATCGTCTAACAAACAGCCAATGTATGCTGTTTATTTAATATAAAAGAAACATTAACAAAACCAATGAGAATTCACAAAGAACATAAAAATTTATGGAAAAAAACAAAATAATTGCGATTTATATGTTTATAAACAGCTTAAATTGGATATTAATGTGAAAAAGTGGTCACCATATATTTTTATGTGTGCAGCTAACTTTGATGTTTTGTATGAAAATATTTTAAAGCTCCCCAAAAATATGAAAAATGTGCAGGTATACAAAGTGCACTTAAAAAAGGAATTTGTATGGAATTATAAAGAATAATTACAAAAATTATAAATTTTGTGCAGTTGAGTTAAAAGTGCACGTAAACAAAAGGCAGTTAAGTCAAAACTACTGTACAACAAATGTTTTATTTTGTTTGTCATAATTTTCATACCGCTCATAATTTTGTAAAAAAATTGTTTTAAAACAAAATACAAAAATATTTGCACATTAAAATCACAAAAAGTCTATTTATATTATAATAGTTTCAATTTTTATAAGCCATTAGAGATGTTAATATTTGTTTCCAACACGTAATAGCGTGCAGAAACCGCTCAAATAGCTTTAAAAATCACTCATTAAATATATTAATGATGAAAGTGTAATAGTTGTAAATAAAATCACTAATTGTGTCTATTGAAATTGTACAACATGTAACACTTCGATTGATTATAGGTAACATTAAAAAATGTTACATGTATATTCTGTAACATATTTTTCTCAGAAAAGAAATCGCCATAAGGAATGTTTCTTCATACTACCAGCTACCCTTTGGTTAGCAATGAAGTACATTTTGTATGTAAAATATTTTGTAATGTTTTTTATGTAAAATATTGGGGGAATACGATCATCGTAAGAATGCGTTATAATTTGAAATTCGACTAATAGAAGCACATTAGAAAAATTGTTAAATATAATTTAGCTTATCTCTAAATTTATTAAAAAAATATATATTTCCAATTGACAACAGAATAAAAACAAGAAACCTAACTTAATTAGTAATATTAACAAAAATTGTATTCAATACTAATTGCATAAATTACCAATCATTTTTTTTTATATAAAAATAAATTACCTAGAGAATTTTTTTTGAGCGAAGGTAAGTCATCGTTAAGACTTGCAATTTTTTTGCTGCAATTTTTAAAAATTCTGGTTTGAAAATGCATTAGTGTCCAGATTATAAAATTTTAGTTTTGCACCGTTTTATATTTTATATAAAATACACATCGTTACTTTAATTAAATTCTCTAAACAATTTAATAAAAACTGCGTTTAAAAAAAAATCACAACTGCAATACTACAATTTATATTAAGTTTTTTTCTTCTCCTGTAAAGTAAGGGAAATGTTAGTTAGGTTTTTTCTATATTAAAGTAACGACATACAACCAACTTCAAATTAAAAAAAGTGAGAATTACAAAAGAAAACAGAATTGCAGAGTATGTGAAACTGAGTACCGTTCCCCAATCTTCTCACCATTAAACTGTGATTTTGCGGTTGACTAAGGGTACTGCTACACGTTCATTAAATATCGTGATATTTGGATCGCGATCCATTTTAAAATATTGATGGATCACGAGCGTATGCTACATGTTCAATATTTATCGCGTCAGTATTTATGTTATTTTTGTGCTGTGCGGGTCGTTTATCAATGTAGCGAGAAAACCAAAAGAAAGCCTGTTTAGCTATTTTGCTTGCTTTTTTTAAAAACCTTTAATAATTTTTGCAATGCAGTCGCTCTTTTTATTTTGTCGGAATAAGCTTTAGCCGACGAATTCACAATTCCGGCAATGCCTCCAAATTAAAAATGAAATCTTTTAAAAATAATTTTTTCACTGGTTAATTCCGATTCCACCGACAGAACACACTCGATTTCACTGTCTTCTGCCATTACCCTTTATTTCAATAAACTTTACACAAATTTTGTCAATTGTTTTACTTTTTATTTGTTTAATTTTTTCACTGCGTATTTTATTTCTTTTATTTTGACAATTTTTACTGACATATCATGACTATTTAATATCATGAAAATGCTACACGTTCAATATTTATCACGCGATCCACGATCCGCGATCTGGATTTCATATTTTAGGCCATTCTGCGATATGGATCGCGATCCATCAATATTGCATGCTTCACATTCAATAAATATCGTGATACTAGAAATATCACGATATTTATTGAATGTGTAGCAGTGCCCTAACGAAAAGTTTGCTCAAGTGTCACTCGCAATCGTTAGTGTGAACCCCACTTCAATAATAATATAAATGTGCAACTCTAGAAGTAACCATTAATGACCAATTTACATTTGAATCTTCTGGCAACATTTATTTACAGCTGCTGAGTGTATTGATTAAATTTCTCCCAATTTTAGCGTTTCTAACAAAAATTATCTGAATTGCGTTAATTTATTGAAAAACCTGTAAATTAAATGGTAAATTTGTACTTAGATGTTTATTTTATCAACCTGGTCTAATTTTAAAATTTAAAGGCTTCTACTAGCACATCTGGGGTTTTAGAAGAACGACGTATATGGGTAGGAAATTTGGATGCCAGACTAAACGAGTAAGTTGATTATTAGGTCCTTGTTTGTTTTTATTTAAAACTAATTTGTAAATATTTCACTTATTCTTTTTCAAAACTATGGGTTTCAACTTTTGAAAATTGTGCAAAAATGCGGCGCCATTGAAAAATTTGATATGTTGTTTCACAAAGGTGGCCCGCTACAGGGTCAATCAAGAGGCTACGCATTTGTTACGTTCGCTAAGGTAAGAGTAATGTAAATTTTTAAAGCTTAAGAAAAATTAATTTGAATATAAAAGTTTTAAGTCCTGCGGAAAAAGTAATTGTGATACAGCGGGTTTTTAAGTGATTTTGAAAACTACTTGTACCTGTAGCAATTACAAAATTTAAAAATACCTATTCCTTTTAAATCTTAACATATTGCTTTCCTTTGTTTAATTTTAAGGCAGAGGGTGCTGTAACAGCATTGGAAAAACTTAATGGGCATATGGTTTTAAATCGTCCCATTGCAGTGAGGTTAGCCAAAAATGTTAATTATGTAAGTTTCAATAAAACATTTTTCTTACATAACGTTAAATTACAACTATTTTTTTTAGGACGAATTGGAACGTCCTAAGCCAAAAATAGAAATACCCGCTTTAGGAACTGGCAAGAAGGAAGGTAGAATAAGCAAAGAAGAAGCTATTAAAGCCATTGAGCAAAAGCTCAAACTTTTAGAGTCACAAACAGATGATTTAGAATTCAATCAGTCACTAGCCTGTGAAGTACCTTTAATACAAAAATATCAATTTAATAAAGACCGTGATGCAAATTCTGCAGCTTCGACGTCACAAAGAAGAACATATCACAAGACCAATTCTGGTCCATACAGCCGTCACCAAAGACCCAAGAGAAGATAAAATTAGATGAAACTTTTTTTTATTTCCTCTTTGTTTTCATTAACAACAATCTTGACTTTTTAAACAATTAGTTAACACATTTTTTCATCTTAACAGTTTGTATTAAGCAATTTCATTTTAATTTATATTAAAACTAAGATTTTTAAGCATTTAAAGTTTAATTTTATTTTGGTGCAAATATATGTTTACCACGCATATGGTCAGGTAAGGGAACAGTTCCAGGGCATGGAACTTGACCGGGAATTTCACAAATACAATGGCGATTACAGCCATAACCAAAGTTGGCAGGATTATCCTTACTCTCGGCTAATCGGGCCTCTGCATCCAATTGTTCTCTAAGGAAAAAGAGATATTTATTAATGTATAAATTATTCGACCATCCATTATTTATATTATTTTAAGCTTATTGTCAATCACGATAAGGCTGGATATCCTAAAAACGTTATACAACGAAGTAAGAACAATTTGATAATAAAAATGATTAGGTGTGTTTCAAGTTTCAACAAAAATGTTGTTTTTGTTGAAAATTTTATCACATATAACACTTACTACTCTAATAGAAAAGGAATAAAAACATGTGGATGTGAATAAGAGAACACCAAAAATGCTAAAGTAATCCACTTTCGAGTAATTTCAGATTTTAGAACAAAACCGAGTTTTTCTTTTTTAAAAAATAACACTGTGCTCGAAATTTACACTTTTTTTAGACAAGCCGGCCACATGGAGATTTAGCATAATTTGGATCCAATGGTGCCCACCGTTTTTTTTAGGTTAGCTCTTGTTTTTGAGATACACCGTTATTTTAAAAATTAAGGATGTTGCACCACATATATTCGCGTAACTCAAAAACAAACAAGAAACTGAAATTCCGCAATAAAATTTCCTTTAAAACTTAGAAAAACCTCTTTTTTTATATGAGCAGTCGTTTTAGAAATATAATTTTTTTTTTGGAAAAAAAATAATTTGTTTGTCTCCTTTCAATAATTTCTCAAGCTCAAGCCCGTTTTATATAAAGAATATTTATTTAAAATTTATCCAATATTTCGCTATCTCAATGGATAGCTTCCTCAGGGATTTTTTGGTTTTTTTATATTTCAAACAAATTTTTTAATAAACAAAATTTAATGAAACAACAAAATTGTCAATTATGAAAATTAATAAAAATTATACACAGGAAACAAAAATTATTCTATTACATTTTTATAAACTTATTTAATTTCCTATCTTATTCTTATAAATTAAATGTCTGTAATTTTGAGCTACATTGTCTGTATCTGTCTTAAAATTAATTCTTTGTTGCATTGGTATGTTTATAATTTGCAACATTTCTAAAATGAAGCGTCGTTTGTAGTTTGTTTGTGTATTTAAAACTGTTGTACATATTTTCAAAAGCTGGTGTATGATTGAACTTGGCACAATGAATTTTAATTCATTTACGAATTTCATAGAACGCAATATTTGTGTGGGAGCCCCCTTAAAATGTGGTGATAAGGGGCAAGTATGTATCCAGAAAATGTTAATAACTAAATCTGATTGAGGTCGGTCATACATTTTTTCCCCCCTAGGGGCGACTCCTTGGCAATTATAGTACTTTTTCTTCAATATATCTCTAGTCTGCATTGAAAATTTTGTATGGGAGCTCCCTTAAGGAATGGAGATAGCGCGTAGGTATGTTAGAAATAAATGATTGAGATAAAAAATAAAGTGGAGTTGGTCATACATTTTGCCCATCTAGGGGCATCCTAGGCGCTGCAGTAGCCAAATTTAAGAATTTCAACCAAACATATGCCGGTTTAATAAAATTCTTAAATTTGGCTGCTGCAGCGCCTAGGATTTTTTTTTTGTGTATTAATAAGTAGTTTTTATTATACTTTAAATTATACTGATAATTATAATTTTACAATTTTTTCATACATTTTCTTGAATTATATTATTTCTAACAAATTGTGCAATTTTTTTTTAAATATATTAGTATTTATTTCCGATTTAACGCTATTTGGTAGTGAGTTTTATAATTTTAATCCCTTAAAGAAAAGTGATATTTGCATTGCTGTTGTTGTCACCCTTTGCAGTCTAAAGTTGTCTGAGTTTCTTAAATTGTATGGCTGTACCCCTCCTACGTAATTAATTTGAACGATTAGGTAGTCAGGAGCATTTCCCATCCTCATTTTTTGAATAAACGTTATTATATTTAGTTCCAGTCTCTGTTGTATATTGAGCCACCTTAGCGCATCAAGCATTAACTTTATATGGGTAAATCTGTTGCATTTTAAAATAGAACGCATGTCCTTGCTTTGAAGTTTTTGTAGTCTTTCTAATTGGCTTGTTGTGCAGCAAGCATATACAATTGTAGATCCAAATTCAAAATGTGGTTTGACCATGGTGTTGTACATATTTATTGCTGTTATTGTCGATACTTTATATCGCACCCTTTTAAAAAACCGAATTTTTTTTGCCGATTTTTTTGCATATATATTCAACATGTTGTTTAAATTTTTTCATTTCAGCTTTAGCAATTTGGTATTTCATAATTTTTTCTCTTTTGAGTGTTTTTAGTTCTTCGTTAAACCATTTGTTAATCTCGAATTTTGTATTAATTATTTTCTTCTTCGTAAATTTCTTAATTGTTCTCTCAAAACACAATTCCATTTTATCCACACTACTATTAATATTGTCATTTTCATTATATTTTAATATTGCACCAAATTCCTTGTTAAATAAATCTTTATTGTATTTAAACATTTCAATTTATGTTTTTATTATGTTTGTTTGATTTTCATTCCTATATTCGATTTTAATGACTATTGCTTCATGGTCCGTTTATTTTCATTATAATTTGCAGTTGAAATGTTACATATTGTATGCTTCTTATTGAATAGTCTATTAATGTCATTGAGTTTTGTGTGATTCTAGTATATTCGTTTACTACTTGTTTGAGTCCATTATCATTTAAAATATTTTCCATTCTGATTTTATGTTTCTTCCTTGCGCCAGTCTATGTTGAAGTCTCCTGCTATTAATATATCGTAATTTGTTTCACACATGTCTTTAATTATTTGTTAAAAAACCTCGAAAAATTCTGCTTCACTGCTACTTGGTGATCTATATACAGCCATTATTATTATCTGAAAGTTTCTTACTTTTGCCAAATATGCACTTATCCAATAATTTGAATCTAGTGTTATTTCACGAATTGGTGTCACATTCCATTGTTTTTTAAAGTAAATAAGAACTCCACCTGTCCTGTTTGAATTTGAGTGTGTAATATAATTGTCATATTCTTTTATTTGTATTTCCTTTTCATCTATCTTTTTTGTTAAATGTGTCTCTGTCAGTATTATAAATTCTGGGTTTTGTTCCTCTGTAATAATTTCCAATTGATTGAAGTTGTTAGTCAGTCCACTTATATTTGTGTAGATACCTTTAATTTGCAGTGACTGTTATGCCATTAAACCTAATCTTTTCTTTTTGATGTCAAGTTTATTTTGGTAAACTGGACATTCTTTACTTGATGATACATGATTTTCATCAAGTCCCATGTTAAGCCTTCTATTTGTTCTAATGCAATTGATACACTTTTTTGTAATTTCTTTTACGCAATCTTTAGATTTATGGTTTCCATGACATCTATAACACATTTCTTCATTTTTTTATTCAGTCGCCTTATGATTATAACCCTGGCATTTAAAACATCGCACTATATCTGTTCCCCTAGATTTGTAAAATGTATGACCAACTCCACTTTAAAGTTTTAAAGAAAATTTTATTGCGGAATTTTAGTTTTTTTTTTTGTTTTTTAATAAACTAAACCGTTTTTGAGTTACGCGAATATATGTTGTGCAACCTCCTCCATATTCAAAGTTACGGTATATCTCAAAAACAAGCGCTAACCTAAAAAAACCGTGGGCACCATTGGATTCAGCGTACCCGAATTATGCTTAATCGCCATGTGGCCGGCTTGTCTAATTTTGCTACTAGCATAGTGCAATCGACCATAATCTCAAAATAAATAAAAATATATAAATCTATTTTAAAATATTGACTAAGCAATTATTTATTTTATAACTTATTACGGCAATGTATTTTTGGCGTAAAATCATTAAATTAGTTTTGTGGTTATTTTTATTGAACTGTTTGTGTTTTTTTTAATCCAAATATATCTTTATTTATTTTTTATGAAGATGCAAATTTTTAAAGCATGAAATTAATTAAAATTTTTTGATAATTTTTCATTTTTTCTTCCCCGCGGCAGTTAAGAATGAAAAATTATCAATAAATTTTAATTAATTTCATGTTGTAAAAATTCCTTTCTTCATAAATATAATTTAATGAAAATTAAATTTGATGAACTTTAGCCTTATTAAAGATATCAAAATTTGGAGTAAAATCATTAAAAAAAAAAGAAATAAAAAGAAATTAAATCACTTAAGTTATAAAGAAAAGAAATTGTCTTTAAAATTAGCAGACAAAAATTAAGGCGGCTTCTTTTTTAAATCCCTGCAATTTGCATTTTTTGAACTTTACAACCATGCTCTGGAAATCGAATTCGTGAGATTGAAATCGAACAAATTTTGAAAACTACCCTGTGGTTAAAGTTCCTAAAAATATTTTCTTTCATATTATTCATAACTACTTTTGAAATCCGGAAAAGCTACGTTAATTTAAAAAAATTAATTTTAAAGTCCCACACGATTTCAATTTCATGTGATTTCGGTTTCCAGAATATGGCCGATAAAAGTATTTTACAAAGTAAGGGGCATTGGGTAGACAATGATGTGAGTAAATTTCAGAAAAAAACAAATTTTTCACAAAAAACACTGACCCTAGACCCTAGGATGCCCATAGATGGATCAAATATATGACCCTACTTTATTTTTCATCTCAATAATTTGTTTAATACCTACCCGCTATTTTCATTCCTTAAGGGAGTTCCAATACAAAATGTTTAATACAGACTAGAAATATATTGAAGAAAAAGTCCCATAACTGCCCAGGAGTCGTATGTCCTTAACATGTTAACAAATTTTAATCATTTATGGTAGTTTGCAACTTCGTTTGTTATATTTTTTAATGAATTTTTAACAAACAAAAATTTTTTTGCAAAAAAAAAAAAAAAAATTAGTTTCTTAAACGACTGCGCATATTAGAAAAATGTTTAACTTTTCTTAAAGGAAATGTTATTGCTGAATTTTTTTTAGTAATTTCAGCAAAACTAAACCGTTTTTGAGTTACGCAAATATATGTTGTGCAACCTGCGCCATTTTCAAAATAACGGTATATTTCGAAAACGCCTGGTGCCCGTCTTGTCTCAAAAAAAAAGTGTCAAATTGTATCACACTTTAATTAAATCGGCAATATTCAATATAAATTCGGCTTAGAAATAGTTTATACTAGGAATGGTAAATCGATGTCGATTCCAATCGAAAATCGATTTTGTGGCAAAAAATCGATTTTTTGCAATCGAATTTACGTATGCGATTTTATACTGAAATCAATTATTGGGCTTTTAAATCGATTTTTTTATTTTTATCAAAATTTTGGCAATTTTTCATTTGAATCTCAATTAAATCGATCAATTATGGGCATACACAAAGAACTTATTTTTTTTTTGTGCGTACATACGTCTGTAGGTATGCTTATGCAGTTATCCCAGTTTAAAGTTGTAATTTTACGTATTTACTTATTAGTATCTTTGATATACTTCCAAGTTTAATAAAAGGGCGATATTTAAATCTAGTTATAAGCAAAGTGAAAAAACAAAAAGTATGTAATTTATCCTAACAAATACGAAATTAAAAGGAAATCAGCCTTATTCCGGTTGTCGTTTTCGTAATCGCTCAAGTCGTTTGTTGTAACAGATTTAAGAACACTGGTTGTGTGTTTCTTTAATCTCTTACAAAAACGACTTGAGCGATTACGACAACGACAACCGGAATAAGGCTGAATGTCTCTGCATCTTTCTGGCATCAATGATGCAAACGTGTTTTTTAAACTAACTTAATAGTAACTTAGCAAAGAAACAGTCGCCACCGATCAGGAACTACTGTTATAATCCTTTGAAATACTATCCATACATTCAGGCTTGTCACAGAATTAAATCCGATCAAAAGTGATTTCGTTTAATGTGAAGCAAGTTACGAAAACACTTCCACTTTCGATCGGAATTAATTTATGTGACAGGCCTGATTGACTACAGAAGAACACAATTTTAATATGTAAAATGTACATGCACTTGTTCCTTTAAAGGCGATCTCAAAATTCTATCACTATGAATTTTTTTGTTGTTCGTTATGGCTGTAGGAAATATCGCCCAAAAAAAAAAAAAAAAAAAAAAATGAAAAATCGCCCAAAAAAATTGCATGTAAAATTGGGCCTGATTTCATATGAAAAATGGCCCAACATTTTTGGGCTATTTTTCGTTATTGTTGGGTGATTTTTCGTTTTTTAAATTTGGGTGATTTTTTATTATAAAAATTAACCAAAAATGTTGTATGAAAAATAGCCCATTTTTTGGGCCATTTTTCATTTTTAAAATTCTACCATAATCTTACATAGCAGAGAAAACCATGTTTTATTATGGTTGCAAACAACAAAACTATTTTTCAAAAAACTAATTTAACCATAATATGGTTGTCGACGACAATGATTTGGTTAAATTAAACATAATATGGGTAGAATTTTTTTAAAAATGGTTTTGTAGCTTTTTCTCTGGGTGTATATATTAAATATATATATATCGAAAATAAGGATTTTCTCTTCTATGGTATAACAAATACTGGCTTCGCTAACTAAAGCTTCTCTGTATAGCCGGCCTTCGGCCGGGCGCAAGGATTTTCTCCTCTATGGTATAACAAAGACCGGCTTCGCTAACTAAAGCTTCTCTGTATAGCCGGCCTTCGGCCGGGCGCAAAGATTTTCTCCTCTATGGTATAACAAACACCGGCTTCGCTAGCTAAAGCTTCTCTGCGTAGTCGGCCTTGTTCGGAAACAAGGCAGTTTTTCGAAGCTTTACTTAGCGAAACCGGTTTTTGTTAGACCATAAAGGAGAAAATCCTTGCGCCCGGCCAGCGCCCTGCTATACAGAGAAGCTTTAGTTAGCGAAGCCGGTCTTTGTTATACCATAGAGGAGAAAATCCTTGCGCCCGGCCGAAGGCCGGCTATACAGAGAAGCTTTAGTTAGCGAAGCCAGTATTTGTTATACCATAGAAGATGAAATCCTTATTTTGGATATATATATTTAATATATACGCTAGGGTTATAACTTTTTTTTGAGTGCAAAATACCACTCCAGCACCATTTGGGGAATTTTGTTCTGATAATAAAAAACTGTTTTTTAAGCTGATTCGGTGAAAAAAGTTTCCGCACCGTAAGCGATTCCTAAAACTCCATATTCGGGCATGTTCTATAAATTGAAATGAAGTGGATTTCAAATCGAACAAATTTTGAAAACGACCCTGTCAAGAAAGTTCACAATAATATTTATTTTTATATACTTCATAATTTGAGTACCAATTGTCTTTACAAGAAATGGGAATAACTGTAGTTATTTTGTAAATAATTGCAATCGAAATCTTGCTCCTTTTCAAATCCACTTCATTTCGATTTCTAGAACATGACCGATTATGTGCGAATTTTATTTTTGGAAATTGAAACCCATTTGATTTTGCATTAGACTTATGAAAAATGGTTTAATGTTGAAGATTATATATGAATTTAAACAAAAACAAACTTATTTAAGACAAGAGTAACTGATTTAATGATGAAAATAAAAAAATAAAAACAAAACTTCAACGCTTTCGGTGCGGAAACTTTTTCACGAAAGAGGAAAAGTGACACCATATTTTTTTATGCCCCATGCAAAAATTGCAAAAAGTTATATCCCTAATAGGTATACACCCAGAGTAAAAGCTATAAAAATATTTTATCCATATTATGTTTAATTTAACCAAATCATTGCCACCGACAACCATATTATGGTTAAATTAGTATCTTTAAAAAAATCACTCGAAATTTTAACGGTATTTAAAAAAAAAATTTACACATTTTTGATTATAAGTTAAGTTGCGGACGTTATGACAATTCTAAGATGGTCATTATGACAATTCTTCGATGGACATTATGACACTTTTAAAAGTGTCATAAAGTCCAAGGACACTACGACACTGGACGTTATGACATGTCACCTAAATTTATATGAATAAATAAAAACTTTTTTGCAAATTGAGTATTTTTTTTTTTTTTTTTTTGGGAAAAAATTCGTTTTTGCTTTTTGGGTCATTTTTCATTTTCTTTTGGGCCCTTTTTCGTTTTTTTTGGGCAAAATTTCATATTTACCTTTTTGGGTCATTTTTCATGTTCGCTTGGACGATTTTTAATTTTTTTTTTGGCCATTTTCCTTTAGGCGATATTTCCTACAGCCGTTCGTTATACATACATATTTATCAATTATCTAAACATGTATGCATATAAATTGCAATAGATATTTGTAATAAAATAAGTTTTTTCTGATAAAGCGATTTGTAGGAAAATCGGTACTAATACGTTTTCATTTCGCTGAGGTTTGTGTAAGTCAATTAATGGAAAACGCAAGATTTATAATTAAATTGACATTAACTTACTTTGTCTTGCCCACAACTTTCATTAAATGCTCAATAATTTCATGTCTATTTTTGCTGTCCACATCAATCAACATATCACGGCCATCCTCAAAGTAACATCTAACAAATGGTGAGGGAGTCATATTCTTAAACGTGATCACTTGAACTTGGGGATTTTTATACTGCACTTGGGGTATGTTCCAAAATACGAAATCTCTAAAGACACAAAGTAAGCAGTTTAATATTAATTAAAACTGTATAATGTTACGTATTATTATACTAGCCTGGCACCATCATGATGTTCACCGTAAGTATTGTAGTTGACACTAAATATTCTCACTTTATCCTTCAACACCAATTTGCCGGAATTTAAGTACTCGATGGTCCGACGTATAGGGGCTCTTCCTTTCATGAAAGGCATTTTTTTTGGTTGTTTTTAAACGTTTTTATTAAAAAATTTTAGAATTTTATAAGAAAATTATTCAACCGGCTGGCAATTAAAGCACAGAGCATAAATTAAAGTAAAATGTGTGCAAGAAAAAAAACAAAAATTATATGAACAGTTGTTAAACAGCTGAGATTAGGAGATGTTTGGAATGACAAAACTTATTTACATTTTGTTGTGATTTTTCTACAGTAGATGTCGGTAGCACAATAGGCGACCGTTATTATAAACGCAAAAATTTTATTACATACAGCGTTGCCAGAATGAAGATTTTATTTTATTTTTGAAGATTTTTTTGACCAAAATAAGATTTGAATATTATTTTCTCTCATATGAAGATTTTTATTTTTAGAAATAAAGATTTTTAACTTTAAGTTTGTACCACGACAACGGCTCTAGAAAATTTGGGAGTAGAAAAGCGGAAAACCCTCTTAGTGATTTATAGCCTTAGGTGTGCTCTGCTTTAGAAAAAATATGAACTAATTTGGGCCAATCACGTTGACTACAGGGGCCTGATTCTGGCAGTCGTGATCGAGTACTTTCTCGATTCGAAAGCAATTTAATATCTAATTATTTCAGTTAATACTGAACGAATCGGAATTATTTTTTCGGTTATAATTTCGATTCGTTCAGTATCAACTGAAATAAAATTGCTTTCGAATCAAGAAAGTACTCGATCACGACTGCCAGAATTAGGCCCCAGGTTTGATTCAATGACATGAGCATTTAAATACCTACTTCGCAGTCAAAGGGTTCAAAACACAATTTTTTTTAATATTTTGATAAGAACGCATTTTTACTTTTGATGTAAAATTAACTAGCAATAAATATCACAACTGTGGTTGATTATTGAGATAATTTTTTTAATGTTTTTTGGGACACTAGCATGAAACTGTGCAAAACAAGCCTTTGGGTATAAGTTTAATTTGCATTTTGTACAACCAAACTCAGTTTTACCTCAACAACGGCCACGCTTTTTAATTTGGCTTATCATATGGTCAAAGTTATCCATGCGCTTTGCCATTTCTTGGGCATTTGTTACAACTTTTTCTCTTATAGGAACACGATTATCAGAATTTGTTACCAATGCTTCATCAACGCTTACACGAACATCAAAATCACTCATGATTGGAGATCCTTCAGCTTTTCTTAGCATAGGTACAGTGTAAGTAAATTTCATGCATTCACCATACCAGCATCCAAAGCATTAGTAAGTAACGACCAATACCACTTCTTACCACGCACTTTTAATGCGGTAATTATTCATGACATTGTCGAATTAGTCCTTTCCCAACTTTAGTTCTTTTCAATATACTTATTATACGTTGTTGATCTTCTCGTAACCAAAACAGGGAAAGCACTAAATTGTTTTTAAAAACAAAAGTCACCGTATTAAGAAAAACGGTGCAGTAAATAAACACTCAGACATCCATTCAAAAACCAAAAAGTCCCAATTTATTTTTAAAAATATCCCAGCGGGAAAACTCAGAAGACCTTCTTACTTCAGGCAATATTAAAAGCCTGTTAAAATTTTTTTTTATTCAATTACCATTCTTATCTAACTGCTAAATAATGCCTCATAGAAGTCCTCGGCTCTTTCGTATAAAAGATAAGATACACATTCCTCGTTCCCTTCTACGACAAGGGAGAAAAGGAGGAGTAATATTTTTTGTTTTGTTTTTTTGCACAAGGAAAAACAAAATAATCATTTTTGTTGATCCAGTTACCATTCTCATGTAACTGAGAAAGAACGAGAGCGGAAGGCGTACCCCTCAATTACAAAGTGTATAAAAAAGATATGAGTGTGGAATGGAGCGAGCAGGCCTTGTACATCCAAAAGAAGAAGTACAGAGGACTCCTACTTTTTTCCGCTGGGACCGATTCTACGTTCATAGTGAAATAAACACACAACACAAACATCAATACATCTAATAAATGAGTTTTTTAATTTTCGTTTTCAAAAAATCTTGTGTTTAAGAACTCTTTAATAGCGAAGTGGGTAGAAAAATACCTTTCCTACGCAAAATAAATGGTAGGTCGGGATTTATGGGAGCCAAAATCAATCCTCGGAATAAATGCATGATTGCCTTTTGCAGTGCCGGTTAATATAGTTACGCATATTAGATTCTGTGCTAATGGCTCCCACCTTGACTTGCAACTTATGAGGAGGCATTCTAGATGGCGATAGACTGTTTAAAAACTCCACCGGATAATTTTCCCGTTCAGCTATGCTATTGCTCTCCACCGTGTCAACGCTCAAAAATATAAAACATTCACCCTCAAAAAGACTTAGTACTTCTTCATTAATTTGGCATACTTCATCATTCTTAGGGCATAAAATGGCAAATTTACAATACTGTTCTACATCAGACGGCTTTAAACATTCACCGAAGATATTTTTAACGATTTAGTTTTCAGCCAGTATTTCGTTTGGTATCCCCATTTTTAAAAGCCAATCTCTGTAAATATTATCGACTGCACGAATATTGACTTTAAGCTGAAAATTTTAAAGTTGGACCAACGATTAGAAAACTTAATACATGATTCGATAATGGCCGTCCTATGAGCATGTGGTACCACTGGTAAATATTGGCGACAATCTCCTCCAAGAAGCACAACTTAACCTCCAAAAGGCTTGTTATTTTTCATCAATGTTTTAAGCAACTTGTCAATAGCATTAAATGCATAGGTAGGTGCCATTGTTGTCTCATCCCAAATGATTAACCTAGCCTTTGCATCCACTGAATTTGCTCTCATACTTGAAGTTGATGTTTCTGTCAATGGTACTGGTAGCTTGAACTGAGAATGATATGTGCGGCCCCCTCTTAATAATTCAATAATGCAATTGCATTAGCCTTTCGCTGCCGGCATTAAACTGTAGGTCCCTTCAATGATTTTAAAAATAGAATCGGGTGCAGATCATTCACTGGGAGAGGTCTTTCCATGCCCTTAACAGAATTTGTTTTTTATAGGAAAATGTTGAAAAAAATAACGAACAATTGAATAATCTTAAATATATTTACGGTCCCTGATTTAAATCCTCGGCGTTTTACATATTGCTGGTTATTAACCATCCACCAAACCGAAGTACATATAGTAAAATGTAAACGTATGAAACAGTTGATAACAAACACCGAAAAAATCTCTGCTTATTTATACGAAAACTGACATACATCGTACGAAATATTCGTAAAAACGTGTTAAATGATAATTTAAAAAACGCGCAACGCACCGTAAATATGTAGTTCAATCCAATTCAAATGGGCACAATGAAGAATAAATTCCAATAACTCAATATTATTATTTTTTAATTTAGATGAATGTAAATAACAGTTACTTTCTCTTAGAATATGATTGTTCTTTAAATCTCTTTACAAACAAATCTTGAAAATCAAAACAAAAACCCAATATTTTTGTTAGTAATTATGTATATGATACAATAAGATTATCTCTACTTTTCAACAGCAGTATTAAAATCTGATTCCACTATGATTTCTGGCAGAGAAAGTACTTTCAGTATAACAAATTTTATGTTGTAATATCGAAAATATAAAAATTCTTTAAAAAATACACAATGCAAAATTGAGGGTATTATGATGAAATAAGCCACATGTACAGCCCGGAGATCGAAAATTAGAAATCTGACAATGCTATGACCTCCCTCAGACAGAGGGCTTTAAATATAACAAGTAAGAGTGCTATATTCGGCTGTGCCGAATCTTTGATACCCTCCACCGACAGTTCGAATGTTTAAGGAGTAATATCTGTATGATGTTATTATTATCTTAAACTGTGACGATTTGTTATTAATTATGGTTTTAGGCGACTTAACTGTTTTCCGGGAGTAGGGTTTCTATGGGGCCTAAGGTAAATTATTTACCGATCTTCACGAAATTTCACAGTATTATTTATAGTCCTATAAAATTGTGACGAGCCAAAATTTGTTATGATTGCATTATTTTTTACGGTTTTAGGCGTACTAAACTGTTTTCCGGTAGAAGGGTTTATATGGGGCCTAGGGTAAATTACGAAATTTCACAGTGTTATTTCTAGTCCTAAAAAACTGTGACGTACCAAATTTTGTTACGCTAGCGTTATTTTTTACGGTTTTAGGCGTACTAAACTCTTTTCCGGGAGTAGTGTTTATATGGGGCTTAGGGTAAATTATGGACGGATCTTCACGAAATTCAACTGCGTTATTTGCAGTCAAATAAAACAAATTTGTGCAAAATCTTATCTCATTCCGTGCCTTGTTTCAGCATTTATTTTATTTTTTGTAACAAAATTATCAATTTTTTTAGGTGGTGGTTCCACATTTTGATTCATAGCTCTGGTCCTACTAAACCTATTTTGCTGGATTTCAATCCCAAACTGCTTAGGATAACTACAAGCAATTTGGCACCAAGTTTGCTCATTTCTTTTGAGTTGTTCGAACGTGAGCGTGTTTTCAACAGACGGACATGGTTAAATCGACTTAGAATTACTCAAGGACCCAGAATATATATACTTTATGGGGTCTGAGATGAATAATAAAAAAGTATCACATGGAATGACAAACTTAATATACCCTCTTCACAACTAATTGTGGTGGAGGGTATAAAAAGTGTCATTAGGAAAACGCAAAAGTTTCCTTCAAAAAATATTAGAAAAGTTGAATGGTTTATTCAATGACCACGCCCACCGCCCACAGACCGAAAATAAAAAATCAGGCTCCGTCTTGCACCAGTGGAGCAAATGAGCTTTACGTATGCCAAATTTCATCTTTCTGCGAAGTCAGACGGCTTCAGAAAGCCGCGGAAAGAGAACCGGACATACACCCGGACAAACAACGAAATTATATACATAGATTACAGATTTTAAAGTTATTAAGTATAATACTTTTTAAATAGTAAAACTTTATTCCCAACGTCTTCTTCTAGGCAAGTACACTCAATATGTTCTTCTATTAAATCATCCATATTTTGATTTTGGTTATACAAAATATCCTTGTACCAGAGTAATGCCTGGTTTTGAATGCAGTCCTCACCAAACTGTTTTATTTACTTCCAAAATTAAAAAGTTTGTTTTTGGTTAACATGTTATTTCTGCGAACGTAAACGTTCGAGTGACATCGTGAAATAGGCAGTTAAAGATTTTCCACGTCTTTTTTTTATCGGCGTTAGTCCAACGCCCTGTTTTAATTTCTTTCAGCCCAGAAATTGAAAATTGAGTCAAGTTCTTTTATATTCAGAATACTCCAGTCCTTTTCCAACATTAGTTGCGTTCGAGAACACAAAAGTTTTTACTATTTTTTTACTAAACTTTACTGCATTTTACGAAATTGCGTTCGAGTACACAAAATGCAGTAAATTAGAACATAAATAGAGAGCGAAAAGTGACAGTTCTTGTCTGAGTATTTACAAATTTTTACTGCAGAAATTTTTGCAGTAAAATTTAGTAAATCAAAAAACATATGTTTCAAAAAGTAAACAAACAAAAGTAGCAAATAAAAAGCATACAAATTGTGAAAAAATTGTTAAATAAAAGAAAAGTTGAAATAATAATTAAGCCAAAACAAAAAGTGAATAAATATTAATTAATTAAACTTGTTTGTGAATCATTTATTTGGCTAAATACAAACTTTTAAATTTTTTTGTTATGTTAATTTTTTAGAGTTGTAAAAGTGTGAAGTATTTGGGTACTTAAGTAATCAAAAGCAAAAAAATTATTCATGTTCTTTTAAATAATTTAACCCGCTACAAATAAGTAAAATCAAATAAAATAAAAAACAAACAAATATGAAAGATTACATAAAATAATTTGTTTGTATTTTCCAAAAATGTTCGTGTTATAAAAAGTATTTAATCGAGTACCGATAAGAAAGCGAGTTAAGTACTCAAAAGTGTCAATATTTTTTAACACTTCAATTATTTGCCATCAGCTGTTGCCTTTATTTTACGAATTTTTACAAATTTTAAGTTCGCGTACTTTTTTGGGCAACAGCTTTTTGTGAGAGAAAAATGTTTAGTTTACTCATTTACTGCATTTTACTGTAAAGGTACTCAAACGCACCTATTAAAACGTGACCTTGATTTGAATAAATCTGAGAATACACTTCTGCTGTCGTTATCACTGTTGGGATCAGACAATTCTTAAATTGTACCGTCTCCAAGGCAAAATTGTACCAAATTAACATAAATTGTACCAAATTTTGGCTATAAAATAAAAATATAAAATTTTTTATTTAACAAATCAAGTAATCAAGCCTGACCCTTTGATACCCTACACTATAGTATAAAAAGGACAATTTTTTAGATTGTACCCTATTTGGGACCCATGGTCAATCATGGACCCGCTGGACCAAAATTATGTTAGAAGGTTAAGATTTATATAAAAGTTATTTCTTCATCTCTCCTTAAGTGATTTTAAGAAATGGGCTTTTATGGGAGTTCTGGTTAATTTTGGGCCTAACACAATTCTGTCATGATTTAGTAGCTATCATAGAAGTTATAGTCGCCGATTTAAATGTCAATACCAACATTTATAAGGAAGTTATGGCATTATGGTCAAATATGGACCGATTTCAAAAAAATTTGGTAAGATGAATAATATGAAGAAGATGATGGGTACGTGCTTATGAATTGAATCCTATGAACAAAGTTCCTTAATTGGCCTTCAATATTGCGACGTGTACTTTGCGCATAAGATTACATGGACAAACAACTAGCCAGCCGCTGAGTTGGAGACACTTGATTCCAAGCTTCCTACAGGGATACGAGTGCATATACTGATGTATGTATATATGTACTTAATATTTTAATATATAATGCAATTTTTGGCAGCTCTGGTCACGGCTGGGGATATGTAACTAGATATGTTATTATTTGAGAAAAAAGTGATTTAATCCTCTTCAAAGAAATGATAAACTTACTTATTATTGTTTTTTTTTAATTGTACCAAAAAAGGATTAATTGTACCAGTGTACCAATAAGGTTTTGATTGTACCAAATTTGGTACAATTGTACCACAAATCCCATCAGTGGTCGTTATAACAGTATATTTTTTTAGGTATTTTTCAATACGACCAAATACCCTATCAGCTGGTAAAAAGCTATGTCCTCTTACTGGAAATGCTATGGTGATATTTTGTAAATGGGAGGATGACTTCGTATGGATCCAAACCAAAACAGGTCGAACTAAATGAGAATTATGGTTCTGACCAGGGTTGTCAGATTGATTTTTACCTTTTTCGCCAAATTCCATTTAAAAAATCGCCAAAATCGCCAAAGCCATTATTTTCAAGGTTTTGGCAGTAAAATACATATTTTTTATTTTATAAAAAATATTTTTTATGTATCCTTAAAAATTAAATTGTTCCGTATCGCTAAAATACGCCAAAAATTCAAAAAAAGTCGCCATGATACATATTTTGCTTAATTTTTATTTAGAAAAAAGTAAAAATAGTTAGTGAACACAAAAATGGTACGATGTTTACTGTAAAATAGTTTATAGTAGTCTACTTAAAGCAACAAAAAAAGTATTAAACAAATATTGGATATACATTTTTATATACATAGTTGCAGTTTTATTATAAGTCTTAAACGCTTCTCCGGCAAAGCTCCCTATTTGTCTTCTTTTTTGGAATACATTTAAGGGTTCTGCATTAATTCAACGATTTGTGGTTTTTAATCCAAACCCTCAATGTTTTTAATCAGGCTTAAGTTCATCAAATTTAATTTTCATTAAATTATTTTTATGAAGAGAGGAATTTTACAACATGAAAATTAATTAAAATTGTTATTGATAATCATTCATTCTTGACTGACCTGAGATTCGAACCCAGGCGGCTGGTTACCCTGACATGTTTCGATCGCTACCAATCGATCCCCTCAGAGGGATTTGCCGTCTTACACTCGCAGCTATCGACGACTGCTGACGTCAATAGTCAAACATCAATCCTTAAACCAAATTGTATTTTAACCTTTGGTAGATCGAAATTTGCTTTTTTGAATTGATAATCTTTTTTAAAAAAATTGTATTTGTTTCTGTTGTATGTTTTTCATTCTTTTCCAAAATTTCTTTTCAGCTTTTTTAACAATATATTTTTTTCAATTCTTTGTTGCTTCCATAATCAGTATGTTTTTTTCAACATTGTAACATTATCCTTTTGCAGAAACATGTAAGTAAGTTATTCTTGCATGAACATTAGGGCTATAACTTTTTCACACTTTTTGCGAATATCAAAAACGGTATAGTATAGTCGTGTAGAACATTAAAAGTTATTAATAAAAATATGATAATTTTTTCGGATTGTTAAAAAAGTTCACGCAGGCATCGGGTTGAAGTTTAAAACGACAATTTTTATCTCACGGAAATTTTAAAAAATTTACACCTGATATTTGTATATATTCCTATACGTATCATTTAAATGCTATTTTGGAAATTATCCACTTCTTAAGATTTAAAAATTTTCCTACGGTTAAGAATTCACCTGCGTGAGGTTTTTTTTCGCAAAACGACGGGAGACAGGCGTTTTCATTACTAAAACATTCTTGGACACTCCGTGGTACTATGCCAAAAATTTGGTTATAGCCTTAATGTACATACATAAGTATGTATATTAGGGATATAACTTTTTAACAATTTTTTAAGATACCAAAATCGGCATAGCACAGTTCGATAGAGCATAAAAAACTATAAGGGAACGTATATTTATTTTTTCGCTAAGGTCAAAAAAGTTCACGCACCAACCGCGATGAAGTTTTGAAAATTTTTAATTTTATTTTTGGTTAAGAAAAATTAATAATATGTTTATTTAAAACAAAAAACAGCTCAAGTATGAAATTTCATTAATATTTAGAGATGGTAAGAGATTTTTCTGCAAACCAAAAGGTATCTTTAACCTTTTTTAACGAAAAAAAGTAAAAAATTAATAAAAAACACCGTATAAAATTGTAAATAGTCAATATTGCATTGGTTTAGAAAAACCAAGTGGTGCGTGAACTTTTTTGAGAAAAATTACAAAAGATTATAATTTTCGTGGTTACTAGAACAGGGTTGACCTCATGGTACTATGCCAAAAAATTGGATATACCCCTAATGTACATACTTACTACATTCTTATGTATGAATTTATGTTTGTGCATCTTACCAATAAAATTACTTATTTGATGGCATTATAATGTTGATACCACATACTTAACGAAAAAAGTTCCAAGCAAACAAAACATCACATCCAAACTTCTTTGTATGCAAATTTCAAAACCAAACACACATTCAGGAAATCTACAAAAAGGAAAAAAATACGTTGGTCGTCATTTTGGGGTTTTTTTAAACCATTTTTTTTGTAATTTTTGGCTCTATTTTTTTGTCCTTATAAATGACGACAATGAATGTGTAAGGAACATAAAAGTGCATTTACTACGTGTCAAGTGCAAGTTATATTACTAATGACCAACGGTTTTTAGTGACTTTGAAATAGTTGGGGCTGTCACATAAATTAATTCTGATCGAAAATGAAAGTAATTTCGTACTTTGCTTCTCTAAAAAACCAAAATTTAGTTAAAAGAAGCCAAAACAAATTTGAGTATTTGTTGTTAAAACAACTTATAAGAAGGACAAAAATAGACACCAGATTTGAAATTGTCAAAAATCGTTGCTTTTGATCGACATTAATGGTTTCAATTACGTAAAATTTTTAAAAAAAAGTCAAAACATTCCGTAAAAGAAAACTAAGAAGGTAAAAAAAAAACTAATACAGTCGAATACATTTTTTTTTAAATAGCGCAGACTTAGCTATATCCATGAAAAATGGATATATACCGATTTCTCAAAAACTGAAGCCAATCTGATACTTCCAAATGTACTTTCGCACTCAGGGGACTCCCCCCTAATAGTTCGAAAAGGATTCATCGAAGTTCATTTTTTCGACTATCACAGTGTTAACAAAGTTACGGCGAAGAATCTTAAAAAATTTCCTTAAATGTAAATGTAAATTCGTTTAAAAACACAAGTGTAAAAATAGCATTACTTTTACAGGTTTCCTTTAAGATAAGATTTATTTTAAATAACTTTGGTTCAAATCCCTACTAAACATCTATAAATACGGTCATAAAATTGATTACTTCCGCTGGAACTCATCATCTGGCATCTCTATATTTTCTCGGATGTCACGTTACATTATTTTCTCTTCCACTACTCAGTTTCCGTCGTTTGATGAAAGTAGTATGTATATCAATGATAGTTTTGTAATTTTATTAAACATTAAGAATTGCAATTTGCAAGTGAAATTTATAAATAAAAAGTTTTAAGTATTGATATTAAATAAAGTGGTGTTGTTTCAATAATTTAAAAACCTCTGCGGAAAAAATAAAATTCAAGCTTAAATTGCCAATTGAAAAATTCTGCCAAGTAATTTTGCGAAATTTTTAATGGAGTCCTAAATGTTTGTCTGTTGGTTATTTTTTTCTTTGCAAAGGCTCTGCCACGAGTTGTTTGTTAAATCAGCCACACGATTGTATGACACTGTATCTGCTTGTCTGCATTTCGATTAGTGCGACCGTGTGTCAGTAAGTGAGATGGTTGCCCTGAATGAAACCTGGGTGCAAGTGTCTCCAAGTCGCCAGTTTTGTTGACTATGTTGGTGACATTGTCAACGAAGCGTCTACACTACATTACATTTGCCACTATATTTGGCTTTAATACGAAAAAGATTTTATCAATAACAACTGAGAAGTACAATTCCTATAAAAGTTAAAGAAGTAATAAAAAAAAGATTGTTATGATTTCGTGTTCTTATAAATAGTGTAGACTATTTTTACTTAAATTTACTTGCGATTCTCTGGTTCCAATGACCACATATGGTCCCAAAGGAACTACCTAGTCAGTAGTACCAACGACAGAAGTAGATTTCTAATGACACGCACATGTTAAATGTCTATTGTAAATAACATTGCCTGGGGTATAATAAGTCACAAGTACTGGTGACTGTGTCAATAGTGAATCAGTACAGATTCACTAGTGACATTTCCTGCAGGGTTGTTATTGAAAGTTGTTGGGTTGTTGTTTTTTAATAAAAGCAAACATGCGTATTAACATTTGTGAGGGCGACGTTTGGGTTTATATTTTATTCTAAAATTACTGTTTTATTATGAATTAACTAACATTTAACTTTGGCCTTAAAATTTTAATATAAATTTTCAATTAAATTACCTTTGATTTTATTTTTGAATATTTTCCAAATTTTTCTTCATTTAAATTATAATTTTTGGAGTGATACACATAGTTCGGGGGAAATATTTTCAATTTTCCTTGTAAAAAAAAGAAAGAAATTAAGAAATATAATTATTTGTGGAAAAACAATTCTTAGAGCAAGGATTAAAGTAATTGTTTTATTTTGCAAGATACATACTTAGGGTAAGGATTTTTTTTATGGAATTTAAGAATTTGAACATGGAAATTTTTATTATCACGTGTATTTTTTTAGGGTTTGGTTTCTTAAAGAAAATTTGGCGCTTTTGGTTTAGGGCGATTAGAGATAATTTTCTCGAATAAATTTTAACAAACCGGAAGTTATTTCAGAAATAACAGGGCTCAGAATCATTGGCAAGAATACGGAAGATAATCAATTTCATTTGGTGGTCGAAGTGGTGTTGGTGTGGGTAGTGAGTGGATTTGCATTAGCAATCTAATGGATTCATCTGGACCCTACATCAACAACAACAACAACAACAAACTTTTCTCAGCGTATAAAAACAAATAAGTACCTTTTGAATGTCATACTCTCAAATTGAAATGACCAGTTTGTGTTTATAGTTAAACTTACCCAAAGTGATTCTTTTCGTTATCCTGGTATAAAAATATTCTTGTAAAGTATTTTGAATTTCACGTCTATAACACAATTTTCTTACATTTTGACAATTGTTTCTTTTGATTACTTGAACCATTACTTATTTGGTTTCTGATTAACGTAATTAACGTAATTTTTTGAACACAATTAACGTTAGTCTTATATGGTCACCTACTGTATTGTGAAAATTTTTTTTATTTATTCTTAAAACATTCATAAAATACTTCACAGTCAGACAACATACAAAGTAAACGTTAAATTAGAATCATACACGGTTAAACTTATACACACACAAACAACCACACCATGCACAATTAAATAAAAATACTCATTACATATAAACCATGTATGTGTTGAGTGATTTTTGTTAATAACGGCAAGAAAAGTTCTGTCTGTAATAACAGATTTCTTTCAAATATTCATATCTTACCTTTCAACGCAATAAAGATAATTTTTTTTAAATTGAATATATAAAAAAAATGGACGAAATTGTCATTCGGCGCCTGCGGACAACGTTGGACCAAGTATAAGTAAGTTGATTTATTAGTATATTCGCCATATATAAAATCATCTCTAAAATCAATTTTTATTTTGTATTATGAATATTTGAACTTAATTTTTTTTTATATTGAATATAATATAAATAACTCATACGCAACGTAGTGTTGTCATTTATTAAGGCCCTAAATTTGTAAAACGCAAAAGCAACGCCAAAAATTATATTGAAAGCAAAAACAAAATCGAAAATATTTCATAATTTTGTTGTTGTTTTCTATAGAAATGAATATTGAATTTTTAAATTTTAAACGCTGCATATCTTGTGGCGTTGATAATTTTTAAACGCTATATGTATTTCTGTAGAAAGCAACAACAAAATTTTGAAAAAATTTTGACATTGTTTTTGCTTTCAATGTTATTTTTGAGATTGCGTTGCGTTTTACAAATTCAGGGCCTAAATTTTTATTTGTTTTGCTTAAAACCAAAAATATTCATATGACAAATTAATTGACACCCTACACACCGATACTCAATCCCTTATTACTGTTGAAACCGTGTTTTATTATTTATGTAATCTAATTTCTTATATTTTTTTTTATTTAACAAAATGCCAATCATATAAATATTTAATAATTAGTTTTTTTTATTTATTAATCGTTTATGGTGACCTAATTTTAAAAAAAAAAAAAAATACTTTACAACTTTCATTTAATTTTTTTTTTTACATTAACCTTAAGTTTTTAATAAATTGAGCCATTAATTTTTGGATTTTGATAATGAAATATTAAATTAAGGTATTTCTTTTTATTACGAAAGGTGATGTAGGGTATGGAGGTATGAAAGTTAATTTAGTTTTCGTTTGCTTTTTTTTATTTTGGGCTGACAACGAATAATTAGCATACTGTCAGCATGATGGGCGGGATAGGTCATTGGGTAGTGTATACCTCCTCAAGCTACCCTACAATCAGCAACTTCTTCTTTCTTTCTTCTTCTCTTTCCTTCCTCTAACTGTGTAGGTCATTTATTTAAGTCATGCTACCTAAAGTAAAGTTTCCGGTTTCGATTCAAAATATTTCTTTGAATTTAATTGGGAACATAATCCAACCCTCCCCCTCCGACGAGCACAGCCGAATCTAATAGGTAGCCTTGTTCCCCAACTTAGTACACCCAAATTCAGAATCGTTACACATTTTGGTTCTATGTAGAATATTTTTGTTTTTATTTAAATTTATAAAAATACCTTATACCTTTGAGGACCACTTTTCTGTATCTAAACTACTGAAATAAGAAAAAGATAAGATAATTTACAAAAATTTTATTGAAAATATTCATCGTTTTCAATTGCACTTGATTTTAAATATTTTCAGATTTTGTAAAATAAAAATAAACCAAACTATTTTTGTTTTGGATTTTATAGATTAATGGCCAATTTCACCAAGTTCAGGTATAATTAACTTTCATTATAAAAGTCAAAAACCTGTTGTTTAAGTAATAGTTAATTTTAGCTGAACTTGGTAAAATTGGACGTATATAATTTAAAAATTGAAAACTTAATTTATGAAACAAACATTTTCTTAAATTCTATATGATTTGTGCAACTATGTGTGTAGTGAAAATTGTTTAAATACGAATATGTTAAAAAAAAACACAATCAATGAGTTGACTGTTTTGAGCTAAGTTAGGCTTTTCTCCTTTCTTATATGGCTTACAGCAATGTTATGGTTTTCCTGGCCAAATGTTTCGTTTGTAGTGTTTGCTTTTTAAACGCAAATGGAGTTATTTCATATATTTATGAAATGTCATAAACTGGAAATAATTCCTTTGACGTTACACATTTTAAGTGTATTTCTTTATATAATTGTTGTTGCATATTCAATCAAAAGTTTAAAATATTTACCCCAATTTCACCAAGTTCAGTTAAAACTAACTATTACTTTAACTTCCAGCCAGGGATGTCAGATGTGACGATTTTACGTCATTTTGACGATTTTTTTCGCTGAATTTACCAAAATGACGATTGACGATTTTGAATGTAGAGTCACTTAGGTGTTGACGATTTAATCCCGTCAATAAATTTAGTTTAAACTTTAATCTTTCATCAAATTTTTAACACTTTAATCTGTCAAGTAAAGCTTTTTTCTTACCGAACGTTTCCACATGCAAGTAATTACTTGCAAGTAGTGTATACGTATTATCAAGAAAAAATCGAGGAAACAGCCGATTGGCTGAATGAACAAAAATTGTGTGAATGTTAGTGAAAAAGTGTCAGTGTATTGAGTTTTTCGAACTTGCACTTGCATGTGGAAACGGGGGGTTAGTTAATAATATATGTATATAGAGGCGAATATATATTTATATCTACTAGCGGACTCGACGAACTTCGCCTCGTCCAATTTTAAGCCTTCAGACAAACTTTAGAGTAATAATACAACACAAATATTAAAATTTTTAATATGATTTATTTGAATGGAATCAGTAGAGAGCGATTTGATGTACAAAAATCTATAAATCACTAAATATATAAACAATCTTTAAACGCATAAAATTCGGCGTTTAAACTACCAACACAGACCATATGAATTTGATAAGATTTATCGTAGTGCTGTCACATGTTATTTTTTTTACCACATATAACACATGGGAGAATGATTTATAGTTGCTGAGTTTAAACTACATATAAATTCAAGTTTAGTTCAACTAAACCAGCGTTAAAACACGAGTGCAAAACTCCTTCAAATTACTGCCTGCTTTTAGATCGCGAGCACAAAAGTGACTCGTTTAACTAATATTTAAAACAAAATTTAAAAATGTCCATTCCTTAAGGGGGCTCCCATACAAATATTGCGATTTATGAAATTTTTAAATTAATTAAAATTTTTTGACTTTTGTGAATAAAATCAAAAGTTGTTAACAGATTTTAATCATTTATAGCTGTAATTTTTAATAGATTTTTAACAAACAAAAATTTCGAAATGTTGATAAAAAATTATTTTTGTTGCAAAAACAAAAAAAAAAAAATATGTTTCTAAAACGACAGCGCATGTTAGAAAAAAATTTAACGTTTAAAGGAAATTTTATTGCGGATTTTCGTTTTTTTTAGTATGTAATTTCAATAAACTGAACCGTTTTTGAACCCGTATTGGATTCAGCGTACCCGAAAAAGGTTTAAGCGCCAGTTGCCAAATTCTAGCACAGTGTAATTGTTTGATAAAACTTGCGAAAAGCAATAAAAAACATTTTTAAATATAACAATAAAAAGAAATTAATTGGACTTTATATTTATACTGTGTACTTTTTTTCTTAACCTTTAATAATCAATGTACTTTAATTGCAACAAAAAAAGTTGGGAACCCTATGTGTAGTTGTCCTGCGATTTAACATTGAATAATTAAGTTTAAGTTATCGACGTCCTTATTCTTCGCTGCTATTATTGCCCGTTCACCAATCCAATCGAGATTTTTGTAGTTTTGTGCAATGTCGGGGAACACTTTGCTGATGAGCTCCTCCTTGGACAATGTGAATTCACAAACATTTTCAGGGAACGATATCAATCCATTCGAAACATCAATAGGAATTTGGCCGTTGCCAAGCTCCAGCAGTTGTCTCGAGAATTCAGCAGCCGATGGGTCGTTCTGCAACACGACTCTAATGTTTGCGGTCAATTGCAACTTCTGGACATGCCTCCACAAAGACGACGATTTCAGGCAGGCGTTAAGTTCATCTGCAGCAGACGATTTGGGGATGACGGGAATTGTTTGACGAAAATCTCCGGAGAGCAATATCAAAGCCGCACCAAATCGTCTTAAGTATTAAAAATTCTATATTTTTTGGTTTTGTGTGATTTTATACTTAATATTTTTTCATGTTTTAATAGAGTGATATATCCGTGTTTATAAAAAAACGATTTTTTTATATGACGATTTTTTGACGGGTTTTTTCAAAACTACTGACGATTTTGACGATTTTTTTTTAAATTTTGACGATATTTCGAAAAAAACATCTAACATCACTGCTTCCAGCTTACAATATGTTTTGACAGCTTGAACTGATTGTTAATTACAGCTGAACTTGGTGAAATTGGGGTTTACTAATTTAAACAAATGGTTATGTTTTCGTCAAAAAAAAAAAATGTACTGTTTTTTCTTGATTGTACTGTTTTTTTGTATTCAATGTACCGTTTTTTCGAATTTAAAATCTGGCTACCCTACTTTCATTGCAAAAACAATACCCAATAAGCAAAAATTTTTTGTGAATTCCAATGTTGGAAATCCAGTGTGAATCCAAGCTTGAATTACATTTGAAATCCATCCTCTTTCCAGTCTGTTTGAAGGTTGTTAAAAAACAACAACAAATTTGTTTGAAACATATGTTATATATGGTACAGAGTTGTTGCAAAATCATTGGCGGCGGTGATGATGATGATGATTTTATAATAAAATTTATGCTTACGAGCCGAGCACAAGATTCTTACGAGTCGAAAAAAATTTTAAAACGAGCGAGTTGACTCGAATTGTGCATGCGAGTCGAATTTTTTCCTATCCTGGTAAAACACTATTTAAATACTGTTGTAACATTGCTTGAATAACTCTGAAATTCCATGCTTGAATTCAACGGTAAAAACAGGTTCGGTTCGACTTGAATTCCACTGCAATTCCATGCTTGAATTCAATTGTAAAAACAGGTTTGGTTCAACTTGAATCACACTGTTATTCAAGGCTGGAATTACACTGTAAAGGTACTGTTTTGTTCGACTGTAATTCAATGGTTAATTTTGCTGGATTCGCTATTGAATTCAACTGTGTTTCAACTGTAATTCAACACTGGAAATTGGAAATTGTGACTGGATTTCAAATGTAATTCCACTTGAATTCCAGTCAAAATGCTTATTGGGATAGGGGGACATTTTCTGTTCGTGTGTGTTTTAATTATTACCCTGTAGGAAATGTCGATAGTAAAATTACACTGACTCGCTTTTGACTTTGTCGCCAGTACTACTGTCTAATTATACCCTATACAAGCTTAAGTGCTATTACTTTAACATATGCGTGTCATTGAAAATCCAGTAGTAACATTATAACAATTGACTAGATACTGACTGCATACTTCTTATAAGACTATATGGAGACATTCGAACCAGGAATTTAATAGTACGCTTCTATAAATTTTGGAACAAAGCTATAGGGAATGTCAGTAGTAAAATTCTGGTGTCACACTAGCGACTTTATCATTAGTAACTTTTTGTACTTTTGTCTACAATAATTGTACATGTTAGCATTTCCTTGACAAATAAGTTAAGCTTTTCGTTTTAACTTTTTCGTTTTAACGAAAATATACTTTTTATTATTATTTTAACAAAATATATTATATTTTTAAAAGAACCAAGCTCACGTTGTTTTCCAGCAAACCGACTTAGTAATACTAATAAAATAACGAAGCTTTTGCGCAGTAGAGAAACAAACAAGCATATGCTAAATGTCAACAGGATAGAACATTATTAGGTGTACAGTTAGGCAACATTACTGGTGTCTAACGCGAGCCATTACAGTGTTTCTATTGACATTTCTTTCAGGATATTGGCGCGTTTATTGACAATGTTACTAGAAAAATACTACATCTGTTGTCTCTTTATTATGTTATTTGACGCATACACTAGATATAAACCACATCTATTGTCTCTGTATTTTTTAGATTCACGTCTTATAGAAAAATTGGAAACATTTGAACTACTAGAGTTGTCACTAGTAAAATGAGTATAAACAAATACCTAATCTTGGTTGGTGCTTGAAATCAAGGTGAGCCTTGTTTTTATTTTTGAAATACCTAGAATGATGTAAAGTACAATTTTTTTGGTTGTATCCAAGGTATAAGTATCCGTATCTATATCTATATATGCATATAAAAATAAAAAATGTTTGTGTGTTTGTTTGTTTGTATGTTGGCTTATAGACTCCTAAATTACTTAACCGATTTTTCCTGAAATTTTTACAGTAGCATCACGTGAGCCCTAAAAATAAAAAGTGGTTTCCCCCATAGGACGCCAATGTTTAATATCGCATATCTTAAGAACTGTTATAGTGAGAATGTTCAAACTTCGTAGAAGTCACTCCTATGGCATACTACACTATTGAAAATAAAAATAAAGCGGGTAGGCGCTGGGGGGGGAAATACCTCTCATAGGATGCATATTTTCTTCATATCGCTCAACTGAAGAACTATTTAAGGGAGAGTCTTCAATCGTGGTTAAAGCTACTATTATAGCAAACTATAAATCTCAATATAGTAATGGGCGGGGTGGACAGAGGAGGAGCAGTTCCCCTCATAGATAGAAATATTAATAAGAGCCGCTGCACGCATTTTGTTGAACTTTTGGTAGTAGGATCTTCTGAGCCCCAAAATTGAAACAAAATAGCATAGGACGCCAATGTTTAATATCGGATATCTTAAAAACTGTTATAGTTATACTACACTTTTGAAAATAAAAATAAAGCGGGTAGGCGCAGGAGGGAAATACCGTCCATAGGATGCATATATTAAATATCGCTCAACTGAAGAACTATTACAGGGATAGTCTTCAAACTTGGTTAAAGCTACTATTATGGTAAACTATAAATTTCAATATAGAAATGGGCGGGGTAGCCAGAAGAGGAGCAGTCATATATAGAAATATTAATAAGAGCCGCTGCAAGCAATTTGTTGAACTTTTGGTAGTAGGATGTTCTGAGCCCCAAAATTGAAACAAAATTGCAGCGGGGGAAGTGGTTCCCCCTATAGGACGCCAATTTTTAATATCGCATATCTTGAGAACTGTTATAGTGAGAATGAATACACTACTGAAAACAAAAATAAAGCGGACATGCGCAGGGGTGGAAATACGTCCCATAGGATGCATATATTAAATATCGCTCAACTGAATAACTATTAAAGGGAGAGTCTTCAAACGTGGTTAAAGCTACAATTATGGCGAACTATAAATATCAATATAAAAATGGGTGGGGTTGACAGAGGAGGAGCACTACCCCTCATAGATAGAAATATAATTAAGTGCCGCTGCACGCATTTTGTTGAACTTTTGGTAGTATTCTGAGCCCAAAAATTCCAATAAAATAGCAGCGGGGGAAGTGGTACCCACCATAGGACGCCAATGTTTAATATCGCATATCTTAAGATCTGTTATAGGGAGAATGTTCAAACTTTGTAGAAGTCACTCCTATGGTATACTACACTTTTGAAAATAAAAATTAAGCGGGAAGGCGCAGGGGGGAAAACCTTCCATAGGATGCATATATTAAATATCTCTCAACTGAAGAAGTGGTTAAAGCAGTGTAGCGAAGCGCACCGGGTTAAGCTAGTACATATATACAAATGAAAAATGTTTGTATGTTTGTTTGTTTGTTGGCTTATAGACTCCTAAACTACTGAGCCGATTTTCCTGAAATTTTTACAGCAACATCATGTGAGCCCTAAAAATAAAATAGGCTACTTACGATAGGGGCAGGGGAATTGGTACCCCCATAGGATGCCAATATAAAGTATCGCATATCTTAAGAGCCGCTGCACTCATTTTGTTGAACTTTTGGTAGTAGGATGTTCTGAGTCACAAAATTGAAATAATATAGCAGCAGGGGAAGTGGTACCCCCCATAGGACGCCAATGTTTAATATCGCATAACTTAAGAACTGTAATAGTGAGAATGTTCAAAATTTGTAGAAGTCACTCTTATAGTATATTACACTTTTGGAAATAAAAATAAAGCGGGTACGCGCAGGGGAGGAAATACCTCCCATAGGATGCATAAATTAAATATCGCTCAACTGAAGAACTATTAAGGGGAGAGTCTTCAAACGTGGTTAAAGCTACTATTATGGTTAACTATAAATTTCAATATAAAAACGGGCGGGGTAGACAGAGGAGGAGCAGTTCCCCTCATAGATAGACATATTAATGAGCCGCTGCACGCATTTTGTTGAACTTTTGGTAGTAGGATCTTCTGAGTCCCAAAATTGGAATAAAATAGCAGCGGAGGAAGTGGTACCCCCCATAGGACGCCAATATTTAATATCGCATGTCTTTAGTACTGTTATGGTGAGAATGTTCAAACTTTGTAGAAGTCGCTCTTATGGTATACTACACTTTTGAAAATAAAGACAAAGTGGGTAGACGCAAGTGGGGAAATACCTCCCATAGGATGCATATATTAAATATCGCTGAACTGAAGAACTATTAAAGGGAGAGTCTTCAAACGTGGTTAAAGCTACTATTATGGTAAACTATAAATTTCAATATAAAAATGGTCGGGGTAGACAGGGAAGGAGCAGTACCCCTCATAGATAGACAAATTAATAAGAGCCACTGCACGCATTTTGTTGAACTTTTGGTAGTAGGATCTTCTGAGCCCCAAAATTGAAATAAAATAGCAGCGGGGGAAGTGGTACCCACCATAGGACGCCAATGATTAAAATCGCATATCTAAAGAAGTGTTATAGTAAGAATGTTCAAACTTTGTAGAAGTCACTCTTATGGTATACTACCCTTTTGAAAATAAAAATAAAGCGGGTAGGCAGAGGCGGGTAATACCTCTCAAAGGATGCATATATTAAATATCTCTCAACTGAAAAACTATTAAATGGAGAGTCTTTAAACGTGGTTAACCAGTGTAGCGAAGCGCACCGGGTTAAGCTAGTTTATAAATATAAATTTACTTTGGTTCTATCATATAACATTATATTAAAATTTGAATTTAATCAATATACATTTTAATATTTTAATCAGGCTAAAGGTTATTGAATTTCATTTTAATTAAAATTTTTTTATGAAAAAAGTAATTATACAACATGAAATGAATTAAAATTTGTTGATAATTTTTCATTCTTGACTGAGATGGGAATCGAACCCAGGTTTTCATGGACAGGTTGCTCTTAAATGTTTCAATTGTAACCACATAACCTCTTCAGAGGGGCTTGCCGTCTAAAACTTACCGCCATTGATGACGGCTGGCAGTCAAAAGTCAAACATCAATCTTTGAAAAAATGGTATTTTTTAACTTTGTTATATCGAATTTTTGAAATTAAAGTTAATTATTGATTTTTATTTATTTGTCAGAAAATAAAAGTTTGAGCTTAGTTTAAACTTAGCAAATAACAATTATTTTTTGGAATTTTGATTTTCTGCGCAAATTTATCCTCATAAAATTCTTTTTTGTTAAATGAATTTTTTTATATGTATGTTATTCAATTTAAAATTTCTTTTTTCTAGGGCTGTTGAGTCGAAGTTGAGTTTTTTGTACCGGAGTCGGATTCGATATACCCACAAAAACTCGCGACTCCGACTCCAAATTTTTCCGGCATACATTTTTTTTAATATTTTCCGGAATAAACATTTTTTAAGAGGGTCTGCCTTAAAAATGTTTAGGTCAGGTCTTCTTTGCATATGTAAATAACTATATTAAAGCCCAATGCGGCACGTGTTAGAATATTATTCTGCATATCTGGCGAACGACAACAGCCAAAACTTCCAAAATAGGTTCACTCATCTGGGTTATCGAACGAGATATAACAAGTGGGCGAGGCACTTCCATGCAAAGACATTAAAGATTTCTGTATATCTGGAGAACGGTAAGAGCTAAAATTTTCAAACTTGGAACAAGCACAAAATCCGGCAAAATTTAGGCGAGATTGGAAAATTGAGCGTGGCACAAAAAAGATTTTTTTTTAAATTTAAGGCACGGTATTTATTTAACTTTCTGTTCTTATCGCAACATGGTGAAGGGTATATTAGATTCGGCATTGCCGAATATAGCGCTATTACTTGTTTTTTATTAGATTTTATTTTATTAAATTTATAGTATACTAGCTTAACCCGTTGCGCTTCGCTACACTGCTTTAACCACTTCTTCAGTTGAACGATATTTAACATATCCATCCTATGGGACGTATTTTCACCCCTGCGCATGCCCACTTTATTTTTGTTTTCAGTAGTGTAGTATACCATAAGAGTGACTTCTACAAAGTTTGAACATTATCACTATAACAGTTCTCAAGATATGCGATATTAAACATTGGCGTCCTATAGGGGGAACCACTTCCCCCGCTGCTATTTTGTTTCAATTTTGGGGCTCAGAAGATCCTACTACCAAAAATTCAAAAAAATGGCTTGCAGCGGCTCTTATTAATATTTCTATCTATGAGGGGGACTGCTCCTCTTCGGGCTACCCCTCCCATTTCTATATTGAAATTTATAGTTTTCCATAATAGTAGCTTTAACCACGTTTGAAGACTATCCCTTTAATAGTTCTTCAGTTGAGCGATATTTAATATATGCATCCTATGAGAGGTATTTCCCCCCCTGCGCCTACCCACTTTGTAGTATACCATAGGAGTGACTTCTACGAAGTTTGAACATTCTCACTATAACAGTTCTTAAGATATGCGATATTAAAAATTGGGGTCCTATGGGGGAAACCACTTCCCCCGCTGCTACTTTATTTCAATTTTGGGGCTCAGAAGATTTTACTACCAAAAGTTCAACAAAATGCGTGAAGCGGCTCTTAAGATATGCGATATTTAATATTGACAACAAATGGGGGTACCAATTACCCTGCCCCTATTGAAAAATTTAGTAGCCTATTTTATTTTTAGGGCTCACGTGATGCTACTGTAAAAATTGCAGGAAAATCGGTTCAGTAGTTTAGGAGTCTATAGGCCAACATACAAACAAACAAACACACAAACATTTTTCATTTTTATATACATAGGTATGTATATAGATACATAAATTTTTTTCATTATTTATTTATTGAATCTTCAGATATTAAATATGAACTGACAATAATTGATCAAATCTTATCCTAATACTGTATTTTATGTGCTGCCAGTGGTGAACAAAAATTTTCTTCATCACGGGTTCTGTTCACATATATACATAGGTGTTATCGCTGCAGTGTCTCTTCTCCTTAAGCGAGTTTGGCCACTATCATTTAAAATATTTCGAGCTAGTGGGTTCGGATGCAATTCGAAAATTTTTAAGTATTTTATTGCATATTTCTTAGTTTTTAGTAATGGCACATTGAGATCCTGGTACGTATTTGAGTTTTTAACATACCAAGGGGCAGCTGTTATTATTTGAAGAATTTTTTTTGCGCCTTTGCATTTTTTCGATATTAGAGGCTGATGCAGTTCCCCATAACTGAATACCTAACACCAGATGGGCTTTAAGATGGAGTTGTAAAGTACAAGATTGCAATAGAGACTAAGAACTAAGTATATATAAGCCAATGAATTTGGATGGCTTTTAGTTTCATTTGAGTTAATTTTGCCTCTATATGGCTTTTCCACGTTAAACAGCGTTCTAGATGTATACCAGAGAACTGCAAAATCACTATTTTTCTTGATTTAATCATACGCTAAAATTTACATTCAATCTTTGCTTGCAAAACAAAGTTCCACGTTGGTAATTTTTACATCGTTTCGTTCACATTTGATTTTTGCATTAATTCATTTTTTATTGAAAGTGCTTTATTTGCATTTTTGTTGCGCATGCAATATAACACAAATGTGTAAATTCAAAGGAACACATTCTTATACTTTTGCAATCAAGTAGTCATTGTCCACTCGGTGGTGGTTGTTAATGGTAAACAACAATAAACCACTCGAAGAGACGCTTTTTTAAAATAAAAAACAATAAAAACAACAATAACAAGAATACATTGGACCTACATACAGAACTACTGTACTTTTTAAAAGAAAAAAAAAAAAAAATTCTGTTTCTATGGAAATTGTTTGTATGTACCGACATACATATGTGCGTTTAGTTTAATTTCATTTTTTTTTTCTTGTACTACATAGTTAATGCTGAATGAATACATGAGAATACATGATTTCTGGCTTTTTTGTTTGTATTTTTTTTTTTTTTTTACCAAAACAATCATTGTCACTCCGAACACACAAACATCTTTATTAAAAAACGAAGCTAACGATTGTATAAATAACAAAGCACGATGTGCATTATTTGAATGACTGCAAACCAGCAGCGAATATTTGCGATTTTTTTACAATTGCACAAAGCCGTTCTCTGATGTAAACCGAGATATTTTACAAGCGAATGTTGAGGTATTATTTGATTATTGATTTTAAAAGGGGCATTATTCTCTACGCAAGGTTAATGTTATATGTACGCATTTTTGCTCATTGACCTTTATCCTCCATTGTTTCAACCATATTTCTAGTTGAAATATATGATCCTGTAAGTAACGAAATGCTTCATGACGGTTTTCATGCACGCTTAGAAAAGCTGTTTTATCAGCAAATGTTGAAGTTTGGGTGTAGTTGTTTGTTGGCATATCCGAGGCATATGTTAACTATAAAAGTGGGCCCAGGATGCTTCCCTGAAGGACTCCAGCGTCAATTGGCTGAGGAGAGCTTAAATAATCACCTTCTTTTATAATAAACTTTCGACCGATTAAGTAGCTTTCTAACAGCTTGTGTGTGTTTGCTGGCAAGCTTAGCTTCAATTTATATAATAAGCCTTTATGCCAAACTTTATCAAAAGCTTGAGAAACATTGATGAATATAGGCTTATATGACTCAACTTTTGTGTGATCCTTTCCTGGTTTGGGTATCATGGAGACTAAAGAAACTTTCCACTTTTGAGGATAGTATTCAAGGCGGAAAATAGCATTACAAATTAAAAGAATAATTTTCTTTGCTATGCTGGGTAGGTCCAAAAGCATTTTGTTGCTAATCTTATCAAAAGCTTTCTTCGGGTTTAAATCACAAATTGCCTTTTCGATTTCTCTTATATCAATTCTTAGGAGAACAGCGCATCTAGCAGCAACAGGTTGTAACTCGACCGCAATATCGTAAGATATATTTGGGGTAAATACGTTTTTTAAATGATAAATAAACAGATTTTCTTTTTCAATATCATTTCTTGCCCAACTTCCATTCAAGTTTCTTAACGGTGGCTTAAAGACAATGAGTAGTCGGATTGTGGAGTTGCATCAAGTTTCTTAAGATATTTTTCCAGTGCAGCCGTTTTCTAAGTCTGTAGTAACTTTCATAGCCTTTTTGTGTAATCTTTAAATAAATTCTTTAGTTGAGGGGATCGTTGAAATTTCAATTCTCTGCGAGCTCGCCTTTTTTCAGTCAAGAACCGCTCGTCCTCTGTGGAATATATTTTAATACTTTTTTTTTATATTTTTTTTTTTTTGGGGGCAATACTGGAACGTTGAACTAGTTTCAGAAAGCTGTCAAAATTAACAATGGAGTGATTTATATTTATATATACTAAACGGAATATTTTTTGTGCAATGGGTACTGAGATATTTGTTATATTTTCAACAATTAATTTGTGTGGCTGACGTCGCGAAGTGACCAGTCGGAGATACAATTCAATTAGGGTTCATTATAGTAACAATTGTAGGTGTGTGATCGGAAGATAATCCTAAGGAAGCTTTAACATGAATCGTTTTAATGGGGATGTTTTTAACCATGCTCAGTAGGCCAATATGTTGGTTGTCCGCTCGCTACCACATTTAAATCCATTTAAGAAATTGTATTACTTAAAACACGACCCTTTGGTGTTATAAGTCGTGATCCCCAGAAGGTATGTTTAGCGTTATAATCGCCAGCGGCCTAATGATTTAAAATATTTATAATATTGGCTTTCTGATATTGAAAATCTAGGTGGGGAGTATAACGGTGAAATTACTAGGTTTCTAGATTATTCCTGTTTATATAAAATTGATTTAAAAAAATGGCGTACCCTTCACAATGATGCGATAATAACAGAAAGTTATATAAATATCGTTTTTTAGATATAACTTAATGAACTTTGTGGCACGCCCACTTGTCCAATCCCGTCTAGATATAGTCGGATGTTGTGTATTTATAACCGAGATGCTTGTTACTATTTTGAAAATTTTAGTTCTTGATGTTCCCCAAATTTAGAAAAATCTATAATGTATTTGTGCCATGCCCGCTAGTCCAAACTCGCCCACATTTTGTCAGATGTTGTGTATTAATCACCAAGAACCAAAACAACGTATAATTTTGCAAAAGAAATTGGTGAAATTAAAATTAATTGGTTAAAATGTATGACCTAAGCTGAGCGAAACCGGTGTTGGACATACATACTTACTTAAAAATTAGGAACTCTTCCGCCCAACCATAGACATACCATAGAGTTAAATAATACCCACACTGCTATATAAAGTATATTAATTATAGCCACATTTATACTCAAACCTTTATACTTATTAAACTAAAAGGTTGGTTGCATTGAAACATACCCAAACTTGTTTGCTTGTTATTATATCGTGAATTGAGTAGTCTAGTAGACAGACTACTCACCAGTTAAAAAAACGAAAATTCTGTAAAAGCCGCCATTTTATTTGTTTTAATTTCGTACAAAACTTCTTAAGTTACGCTCAATTTCTGCTTAATTATTCAATACTTCTACAAAACTCTCTATATGGCTTGGAATTTCAACTGTTTTAGTCGATGTTCTCAGAACTTTGTTTTTTTTTTTTTTTAGCTAAGCGGTGCTTGCAACTACTACTCAATTGTGGTGTGTATTTTCTATTTAAAAATAAATATCGTCTTTAAGAACCTTAAAGGTATATGCACAGTACATGTTTTTTACATCTGACTTGTTAACTTTTCAAGACACATGTAATTATGCATGTCTGTCTTGCTGTTTTACAGAAGTTTTATAATATTCGGTTACAAATTTAAATGTTATTTGCTCTGTTTTTCGCATAGTTTTTGCAGAAACTAAAATAGTTCTCGGTTTCAAAATAGCGTGCTGTCGCCACAAGAACATGTTTTTCTTTAAATTCAAAGATTGCAATTTTAGGATATAATAATGAAATGTTTTTTATATATATATTTTCTATTCAATGGTGAAATGATTATACATAAATACATTGGTATTATAAAATATTAACTTCAGCCGACTAATAACTCTGTCAATAGCTGGTTTCCTCGAGGCATAGATTTCTGAAACAGCTGAGGTCAGATGGTTTTGTCAGAAGAAAATAGAGCACGTTTTAAAGGTAATACACGACATGTATATATTATATTGCGAAATTAAAAATCTGACAAGTCAGATGTAAAAAACATGTCGTGTACATGTGTCTAAAGCAACTATTTATGTTGTGTTTTGTCAACATACATAAATATGTACATACATATGTATATAGTCTTAAGTTAAAGAGCAGTTTTGATGTGTGGACGAGAAAAAGGTATGAATATTTGAATATGCTGATATTCGGTATGTTGGTATTTTGTATTAGGCATAAAGCATATACGATAACATAAATGCACAATGTGCATTGCACATACATATATATGTAGTTTACAAGTGTATACAATGTTTATGTTTCATCTAAATTATGTCTGTGGACATTTGAGATATAAAATGTACATAAATTTATTTGTAGATACTAACATGAATATATTTTATTTATCATACTGTTTACAAGAGACTGCTGGAAAAATTTTATATACTTCATATTGGGATTTGCTTCTTTTGTTGAGGTCGTTGTTGCACATTCAAACAACGTTTGTATCATTCTTATTTTAAAACTTTGCTCGTTAGTTGTAAATTGTTGTTTCTTATGTTGTTGCTGTTGTAGCGATTATTGTGATACATTTAGAGAGATTTGTTAAAGTGTCTACATATCCTGCATGAGAAACTAAGTTAAGATAGATAACAAAGAGGATGCTTATGTGGCATGTATTTAAATAGGATATCCAGCAGTTTATATAAACAGAAAGTTACATAGAATTGTAACCAAAATGATGTTTTAGCAATGCCTTTGGATTTTAGAGAGAGTAAAATAAAGTTTTAAAAATTACCTTTTATATGTATATAATCGAAATGTTGACGAGTGGCTCATATAAAAGTCTTTTAGGAGTTAATTATCGGCCAATTTTGTTTTAGCTAAATCTGCCATGGTAAGCACATTGTTATCTTTTTATACCCTCCAGAACTAGTTGTGAAGAAGGTATATCAAGTTTGTCATTCTGTGTGACACTTTTGAATGATCATCTAAGATCCCATCAATAATATATATTGGTTCCTTGAGTAATTCTATTATGATAAAACTTTGCATAAATTCGTTTTATATAAATTAAAATCATAACACTTAAATTCGTCAAGATCGATTTATAATTTATCATAGAACTCGTATTAAGCCCACACTCGAAAAGTTTTGATAGGCACAAAAATGTAACGAATAATACTATTATAGTAAAATTTGGCCTCTCATAGGTTCCATAAGCTTAGAAATTACATTGCCAAATTCTCAATTAACAAGATTTTGTTTGTCGTGCTTAATTCCAAATTTTTATTTTTGATAAAAACACTGAAATTTATTGTTGATGGGATAAGCTATTCCTATGCGCATTTCACTGGTTTCTAAGGCCAGGTCATTAGTAAAACTAAAGATATTAAACAAACAAAACTGTTAAGCGAATAAAAATTATAAGCAACAGTACTCAGTCCTACTTGTAACAATATCAATATCCGTCTATAATTTTCTATAGGCCCCATATAAAGTCCACTCTCAGAAAACACTTAAGTAGGCGTAAAGCACTCGAATAAATTACGTGAAGATCGGCCAGTAATTTACCATAGACCTTATATTAAGCTGATTCTCGCAAACGTCCTTTTTTATTTACGGAAGCGCAAGTTTTTTTTTTGGATAAACGATAAAATGTACATAAGATTAATAATTATATAACTATAACAATTAACATTCATAATTAAATATTATTATTGTTTAAGGTATGTACTAGATTAACTCAGAATGCTTCGCTATCCTCATTAAAGTAAAATGAGTAAAACATTTTTAAAACACACATATCGACGGTTGATTATTTAGTTGTCATATGTCATTTGTATCCGCATACGACAATTAAATAATCAACCGACGATATGTATTTCGTGTATTGATAACGAAACAATTTAAGCCAAATTTAGATACTTTTACTATTATCCTTCCAAAGATATTTATTAACATTGTGTTTCTTCCACGCTTGCTTTTTGACGGATGTTGTGTATTAATGACAAGTTTATTTATTCCAAATTTGCATACTTTTACTGTAACTGTTCTCCAAATTTACAGAAAATTATATTGCTCTTACTTTTATGGTAGGTTACACGCCCTTTTTCACTTTAGCTTACATTTTGTCAGCTGTTGTGAATTGATAACCAAACTTTTTGTACAAAATGTCTATACTTTTACTGTAACCGTTTTTTCAATATACAAACATTTATAGTTTCCTTTTATGGAACACCCATTTCTCCAGTCCAGTTGGGATATTTTGAATGAAACAGTTAAGTAGATATACAGATATTTATATTAACCTTGTATGGGATATTCCATTATATACCATGTATAAGATATTAATAATCAAATAAGAAAACTTGTACTGTTACCGTTCTCTAGGTGTCACACCTACTTCATCAATCCAGCACACTTTTCAACATATCTATGTTCTGTATTGAAAACCAAGCTATTTGCTTGAAAATTAGAAACTTTTACTGTAACCGTTCTCCAATTATACAGTAATTTATTTTGTCTTTGTATGGGAGCATCCACGCTCACTTGTAAATTTGCAAATATTTATATCCTCTGTTAAGCACCGGGTAATCAGAAAACTTTTGTGAAAATTGGTTCAGTGGTTTAGGAATCTATAGGAAAAAACACACATACAAATAAATGAATATTAATTTTTGCATAGAAAATTGTTTTTTTTTTTTTTTTTTTTTTCATTATTTATTTATTGAATCTTCATATATTAAATATGAACTAACAATAATTAATCAAATCTTAACCTAATACGTTATTTTATGTCCTGCCAGTGCCAGACAAAATTTTCTTCATCACGGTTTTTATTCACTTATATAGGTGTTTATCGCTCATCTAATTGGGTAAGTGCTGCAGTGTCTCTTCTTCTTAAGCGAGTGTGGCTGCCATGATTTAAAATATTTCGAGCTAGTGGATTTGGGTGTTGTTCAAGCCTTTTTAAATATTTTATTGCATATTTTGTAATCATAGTTTTAACTAATGGCACATTGAGATCCTTATGAATGTTTGAGTTTTTAACATACCAGGGAGCGGCTGTGATTATTCGAAGAAGTTTATTTTGGCGCCTTTGAATTTTTTCGATATTAGATGCCGATGCAGTGCCCCATAGCTGAATACCGTAGCACCAGATAGGTTTTAAGATAGAGTTGTAAAGTAGAAGCTTGCAATCGAGACTAAGGACAGAATTTCTTCCAATAAGCCAGTGAATTTGAATGGCTTTTAGTTTCATTTGAGTTAATTTTGCCTCTATATGGCATTTCCACGTTAATCGCCGATCCAGATGTATACCGAGATATTTTACATGCGAATGTTGAGGAATTATTTGATTATTGATTGTAATAGGGGGGCAAGATTCCCGGCGCAAAGTGAATGTTATATGTACGCATTTTTGCTCATTGACCATTATCCTCCATTGTCTTAACCATATTTCTAGTTGAAATATATGATGCTGTAAGTAACGGGATGCTTCATAACGATTTTCGTGGACGCTTAGAAAAGCTGTATCGTCTGCAAATGTTGAAGTTTGTGTATAGTTGCTTGTTGGCATGTCCGAAGTATAAATTAAGTATACTAGGGGTCCCAGGATGCTGCCTTGTGGGACTCCAGCGGCAATGGGCTGAGGTGAACTTAAGAAATTTCCTTCTTTAATAATAAATTGACGACCGACTAAGTAACTTTCTAGCAGCTTGTGTGTGTTTGCTGGTAAATTTTGCTTAAATTTATGTAATAAGCCTTCATGCCAGACTTTATCAAAAGCTTGCGAAACATCGATGAAGAGTGCTGAGCAATATTTCTTTTCTTCAAATGCTTTTCTTATGACATTTACTATTCGATGAGTCTGTTCGATTGTGCTGTGTTTTCTTCTAAATCCGAACTGATGGTTTGGAATACATCTATTTTCACTTAAAATCGGTGTAAATTTTGAAACTATTAATTTCTCAAACAGCTTTGATATATTTGAAAATAAGCTAATAGGCCTATAAGGCTCAACTTTTGTATGATCTTTACCTGGCTTTGGTATCATGGTAACTAAGGAAACCTTCCATTTTTGAGGATAGTATTCAAGGCGTAAAATAGCATTAAAAATAAAAAGAATAATTTTCTTTGCTATGTGAGGTAGCTCCAAAAGCATTTTATTACTCATTTTATCAATACCAGGTGCCTTCTTAGTGTTTAAGTCACAAATAGCCTTTTCGATTTCTCTTAACTCAAATCTGAGGGGAATAGCTGCTCTATCAGCAACAGGTGGTAACTCGACCGCAATATTGTGAGATATATTTGTGGTAAATACGTTTTTTAAATGATTGACAAACAGATTTCCTTTTTCAACACCATTTCTTGCCCAACTTCCATTCAAGTTTCTTAATGGTGGTTTAGAGACAACTGGCCTTTTGAGGTTTCTAGCTGCACGCCATAATGAGTAGTCTGATTGTAGGGTTGCATCAAGTACCTTAAGATATTTTTCCAGAGAAGCCGTTTTCTGAGCCTGCAGTAACTTTCTTAGTCTTTTTGTACACTCTTTAAGTAAGTTCTTAAGTTGAGGGGATCTGTGCAATTGCCACTCTCTTCGAGCCCTCCTTTTTTCAGTCAAAAGATGCTCGACATCTGTGGAATATATTTTAATAGTTTTTGTTTTTTTGGTGGCAATATTGGAATGCTGAACAGCTAGTTTCAGAAAACTGTCAAAATTCTCAATAGAGCGATCTACATAATCCGGTGAACTGAGCGGAATATTTTCTGTGCAATGGGTACTGAGATATTTTTTATATTTTAACCAATTAATTTGCGCAGCTGTCGTCGCTAAGTAACCAGTCGGAGGTACAATTCTATTGGGATTCATTATAGTAACAATTGTAGGTGTGTGGTCGGAAGATAATTCTAGGGAAGCTTCAACCTGAATCGTTTCTATGGGAATGTTTTTAACCACGCCGAAATCGATGACATCTGGAATTTTTTGATGATCAGTGGGCCAATATGTTGGTTGTCCGCTCGCTACCACATTTAAAGCCATTTTAGAAATTGTGTTAAATAAAACACGACCCTTTGGTGTTATAAGTCGCGATCCCCAGAAGGTATGTTTAGCGTTATAATCGCCAGCGGCAAGGAAACACGGTCCTAATGATTTAAAATATTTATAATATTGGTCCTCCGATATTGAAAATCTAGGCGGGGAGTATAACGATGAAATTACTAGGTTTCTATTTAATTCCTCAACGCAAATGTTCGTTGCTTGGAGATAATCTTCACGATGATCACACATTAGATAGTGTTTGACTCGGGTTTTTATTAATATGGCAGAACCTCCACAAGCTCTATCTCGAGGGTTCTTGGTATCATATAGTATATAACCATTGATTTTAAACGTATTTCTTGAGGTCAAATGAGTTTCAGAAATCATCATGACATCAATTTGTTTATTTTTAAGAAAGTATTCTAATTCCTTTTTATGTTGGCGGATGCCGTTTGCGTTCCAAAAACAAATTTTTAAACAGTTCATGGTTTGTTAAGTACAGCTTGCAATAACATCGATTGCATTCTAAGCATTTCCTGCATCATATTACCCATTGTGTTCGTAAAATTATTTACTGTTTGCACTAATGTTTCCATGGTTTTTTCTAAACGACTTTAATTAGAAACCGGAGTTTCATCATTACTTGGCGAGGCACCTTGCATAGGCTGATGGTTTGATTTTAGGACGTTAGCGTAAGTGGTTCTGTTGTTACTAGGCTGGGGGGCTTGAATTGCATTTGTGTTTACTTGATTTGCAACCTGCATTTGAGGGGTATTTGTTTTTGGTCCAACCGTCTGCTTGACGATATTATATACAGGGCATCCTCTATAATTGGCAGTGTGATTACCGCCACAGTTGCTACATTTTTTTACGTTGGGGTCGGTTTTAGACTTATCGCAAGAAACTGTACCGTGTAGTTCACCACATACTACGCAGACAGGGGGTAAGTAGCAGTATGCCTTGGTATGGCCAAATTCTTGGCAGTTAAGGCACTGAAAAGGTCCATTTTTTTTGTGCGGCTCCTCAATTGTGACCCTTCTGTATAGAATATATTTCACACTATAAATGGGATGCGTTTCGTTTTTTTTAACTTAATGTCGCCGGGCTCTAATTCCACTCGAAAAAGTGGTTGTGGATTTTTGTCCCTATTTCTAATATTTACCACATGTTTTATCTTGAAGCCTTTTTCTTCCAAGAAAGTTTTAATTTCCTCTGGGTCTACGCATGAATCAATTCCCTTAATCACCACCTGGAGACCTTTACTGCTCTTGAGTTGGTATGTGTAAAAACTTTTTTTAAGTGCCTCAAATTTGCTTATTATTTTGCGAAAGTCATTTTCATGATTAACTTGAATTTTAGTTTCATTTATACTACCTCGCTTTATTGCAGCAACATAAAAAGAATTTTCACCAATCAACGAAATTAAACTCTTTATTAGATCATTTGAGTTATGCTCCCTAAGATATATCGGGGGAGGCTTGGACGATTTTATGACGTTTGGTGCTTCAGAGGATTCATCCTCCAGAATAGCAAAGCGATTTTGGTAATTAATTTTATCAAAAGATGGCACTTTTGATGCCGAAGCAACAGCTGAAGAAGTAGGGCTGCGACCCCGTTTAAGGACTGTTATATACCTGTCCATACCAACTTGGACTGGAGGCTTTTGACAACTTTTTACAGGGGGGTTTTCCATTGCATTTGTATTTAAGTTCATGGTATCATTTCCCACTAAATTTGTTTTTGACGTCACTGCAATACTTGCTGGCCTGGCAACACTTGTCACCAAATCTAGTTGTAGTTTTTTTAATGAGTCACTATCCACCGTTTGTGTAAATACCGAGGGTGAGAGGGAACGTGTTCGAATAATTGGCTTAGCCGTTAAATAGTTTATATTGTTTTGTTTTGTTTTATTTATTTCTGCATTATTTTCATTTGCATTAACTAAAACGTAAACGTTTCTTTCATTTTGTCTTAGTGTTGTTTCACTGTTCGTACTCATGCAAAGAGTTGTTTTTGTTTTTCACCGTTTTGCTTTGCTTTAAATATTTTTATTATTTATTGTATTTTACAACAACAAAAAAATAAGAAATTTCAACTTAAATGTTTTAGTTCAGAATATGTATACATACATATGTATGTACATGTATGAACATTCATACGTATGTATATATTTTTACTTTTTTAATTTATTTAACTTTATCGTTTAAATTGTTCTCTATTATGATAAATAATTTAAATAACTAAATATATTATTTATTTTAAGCGTCCATTCGCTGCTGATATATGTCAAAATCAAATGTGATTAATTAATAGTTCAAATCGTATGCGGGGTTAAAAATACACGTCTGTATCACAACAAAGCACAAACCGAAAATTGTTTTTAAAATTGATTTTGTTTGCTTAAAATTGATTATGGGGATGTATGTATGTGAAATTCTAAAAATTGCATAAACTATTTCCTCGCCATCCTATCGGTCCAAGTTTGCACCACTTTTTTAGCATATCCTGTCTGATTTCGTCAATAGTGAGTTGGCTTCTAAATGATCCCTCATTTCTGGTTATCAGCATACAACAGAGATTTTACGTACCCCAATAAAAAGAAGCACAAAGGTTACAAATCACACGACCGAGGTGGCCAATTTATAGGTCCATTTCTTAAGATAATTCGGTCACCAAACGTTTGTCTCAATAATATGATGTTTTTACGAGCTGTTTGGCATGTTGCGCCATCTTATTCGAACCATATCTCCTCCAAATGATTTTCAATAACACGAGGAATTAAAATATCACGAAGCATTTGCATAAAGCCTTCGCCATTTACGGTAATTTTGACACCGGTTTCGGATTTAAAGAGAAATGGGCCGATGACGCCTTTGGCATCTAAACCAAACCAAACAGAAGTTTTTTCGGGATGTAAGTATGAGGATAGTGGTCTCTCTCTCTTGTTAACATACCCGTTTGGCTAAAAATGAGCCTCATCGCTGAAAATGATTTGACTTCATAAATCTGGTTTAACTTTAAGTTGATTCTCAGGTCATTTACCGAACCCACTACGCTGGCTTTAAGTCTAGTTCGATTTTATACAGATGTTGGCCAAGATCTTTTTTAAAAACTTTCAAGTAGTGGACGGGCAGAGACCGAGCTGCTGAGAACTGCGTCGGACGGAAAAATTCGAGTCTTCTGTCACACTCACGTCTAAAGCGGCGATGTCTTTTCAGTATGTACGGTACGGTCTCGATTTAGCTAAATATTATGTAAAATATCAAACGTGGTTATAAATCGATCTATAGTTTTGCGTATAAGCTGCCTGGTAGGACGATTATTGGCGCACAGATCGAGAACCTTGGAAATAAATTTTCACGATTTGTAAACGGTATATAGGTGTAAGCCTTTGCAACATGATTTGCCAGATTATACAGAAAAAAAATCAAACAAACTTCATTCATCGGAAGTTTTATACATCTAATGATGTTTTCTTTTCCCCAAAAAAATGTGACATTTTATTTAAAAAAACAGCAATTGGGTGTCTGTTTCTTAAAAATTTTGAGTTTTTTTAGAACAAAACAAGCCACCCTTTTCGGGAGCAAAATTTTTAAGAAACAGACAACAAATTACATTTTTTTTAAATAAAATGTCACATTTTTGTAGAAAAGAAAACACCATAAAAACACCGTATAGTAACGCCAGTTGACTAAACAATTAAAAAAAAACTATTTGTAGTTAAAAAATCTTTAATAACTTTTTATTAAGTGGAAGTTACACACTTTAGTTAGTGTATGTTTGCATGTAAATTTGTGTACTTTTTTTTGTGGATTGAAGATAACACCAAGAGCAATTTAATTTACAGTTGCACGTAAACCTTTAAAAAAGTTTTTGCATATATGAAATCCGAGCAAGAATCATCCCATACACAATATACACATCAATATATGTATGTATAAATAAACTCGCAAACCGACTCGCATACACACACACAACACACAATTAAGCGGTTATACAAAGCTAGTTTGCGTTGATTTTTCCGCTATTTTTTGATTTTCAGAAAAATTCGTTACGTTAAATGCATTCATTCGTACACGTTTTAAATGTATGAAATTCTACCAAATTCATTCAGGTTAATGCAAAATAAATACAAAACTCAAATGCTACATTTAAACATATTAAAGAGTTTAACAGTGATTTAAAGCGAACTTAAATTTCGCTATTGGTCTTGGAAAATAAAAATGGCATGCAAAAAAATGGACAAATATTTTAAAAGCCAAATACCAAAATTTTGTTTTAATATAAATGACTGTTCAACTATTTTGTGAATTCAACGAAAAGTTTAAAAAGCTTTTGTTATGCCTCTGTTCAGGCGATTAGTAATTTTACACTTAAATTGTTCAGTCTATTAAATCGTTTAAGTGATAACCAATTTCATCTGTATACATTCGATGGGACCTTAAAAACTATTTTCCCTTTGTACATCATCCACCAATAACAAAGTCAGCAATAAATCCACCAACTTGTGCTTTACCCCAAATAAACGTAGTGTGTTCAAGACATGAGTTTAAAGTACACCTATTATCTTATACAGGGTACTTTGTTTGGTAATGTAAGCAGTAAAGTGTGGACAAAGTATTCTACTTTTGATAAATCAAGGAGTTATTTCTTTTTAAGACTATGTGACTTAACCCTGCAATAATATATGTATTTTCTTTTGGTGACCCTTTGAAAATTGGTACACATTAAAGCCTGGTACTCTGTTCAACATTTCACGTAAAATGCTGTCAAAACTAGAGTTGTCAATTATTCGCCTTTCAGCTTTGTTCGAGTAATTCAAATAATTGTTTTTGTTTGTTCGATCAAACGATTAAATCTGAAAAATTATTCGATTAATTGATGAGAATAATAGGGATGCCAATCGGGACTGGTTTTCGCAAATCCCGGGATTCGGGAATTCAAAAAATCAAATCCCGGGAACCCGGGATTTTTCGAGATATCGGGATTTTTCGGGATTCGGGGTTTTTGAAAATCAGAAGATAAATGCTTTTAATAGATATTTATTAAAAAAACGTCATTAAAAGCGGTTTACAAGCAAAAGTTTTATATTAATTTGTTATTTTAAAGTTAAAGATAATGTTATATTTATTACTAACATTTAAAAATATTGAAAATTCAAAAAGTAATTTAAATTTTTGGGAACACAAAATTTTAATTTCAAAAGATTTTTGTTATTCATGCTTAATTCCCAGTTTTTATTCTTGATAAAAACACTTGAAATTTATTGTTGATGGGATAAGCTATTCCTATGCGCATTTCACTGGTTGCTTTGGCCAGATCATCAGGAAACTTCATCCATAAAGATTTTAGAAAAACTAAAGATATTAAACCAAATAAAACTGTTAAACGTATAAGACTTATACTCAACAGTTCCACTTGTAACAATATCAAAGTTTAAACAAAACACATCAACAATAAACAGTGGGTTTATCTCAAGAAAAAAAACTGGAAATTAAGCACGAATAACAAAATCTTTTGAAATTAAATATTGAAAATTGTGATTTTTTTCTTAATTAATAATTGATTTAAATAAATATATGATAAAAAAAACAACGTACGATTTCTAACAATGTGTTAATTGATTCAACTAAAAAATAATTACCATAAAATCTATATTTTATTCAATTACCTCAGTTGATTCAACCTAAATAAACAAAATTTAATATTGTAATTGAATAGAGCAAACTTGTATGTAATTGATTTATTTGTAAGATTCTATTCAAATATTTATTAAGTAAATTAGAATCAATAATTCAAATTTGAATTCGAAATTGATTATTTAAATCAATTTATTTAGTTAACCATAAAAATCTTATTTTAACAAAAAAACATTTTTATACCCACCACAAAGTGTAGTGTTTTAAATACACTTCTTAATTTTGTAAAATCGCTCCATAAACTGCTGTAGTTCCCATGCCTAGTAAAGTGAAGAGTAAAGTTTTAATGTCGAATTTGGTGCACCAGTGGAATGCTTTGTGCATTTCAAAAGACATTTTTTTCCTTTATTAATTTTCTTCTTTAATTATTTTCTTCACTTCTCGTTAAAATTTCTTTATAATTGTTGGACACGCTTAAAACATACAAAGTTTAACTTTTTTGTTTCGTTTTCAATGACAATATTAACAGAAATAATCAAGTAAATATTAAAGATCAGTATTTTGTTCCCTATGCTCGCAAGGGGGAATGTCATGATGATTTTTTGTTTAATAAAAAAAAAAATTTAAAGCAAGAAACTTTTTTTTAACAATTTTGGGATTAACTAAATCCCGAAAATCCCGGGATTGCAAAATTTAAATCCCGGGATTCGGGATTTGCTGAATTGGGATTTCGGGATTGGCATCCCTAGCTCTGACTAACTTAATCAACATTTCATGAAAATTGTTTAACGTTTGATTTAAAAAGAAAACAGCTGTTACAATTGCTTGTCAAAGATTTGTTTAAAACGAACATAAAATACATTTTTGAAATAAAATGAATACTTAACACGGTTTTTGCTTAAAGCTAGTTTACACTATCTCACAAGTCTTACGTATTCCATAATACTTTGTGAGATAGAAATCTAATGAGTTTTGTTGCCACTGTCAAAAAATCTAATTTAATATGACAGTTTTTGTGCACACCATCACACAATGTATAAACACTCACACATGAAATAAAATGCAACCCTGATCCAATGAAAAGTATTATTGTTTACTTGAGGGTTACACGATCAAGTTTTGGCTATCAAGTTTTAATACACTCACACTTTTTTACCAATACACTCATACTTTTAAAAATTGATACGAACTTGCCTCTAAAATTCTCTTGCCAGTGAGTGTATCAATTTTCGTTCAAGAAAACATCTTATTACAAATCTTTTGAAGTTGTTTTTGTTTTTTTTTCACAAATATTATGCCGGCAAAAGCTGACGTTCTTTTTTTTTACAAATTGTTGCGGGAATTTTAAAATTTTAACTAAGAACCTAAAAAAATAGTAAAATATGTTTATTAATAAAATTTATTTATAAAATTAATAAGCAAAATGATGTTCTGCGATTCATAGAGCTGTACAGAAGCCATTTTGAGTTGTTTTCTCGGCGACGACATCTTGAAAAAGTAAATTGCTTTCAACTTGCGTGCAGCCTACGTCACAGCTGTCAACTTTTGCATATTTTGACAATCAGTATATGTAAAAGACTATCAAGAAAATCTTGATCGTGTGGCTGCACTGTTAGAAATTTTTCAAAAAACGATGAATGCAAACTTTTTTTCATAATACTTGTCATTTTCGTGAAACATTGCATTCACACTATCACACTTTGTCATATTACTTGAGTTTTTGACATGTATTAATACAAAGTATAATAGTGTAATCTAGCCTTTACTAAACAATGAGATTAATAACAATGAGGGCTAAAGCAGCAATATTTTTTACTTTTTCTACATTTTGTATAAAATCGCTTAAAATGTATGAGAATAAGTCAGATTCTAAGCTTTTATTTTTTATTAGTCTTTTATTAATTTATTTTTTAATAAAAAAAATTGTTCGATTAATCGACATAATTTAATCGATTTATTAGTTATTTGAAAATCGCAATTTTAAAATTATTCGAACAAGAGTTTGTTTTTTTTTGCTCGATTAATCGAATTATTCTTAGTCGGTTGACAACGCTAGTCAAAACACATATGAAAAAAACTTGTGCGAAATATCAATGAAAAAATGTTGATAGAGTTGAACTCTGTTCATTTTGTGGAAAGGTCCAAATGTTTATTAAAGTAATTTAGAATTTTTGACGGATTTGATAACAAAATCGGGTACGTCGTTCCAAAGCTACGACAAGATGTATGGAGCAGCCTCTTCAAAAAACTAAAATTTTTTAAAAAAAACCCTACCATAGAATTTTAAATAATGATGATTTTTGCAGTTAGGTGACTATAGCGGGTTAAAAAAATATAGTGATTATTCAGGGAATTTTTGCTTGTTGCATAGTGTTATAAGAAGACTTCCTTTAATAAAGCTTTTTGGTTAAAATCGTAATTTTTTGTGCTTGCATTCCTGCCAATCGCAGACCAATCTGAGCAAATTCCCTGATTGTATGTGATATAATTATATAACATGCGAGCTCCCATCTTGGCTGGGACCTTCGACCAACCAACACACGGACATCGTTAAACCACCGCAGCGACTTATAAGAATCCAGAATATATCGATCATTTGCTGCAAGACCGGCATAACTTAAAATATGAAATTTTGGAGTTAGAGATGCAGAATTGTTCGCTTTGTTTTTCTTTATATTGTGTATTAAATTCATCTTTATATCTTTTATACTTTCCCAGTTTGAAGAGAATGTAACTTCTCTTTTTCTAAGTAGTTAGAGCAAATAAAAAACTTTAAATGCGCTTATCTCGAAATTGATTTTTTTGAGTTATGCCGGTCTTGCAGCAAATGAGCGATATATACACTCACAATATTATTACAGTAACGGACTGTAGTTTATTAAAGAAGTATTCCGTTCAGTCATTTTTAAAAAAATAAACATTAAAATTCCAAGCAAATTTATTTTTAACTCATTCTAACATTTTTTAAAAAAACCAAGTGCATATTAAAACGGATTTTCAGTTGCAGTTAATATTGTCCGTTGATTAAGTTAAATTCTTCTGTCTGTAAAATTAAATGAAAATGTAATTTAAAATTCAACCGCGAATTCCTTAAAAACCAAAGGAATAATTAGTTATTTTACATAAATAAACTATCAAAAAATTACCGTCATATACCGTAAAAACAAAGGAATATTCAGTTATTTTATATAATTTAACTACCAAAAATAAATTTTTAGTTATCTTTTAAAAACGGTTTGCTTGTTTTGTGTAAAAAATTCCCATTTTTTATTTGTTTAAATTATTTAGTTAAATACATCAAATTTTTAAAGTAAACTAATTGCGAAACTATGTCGGTCATGCTGCTTGTGTCTTACAATTGAGAGTTCTGATGTAAACAACGGAGTCAGTACAACAAAAGTAAAATAAACATGTTGTAACGGGGTAAGTAAGTAATAATATTCTCTCTCTCTCATTAGAAAAACAAGCGGACAGGTATCAGTCTGGTATTTATTTTAGAAATTCGGCTCTTTTGTGGAGTTAACAAAATTTACTGAATTTAGTAAAATAACTGAATATTCCTTTGTTTTTACGAAATATGTAGTTAATTTCTTTGATAGCTAATTTATATAAAATAACTGCAATTTATGTGTTTTTACGGAACATGGGGTTAAATTTTTGACAGTAAAAATTAAATAAAATTAAAAATAAGTAGACCGGTTTTGAACTGAATTTTCATTTATTTTATATAACAATTTCAGTTAATTTTACGTACAGGGGCCTAATAACCGCATTCGATACTATCGTATCGAATAAACTATCGATGTTTTTTGCATACGATAGACACTGACGTATCGAATAAAAACTCGATAAATGTAATGTCGAGTTATTAGATATCGAATGCTATTATTTCAAATTCAATACATTTCATTAGATATCGAGTTTCATGATACCAAAATAAATAATTTCGATCAATTTTGCTCGATATCGTATGCGGTGATTCGACCCCAGAATATTGTGAGTGCACTTTAAAGGGTCTAATATTGATATTACGGTTTAGTAGTGTCATGTGCTAGGGTATATATGATATTTACGGTTTATTCACCAACTTTTGGCCTTTAAATTAAACGCGGGGGGCGTGGCGACCTAAAATTTCGTACATATTCTTCTTATACACGTATTTAATAATTCAAATAAAAAAAATCATTTTCGTATCACAGACAAAAACTTGGGGTCGAAAGACTTAAAACACCTGGTTTCAAGACCACCTTTTAAAAAAATATGTATGTAGTATCTATGTACATAAAGTATTTATGTATGTTGCTTGCATAAGCATTACAAGTACTTGTACCATTTACTTTGCATATCTCAAAGATGCACTCTTGAGAATATATGCTAACGTAACAAATTCTTTTATTTCCAACTTTTTCTTCGTGTGAAATAAAGATGGTTAAGGCAAGACGGTAAACGCATTGATATACGCGACGTACTCTTAAGTTGCAACGAGAATCAAGCTAGATAATCCGCATGTAGAAATGTGAAATAAATATTATAAGGGTGTGTTGGTTTGTTTCCGTTTTTGTGGTTTTAAAAGTTATAATTTTGTATTTATGTTCTTAAGGTTGTGTGTTCACGTCTTAAGAATATCTATGTATTTTCAGCTCAGTACATTTATTTGAATAAAATTTTTATTTATTTTTCTTTTTCGTAAAATCCTGTTGCTATTTTTGCTGTTGCATCCATATGTCTTTATACACGTTTCTACAACATTACTTGGGGCATAGACAAAGTTCGTTTACTTCACTTTTATGTTTGTGCTACCATGCAACATTATACCGGCTTTAAGTTTCTTTCAATGTGAACGAGTATCTTTCTTACTTTTTTTAGGAGAAGATTCTTCCAGCTTCAGGTTGTAACTTTGTTGTTTTGTATTACTTTGAATGAATTTTTTGTGTAAAGCTATATAACAAAAAAAAAAAAAAATAAAAAAATTAAATAGAATTGTCTTAAATAATTTTGTGGTTTTAGCTGGAGCATGTATTATATGAAATAGTTTTGGCTGTGGTCTTTGGCACCCAATTTAAAGTAAGCTTTACCTTTACTGTTATCCCTGCGTATTCTAAATGCTATTTTTTTTTTGGATAAAATAAAATCTATTTACCAACAATGCTTATGCAGCATAAGTTTCTGCAAAACTTGTAATATATCCCAAAAGGAAAATTTAGAAAAAAAATATCCCAAACATGTAAAAAAGTAAATACTGAAAAACTGGACTACAGACAGATGTACCCAGAATTTTCGTGAGTCCGTGGCCGCGGTGCTCTTAGTACTTGCCTCTACTGCAACAGCTCTTTCTGTTGAAAAGAAACAGCACACACACGCAGAAACAACACGTTTTCTTACGAAGACAATAGAATGAAGCGGCTTGTTTTTTAATTTTGTTTTTTCTTTTAACCCACTTGCAACTACAATTCGAGTCGGAAAGAACGCAACCAATTGTAGGGGGATGTAAGAAAAGATAAACTCACTGATTATTGTTGGTGTTATGTTTAAGCTTTGATACTGTTACAATTAAGACTTTAGAGTGTTTATAATTCTTATTCGCTTTAGGGTTTTATTTGTTTAATATTTTTGGCTTTTCTAAAATCTTTGGAAAAGGATTACTGATTAGCTGGCCTTAGTAACCAGTGAAATGCGCATAGAAGCTAGCTTTCCCTCAACAATAAATTTCAGTGTATTTATCAAATATGAAAAACTGGGAATTTAGCACGTCATACGGATATCGTATTAATAACACATTTTTCTATATGGTCACCTCAAACAAAACTATTTTTAACGAAAAATTTTTAAATATATTATGGCTACTTAAGCCATATTATTGTCACCGGCAACCATATTATTGCTATGTAGGACTAATTACATCAAGAAGCCAACAATAATATGTTAACCACTTATAAAAGTATGGTTGTTTTTTCCACTTGCTCCTGGAAAAAATGAAAATGTTATTGTTAATTTTTAAGCATATAATTACACTGTGCAAGTTGAAAAAACTGATATATCATTATTTCGAATTTTGAGTAGATTGCACAACATATATTCGTGAAACTCAGAACGGCGAGTTTTATTTAAAACTCCCCAGCACAAATTTTAAAACGAGAGTATTTACTCGAATTGTGCTCGCGAGAAGAAGTTTTTCCTACCCTGATCAAAACTACTTAAATGGAGATGTGACTTTCTTTCTTAGAAGGGGGCAGTATGTTAAGTATAATTAAATAAACACAGAAAATATAAAAATTAAATTAATAATTAGTATTGTGGTTATTTTGTTGAACTATTTATGGTTTTTAATCCAAATTTTTAATATTTTTAATTAAAGTACGAAAAAACAGAAGTAAGGAAAAAACATGTAAAATCAATTAAAATGGATAATCATTCAGGAAAGCAAATTTCGATCTACCAAATGTTTAAATACAATTTGGTTTAAGGATTGATGTTTGACTATTGACGTCAGCAGTCGTCGATGGCTGCGAGTGTAAGACGGCAAATCCATCTGAGGAGATCGAGTGGTTGCGATCGAAACATGTCATGGTAACCTGCCGGCCAAGGTTCGAGCCCGAGCCACGTCAAGAATGAAAGATTATCAATAACAATTTTAATAAATTTTCATGTTGTAAAATTCCTTTCTTCATAAAAATAATTTAATGAAAATTAAATTTCATGAACTTAAGCCTAATTAAAAAAATTAAATTAATTTCTAATAAAACATTTATGATATTAATTAAAAAATTAATTAAATTTGCACCAGTAAACAAATTAATAGTATCAATAAAATATTTTTTGATATTAACAACATGTTCCGCAATTATGTTGTCAATATAGGTAAACGTTTATTTTACTTGATTAAATTTTTAATTAGAACTGATTTTTTTTTGATTGAAAAAAAAAGAAATTGGAGAGAATTTTTTCTGTGCATTAAAGCTCATTAACACTAAAACGAAATCTAGTCGATCAAGATCTAGTTGTCGAAAGTCTGGAAGGGATAAATGGATACAAACGAAAGTGCTGAATATGTGATATTCATATGCCCACGTTTTGTACGTCGAAAGTGGGGAAACGATTGAAAGTCGAGGACATAATCGATTTAATGCTGGAATCTCAAGAAAAGTGGGATGAAATTAATGGTGTCATAATGAGAGTAAACCTTGCACTTTGAGAAGCGATTTCGCGATTTCGCAACACCAACCGGAGTAATAAAATTTAATTCCGAATTATTACAAAGATTGACCCTAAGGAGTTTTATTGGTTTTCTACCATAGTTGTTCTTGAAAAAGAGGAAATTACTATTGTTAATTTAAAAACAATTTGTTGTCTTATTTAACTATAACATGTTTAGAGGCAACCATAATATGGTGGTGGCTTCTTGAAAATAATATCGTGAAATTAAACATAATATGTTTTAAGTTTTCTTTAAAAATATTTTTTGTTGGAGGTGACCATATATCTCTGCGTGTATCAGTAAGGACTGTAGGTAGCCTTGAAAGATTTAGCACCTCCTGCGTTAAAAAAAGCATACATACATACATAAAAGCCAGAAGCATTGCAAGAGCTACCAATGCATCCAGAAAAATTCACAGTTTGGTGTGGTTTATGGGCTGGTGGCATCATTGGACCGTACTTCTTCAAAGATGATGCGAATCGTAACGTAACTGTGAATGGTGAGCGCTAACGTGAGATGATATCCAACTTTTTTTTGCCCAAAATGCAAGAGCTTGACTTCCATGATATGTGGTTTCAACAAGACTGTACCACATGCCACACAGCGCGCTTGACAATGGACTTATTGAGAGGCGAGTTCGGTGAACATTTTTATTTCACGTTCGGGACCGGTCAATTGGCCGCCTAGATCGTGCGATTCAAAGCCTTTAGACTATTTTTTGTGGGGCTATGTTAAAACTCACGTCTACACACACATTCCCGCTTCAATTGACGCATTGACAGACAACATTGAAGCATTTATTCATAAGATACCGACCGACATGTTGGAAAGAGTATGCCAAAATTGGACTAAGCGGATGGACCATTTGAGACGCAGTCACGGTCAACATTTGCATGAAATAATCTTCAAACATTAAATTATATGGACCGTACTATCGATTCAAATAAAGATTTCATTAATTTTTCTGAATTTTATGTGTTTTTTTTTAACTTTCCCGAAGCTCTTAAAAAATCACCCATTATTAAGATTCAATAAATAAATTTTGAAAAATATACTCGAAGTTGAAGTGTAAAAACAAATTATTTAAATTTCATTATACTTGAACTTGAAAAATATTTATTTTATTTTATCCATTTCCTATTGGCATTTAAATATTTGCATACACTAGTATCTCTGTTTTCAAATCTACACGCATGCATTCGGTTTATATGGCATTTAAAGTAATAAAACCCTGACTTTGCTACTTTAAATGAATTTGTTTAATAAAATCTTTTTTATTTCCCCTCCCCCCTTTTTTTAAATAAAAACATGCAAATATTTACAAAAAATAAAAAATTTATATAATGATACTTTGCATTTTAGAACGTGATGATAAATGCATTTATCATATTTTTCTTCTTCATTTTATAACCTTCTTTCTCTTGCGTTTATTTGTTATCGTTTTTTTTTCTTCCTGTGCTGTAGCTTTATTTTCCATTGAGACGTTAGTGTATTTCCGCTTCGTTGCCATCTTGATTTATATCTTTAGTTGTATTTTTTCTTCTCGTTTTTACAATGTTGGGACATATACGTCTATCTGAGAAGAGATTGTACCACAGCATCATTCAGAAAAACAACAGAAGAATATATAAATTTTGTCATTTTCTTTCTTCAATTCAACATTTTTGAACGTACGTTACGTTTCCTTACGTTTTCTTATGACTTGTTACTTTTTTTTGAGAGTTTTTTTTTTACATCGGTTTTTCATTTAAGATATTGCAATTGCATTCATAATTCTCTGTATTATATTATTCTTTTAAACAAATTATTCCTCTGGCTAAAATGGACGGAGGAAGGACTGAAGGAATAAAATTAAGCTTAAAAAAAATTGGACAGAAATTGCAGCAGACAAAAAGCGACGTAAGTGTAATGTTCTTATGAACTAAAAGTTTTCCAAATTTTGTTTTTGATTTGCAGTATATAAAAATCATATTTAAAGATTTCACTGGCTCCAGTACAATGTACAAAATTTAAGTTATAATAAGTGGTTGCAGGCAGCTGTTGCACATGATCTCTAAATTGCTCTCAATCCATATTTTGAGATTTCTAAATGGTTTGTCTCGAATCGGCGGATGTGAAACCCTGTAAGGAGAAAGAACAACATGAAAAACTTTTCTGGTTAGCATTCCTTTCCATGGAACACAGAAATTTGTGGTATACTATTTCGTAGTGAAGCAGATTGCAGTTTAGATTTCTTATTACGTTTACTGAACGACATGCCCATCCGAATCTGGTTTAGTCTAGACCTGCGATCGGCAAATTCATTGCGCCGTGTTTTCTCTTTTCGCTTTTATTACGTATGTGTTCACAAGCATTGGAAAGAATTTAACACCATTAGAAACAATATATGAACAATTCATAAAACGCATACAATCGCAAATGTTGCTTATCGCAGGTCTAGACAAACCAATGTTGTGCAGTGTTTTTTGTGCGATTTTTTTTCTGCCCGATTATTTTTGTGTTGTATATGAAAATAAGAGATAGCCGACGAACTGAGTGGCCATATGCATTTTTTTTTTGGCATAACATGACTTTAAAATAGCTGCAGGTAACATCCCTGCAGGAGTCCAAGTTTTCCATCAATTACAATGTTATTTTTCGCAATCGATGATAATTGTGAATTCAAAACGGTCATGCTTAAACGAGCTTGAGGTAAATAGGGGTCCAATTAGGACGCACGATGTTAATTGTAAATAAAACAAAAAGTTTTCAGAGAATTATCTTAATATTTTTTTTAAAAAAGGATCTATGACAATTATGTACACGCAGAGAAAAAACATGGTTGTGGTAAACATATTCTAAGAGCAATATATTATGATAAGATTCATGATTATAGTCACCATATTATGGTTATTATTGAATCATATTTTGGCTAATGATATTTTTCCCTTAATGATATTATTATTCTGTTAATCATAATATGTTAAGAAGGAATCATATTATTGTCATGTTAATCATAATAAGTTAAGAAATTCATCATATTATTGCCATGTTAATCATAATAAGCTAAGAAGTAATCATATTATCATCATTCGGTTTGTGCTTTGTTGTGATACCGACGTGTATTTTAGCCCCGCATACGATTTGAACTATTAATTAATCACATTTGATTTTGTAATATAAGCAGCGAATGGACGCTTAAAAAAAATAGTATACATATTTTGTTACTTAAATTATTTAACATAATAGTGAACAATTTAAAACGATGAAATTAAATAAAATAAAACAGTAGAAATATATACGTATGTATGAATGTTTATACATGTGTATACATATTCTGAACAAAAACATTTAAATTTCTTGTTTTTTTTGTTGTTGTAAAATACAATAAATAATAAAAATATTAAAGCAAAGCAAAACGGTGAAAAACAAAAACAACTCTTTGCATGAGTACGAACAGTGAAACAACACTAAGACAAAATGAAAGAAACGTCTACGTTTTAGTTCAAGCAAACGAAAATAATGCAGAAATAAATAAAACTAAACAAAATAATATAAACTATTTAACGGCTAAGCCAATTACTCGAACACGTTCCCTATCACCCTCGGTGTTTACAAAAACAGTGGATAGTGACTCATTAAAAAAACTACAACTAGATTTGGTGACAAGTGTTGCCAGGCCAGCAAGTATTGCCGTGACGTCAAAAACAAATTTAGTGGGAAATGATACCATGAACTTAAACACAAATGCAATGGAAAACCCCCCTGCAAAAAGCTGTCAAAAGCCTACAGTACAAGTTGGTATGGACAGGTACATAACAGTGCTTAAACGGGGACACAGCCCTACCTCTGCAGCAGTTGCTTCGGCCTCAAAAGTGCCATCTTTTGATAAAATAAATTCCCAAAATCGCTCTGCAATTCTGGAGGATGAATCCTCTGAAGCACCAAACGTCATAAAATCGTCCAAGCCGCCCCCGATATATCTTAGAGAGCATAACTCAAATGATCTAATAAAGAGTTTAATTTCGTTGATTGGTGAAAATTCTTTTTATGTTGCTGCAATAAAGCGAGGTAGTATAAATGAAACTAAATTTCAAGTAAATCATGAAAATGACTTTCGCAAAATAACAAGCAAATTTGAGGCACTTAAAAAAAGTTTTTACACATACCAACTCAAGAGCAGTAAAGGTCTCCAGGTGGTGATTAAGGGAATTGATTCATGCGTAGACCCAGAGGAAATTAAAACTTTCTTGGAAGGAAAAGGCTTCAAGATAAAACATGTGGTAAATATTAGAAATAGGGACAAAAATCCACAACCACTTTTTCGAGTGGAATTAGAGCCCGGCGACATTAAGTTAAAAAAAAACGAAACGCATCCCATTTATAGTGTGAAATATATTCTATACAGAAAAATCACAATTGAAGAGCCGCACAAAAAAATGGACCTGTTCAGTGCTTAAGCTGCCAAGAATTTGGACATACCAAGGCATACTGCTACTTACCCCCTGTCTGCGTAGTATGTGGTGAACTACACGGTACAGTTTCTTGCGATAAGTCTAAAACCGACCCCAACGTAAAAAATGTAGCAACTGTGGCGGTAATCACACTGCCAATTATAGAGGATGCCCTGTATATAATATCGTCAAGCAGACGGTTGGACCGAAAACAAATACCCCTCAAATACAGGTCGCAAATCAAGTAAACACAAATGCAATTCAAGCCCCCCAGCCTAGTAACAACAGAACCTCTTACGCTAACGCCCTAAAATCAAACCATCAGCCTATGCAAGGTGCCTCGCCAAGTAATGATGAAACTCCGGTTTCTAATTTAAGTCGTTTAGAAAAAACCATGGAAACATTAGTGCAAACAGTAAATAATTTTACGAGCACAATGGGTAATATGATGCAGGAAATGCTTAGAATGCAATCGATGTTATTGCAAGCTGTACTTAACAAACCATGAACTGTTTAAAAATTTGTTTTTGGAACGCAAACGGCATCCGCCAACATAAAAATGAATTAGAATACTTTCTTAAAAATAAACAAATTGACGTCATGATGATTTCTGAAACTCATTTGACCTCAAGAAATACGTTTAATATAAATATAGTTATATACTATATGATACCAAGGACCCTCGAGATAGAGCTTGTGGAGGTTCTGCCATTTTAATAAAAACCCGAGTCAAACACTACCTAATGTGTGATCATCGTGAACATTATCTCCAAGCAACGAACATTTGCGTTGAGGAATTAAATAGAATCCTAGTAATTTCATCGTTATACTCCCCGCCTAGATTTTCATTATCGGAGGACCAATATTATAAATATTTTAAGTCATTAGGACCGTGTTTCCTAGCCGCTGGCGATTATAATGCTAAACATACCTTCTGGGGGTCGCGACTTATAACACCAAAGGGTCGTGTTTTATTTAACACAATTTCTAAAATGGATTTAAATGTGGTAGCGAGCGGACAACCAACATGTTGGTCCACTGATCATCAAAAAATTCCAGATGTCATCGATTTCGGCGTGGTTAAAACCATTCCCATAGAGACGATTCGTGTTGAAGCCTCCCTAGATTTATCTTTCGACCACACACCTACAATTGTTACTATAATGAACCCCAATAGAATTGTACCTCCGACGACAGCTACGCAAATTAATTGGTTAAAATATAAAAAATATCTCAGTACCCATTGCACAGAAAATATTGCGCTCAGTACACCGGATTATGTAGATCGCTCTATTGACAATTTTGACAGTTTTCTGAAACTAGCTGTTCAACATTCCAATATTGCCCCCAAAAAAACCAAAACTATTAAAATATATTCCACAGATGTCGAGCATCTTTTGTCTGAAAAAACGGAGGGCTCGAAGAGAGTGCCAATTGCACAGATCCCCTCAACTTAAGAACTTGCTTAAAGAGTGTACAAAAAGACTAAGAAAGTTACTGCAGACTAAGAAAATGGCTTTTCTGGAAAAATATCTTGAGGAACTTGATGCAACCCCACAATCAAACTACTCATTATGGCGTGCATCGAGAAATCTCAAAAGGCCAGTTGTCTCTAAACCACCATTAAGAAACTTGAATGGAAGTTGGTCAAGAAATGATGTTGAAAAAGGAAATCTGTTTGTCAATCATTTAAAAAACGTATTTACCCCAAATATATCTCACGATATTGCGGTCGAGTTACCACCTGTTGCTGCTAGAGCAGCTGTTCCGCTAAGATTTGAGATAAGAGAAATCGAAAAGGCTATTTGTGGTTTAAACCCCAAGAAGGCTCCTGGTTTTGATAAGATCAGCAACAAAATGCTTTTGGAGCTACCCAGCATAGCAAAGAAAATTATTCTTTAAATTTTTAATGCTATTTTACGCCTTGAATACTATCCTCAAAAGTGGAAGGTCTCCTTAGTCACCATGATACCTAAACCTGGAAAGGATCACACAAAAGTTGAGTCATATAGGCCTATAAGCTTACTTTCTAATATATCAAAGCTGTTTGAGAAGCTGTTAGCGTCAAAATTAACCCCAATTTTAAATGAAAACAGATGTATCCCTAACCACCAATTCGGCTTTGGAAGAGAACACAGCACAATTGAGCAAACCCATCGTATAGTAAACGCAATAAGAAAAGCCTTTGAAGAAAAAAATATTGTTCCGCTCTCTTCATCGATGTTTCTCAAGCTTTTGATAAAGTCTGGCATGAAGGCTTATTACATAAATTGAAGCTCAACTTACCAGTAAACACACACAAGCTGTTAGAAAGCTACTTAGTCGGTCGAAAATTTATTATTAAACAAGGTGATTATTTAAGCTCTCCTCAGCAAATTGACGCTGGAGTCCCTCAGGGAAGCATCCTGGGCCCACTTTTATACTTAATATATACCTCGGATATGCCAACAAACAACTACACACAAACTTCAACATTTGCTGATGATACAGCTTTTTTGAGCGTGCACGAAAACCGTCAAGAAGCATCTCGATACCTACAGGATCATATATTTCAACTCGAACTATGGTTAAAGCAATGGAGGATAGAGGTCAATGAGCAAAAATGCGTACATATAACATTCACCTTGCGTCGGGAATCATGCCCCCCTATTAAAATCAATAATCAAATAATACCTCAAAATTCGCATGTAAAATACCTCGGTATTTAACGTGGAAAAGCCATATAGAGGCAAAATTAACTCAAATGAAACTAAAAGCCATCCAAATTCATTGGCTTATTGGAAGAAACTCTGTCCTTAGTCTCGACTGCAAACTTCTTCTTTACAACTCCATCTTAAAGCCAATCTGGTGCTATGGTATTCAGTTATGGGGCACTGCCTCGGCCTCTAATATCGAAAAAATTCAAAGGCGCCAAAATAAACTACTTCGAATAATCACAGCTGCCCCTTGGTATGTTAAAAACTCAAATATTCACAAGGATCTTAATGTTCCATTAGTTAAAACTATGATTACGAAATATGTCGTAAAATACTTAAAAAGGCTCGAATTGCACCCGAACCCACTAGCACGAAATATTTTAAATTATAGCGGCCACACTCGCTTAAGAAGAAGAGACACTGCAGCACTTATCCAATTAGATGAGCGATAAACACCTATAAAAGTGAACAGAACCCGAGATGAAGAAAATTTTTGTCTGGCACTGGCAGGACAAAAAATAACGTATTAGGTTAAGATTTGATTAATTATTGTTAGTTCATATTTAATATATGAATATTCAATAAATAAATAATGAAGAAAAAAAAAAAAATATTATCATCATGTTAATCATAATAAATTTAGAAGCAATCATATTATGGTACAGGTCCTTAAATAACTGTCATAACAATACGAAATAAATTAAAATTTTTTTGTATCGATTTTTTATTTTGTGACTTTTTACTATTTTTTTTGATATAAATAAAATAGCGGAGTTCAATATTTGGCTTGCAAAAGAGTAAATGCAAAATATCGTAACACTTTGACAAAATAAAACGAAATCTCTGCATGTTTTATTGTTGGATTTTACTCCGATATTTTAAAAATAAAACGAAATCTCCGTGTGTTTTGGTGTTGGATTTTACTACGATATTTTGCACTATTACATCACTAATATTGAACTGCGCTTATATTTTAATTATTTTAATTTCTTTAAATTTATTATGTTTTATGGTAATTAATCTTGTTTAACCGCTCACATATAAAACAAACAACACAACTGATTCAAAATTATTTTACAAATGGCGCTAGCATAATATTATTAGAGTAAAAATATTAAATATCATGATATGGTTGTGAGTAATATAATATGTTTTGAAAGTTATCATAATTTGGTTGTTAGAAAAATAATTATTTTTCGGTCAACAATACTCAAATTTATAATTGCGATAAACATTGATATTTTTACAGTAAATATAATATTGTTGATATTTAATAAAAATAACAATTTTTTGTCTACGACAACAATATACTGTTACAATAAACATAGTGTTGTTGCCGTAACCATGCCCAACAATATTTTTTCTCTCCGTGTATGAAACAAAATATCGGCCAAATGCTCGCCACGGCTTCAGTGGCATACCTCTATCCAACGGTTCAAATTTTGAATGACTCTGAGACATAATTATGTTCACTGCCGTTAATGTGCCGAATTATCTCATCCTTTAGCTCTTGAATTATTCTTGGCTTATTGACGTACACTTTTTCTTTTAAATATTCCCACAGAAAGAAGTCCAACGGTGTCACATGGTCGTGAAGTCCAATTAACATCGTCACAATTCGAAATTAATTTTCATCGCGCGAAGTCCGTTTTCATCTCGCGATAGCGAACACTGCTCACGGTTACTCATTTTCGTAGAAGTACGGCACGATGATGCCAGCAGCCCATAAACCGTACCAAACAGTGAGTCATTGCGGATGCTTCGGTTTTTCCACATTCACTCGTGGAATCTCACTTGCCCAAATGCGGAAATTCTGCTTCTTAACGAATCCACTAAAGTTCACGAAATGCATTTTGATTTCAACACTCATTTTCGTAAAAGGCTTCAACAATCTTAACGCGCTGCTCAATTTCGTACATCACCATGGTTAATTTGTCAAAAACTGAAACAAAGAAATGTCAAATTAAGTCGGGCAAACAACTTGACGTTTAGGTTTGACTCACAATTAGCATTGTGTATTGTAGTTGGACCACTCTTTAGTATCTTTAAAAAATATAAGAAAAATTTTTGCTTGTGAGACTTTAACTTCTTAATTTATTTGCGAGACAAATTTTTTTTAAGCCCTTATTCGTTTTTGACGGCGGTCAAAATCAGTTTAGCTCATAAAAAGCGGTAAATTTTTACAACGATTAAGGCGGAGTGGGTACAGTTATTTTTATATACTTATTTTTACGTATATACCCAGTAAAAACTTCGCCTACAAAATAATGTGTTGAGAAATCAGAAAAATATGAGCGCACTTCTTACAATTCTACTGAAAGAACCAATGTATTTTACAAGGCATGTCCCAAAATGAACGCATTTAAAAGTAAGTCATTATTTTTATACCCTTCACCACAGGTGGAAAAGGGTATATATAAGTTTGTCATTCCGTTTGTAATTTCTACAATATTGATCTTAGACCCTATAAAGTATATATATTCTGGGTCCTTATGAGGAGAGAAGTTGATTTAACGATATCCGTCCGTCTGTCCGTCCATCCGTCCGTCCGTCTGTCCGTCTTACGTTTGATATGTGTTTTCCGGAGACTCCAGACATGATAGCGGCTACGTTGTTTTACATTTATGTCACATATAGTCCACCATTTTTCGCTAATGAAATTCAGCCAGATCGGTCCAACAATGGCTGAGATATGACCAAAAAAACACGCCTGCCTCTAATTTTTCCAAAAAATCCCTTCTGGTTGTTGTATTTGTATTACTTTTTTCTGTATATCTGGAGAACGGCAAGAGCCAAAGCTTTAAAATTAGGTACAAACATTTAGGTTATAAATATACACCATCCTACAAAACGTGGGCGGGATTGAAGAAGTAGGCGTGGTACCTCTCATACAAAAAGTATTAAAAATTGTATAAAAACCTGAATTTTTTGACTGTAATATGACCTATGGTTACGCCTTATATATCAGAAGATCGGAAATTTTTAATAGAAAATATTTTCTGAAAAACTCGGGAAAATCGGTTTAGATACGAAAAAGTTATGACCAAAATATTATTTTTTTTTTGAAAAATACCCATTTTCAGGAACCATAGATCTTCCCGAGTCCACGTTTTATAGCTAAAATAACTGGAAAATTTCTTTTTTAACACGTCGGTATATAAATCTGTCAAATCGGTTAAGAAATAGCAGAGTTATGACCAAAATACTGAAATCCCAAAAATTACTCTTTTTTATAATTAAGATTGTTTTTTATACTCTTCACCGAAGGTCCTACACCCTATAAAGTATATATATTCTGGGTCCTTATGTAAAGCGAAGTTCAAATCCGGTTGTCGTCTCTTCTTCCTATCCCCTCACCACCCTTCGTATTTGTTTACATATACTAACATAATGCCCAATATGATTTTCGTTATCACCCTTCTTTAATATTTCATAATAAAAAATATTTACCAGTTATCGCTTTTTAAATTTCAATTATGTATAATGAAGTTGTAAGTATTGTAAATATGTATGTATATGTATATGTAAAAATTATTTAGTTGCTCTCTATTCTACTCGCACAATGGTGAAGGGTATATAAGATTCGGCACAGCGGAATATAGCACTCTTACTTGTTTTACTTAAATACATCCAGAAAAAAGTAGTTATAGAAGTTGTTATATATGTTGTTAAAGAAGAAAGCTACTAAATAATGAGTTAAAGAAGCTATAAAGTAAGCGAAGTTTTTAGTGGGTATCAATGAAATTAGTAAACATTTTTTAAAACTGATATTGTGTATTTAATATGGAACCATTGTTATCGATATCGAAAGTTCTCATGCAGTTAAAAAAACACCTGATACATGTATATTAGGGTGGTTACAATAAATTAATGTTAATTCTTCCGTTGGGGCAACCCCCTAATATGTGCCAATAGCATAGACAATTTGATTGACAAAGTTTAAGCTCAATCAAATAACGCCAACACGTGCCTCATTGAGCATAAATTAGGGAAAAACAGTGATTCGTATTTCTTTGTCCTTAATTAATGCAAAATATCACTTTATCTATTGGTATAAGGAACAAAACTATCAATATCAAAATTAATAAAAATAAAATTTTCTATAAAACAAGACTCGACTCAGGTTCCTAGAATGAATGGTTTCGGTTATTAAGGCAAAGAAATACGAATTTTAGTGAAAAATCGCTGTTTTTCACTAATTTATTCTCAATAAGGCACATGTTAGCGTTATCCGCTTTGGCTGAAACTTTGTCAATCGCACTTTCTATGCTATTGGCACATATAAGTGTGTTGCGCCGATGGAAAATCCAACATTGATTTCTTGTTACCACCCTAGTGTACATTTGTACATAAATATATGATATCGAATTTGATAAAAACCTTTGGTTTGAAAACATTTTATATGTCACTCCTTTGTTGCAACATCGTAATAACTGAAAAATATTAGTTTTACATAAAACGAGTTTAAAGTTGTAAATTTACACACAACATAATGGGAAAAGAAAATTGTATTCTACTCTCAAGAGCTAAGTTTACAATGTCTTAATAAAATATTAGTGATAGTCAAAATTTGCAAAATTTTGGGCTTATGACGTTGTTGCAGTAAATGCGCGATATGTATATTAAAAGTAAATAAATATTTTATTTATTTAACCAAACAGGTATTTTAAATAAATTTCAAAAAATTAAGAATTTTTGCATTTCTTAAACATAACGCTGAACTTCTTTTCAATAACATTTAAGAACTCTAAAATAAATTGTGAACTACATTTTTGAAAAGTTCTAAAAAGAATTTACATTTAAAACTCTCTGATAAACATCATAATTGAACGTTGGAATTTTTAAAATGTATTTTAAGACACAGTTAGGAAATGGTGTAGTAAACTTATTATACAAATTAAACGCATTGCCTCTAGTTAGCTATTTATTTATGTTCTCTCGTACATACTTTCACATCGCATTTTTGGCCATTTTTAAACATCTATTTCATTCCATCTTTTTTAATAGTGCTGTGATACGTATTTTCTCCATTTTTATAAAAAAAAAAATGCAAATTTTATTTTCATAAAAAACAACAACAAAGAAAAAATATTTTGCCAAGCAAACACAGATCTGTTGCAACTTGCAAGTGAAACTATATATACACATACATACATATGTACTACTTGTTTATGAACTTGTATGCGTATGTATGAATATAAAAAGTATCTTAATAATTTTATAGTTTTATTCATATATACAACTATTTTTCTCCAAGTGACAATTTTTTAAGTTTCACTTGCCAGTTGCTTGGTAAGATATTTTTGTTCGCTTTTATCCCATAATTGGATCGTATGTTTTGAGGAGATGATGATGACAATGATGTACAATAATTTTATGCATTAAGTGAGAAATTAAGATTGTTGTTCTTAAATGGGAACAATATATTTTATTGCGCATTCCTAATATGCATAAAATAGAAATAATAATAAAAATTTTTCTTCCACATTTGCATTTAGAATTTATACAATTTTGTGGAAAAGACAATTTGCATAGAACTTATATATGTATAATCCCACGTTATTTGTTAAGGAAAATTATAAAATATAATAACAAAAACTCCTTTAAATCAATTTTATTTGTCAGAGATATTTTACATATACATTTTTTTTTTAATTAGGCTAAATATATATTCTATGAGAATGAAACGTGTTAGAAATATCAGTCGGGCCATAATTGACTGCTGGTCATATTTAAGAGCTAAGCCAAAAAATTAGTGCAGTGCCATACATTTATAAAACAACCAAGTAAAAACTTCGCCTACAAAATAATGTGTTGAGTAATCAGAAAAACATAAGAGCACTACTTACAATTCTACTGAAAGAACCAATGAATTTTACAAGGCATGTCCCAAAATGAACGCATTCAAAAGTAAGTCATTATTTATTTTACCTGCATGCATCCAGGAAAAAGTAGTTATAGAAGTTGTTGTAGATGTAGTTATAGAACAAAGCTACAAAATAATGAGTTAAAGAAGCTATTCATTTTGAAAAAGTAGGCGAAGTTTTTACTGGGAAGTTAGCAAGTATGGTCGGCCAAGCCTGAACATTTCGTACCCTACACCACGTATATACAGATTCCTTTTACAGAGTGTTCCTTATCTGGGAGCCATGGGCATGTAAAACTTATGCGCAAACTCACTACACTAAGAGAAAAATGACGATCTTAATTTAAAAACCTAATTCTTGAATAAAAATTGCAGAAATCTTCAGATTCCAATCTTGAAATTTGATCAGAACCATTGACATTCTCAAATTTAAGCATAAATTCTAAATTTTCTAAAAATCAAGAACGTGATCTTAATTTTAAGATCTTTTAATTGAAATTAAGAATATATTTTTAAATTAAAGATTTAATTCTTGTTTTTTTTTTCGAAATTAAACATCAATTGTGTAATAAATTGTAAGACGCTGAACGAAGAAGACTTATTTAGAAGAAAGAGTAAAAAGGAAATATTAAAATATTGTGAAAGGCACTTAAAAATGGAAAATCAGAACACAGATGAAATGCTGTTTATAACCATACCAATGAGTGACGATTTATAACCGCAGGCCAATGAACAATATGATGTTATCATCAAGCCGTAGGAAATTGTATCGGAGTTTTTAGACAACGCATTGTTAAAAAACTTTCTTTAAGAGTTTAAAATGGAGTATATATACATATTTATATGTATATCCCAGTAAAAACTTCGCCTACAAAATAATGTGTTGAGTAATCAGAAAAACATAACAGCACTACTTACAATTCTACTGAAAGTACCATTGAATTTTACAAGGGATGTCCCAAAATGAACGAATTCAAAAGTAAGTCATTATTTTTTTACCTACATGCATCCAGAAAAAGTGATTAAAGAAGTTGTTATAGATGTAGTTATAGAACAAAGCTTCTACATAATGAGTTAAAGAAGCTATTCATTTTGAAAAAGTAAGCGAAGTTTTTACTGGGATGCAAATAAAAAAATTGTTTAAATTCATAGATTTATTTCACCACCTGTTATTTGACATTAAATTTATTTGTTTCAGACTCAAAAGTGACTTTAAAGTTTGCAGTACATGAAGAAGGAAGTCATAAAAGAAGCGACTCCTCCTTTGGAGCTTATAATGGAGTTCCAGATATTCTAAATAAAAGTCTTTCCAGTATTAGAAAATTTGTTCTTTACTTAATGAAATAGATTTAATTAAAATTTAAAATTTTACTATCCCTCCTTTACATTTATATCCAATTAATAAAGGAAAGACATATATTAGCAATTAATAAAGGAAAGACATACATTTGACCTAAGTTAATGTAAGTATTTATGTACTTGTAAGAATTAATGTACTTGTAAGTATTACATTATCATTACGGTTTCCTTTTTTAATACATATACATATCGCTCATTTGCTGCAAGACCGGCATAACTCAAAAAAATCCATTTCGAGATAAACGCATTTAAAGTTTTTGATTTGCTTTACCTACTAAGAAGAAGACACATTCTCTTCAAACTGGGAAAGTATAAAAGATATAAAGATGAATTTAATACACAATATAAAGAAAAACAAGTTAGACTGCTATATTCGGCTGTGCCGAATCTTTGATAGCCTCCACCGACAGTTCGAATGTTTAAGGAGTAATATCTATATAATGTTATTATTATCTTAAACTGTGACGATTTGTTATTAATTATGGTTTCAGGCGACTAAACTGTTTTCCGGTAGTAGGGTTTATATGGGGCCTAGGGTAAATTATGGACCGATCATCACGAAATTTCACAGCGTCATTTCTAGTCCTTTAAAACTGTGACGTACCAATTTCTGTTATGATAGCATTATAAATTATGGTTTTAGGTGTACTAAACTGTTTTCCGGTTGTAGGGTTTCTATGGAGCCTTTGGTAAATTATGTACCGATCTTCACGAAATTTCACAGTATCATTTATAGTCCTATAAAACTGTGACAAGCCAAAATTTGTTATGATTGCATTATTATTTACGGTTTTAGGCGTACTAAACTGTTTTCCGGGAGTAGTGTTTATATGGGGCTTAGGGTAAATTATGGACGGATCTTCACGAAAGTTAACAGCGTGATTTCCAGTCAAATAAAACAAATTGTTGCAAAATCTTATCTCATTCCGTGCCTTGTTCCAGCATTTATGTTATTTTTTGTTACAAAATAATAATTTTTTTAGGTGGTGGTTCCACATTTTGATTCATAGCTCTGGTCCTACTGAACCGATTTTGCTGGATTTCAATCCCAAACTGCTTAGGATAACTACAAGCAATTTGGCACCAAGTTTGTTCATTTCTTTTGAGTTGTTCGAAAGTGAGCGTGTTTTCAACAGACGGACAGACTGACAGACAGACGGACATGGCTAAATCGACTTAGTATTGCTCAAGGACCCAGAATAGATATACTTTATGGGGTCTGAGATGAATAATAAAAAAGTTTCACACGGAATGACAAACTAAATATACCCTCTTCACAACTAACTGTGGTGGAGGGTATAACAAAGCGAACAATTCTGCATCTCTAACTCCAAAATTTCATTCTTTGAGTTATGCCGGTCTTGCAGCAAATGAGCGATATGTTATCTATATATATATAAAAATAAGTTGCATTGTGTTAGTAATTAATGTTCTCTGAAATGTTTCTGTAAAGTTCAAGTGGAAGGTGACGTCAATACCAAGGTTTTTATGTATCAACGGTTCTCCAATGTGTATTGGTTCATGAGCCATAGCCATTTTAGTGAACACTGCATTTATTCCGAAACATGTATTTATATTCCCATACAAATATCAACAAAATGCCCTCCATTTTGAACTCCTCCGAAACGGCTCGCCCGATTTTTATGAAATTTTGTATGTGTATTTATTAGGTATGAGAATAGGTCGTAGATATTGAAAAATATTGCAATATGGGTAAAAACTCCCACTCCCACTCCCCAATCTTCTAAACTAATCAACCGGGTTTCTTATAATTTAGCATGCAGACAATGTAACATCTGAAAGAGAATAAGGAATAGGGTGTGAAATAGGGTAAGAGGGCTAAAAGCTCCCCCTCCCTATATCTTCGTTACTAATCAACCGTTTTTCTTAAAATTTGGCATGCATACACTGTAACATCTGAAAGAAGACAGGGCATTAAATAGGGCAAGAGGGGTAAAAGCTCCGCTGCCCTATTTCTTCTTAACTAATCAAATAATTTTCTTGACATAAGGCAAATAGTGTAACATCTAGAAAGCACTATAGCCTATAATTTTTTCTTAAAATTTGGCTAGCAGACACTGTTACATCTGAAAGAAATAAGTTATGTGGCAAAACAACTTTTGCCGGGCCAGCTAGTATTTAAATAAAAAAAACCTGTGTTTTATTTCAACATTTGAATTAGGATAAAAACCAATAAGACTATTTTCAAGAATACATTTTTAAAATCGATCTTAAAAGAAGAATTTCATTGAGAATTAATTCTGGATTTAAGATTTCTAAAAAAAACTAAATCTTGAATTCGATCTTAAAATGAGAATTTATTCAAGATTACAATCTTAAATGCGATCTTAAAAAAATTAAGATATCGTTCTTGAATTAAGAATTTTTGCATTTAACAGACTATTAAGATTGAAATGATTTTAACGTAAAGTCTTGATTCTAGCACGTTTTTTCCCTTTGTGTAGGATTAAGAGTATTGAAAACAGTGAGAATCGATTAATAATTTTATAATTTCAACTTAGCACCTATAAAATTTCGCTTTGTGTAGGATTAAGGGTATCGAAAATAGTGAGAATCGATTAATCATTTTATAATTTCCATAAAAAATTTCTATAAAATTCTTTCTGGAAAAGAGTTTTTGTGCTCATAAGCCATCTTATAACGTAAGTATTAATAATTAATTTGATCCAAAAATGTTCCGTCCATATTTGACCATAACTCCCATACAAATACTACTCCCGAAATGAGCTTTTAATGCCATAAGCATTGATATAAAATTTGGAGACGATAATGGGCCATAGGTCCCATATAAATTTCCTCCCCAAAATAACTTTAAGACACACAAATTAAATAAAAGTGTAGATTTAAGTCTGTATAAATATATTTGAATACGTGAAGTACACGTGTAGTGGCATGGCAAGAACACTTACTCAAAGTATCAACGCGACGAAAAGACACATTTTGAGAACCACAAATTTGTTGTATTAAAAAAGTTGTGCAGTTTGCTGCATGCTCAATTTTTTGTATGTACCGCCATGGATCGTATTATGTTCACTCGCCTGCTTTCTTTTTAAGAACAAAAAACTTCATATGTACAACAAGTTGAACAAAAAACTTCATATGTACAACAAGTTGAACATTGTCTTCATGTTCAACGTTTATTTTAAAAGAAAAATAGGTTTTTGTTAATTTAATTGCTCGCATTGGCTTTCATCAGAACATACACTCAAAAGAAAAATCAATCCAAACGTACTCAAATCAATCCGAAGCGGGATTGATACTACGGTGAGTACGGATTTTCTTGAATCAAGAACAGAAAGATTGATCTAAGTACGGATTTTCAATCCCAAAATACTTAAATTATCCATATTCAATCCCGATTTCGTACTTGAAGTAATCCGAAAATGAGATTGATTTAAGTAAAACTAAGATTCAATCAATCTCAAAATGCGCTTGATTCAAGAATTGTAAAATTGTTTTAATCCGAACTCGTTCTTAAAATAATCCGAAAATGAGATTGATTTAAGTAAAACTAAGATTGAATCAATCTCAAAACGCGCTTGATTCAAGTATGTAAAGTTGATTTTATCTCCAATTTGTGCTTGAAAAAAACCAAAAAAGAAATTAGAAAGAAAAAATTATTATGATTGATTTACTTACCCGTTTTACAGCTTAAAGAATGATAAAACAACAACATCATGCCCTATAATGGTTTTTACTTTAAAAATCTTATGTACATATTTAACTAAAAATATAAACTAAATGAGAAGCAATATTTCAAATCTACTCTTTAACCCTTCGTGGTACACATGAGTCTGGCCAGACCTTCGTTAAATGTGTATAGACAATCAAAACATGCGTAAGCCGGAGGGTTAAACATGAAAATAATACATACATATATATGTATATGTTTTTCTTCTTGGTCTGTTGTTTTTGTTGTTACTACAAACAAAACTTGTGTTGTTTTGTTGTAGTTGTACAATAAATTTTGAAAACATACACGTACGCACGCATAAAAGAATGCAATGCTGAGAGGTGAGACTAATAAGTTTAATTAGATTAAAACCCTCATTTTGTAATTTTTTCTCTCAGAGTGGCGCTATCAACGAAAAGTTTAATCTTTTTTGTACTTGATTTAAGAATTTTATACTTATTTCAAGAAATATCGGGATTGATTTTTTAAAGTAATCCCATTTAGGATTGATCTAAGTACGTTTTAGTGCTATTCGTACTTGAAGTTTTAAGTACGATTCGTGATTAAAGTAAGTATAAAAAGATTAATTTATCCCGAGTGTTTTTCTTTCTGTGTTAGAAGAAGGGTAAATGTATACAGCAAACATAATTTTGTTTTGTCTTCTAACAACACAAATACATACAAACAACATATTTTAACATGATTTGCAAGTACTCATTGCACCACATGAAGTGCATTTAATTTTTGCAGTGCTTGTTTTTCGTGTATGTATATATAAATTTGTTATTCCGTTTGTAATTTCTCCAATATTGATGTTAGACCCATAAAGTATATATGGCCCTTATAAGAAGCGAAGTTAATTAAGCGGTGACCATCTGTCCGTTCGTCTGTCTGTCCGTCCGTCTGTCTGTCTGATGAAATGTGTTTTCCGAAGATCCCAAGTGTGATGGGAACTTGGTAGATATATATTAATGTCACATATGGTCCGGAATTGCTTGCTAGTAACATTCAGCCTGATCGGTCTACAAATGGCTGAGAAATTTATTTTATCATTATTTTTTGAATCTTCATATATTAAATATGAACTGACAATAACACAATGCTAGTTGACAAAATAGACAAGCCGGGCGGGCACATGGCGTTTTAACATCATTCGGGTACGCTGCAACATTCAATAGTGAACAAATTGCTATTTTATCATAAATCCCATCACAGTTATGTACATCTGTGGCATTTTGACAAATCATCTTAAGTCGACATAAGACAGCAAATTTTAATAACGCAAACAAAATGTTTTACTTAATACCACTAATGCATAGTAAATAAGGTATTTTATGATGTAATAAATTCTTGAATGGGCGCTTTTAAGATTTCACACAGAATTGTTGGCTCTTGTGTTATCAATATTGTCAAGTTCTTAGAAAAGGTGGCTTATTCCATTTTGTGGGATAAGTTGTTTTAAAAAAAATTTAAAAGCTAAAAGTAGGTCTACTGAAAAATGTTATGCAATAATAGAATTTCATAATATGGACACAAATGCAATTTCAAAGCCGAATTTTGAAAAGTTACAGAAACAGTCTGGACGATGATTTTCTTGTTTTTTATTGATTTGAATACTGACCGTTTGCTTAATTAAATTACTTTCTTTTTTTTTTTGCTTGTCTGTTACTCACTTTTAAATAAAATTCTTATTAATTACTAACAACTTAAATAAATAATACTTTTGGCAAAAGGAGATTTTAAGTCTTGAAAAATAATCTGGTAAAATTATTTAAAATTAAACTTTTTTTTTTGTTAAAAAAAGTACAAAAAGAGCATTGCAGCAAAAAGATTGAGTTAAGCTGTTCGAGCAAAACTTTTTTCTATATGTTTTGTTTTTAATTAAACTTTATAAAGGAAAAACTTTCGTTATGTTCCAAAAACTTTGTACGATGCATGGACAAAAAACTACAAAAAAAAAAAAAAGAACTGCAATGAAATAGTCAACTGCATACTTACAAACGAAATAGTACAAAATAAAAGTAATTAAGTAAAAGGAATATGCATTTAATTTTAGAGAAAAAGAAGGTGAATGCTGTATTCGGCTAAGCCGAATTTTTGGTACCCTCCATTAAAAATAAGAATACTATTTACTTAGAATAAAGGGTTGCTGTATACAAGTAAAAAATTAAAAATTTGTATAAAAATTTTAAAGTAATGAAATTATTCGGTATGCTGCTATAAAAATTCATAAAATTTAGGAATGGGCAAGTATTTTCTTCGGTATTTATTTAGTTTAAGTATTTATCGGAAGTAGGCCTTTATGGGATACAGTCTAAAAAAAACGTCAAAGTCAAATTTAATTATTGTTCCTTATTAGTTTATGCGTATTTAAGTATTTTTCGGGAGTGAGCTTTATATGTGACCTATGACTAATTTTGGACCGATCCTCAAAATACTAAAAGGTATGATTTTAAGTTAGGCTGTTTTCCTAAACGTGTGTTCACAATGTATCAATACCGTGTTGATGCATTGTGTACTTAAATGTTCACCTACTTTGTATTGTATATGAATATGGTTTGCATCTACATTATTTTAACTGCTTTATTTGCTTTTCTCTGCGCAGTGCCAACTACAAAGTTGCATTTCGGAACTAAATGCATTGTCAAAATTTGTATGGTTGCATTTAAGAACATGTTGCCATGTAGTACTACAATGCAACAGGCGTTTAGGAATACAGCCTTATAAATACACATACACTCAATTGGACTGAGTTTTATAACAGTCTTAGGTTGTTATGGCTTAAGTTTTGTTAAAGTGTGGGCTTAATAAGCAAATTACTTACCTGAAGTAAATTGATGCACAGCCGCGAATAACGTTGTAAAAGCCACATTTTGCAAAAACTGTTTTTTTTTTTGCAGATAACCGTCAACCTAACTCTCTTACACAGTTTAAACATCAAATAAACGAAAATAATGCACATTAACGCCTTCAAAATGGCATGCAACGAGCCTGCATGTTACTAACAAAATGATGAAACTGAAATGGTTTTGCAGTGCGGAATAATGTCTTAAAATCCTTTTACATAAAAAGTTTTTATAATCATTATTTTTAATAATACATAGACAAAATGATTTTTCCAATTCAAACAAAATATTTGTAGAATCAAAAAATTTTTTGTCTGAAATCGGTCCTATAAACAAATTCTCATATTCAAACAATTTATTTGCATTTTGTTTATTGAAAAAAAACACCGATTTTTTCATACAAATAATTTAACTGAACCAAACAAAAAGTTTACTGAAATTCATATAAATTTCAAGCAAATAATTTTGCTGAATCAAACAAAAACGTTTTTGCACAAGCAATGACGCGCACACAAGCAAGCACTGTTGGAGAAGATTTGAGACACATTTTTTTGTTGGAATAATTTTTGAACAAAGTCTTTATTTCTACATACACACAATGTTTTCCTTCATCACTCACTGTTGCTGCATCCTTTCCTTTACTTATGAAGAAGAAATGTAACCAAAAACGGCGGCAGACCGACTCGATATGGGTTTCATCATCATTCTATTTTTGTATTTGATGTATTTAAGTAAACAGTTTGAAACAAATTTAATACGGGATTTTTTTTTTTTTTTACCAACTTTGAAACCAAACAAAAATTTATTTTCTTTCTTATAATGTTGTTGTTGTTTCTGTTGTTTAAAAAGAGTGAAACGTTTTTTTACCTGCTATTGTTTTTGTTGGTTTTTTTACTATAAGCCTCGTCACGCTATTTTATCATCTTTCTTATTGTTGTACTTTTTTAAATAGTCCAAAAATAGACTGCATGTGTTATTTCACATAAAGAAGTGTTGCTTACGATCAGATAAAAAATTGCAAAAGCATTAAGGAGCGTTATGAAAACTTGAAACCAATAACGCGTATTGTTGGTTAAATAAAAATCAAACAAAAATATTAATTGAATCCGTAAAAAATTTTGTAGAAATCAAAAAAATGTTCAAATAAGCGTTTGTTTGAAAATAATTCGGCAATCATTTTTTCTGTATAGAAAAAAAAAAATTTTTAAAATAAATAATCCTGCCTATAAAAACGTTTTTTTGCTCTCCTGAAAAATTATTATTTTGTAGCTTAAAACGTTATTCGCGGCTGTGCTTCAATTATAGAACGATAATAACAAAATTTCAATTAACTACAATAAGTTTTTGAAATCTTGGCCCTCTATCGATTTTATGCTTAACTTTAATATTTTATGGCTTAAATTAAATGAAAAAATAGCTTCGCCCGTTTCGATAAATTTTCAATTACGATTAAAAAAATATACTGCCAAGATACATATACGGGTAATTCCATATCAAAACGACCAAGAGTGGGACACGACACACAGAAAAAAATACCAATGTTAAAATAACATGGCGAAATGTTGATTGAGAATCATAGTAAATTTCTGCAAAAGTATGCCCTTCATTTAAATTTATCATTATTTTATATTAATTTTAAATGAAAAATATTAAAAGAACCTTAACTCACGTTTATTTAATATTATTCACTGTTAAAATAACGTTTTTCAATATTAAATCCATAAAAACCTGTTTTATATTAAAATCAAAAGTTTATCTTGTTAAATTAACATGCATACATACTTAAGTATGTACATTTGTAATTTTCATGTTTAAAATATGTTTAAAAAAGAACACAATTCCCGTATTCTTTTAATTAGAATTATTAAGTTAAATAGTACATCAAGTTTTCAAAGTAGAATGATGACGAAAACCATATCGGGCGATTCTGCTGATGCTTCTGTTAACAACGGAGAATACAAAATAAGTGAAGCATGTGGTACAGGGGTAAGTGTTTTGAATTATTCTTAAATAAATGCATATGTTGTCTTCACACTGTTATATTACACTCCAACCAGTTTAATTCCACATGAAATTCTCGTTGTTTCAACTTGAAATAACTTTCATTCAACCTGATGCGGATTGTTATTTCAATATAAATGACATTTTGCTCTAACTTTACTGCAGTGTTAAATTAACATGAATTATAGTTATTTTAAAAGAAAAAAATGTTGTTCGCAAGTTATTGTGAAATCATGTTAAACTAATATGAAACAACAATGAAGCAAAATCACTACTGAAATATGTAAAATCAACCTTGTTTTGAACGAATTTACATTGAATTTTTTCTGTGTGGACCCCTTCCGATTTTAATGAAATTTGGTGAGAAGGTTTTCTCACGTTCTCATGTATAAGGAACATATATGAACGAAAAAAAATTTAAACATTTTCTTTCAAAAGTTATGTCATATTCAAAATGTCATAATTTCACCGTATTAGCCGAATGTGCTGAGCTTATTTCTGTGCTGAGCTTATTTAAAATGACATTTAATTCATCTTCGTATGTCAAGTAGTTTTCGAGATATTGAAGAAAAAGCTTAACACATTCGGCTAATTCGGCGAAATTATGACATTTTGAATATGACATAACTTTTGAAAAAAAAAAATTAAATAAAATATTAGATAAAAGAAACCTTCTCACCTAATTTCATTAAAATCGGAAGGGGTCGTGTCCCACTCTTGGTCGTTTTGACATGGAATTACCCATACATACATAAACAATTGAAGCATTAATTGGTAAAAATACATAATTTCTTTGAATAATTAGTTCACTCTTTGGCTCCAAACTTTCTATTGTTAACTCAACAACTTTAAAATTATTGCTTTTTATTTAGTCTTGCTTTCTTTGGAAATTCCTGATAAACTGACGTACGGATTGACATAGCTCATATTAATATACACCTAAAATTTACTAGGGCGAAAAATATATGTAATTTATATTTTTTCAATTAAAAAAAATCGTTCTATTTTGTTATTCCTTTTGCCACTTCAATATCTTAAAAGGATGCGCTGACGTTCGAAATTATGTTCTAAGTGTCAAAAGTACAACAAAGTTTGTTTTTCATACAAAATAACTTTTCAAATTGCTGTCGTTTTCACAGCAAGTGTTGTCAAAAATCAACACTGTTTCATGCATGCATGATTGTATTTTATTTCCTTTCTTGGTAAACTTAAAATAATAAATTTTAAACAAAAATGTTATTTAGTTTCGTTCTAATAACTTTTAAAAAGAAACTAATGCAATTATTATTTTTTGTTTAAAATGTTTAAGTTTGATTCCGTAAAAGAAAAACTATGAGAATTGACGAAGAAGAAGAAGACAAAATAACAGAACAACTTTACCGTGAAGGTTGCTCCATTTAATGAATGTGACTGGTCACAGTGGGGCGGATAGTAGATTCGGCTGATTAACTTTTTTTTGTTATAACAAACACCACTTGCACTTATCGGAGATCGGATGGTGATTGTGTTTAATTCGATTTGAAGGAAAGGAAAAGTTAAACATAACGGATTTTACTATATCTGATGTTGAAGCACGGACTGGACAGCTCCTTACTTAAGTTTTAACACCCTTTTGTTGGTGCATTTTTTATTAGGAATTAAGGAACGAGTAATAGGACAATTTTGGTAACTTTAAACGTCAGTGTCTATCGTATGCAGAAAAATACGATAGTTAACTCGATACGATAGCTTACTCGATATCGGAGGCGGTATTTTATAATTTTTAAAATATTTGAGAAAAAAAAAATAAAATAATGTTATAAAAATTGTGGCATTAATTAACCGAGGTTTTGGTTTAATCGTTTAATAATCGGTTAATTTTGTTATTGGTCAGTTAACCGATTAATAAAGTTTCGTTATAAATTAAGTAATTTCAAAAAATAAAAATGCAAGATTTATTTATTATTTAGAGTTTTTTTTGAAAAAAAAAAAAAAAAAAACAATAACATAACAAACAAAACAATTCTTGAACTTAAACGAGCAAAAAGGTAAAACATATTTTATAGTTTACTAGCTGACCCGACATGCGTTGTCCTGTCCAAATTAGGAAAAATGTTTGCGTTCGATTTTTAAAATCCGTTAAAAAGATACGAACATTTGAAAGAAAAATTAGTCAAATCGATGGAGCCGTTTTCTGATTTTCGGTAAATCGAAAAAAGTGGGCGTTAAAGTAGGCGGGGCAAAATTTTCTTTCCGTAAAAACCTAAGTTGGACCATGGCGATGATCCTCCAAATTGTCCAAATCGGTCAAGCCGTTCTCAAGTAATGCGCTTAATAGAAAAAGTGGGCGTAAAAGTAGGCGTGGTACATGCAAACGTAAAATGGATAAATACGAACATTTAAAAGAAAAATTAGTCAAATCGATGGAGCCGTTTTTTGATTTTAGGTAAATCGAAAAAAGTGGGCGGGGCAAAATTTTCTTTCCGTAAAAACCTTAGTTGGACCATGGCAATCATTTTAAAAATTGTCAAAATCGGTCAAGCCGTTCTCAAGTTATGCGCTTAATAGAAAAAGTGGGCGTAAAAGTAGGCGTGGTAAATTTTTCTTTCGATGATAACTTAAAATGGGTTAATACGAACATTTGAAAGAAAAATTTGTCAAATCGATGGAGCCGTTTTCTGATTTTAGGTAATTCGAAAAAAGTGGGCGTAAAAGTGGGCGGGGCAAAATTTTATTTTCGTATAAATCTAAGTTGGACCATGGCGATCATTATAGAAAAATAAATTGGTTTAAATGTTTAGGATTTAAGCGATTCTTTTCTTTAGCTTTGTAATCGAAATCAACCCATATGCAGATTATTTTATTTCTCAGTCCTTTTCCTGGATTTCTCTGATTTTGTACTGTATTTTAAGAATATATTCCTCAAGGAAATATATTGTATAAAAAAATATTTTTCTAAACACACACATACCTCTGCGAATGAGACGAAACAAGTATATAATTAAAAACACAAAAAATATGTTAAAACACTACAAAAAATTAAAAACTTTGTTACATCGGTTAATCGACTGAAATTAACCGGTTTCATCGTTGATCGAAAATGGCCAATTTTTAATTTACCGAACAGTTAATCGGGTTGTAATGAATACCCTTGGCATTAGACAGTTTTATAAGTGGAATCGACAAGACTAATAACAACAGTATATAAAAAAATAAATTTCGAACGAAAACAAATAAAATTGAAAAGATTTGCGATTTTATCACAAATTTCGGATTAAATTTTTCCATGGAAATGGAAATGTAAAAAATGTAAAAAAAACAGTAACGAAGTTAAAATGGTCCAGCCTAACCATATGATAGTGTAAAACACAGTATTTACAGACAAATATTAGAGAGTGTACGCTATTTCCGACCCATGCATGGGCAATCAAAGTTATGCAAGTGTTTAAGATTAATATAAGAGTTTTTGTGATAAATATTATCTAGATATCTATGTGTTAAAATATGAGATTTTTCGTCTTTAAGTTATTTGAGAAAGGTGGTTTAAATGTAAACTATGTTCCATTCTATACTTTCCAACACAAAATTTACATGACATATCAGCTGTTTTAGTAGTTGTTGTCGCCAAATTTTATATTCATACTAAAATTTATAAGAAAGTTATGGCATTAAATTGAATTTAAAACTATTTTCGGGAATGGTATTTGTATTGGAGCTATGGTACAATATGAAAATTATTAGTGTGGTTTTCAAAAAAGATCCATTACCTCATAGCTTCTACTGACTGTTTAAAGTCCTTCCTAAATAATTGTTTTAGCATGACAAAGGACGCATAATTGTCCCACTGTTGTACTCTGAATTGTGCTCTGTTTAATGTTGTTTATGGCAATTTAGTCTTTTACTACTTTTCAAAACAATCACGTATATTTTTGGAAAACGGAAAATATTTTTTGGAAAGTACTGGAAAATGAAAATAAAAACAATTAAAAATGCAACTCTCCTTAGGAAAATTATAACCAACAGCAATGCTTATCATCGTCAACACCAGCAACACCAACAATACCCAAAAACAACAAACTAACTAAAAGAAGAAGCAACTAACGAACTAAAAAACAAACTTTTCTTTTTCATTGTTGTTGTTGCTGCTATTTCTATTGCTGTTTTAGGAAAATGAAGCTCAAAATTTCTCAACAAAAATTTTAACAATCGTTAAAGTTTGCATTGCATTACAAAAGCAACCAGCAATGTTTGTACATAGATTGTTGTTACTTTTGCTGCAAGTTGTCTATTTATTAGAGTAAGAAAAACCAACGAATGTTTAAACAACAAATAGAGATAGAAGTATTTAAATTAAATGATTTGAAAGTATGAAGAGTGAATTTTTACAAGTACCAAGTGTTAAGAATAAAAAATGAATCAAGTTTTTTTTTTATTATGTAAATGCATATGTAAATGATATTAATTGCATTACAAATATTTGAGAAAAATAAGGAAAGTAATTTAGCTGTAAATACGAGGGTATACCATGAAAAATAGAAAAAATTAGTTTGGTAGTTATACAAAAAAGTAATAGAAGATTTTAATTTAAGTTGGTTAAATAAGATTAAAAAATAGTACAAGATAGTTGTTAAATATGATAGGATAAAAATACTACATTTATACTTGTATTATAAAATAGTATTATATGATAGTAAAGATAGTGCTAGTAGTACTATCCCTGCGGGGAATTTGTTTCACTCATCCCCTTACCAGTGAGCACAATAAAAAAATTAACAAATTTGAGATAGCTGAAAACAAAACAATGGGTTTAAGGTGTACCTACTTCAGAGGAAAGGTAATTGACACAAAACTAGTTACGTGAATGGATTTTGCGCGGGTAGTGGCTGATTTTATCCCGTTCTATTACTTTAAAGGAAGGGGATCTATCATACTAACATGGTTCACGCGGGACAATATCTGCGACAGACATTTTTTAACCGAAATTGAATGTGTCCATTAAGGTTATTTCTGTTACCAGCTACAAAGTCTCTAAAAGGTGGCAAAAACCTCCGAGGTCAGCGTAATGTTAAAGTGACAAGTCCCATTCATGTAAAGTGTTAGAACTAGAACCGGCTCACTTAAGAACTTTCACTTGATAAGTTTGATGTTAGTTCCCTTTCTTCTAGGGATAAGAAGGTAGGGCAATAATAAGACAGCAGTATAAGAACCCAAGAAAAAATGGAGCTGCTATCGAAACAGGTTTGTTCGGGAGAAACGTTAAGGGTTCGCTTACCATATCGATTACAGAAGACATGAATTTAATTAAGCGAGTTCCCACTTTGAAACAATGCATTTTTGACATATAAAGCGCTTTATTCAGCGCATATAAAAATTTATGAATGTAACGATCAGCTTTACGCACTGAATTATTTGTTGTTACCGTTACTCTTTAATATGCTCCCTTACAAACTTTCTTCGTAGTAGGGGATAGTCGTGGCTCCTCAAATGTAATAGAATTCGTTCACCTTACCTTACTGCATCTCCTCAGCAGATAACGAGACTAGTCCATACATGCATGTAAAGAGTAGTCCATCAAGGAGTAGGATTACTCCAAACGATTCTAAATATATGGTTAAAAGGTGGTCGATTTAACATAACGATGTCCTAGGAGTGGACCATATAACTCAGTTTTGCATTACAACGGAGTAGTCTTCAAAATACTCCATGTTAATTCATACTCCTAGTGGATTAGTTTTGAAACAACTCCATTTTAAACCCCAGACGATGAGTCTTAGCTTAGTTTTAAAACGAAAACATTTCGTTTAAAAACGAAGACATGTTGTTTCATTACGAACTATTTTTAACAACGACATGGTCCATGCTTGCATAACATTGGACCAGCCCAGGGAGTAATCCATTTGATCAAAATGGATCACGTAGTCTAATATTATCTGCAGGGTCTTAATGTCTTATTGCGTAGCGCATAAATGTGCGCTAACTTTTAAAACTTACAATTAGTGCTTCGCAAAACAAGAAATTTTTTTATTGGGAATGTTAAAAAATTTGGTACAAGATGGCAGGCAATATAGAAGACAACAGAAGGTTGTGGTAGTATAAGACAGCAGCATGTTATAATTACGGATGAGATTTTCATGCATTAAAAAATCTTAAATATGCGCATAAAATATGTACTAAAAAATCCAAAATATGCACTAAAAAAATAAAAAATATGCACTTAAAACTTAAAAAAATTCAACAAAAAATCGTTTTTAAATTTACCAAAAACCAAAATATAAAAAACTCAGTCTATTGTTGTTCAAATATCTTTAAAAAACATAAATAAATATGTTATTTAAATTTTTGTTTGTTTAAATAAATAGGTACTGCTGTACTTGAAGAATGCCAATGCATTTTGAAAAAAATAATTTTCAGATCCCATTTTGATTTCAGATCAGATCAAAAATATTTGAAATTTATTTTATTTTTTGAAATCCTTAATTTTTCCTTCAAAACTTCTGGATTTTTTTCTTTGAATTTGTCGGGCTTTTCTTTCTTCCACATTGTTTATTTTACTTTCTGCAATAGCAATTAATTTAACTTAAGTATTACGTGAACTAAATCCCTCCTAATTATTGTTTCAACAATGTATTCGTAGTTGAAAATACAAATGCGAATTGACTTCTGGTGTTATTTAAATTTAATATTTCTTTTACTTTTTTAATTGCTTAATCATCGATATCAACAAGCTCTTCCAACATACTTAAATTACTCAAAGTTTTTTAATTAAAAAATTTTTTTTGTGTATTTAAAATATTTTTAAAAACTAGAAACTGGGAATTATTTCATTCCGAAGGTTACTTTATGTTATATTCAACATTTTTCATTTTTCGAAAAATGTTGAATCTATATATATAAAAATGAAAAATGTTTGTATGTTTGTTTGTTTGTTTGTTGGCTTATAGACTCCTAAACTACTGAACCGATTTTCCTGAAATTTTTACAGTAGCATCACGTGAGTCCTTAAAATAAAAAAAGGCTACTTATTTTTTCGATAGGGGCAGGGGAATTGGTACCCCCCATTGGATGCCAATATTAAATATCGCATATCTTAAGAGCCGCTTCACGCTTTTCTTTGAACTTTTGGTAGTAAAATCTTCTGAGCCTCAAAGTCACTCTTATGGTATACTACACTACTGAAAATAAAAAAAAGTGGGCATGCGCAGGGGTTGTAATACCTCCCTTAGGATGCATGTATTAAATATCGCTCAACTGAAGAACTATTAAAGGGAGAGTCTTCAAACGTGGTTAAAGCTACTATTATGGTAAACTATAAATATCAATATAAGAATGGGCGGGGTGGACAGAGGAGGAGCAGTACCCCTCATAGATAGAAATATAATTAAGAGCCGCTGCACGCATTTTGTTGAACTTTTGGTAGTAGGATATTCTGAGCCCAAAAATTCAAATAAAATAGCAGCGGGGGAAGTGGTACCCACCATAGGACGCCTATGTTTAAAATATGCAACAATTTGCAAAAACAAATCGATGCCATTTTAACGTAAAATTAATGATTCGGAAAGATAATTGGTTGACATCGTCATTAGACTATCGACAAAAACGTGCATTTACATACATGGAAATCGCATCCCTAGTGATAATATATAGATTCGCAATATATGGCTTAATATAGAATGGTCGTATCAAGGATTTTTAAGATGACGGTAGGATTATGTCGTAGTTGGAAGTTTTCTCTCTGCTCTATGACGTCATATGAGAACATATTGAACATCGTATAAGATAGTATATGTTAGTCTTATAAAACCGTGGTATAAGGCGATGGGATGCTGATTTTCAGTGCAAAGGTATACTAAGAGATGAAGCAAATTTTTACCTTTATGGATTTGTTAAACGGCGAAATTTATGCTTTTGGGATTGTTAGAACCCACATTTGACTGTCGTTAAAACAAAATCAACCAGAACGTGTTACTGTTTGATGCGGATTTTAGGCTGAAGGCATTATTTTATAAATAAGGCAATATGATAACACAGTTCTATCTATAGAAATGGAATGACAATAGTGTAGTCGATATGTACTTTTGTAATGTGACATATTGTCCAATTAGGTTGGGATTTATTATCCCAAAATAAGCTAAAAAAAATACAAGTTTTATTTGTGTGTGCAGAAAGCTTTATTGGGACATAGCATCCCCCGTCAAATCTTGTTGGGATTATATTTCAGAGGACAATGGTAGGATATCCTACTTCATAATCTTATAAATGTATAAGCCATTAGAATCGAAAAAAATCCTACCATATTTCGGGAAAAAGCTCCGGTGTGAAAGGGGTTAGCACAATTTTATATATTTTTTTTGAGAAATATCTAATTAAAGCAGCACGGCATTGACACCGAAAAAAACCAAAAAAATTTTAATACCAGAATTATAAAATTGCCAAATTACCGCCAAAGGCACACGGACAGCCATCCATGACATTAAGATGAGCTTCTTCATTAGATGCACATAATAATTGCAGCAGCAGCAACAAATTTTAATAGCAAACACGAAGCAGCAATAAAAATACTATAAAACAATTGCAATTTAAAATTGAAAGAGCAACACTCTTACACTCACAATATTCTGTACGTAAAATTTACTTAAGTTGTAATATAAAATAAAAGAAAATTCGGTTAAAAACCGGTCTACTTATTCTTCATTTATTTTTTAACGAAAAGTTCATTTAATTTTTACAGTCAAAAATTTAACCGCATGTTCCGTTAAAACAAGTGAATTTTCAGTTATTTTATATAAATTATATATCAAAAAATTAACTACAAACAAAGGAATATAAATGAATAAAAACAAAGGAATATGCAGTTATTTTATATAAATCAACTATTTAAAAATTAACTACATATTCCTTAAAAACAAAGGAATATACAGTTATTTTATTAAATACAGTCATTTTCGTTTACTCCACATAAGAGCCGAATTGCTTCAGACAGAAACCCGTCCGCTTGTTTTTCTAATCAGAGAGAGAATATTATGTAACAGATGTTTGTTTTACGTTTGTTTTGAGTTTTTCTTTTTTCTGGACTTTTTCATTTTCTGGGAAAGCGGGATTTATTTTTCAATTTCCCGGGATTCCGGAAATTCCCGCTCAATACAAATCGATGCAAAATATTTTTAAATTTAATTTATTTGAGCAAATTATATTTATTGTGGCAATGGAAAAAGTGATTAATCGCACCTTAAGACCTTCATATTCAAAAGTACACATTAGCAAAAGTTCAATTATTTTCTAGGTTTTTTGAGAAATTTAAAGCAAAATGACTTTTTGGTTATCTTTTTTCAATGTTCAATAACATTTAGAATAATAAAAACTTTCGATCTGTGACATTAGGAGCATTAAAGAATAAAAACTTAAAAAACTGTAACCGCAGAAAACTGATGGTTATACTAAATTCGGAGTAAATTTCAAAAAGCCACCTTTAATGTTTTAAACTGTTCTCCTATAAAACTAAACAAATAGACTTAAGCACTTATTGCTACAGAATTAATTCAAAGCAAACCGCATTTATATAAAACCAAAACAGGTTTATTATTTAAACAAATTATTACAAAATATTTCTTTTAAAATAGGATTTTAGTTCAGAATATACATTTACAGAATCATTTGAAATGAAAGCCTATTTCTAATTTTTATCAAGAAGATTTCAATGAGAAAACCCGTTTCTTTTCTACGGATGCTTTGTAGTCAAAGGAACACTATATAATCTCTAGACACTTTCAGTTTTCTTAGCACATCCTTGTAATTGCTTTTTGAAAAAAATTATAAGTCATCATCGCTTAATTTTTTTGAAGCAAGTGGGATCAACTTTTTTCGTTTTTTTACAATTTAAAAATTCTGTACATTTTCACTCTTATTCTTTTGAAACTTCAAAGCATTAAACATTACCTTACTTATCGGATATGAATTGACATCTCTTTGGCGGTTGGCAAAACTGTCGTAAGGCAGAAACTATTTGGTATATTTCATAGAACCGGGAATTTCGGGAAAAAATCCCGGCAAATTTGTGCGGGATCCCGGGATTTTTGTCCCGGGAAATGCTGTATGAAAAAAACTACTTTTGTTGTACTGACCCCGTTGTTTACATAAGAACTCTCAATTATAAGACACCAGCAGCATGACCGATATGGTTTCGCTATTAGTTATTTTACTTTTAAAATTTGATGTATTTAACTAAATAATTTTAACAAATAGAAAATGGGAATTTTTTACACAAAACAAGCAAATCGTTTCTAAAAGATAACTAAAAATTTATTTTTGGTAGTTCAATTACATAAAATAACTGAATATTGCTTTGTTTTTTTTTGCGAAATATGTAGTTAATTTATATAAAACTAGCATTTAACCCGCTACTTCGTTAGCGTCTGCTTTTTCTTCGTGGACATATCTGTTTGCCAAAGTTTATTTTTCTAGGTTTTCATTTGATTTAATTCTAAAATTTAAAAATACCAGTTGTAGAACCAAAAAGCAGAAGAAAAATATTAAATTTCCCGTATTTCCCATTTTGGTACTATTTTTTCCCCCCATTAAAGTATCAACAATTGCAGTATTGTAGTGGGGGCCCATAATTTAGTACGAATATGTCAATGAATGGAGAAAAATGTTTTGTAAAAAAGTACCAAAACTAGTTACTAATAATCACCCCTTAAACGTTCGAATTTCATAGGACCAAATTTTTATTGGGATTTTTTGATAAGTTTCGAATGTGGTATAAATTGTATTTCTAGGTTTATTGGTTCAAAGGATAGAAGGGGTGACAAAAAAGTACCAAAATTCTGGTTTTACACGTTTTCTCTCTAAAAGAGCCGAAGTTAAAAAAAAGTAACAGGCACCTGTCCGCTTATTTTTCTAAAGAACAACGAAAAGTACTACAGTTTTTTTGTATCTTTTTTAGTTTTGGAGATATAAGATTATCGAATTTACCCTTTTCTACCCCCTAAACATTCGAATTTCCAAAAATCCCCTCTTCGTGGATCGATTTAGGTGTTTAGGCAGTGCGATGATGAATCAGTCAGTGAGTCAGTAACTTTACTGAATATTAGGGTATTCATTCGGTTAACCGTTAATCGGTTAACCTATTAATTACTACCCGATTATCGGTTAATTTAAAATTGGATTTTTTCGATTAACGATTTAACCGGTTAATTTCAGTCGATTAACCGATGTTACAAAACTTTTAATTTTATGGAGTATTTAACCATTTTTTTTTGTGTTTTTAATTTTGGGTGAGTTCCAAAACGTCAGCTGCAAAGCAACTCGCTTTTTAAAATGCATTCAACAATGCAACCATGTAGAACTTTACGATGTTATCTGTACCAAAGTTCAACAAAAGAGGTACCAAAGTACACCAAAAAAGTTGTGTTTATAAACACTGTACAAAAACAGAAAATAAGGAATTCGGAAATGAAATTTTTGCAGAAAAAGAAAAGAAACTCTCGATAGTAATACAAAAACAAAATCGAAAACAATAAGAAGTGTTAAAATTTTCAAAAATTAAAACAGGACTCTAATGGCATAATTTTTGTTTAGAGAAATTCAAGCAAAGGACTGAGAAATAAGAAAATCTGTATTATGGGTTGCTTTCGATTTTTCCAACATTCGATAAGTGAAAGAATTTTTTCCTAGTTAAAACTAATCAAAAAAGAATCGCTTAAATTCTAAACATTTTAACCAAAATATTTTTCTAAAAGATTATTTTATAAGATGTCTTTAAATTATTGAAATTACTAATAAATCACAGTTTATTTTTTAATTAATACATAAAATTTATAAATTAAAAAATATGTATGTATTACATTTGTAGTTGTGAATTATTTTTTGTTTGTTTGCTCGATTTAGTTCAAGAATTGTTATGTTAATGTGTTTTTTTTTACTAATAAACTCCAAATGATAAATCATTTTTCATTTTTATTTATGGAAATTACTTAATTAATAAAACAAATAAATTATTAATCGGTTAACCGATCAATACAAAAATTAACTGATTATCAACCGTTTAAACCAAAACCTCGATTAATTAATCTTGCGATTAAACGATTAAAGCAAAAGCCCGATTAAATGAACACCCTACTGAATATTCATTTGTTTTTACGGAATTCGCTATTGAATTTTTGACAGTAAAAATGAAATTTTCGTTGTTTTAAATAAAATTTTCATTTAATTTTACATACAGAAGAATTTATCTTAATCAACGGACAATACTGCCACTGAAAACCCGTATTAATAAGTACTTACCCAGGCAGAAAAAGACAATCAGCACGACGCTGTGCCGACGTTGCAGGGGGGTACTATCAACATCAGTACAACGAACTGTTTACCAAATTTACAATGTTGTCACTATATTAAAATGATAACGCCAAATGTGCGTCTTCCGACTTTTCTTTTTAGTCTTGTCACAGTACTGTTATTTTAAATTTACAATGTTGGATTCACGAATTTAGAACGTAGTCACAACCGTCTTCCGACTCTTATTTTCAATATTGTTACAAATATAAATTCGCTAAACAAGCAAGCAAAAATGTGTATACCCTGCGGGAAAAAGAAGGAGTACGGAGGCCTTCTAGAAGGCCTTTGTACCCCTTCTTTTGGATAAACAAGGCCTTCTCGCTCCATTCCATACTCATATCTTTTTTACACGCGTTGTCATTGCGGAGAAGGCCTTACGCTTTCCTTTCTTTCGCCAGGGCTTCTTAAAGGCATTCAAATAAATGGCTCTTATGCTATGTTCACATTTGGATTTTTAAACGCGTTTAAGCAAAATGTTGATTAAGCTAATCAAAGCCGTTCACATTACATTTGAGATGATTAAGATGACAGACGATTAAGAAAAAACACACACACAAACACACAAAAAAACCACAAACAAATTTAAATTTCTTTAAAGTATTAAAAATGGATAAAAACACTTTTATAAAGTTATCAGAAGATTATTTTAATCAATTTAATGATGAAATTGTTAAAATTTAAGATTTATTTAAGGAAAAAAAAATAAAAACATTAAGCAGACATCTTGGCCGGTTGTACACGATCATGAGCGATTCTACATTATTAGGGTATGTTCAGTGGATTCTATGTGGTTTATGAAGTGATTTAGTTGTAATCATGTCGATTTGAAGTGATTAACAAATCACTTCAATGTATGGGTAATCATCTCGATTTTGAAGTGATTAGAGCTTAATCACGTTCTGGCTGCTTAAACGCGTTTAAGAACCCAAGTGTGAACATAGTATTAGAAGGCTTTCCAGAGAATGACTGTCAAAAGGCCTTAGAAAAAAGGTTATCTGGAAGGGTTTTTAAGAAAGGTATGTTAAAAGGCCTTTCAATTAATGGCTCTTAAAAGGCCTTTCATACCATCCTTCTACAAATGGCTTTGATTAAAGGTCATATTGAAGGGCTATCAGTCTTAAACACTAAGGAATATTTCCTTACAAATGAAATTAGAAGACTGAAAAGGTTTCATGTACATATCAGATCTCCAATATAGAAAATGAAACAACACTTAACTTTTTATATATGTATGTATACCTATTTTACAAACGTATGTTTATATTTTTTATTAAACCCCAGCGGTAAATATTGAAAGGACCGCAAGTGGCAGACCTTTTTGAAGGCCTCTATACCCCTTTCTAAAAGATTCGCTTCGCATGATATTCTGCCTTCAGAAGTATGCCTTCTAGAAGGTATAAACTTCTTTTTAAAAGACCTTCTGAAATATTCAGTACACATTCGCTACTCCCTTCTTTGAGAAGGGAGAAAGGAAGGTGTGCAGTTTTATTTACTTTTTATTTTTAGTGACCTTCCTTACTCCCTTTTATAACGGGATCTGAATTCTTTCGCTTTGGCGAAAAAAACACAACAAAAAATTTTACTCTTGCTCTTTTCAACTTCAACTAAAATGATTTACAACATATGTTACTTTGTTTTTGTAAAGGGATCTGAATTCTTTTGCTTTTGCTTGTGCAAAAAAATAAAACAAAAAATGTTACTCCTTCTTTTCTCACTTCTCATAGAAGCGAGTGTGGAGGCCTTCTATGAGGCCTTCCTTTGCAGTTACGTAAGAATAGTAATTAAATAAAAAAAATTTTTAAGCAGGCCTTTAAAAAGGCCTGAAGTAAGAAGGTCTTCTGAGTTTTCCCGCTGGGTATTTTCTAACCTAAAATAGTTTTTGTGTGTTCATTTTAATACGACACTATTAAATAAATAAGACTAAATTTTTGTATATACAGCGTTGTAGCGGTTTAGAATTATTATAAACACGGTATTAGAAAATTAAGGTTTAATTCTTGAATATGGGCATTTCCGTCAAAAGGTCCACCGTGACCGAAAATTTAAAAGTTATTAAAATCTGATTATTTTACGATATTTTTATAGAGAAATGTTTAGATTTTACTTATTTTATAAATTTACTCATAAATTTGTTCACTTAGATGAACAATCAGACTGCAAAGTTGTGCAAACGTAATTTCTTATAAGTGAGAATGTTTTATTGTACGTTTTCTTTAATATTTATATTTCTTAAAAGAGGTGATATTTGATAAAAATTATTAACAAAAAATTTTCTTACATGGTCTGAAATCTAAAGAAGAGTTCAAAGAGAAAGATGGTATTCGGATTAACGGTTAATTTTTATTTTATTTTGATCCTTATTCAGTTAAATTATTACGGAAAAAATTTCACGTTCGAAATGTCACGTATCGACCCATATTTTGGCTTAAAAATAAGAAAATACAGAAGACATGGAATCAAACCAAGACATTTTAATGTTAAATTGCTACGTTAAATTCTGAAAGTAGTTTGACTAAAAAATTGTGTCAGGTTTCGCTGAATTACGCCTTTTTATACATACAAGAAAACTACTTCTGTTTTTTTCACGTTCGAACCGCTACTTCTTTTGCCATTATCTTTGGCCTAGAATCGCGCCCTCCATAAACTTTAGCATAGATAACAGTGCTTTCTTAATGCTATAATTTAGGGGTTAAGAAAACGTAAAAATATTTTTAGCTTAAAATGTTATTGCATTTTTGATGCGTACGACTGTCACGTTTAACACTTTGGAATTACCCATATACAGTGTTGTAGCGGTATAGTTTTATGGTAAATACGACTTTAAAAAACTAAAGTCGTTTATTTGTATTTAGGGTGCTGTACCGGTGTTGAATCTTATTTAAAAACGGCATTAAAAAACTAAGGTTGTAATTTTGTATCTATAGTATTGTGATGGTACCATATTTTTGGTAGAGTCACAATTTTGTATTTACAGGGTTGTGGCGGTAGTTTTTTGAATAAATGTTAGAATCAGTTAAAAATAAATTTGCTTAGAACTGTTACCCCCGTATTGATAAACGAGTATTAAATTTAACAAACGTTTATTAAGGCAAATTTTTTTTCATACAAAATTTGTTTTGTAAACTATTATTAAATGTTAAAAATTTTTATAAATACGGGCGTTAATGTTTATTTATTTAAAAATTACTGAACGGAATATTTCTGTTGCCTATAGGCAACATTGCAATCAAACGCTTATAACTCCCGAAAATTTAATTTTTTCTTGTAACGGTTTTCTGTTCTTAGTTAATATGCATCTTAGCAATGTGTGTGCTGAATTTAATACAATAAGCTTTGGTCGTGTTCATTTGCGAACTATTTGCTTAAGCAGCCACACGTATTACAAATTATTTGGAAAAAGTATGTTTTTAAAAAAAGTAAAGAAATTGGTATTAAAAAAAAATAATTGTGTAAAAAATGCAATTTGCTATTTAAAACAGGTTAGTTAATGATATTAAGCAACAAACACACAAAAAAAGTTGTAGCTTTGTCCTCAGTATTTTTTTAAAAACCATGTTGCCTATAGCAGCATTGGTCCATTATGTTCATAATTTACATAAAAATATTTTGTTCACTAAAAATGAGTGCAAGGGGTTTGGCAAAGTGAAAAATTGAAAAAAAATCATTAATTTGAAGAATGTGAAGATGAAGACATCGAAAATGATGCATGAAGTAGACTTTACACCCGCACCCAGAGACTGATATGGTCTATTGTGACGCCTTAGTTAGTGAAAGAATTCTAGAGTGAAAGAATACGAGAAGTAAAGAGTGGATGAACAGGAAAAGAGGAAGTAGTGGAAGATAAAAAATCGGACTGCACAATCCAACAACAACCCTACTAAACAGAAAACTGCCTAACATGTGCCCAGTACCCAGTCTTCAGCCGCGCAGCCAGGTCATTCCCATTACAAATCAGATTCTAGAGCCCGCATCTCGAGACATCTCCTAATTCGCGCAGGAATCTGCTTCCCAGCCACCTCAGCCTGCTGATCTGTAGCCTAGGGCAGTGGCACAGAAAGTGCTTACTGTCTCCAACTCCTCTGGTTCCTCACACAACCTACATGTATCCGACAAGTCAGATCCCATTCCCACACAGAGAAAACAGATTCGTGATCACAACCGAATTTGGCGCCAATCGAATTTCGTCGGTTGCATGTACTATCACACAATTCGGTTGCAATTACTGAAAATTTCGTTGCTTAGCATAATATTTTTGATAGCAATATTTGAATTTTAGTACACTATCAGTCATAACAACAGATATTGTTAGTTCTAAGTATGATTATTAGAAACAAAATTGAGCTTATACCCGAATATATGATAGCTGCAACTGAATTAACACATAATTGGTGTTCATAACAAGAGATTTGATTGTCGTTACCAATATATTTTTTTTAACCGGTCAAATGTAGCCCATAAGGGGCAAGGACTTGTCCAAAGGTAATCTCAATCAATGGAAAAAATGGGTTTTTTACAGTACGATGTCCTAGGGCAGGACCATATAACCCAGCTTGCATTACAAAGGGGAAGTCTTAAAACTACTCCATGGTATACTCCAGAGGATTAGCTTTGAAATCGTTTCAAAACGAAAACATGTCGTTAAAAAACGAAGACATGTCGTTTCACTGCAAACTCTTTTTAATAATGACATGGTCCATACTTGCACTACATTGGACCAGTCCAGGATCAAAATGGAACAAGAAGTCCAATATAATTTGCAGGGTATAAAAAATAATACGTACATTCATACATACATATGTATGTACGTGTATATGTTCATACCTATAAGAATACGTAAATTACTTACCCCTATTTATTTTTGACCGCAAATATATTTTTTAAATAAAATATTAAAAATTAATTTAATCTATCGGGGCTTTTAACTATTTTTTGGTTGTGAATTCCGAATAATTATATTTTCATTTGTTGTACTCGAATTGAATCTATTCCAACAATCAATAATAAGCAGCAATAAATGAATAATCATTTATATTACAAAATTTATTGACGAAAGCAAATTATTGATTGCAATGACCAATATTCAGTATTGTCCTATATTAAATTCGGTTGTGATTCTAACCATTTGTACAAATTTTTAGAACTTAATTAAATTAGTTATCATAACTAATAAAAGAATTGAAGGAATCATATTTCAGTTGGAACATAATTTTTATGATCAAGAGAATTAAAAATCAGTTAGAACTATACATTTTTAATAGTTGCAATAATAATTCATGTTACTTGATCCATATTTTATTACTGCAACCGTTTTCCAACCAATTTGTTTTCTGTGTGCCCCGCCATCCTGCCTATGGCTTGTGATAATAGCTATCATGGTCCTGACGCAGGCCCTACTCTTGCCCAGCAACGCATCTGAATTTGAACTGCTTAGAACCGGCCACAGCGTGCGCGATACCCGTCAGTCCGTTCGGGTGCGCTACGCCCGGTTAGTCCTGTTTAGCGCCCATTCCCTTATTCTTCCAAAGTATAATCACATTTGAGGCCTGACCGCCTGCAAACTATCAAAACCCTCCATTTCCGAGCCTAGTTGCAGTGACCCATATTCACCAGCTCTATCATCACTAGATTCTCCATCATCACCAACTTCATCACCGACATCGCACGCTCTTGAAAAAGATATTATGTAGCAGAACCCGTAAAAAATTAAATATATGACAAAACTATTCTCTGGGTTGAATAAGAATCAAAAGGACGATGCAGGATATGTCACACAGGTTTTCCACGTTCGATGTGCAGAAATGAAGAAATTTTGTGTTATATCATACCTAAAATATAAAAAAATTGCAATGTATAAATTATCAAATATCTTCAACATGCGTTTACAGTTTACAGAGAAATGCCCAATGTTGCCTATAGGCAACATCTTATATATCCTTAACCAGGATAGGTAGAACTTTAAATTTTATTTTATTTCATATCTAGGCAAAAACGAACTAACTTAAAAAAAAATTTTTTGAACCGCTAAAAAAAATTCGGGGATGAAAGAAACTACATTCCGTTACTGTTATAATATTGTGAGTGTAGGTCGCTCGCTATTCCTTAAGTAAAAAACCAGCAATAAAAATGCTTAAAGACATTTTATATTTTTGGCTTAATGGCTATTTGTTGTTGTTTAGCTTGGTTGCATGGTGTTGTTGCCTTATTATATTTTTATCCTTCACAGTTTTATATTCTGTATGCAAAACATGACATGAAACTCAAAATTACTTTTTTTCCTTCGCTTATCCGTTTATACGTTTCTTTCTTGGTTGGGATGTTGGTTGTTGGATTTTTCAGAAAAAGTTTATTTTATGCTAAAAAAATACACACTCTCACTCAATTTGCTTGTGTTTCTAAAGCATTAGGCAACAAAACAGCAATTGCAACAACTACAAAAAAAAAAAAAAAAATAAAAAACAACCAAATAGCCGCAGTTGCAATATGCAAGTGTTGTTAGCAGCCACACCAAGAACAAACAGCAACAAAATCAACAATTAGAAAAAAATGAATATAAATGTAAAACAAACAAGGAAGGAATGAACCATTCAACAACTAAAGACATCCACTAACCACCACATCATTTGAAAACACAAATAAATTGAACGACTTGCAGCAAGTTTAAGCAAAAACGAAAATTGAAATTTTACCGAAATTGAACGTGAATATTTTATGAAATATTAAGCTTAGTTTCTGTTTTGGAAAACAACAAATAAAAAAACAATAATGAAATAAAAAAAAAATAAACATGTTAAATACAATTTAACTTTAAAAGTTTTAAAAAGATCTTTAAATTAAGACAGTAGTATAAGATAGTAGTAGTATAAGTCTTTATTTCTAGATATAAAGGAATGGTGATGTAAGATAGTAGTGAAAGCGATGACAGTATATGGAGGCGATAATCAATAATTTGTATAAGATGAAATTATTAAAGCAGTGAAACAATGTCACGTATTCTAAAATGCCATTGTGCAAACTTTGACATAGAAAAGCATTTTTAAAAGCATCTGTTTCGCAGTTGATAATATATTATGAACAAATGCAACTATCGTATTATTAGATTTGTTGTATAAAATGGAGCAATAGGAAGCATTGTTAACAAAAGTATGAGATAGAAGTAAAAAACCTAATAATAAGAGGTTATTATAAAATGTTAAGGCAAATAAGAGTAAAACACTAAACAAGGTTTCGTTTAAATGTGCTAAATTTCCATTTCATACTTCTGAAAAACTGAAATTTATTGTTGATGGGATACGCTATTTTTATGCGCATTTCACAGGAAAGATCGTCAGGAAACTTCATCCAAAGATTTTAGAAAAACTAAAGATATTATACAAATAAAACTGTTAAGCGAATAAGAATTATAAGCCCCAGTTTTACTTTGCTTAAGCAAAAACAACATAAAAAGACGTTTAATTAAAACGGCAGCACAACACGTTACTCGAGGATGTCGGTATAAAACAGTACTAACTATACAATTTTAGCTTGTCATGGTAGTTACGCTTAACGGCTTTAAGCATAAATAACATTTGGTTCGAATTTTCTTTGTGTTGTGATAAAAGGTCGATTTCGAATGTACATGGGCTAAGAACGAACTTTTTCTCTGTATCTGCTCATGCTTGTCTTCATTTGCCGGATGTTTACCTTATGTAAAACTCAGGTACATACCAATTTTGATCCACTGGATTTTCATTGCGTCAAAGCCGCCATTTTATTTATTTTTAAAAATGCCTCCCAAAGTTTATATTTCTTGGCAGCCAGTTCACTTTCAAAAAACTGTTTCAAACGATTTTCTCAGAATTTAATTTTATTACCAACTAGCTGACCCGGTCCGCGTTGCTGGCCCTAAGCAAACATTAGTGTTGTATTACCAGACGATTTCAATTGAGCTTTAAACGAAATTTACGGCCTTTAAATAAAAATCCATGGAATACCTATCATAATGTTTTTTTACAGATTGATTTGAAAATACATATGGTTGTATGTATGTATATATATGCTGTGAATCTTATAGTGTTCTATTTACATTTTAGTTGGTAAGATCAATATTCAGCTAACTTAACCGGGAGCGTTTAGAAAAAAATCCCTCCAGTTTCATCTTTCAAGCTTGGAAATTTTGTTCGAACTGATTCCCTGAGGGCTTCGCAAAATCGGTGCAACTGTTTTCCGATTTTAGATAAATAGAAAAAGTAGCGTGGTATATTTTTCTTTCGATGAAAACTTAAAATGGATTAATACAAACATTTGAAAGAAAAATTAGTCAAATCGATGGAGCAGTTTTCTAATTTTAGGTAAATCGAAAAAAGTGGGCGCTAAAGTGGGCGGGGCATAATTTTCCTTCCGTAAAAACCTAAGTTGGACCATGGCGATGATTTTAAAGAAAAAATCGGTCAAGCCGTTCTCAAGTTATGCGCTTAATAGAAAAAGTGGGCGTAAAAGTAGGCGTGATACATTTTTCTTTCGATGAAAACGTAAAATGGATTAATACGAACATTTGAAAAGAAAAATTAGTCAAATCGATGGAGCCGTTTTTTGATTTTAGGTAAATCGAAAAAAGTGGGCGGGGCAAAATTTTCTTTCCGTAAAAACCTTAGTTGGACCATGGCAATCATTTTAAAGAAAAAATCGTTTAACACTATAAACATTGCGGGTTCTCTTTACAGAAGTCGAAATGCGAAAGCTTTTTCTACGCAATATCAAAGGTTCTTGAGAATTATCCGGACAGGGAAATTGTAGTTAATGGTGGTTCCAATGTCCACAATTGCCCCCATAGGCTTGCTGGTAGTGAGCTATAGTCTATCAGTGCGGAAATTGTGGTTTCGATTTCCTCCAGAGACTTTGGTCTTCTGCAGACAAGCGTAGCGCTTCGCGGGATTAGCTTATTAGGAAAAAAAACTTCTTCTTGGCCTCACCACTCGAGCCACACAAGAAAATCGAGTTTAAGATTCTTCATACAAAATTAGCAGAAAAATCGATGTTTGGTAAGAAATATGAGTTATCACAGATTTTCATTGTTTTTGTTCTAGCGCTTCTAGTCTTTAAGAAAAGCAAGATTACTTTAAACTTGATTTTCTTCTTTCATGGTTAATAAGATTTTCATTGTTTTTGTTTAGCGCTTCTCGTTTAAAAGAAAATCGAGCTAAAAGATTTTCACATAAAATTAGCCCAAAAATTAATGATTGATAAGGAATATGAATGTTCTCAAATTTTCATTGGTTTTGCTTTAGAACTTCTAACTTTCGAGAAAATTGAGCTTAAAGTTTTTCATACAAAAATTATAAGAAAGTCCATTTTTATTAGAAAATACAAGTGATAACAGATTTTCGCTCTAACTCTTCATTTTTTCAAGAAAAACGCATTTAAAGTTTTTCATACAAAAATCCTATGAAAGTCCATATTTATTAGAAAATACAAGTGATAACAGATTTTCGTAATTTTTGCTCTAACTCTTCTAGTTTTCAAGAAAAACGCATTTAAAGTTTTTCTTACAAAAATCATAAGGAAAAAAATTTTTAATAATGCTTCTCTTAAATTTAATTGAATATAAAAGTTTTGTTAAATTAAAACGTATACTTAATATAATTGGATTGAAATTAATTATCCGCGTTTTTATACCCTCCATCACAATTAGTTGTGAAGAGGGTATACTAAGTTTGTCATTCCGTGTGAAACTTTTTTATTATTCATCTAAGACCCCATAAAATATATATATTCTGGGTCCTTGAGTAATTCTTAGTCGATTGAGCCATGTACTTTTGTCTGTCCGTCTGTCTGTCTGTTGAAAACACGCTCACTTTCGAAAAACTCAAAAGAAATAAACAAAGTTGGTGTCAAATTGCTTGTAGTTATCCTAAGCAGTTTGGGATTGTAATCCAGCAAAATCGGTACATAAGGATCAGAGCTATGAATCATAATGTGGAATCACCACTTAAAAAAATTTATTTTGTTACAAAAACTAACATAAATGGTGGAAAAATAAACAGAATGATATAAGATTTTGCAAAAATTCTTTAAATGGGACTAGAAATGGCACTGTAGTTTCGTAAAGATCGGTCTATAATTTACTCTAGACCCCATATAAACGCTACTTCCGGAAAACAGTGAAGTACGCCTAAAACCGAAAAAAATAATGCTATCATAACAAAATTTGGCACGTCCCAGTTTTATAGGACTGGAAATGACACTGTGAAATTTCGTGAAGAGCGGTCCATAATAGCAGATATAGATATTGCGGTAAACTTTCTTCTAGCTAAGCTTCATATGGCCAACACTGGCGGATTTAAGCCTGCTGCCACCCTAGGCACTCTTAAATATATAAAAAAAAAAAATTCAATACTAAAAGTATTGTGTATTAATTTTTATTAATTTATATACATACATATTTTGGTGCTTCAAAATCGTCTGAAGAAGTCCGATTTATACTCTTCAAGACTGGATCATTGCGTATGAACCAGAGAACTGCAAAATCACTATTTTTCTTGATTTATTCATACGCTCAAATTTACATTCACCCTTTGCTTGCAAAACAAAGTCCAACGTTGGTAATTTGTACATCGTTTCGTACACATTTGATTTTTGCATGTATTCGTTTTTTATGTACTTTGTTTGCATTTTTGTTGCGCACGCAATATCACACAACTGTGTGAATTCAAAAGGAACACATTCTTATACTTTTGCATTCAAGTAGTCATTGTCCACTCGATGAGCCGCTTTGTTAACATTAACAACAATAACAACAATAAACTACTCGATGAGACGCTTTGTTAAAATTAACAACAATAAAAACAACAATAACCAGAATACATTGTACCTACACACAGAACTACTGTACTTTTTAAGATGAAATAAAGTCTGTTTCTATGGAAATTGTTTGTACATATGTGCGTTTAGTTTAATTTAAATTTTTTTTCTTGTACTACATAGCTAATGCTGAATGAATACATGAGTAATGATTGCTTGATTTCTGGCTTTTTTGTTTGTATTTTTTTTCTCTTTACCAAAACAATCATTGTCGCACCGAACACACAAACATCTTTATTAAAAAACGAAGCTAACGATTGTATAAATAACAAAGCACCATGTGCATTATTTGAATGACTGCAAACCAGCAGCGAATGTTTGCGGTTGCGCAAGTTTGATTGTATAATAAAGGGCTGCATGAACAACTTCTTTCATAAACATACTGAAATGCTTATTCACTGAAAGTCGTGTTCGAATAAAATTGAGACTACCGAACAAACAGTTGTTTTATTCATGCTGCTATGAACACATTTCGTTTCATATCGTAAACACACAGAGGTTGTTCAATGAAACGGGCTTTGTTTCATAGTTTTCATTCTCTCTCATTTATTTTTATTAATACTCAATAGCAATGTTGCCACTTCAGTAAATTCATATAATTATTTGCATGCGTTGCCCATGTGTAATTTAAAAACACACACATTTTTAGTTGAAAGGTGAAAAACAAAAGGAGGAATGAGTTTATGAGAAATTTAATTGTTAGTTTTTTAAGTGACTTAGGAGTCTGACCACGTGGTTGTTTTTTTTTTCGAAAGATATTAAAAACTTGAAAATGAATTTATGTAAATATAACGAAAAACGTTGCGTCATTGGGTGGAATACAGCGTCAGTCGAACAAATTATGTTTTTACATCATAATATGAAAACGATGGATGTTGATCGTGCTGGATGATGTATATGACACTTTTTTGCGTAGAATTTATCACTTTTATTTAAACCATGAATTATCTCATTTTTTAGTTCTCAATATAATAATATAGTATAATAATATAGCTATCTACTTTTTTCTGTTTAAGACAAAAATATTGCCGAACATTTTTTAATGTTTTTTTTTTTTTGTCATTATTTTTTTATTGAATCTTCATATATTAAATATGAACTAACAATAATTAATCAAATCTTAACCTAAAACGTTATTTTATCTCCTGCCAGTGCCAGACAAAATTTTCTTCATCACGGGTTATGTTCACTTTTATAGGTGTTTATCGCTCATCTAATTGGGTAAGTGCTGCAGTGTCTCTTCTTCTTAAGCGAGTGTGGCCGCCATGATTTAAAATATTTCGAGCTAGTGGATTTGGGTGTTGTTCAAGCCTTTTTAAATATTTTATTGCATATTTTGTAATCATAGATTTCACTAATGGCACATTGAGATCCTTATGAATGTTTGAGTTTTTAACATACCAGGGAGCGGCTGTGATTATTCGAAGAAGTTTATTTTGGCGCCTTTGAATTTTGTCGATATTAGAGGCCGAGGCAGTACCCCATAGTTGAATACCGTAGCACCAGATAGGCTTTAAGATAGAGTTGTAAAGTAGAAGCTTGCAATCGAGACTAAGGACAGAATTTCTTCCAATAAGCCAATGAATTTGAATGGCTGTTAGTTTCATTTGAGTTAATTTTGCCTCTATATGGCATTTCCACGTTAATGGAATTTTTTAATGTTATGGTGTTTTCTTTTCTACATAAAATGTCACAGTTTTTTGTAGAAAAGGAAACACCATTAGTGAATGTTTTTGAAAATAAAATTAAATATATTTAATTTTATTGAAAATTTACATTGAAAACAAAAATAAGTTTGAGTTTTTATTTAAATATTAATGTATCTCTTAAACTTGTTGCATTTACCCCTCATGGTTATTTCAATTTTTTTTTTTTTACTTTCTTATGTTTTTATTTTTCTACAACTGGCAACACTGACATTTAAATCATACTGTTTTTCCATGAACTTATTCGAGATTTGTTCAATGGTTGTTCTGTTTCATGGTTGTTAATGTTCATATTCTCTTGTATAAGCAAATAAACTAATTTCATCTAATTCGTCTCTTAAATATCGAGTGTTCATTGCTTTCATTTCATAGTGTTTCATCTTAATGAATACGAATGAAGCGAACACAAAATTGTAATGAAGGTTTCATGAACATCATTATTAAGTTTCATGCAGATGTGTATTGTATAACCGCAAGTGAGTGTATTTGTTGCTGTTCCTTTAATGCGATTTTTTGCAATTGCACAAAGCCGTTCTCTGGTATAAACCACACCAACATATGTTCCTAATTTAAGCGAAATCGAATGACGTTTTAAGATCTCTAAAAATTGCAATTTTTCGAATTTTTTGTATGGAAATGTACATAAAAATTAAAAAAAAGTTTAAATTATATATGTAATGACTTATAATTACGTCCTTTAGGACTTCTCTATGAATTGTGAATCAAAATTTTATTACCTCTAAGATTGTAGAACAAACAAAAAATTGTTATAATTTTTTTGTTTTTGTAGCCAGTGTGCACAAAAAAGTACATTCTATATATTATTTTGATCCTATTGATTAAAGCTTAAAATAAAAATGAATGGCATACCCATTGCATGAAGGATAACAATATCCTGGGGATTCTTCATTAAATATGAGTTACTTTGCATTTTTCTTAACAAATTTTTAGATAATGGACTGATTTTTTTAATTAAAACACGTTTTCGGAAATAAACTTCATATAGATAACGGGTTTTGGGAGATTGGAAATTGTACAGAGCAATGGCCGTTTTCTCATTACACGATTATCTCTTATCCCAACGAAAAACTGCACATTAAAGAAATTTGGTTTTCTCAATGTCTAATTTGCTTCTATTCTGTCGTAAAACTAAGCAGCACTCATCTTCCAATTAGTTTTTTTCCTTTTATTTGCCGTACAGATAAACTCAATCAGCTGACTACCAGCTTTAACATGTATTATGAGAGGTGTTGCCAGCTGAAAACAATGTTTTTTGTCGGTATATTGAGAAACCCAAAATCTTTAACGGACAGTTTATCGCTCTAATAAATTTTTGTTGACGTTAAGTAACAGCCAGTTTATCGATACATTGAGAAAATGGCCATAAACGTCATATCTACTGCTAAACTTTACAAAAAAAAACCAAATTTTTGAATCCGCATTATCACAAAATCCGCTATTTTATTTAAAAATTTTACTTCATAATTGTAATTATCGCCAGAATATTTTACAGTTTTTGTGTATCGTGTTCTATGGTATTAAATTTAATATTAATCATTTTTAAGTTATAAATTTTTATTAAAAACCTTAAAATTAAATATTTTGTTAAGCGATTTTTGGCTATTTACACTTTTAATGAAATGGCCTTGGAGAGGTGGAAAATTTAGACGTCGAGTTTTGAAAAAACTAATACATTGTGTAGGCCTCTAGAAATTTTTTAATTTTACTCGAGTTATATTAGTTTCTTTTTTTTTTGATTGCTCTTGTTCTGTCTAAACGATTTGCTGATTTTTATTTTTTTGATTATTAATTTTTTTATTTAATTTCAACTGTCTGAGAGGCAACTTAAAATATATTATTTAAAAATTACTTGCTTTGCGTTTTATTTGCTTTTAATTGTATATGTATGTATATATATTAGGGTGACCGTTAAAATCAAAAGTTGCATATTTTTAGGTCTCGCTCGCCAATTATCAATCCTATCGAAGCTTTTCGAAAAAATATTCGTTTTAAGTATAACTCCTCAATTAAATGAACACGACATCATCCCGGATCACCAGTTCGGATTCAGAGCGAAACATGGTACAATAGAACAAGTGCATAGAATTGTCACCCTTATTAGATCGGCGTTTGAGAAAAAGCAATACTGCTCAGCCCTGTTTATAGACATTTCCCAAGCATTTGACAAAGTTTGGCATGATGGGCTACTCATCAAAATAACACGAATGCTTCCTCAAAACACTCACAAGAGCTATCTAACAGGCAGAACATTCATAGTAAGGTCGCAAGATAAATACTCCCCCCTCAAGAAAATGACTGCTGGTGTCCCCCAAGGCAGCATATTAGGACCGCTTCTATATATAATATACACAGCGGATATGCCAACAAACCTGAGCACGCATACCTCTACATTTGCAGACGACACAGCATTTATTAGCGTTAACCATGACACAAAAGTCGCATCCCAAAATCTGCAGACCCACATCAATGAACTAGAGGCCTGGCTAGAAAAATGGAGAATAAAGGTTAACCCGGCTAAATGTGCTCACTTATGTGTAGTTTATAGAACACGAGCGCCTTACTCGTCCGTTCAACTTACATTTCAAACAAAAACAAATTTCGAAATTTTTTTTTGTTTTAAATGCAAGTTGAACGGACGAGTAAGGAGCTCGTATTCTACAAACACCACATTAACTTTCACGCTCAGAAGACAAACGTGCCCAGCTGTAAAACTCAAACTTGTCTTTACACAACAAAATTCTCTTATACAAGTCCACCATAAAACCAATATGGACATATGGCATCCAATTATGGGGTACTGCATGCGCATCTAACATCCAAAAGCTTCAAAGAAGACAGTCTAGAATATTACGACAAATTGTCTGCGCCCAATGGCATATACGTAATGATATTATCCACAGAGATCTCAACGTCCCCACTATCCAGGAGGAAATTAAAAAATATTCAATTAGCTACATCTATAAACTAATGGCCCACCCTAACTACCTCGCTCGGGGTCTGCTTCAGTTCGAAGGTCACCAGAGGCTAAAAAGAACCGATACTTTGAGCCTAACTAGAAGACATTTTTAAAATTTGAATACAGCAATTAGTAGTTACATTGGTAACAACTAGCAAACAACAAGTAGAATTAAGATTTGAATACATATTGTAAATTTCGATAAGAAAGATTCAATAATAAAAATAAATTAATTAAAAAAAAAAAAAAAATCGCCAATTTGGTGGGTATTGATGAAAAACAACCCAAAAAAATGTTTAGTACGATCGGCGAAGGCTAAGCCGTCCCTCAAGCCCACCAAAGTTTGAGAAAAATTATAATTTTACATGAAATCTGACTTTTATGTTTAATAACTTAGAAAATATTAATTTTGTAGAAAATATGTTAACAAGTTTTTATCTCTTATTAAACAAAAAATCTGAAAATATCTAATAAGCCACTAAAAAATCTGATTTTTAATTCATTAAAGAAACGCATTTTCTATGAATATGTTTCGTTGAAAAACATTTTTATCATTTATTTAAAAAAAAAACCGACCAGGCGCCTGGCGTTTTACCCTAATTCGGGTACGCTGAATTCAGTGATGCTAACTGTTTTTTAGGTTAGCTCTTGTTTTCCAAATTTAGAAAACGGAGGAGGTTGCACAGCGTAACTCAAAAACGGTTAAGTTTATAAAATAAACTAAAAAAAAACGAAATTCCACAATAATATTACCTTTAACAATTGTTATAGGTTTTTCTAATATGCGTAGTCGTTTTAGAAACCAAATTTTTTTTGGAAATGGGGATAAAACAAATTATGTGAGGTTGGTCATACATTTGACCCAACTAAGGGCAATCTTGGCGCTGCAGTGGCCAAATTAAGGAATTATATTAAACCGGCATATTTGTATGGGAGCCCCCCTAAAGGGTGGAGATATAAGGCAAGTATGTTTTAAGAAAATGTGAAGCACAAAAAACTAATGACGGTCCGTCATATATTTAATCCCCCTAGGGACGATTCCTTGGCAGTTCTGGGGCTTTTTCTTCAATATATTTCTAGTCTGTGTAGACAATTTTATATGAGAGCCCCCTTGAAGAATAAAGAAAGCGTGCAGGTATGTTACAGGGATGATAAATGAGAAAACCAATATCGTACTTACGAACTTCTGAAATCGTACTTTTTCGACTCCAATAGTAATAAATAATTTTTTTTTTATAAAAGAAAAAGACTTTTGTTTCGGTTACACTTGAAACCATTGGTACATACGGTCGTTCCTTTGTTTTTATGTATAATATTTTGGAATGAAGGCATATAGGCTGCCGCTGATACTTGATTTAGAATGTGATCAAGTGCAAATATCTATTCACAATAGCGAAGTTTAGTGTTTGGTGCAAATAGTCTTGCAAAACCATTTGCACCAAACTGAAACCCTTTTATATTCATTGGACAGTAAATACGAGTTTCCATTTTATATCAAATAACAATAGATTTGAAAAATTTGGAAATAGTACCAAATGAGTCACGGGGGTACCACCGTACTTTTTGTCTTTGAATTGTATCAAAAAAGTACTATTGCACCAACTTTATTAACCGTGGTACGTTAGAAACAAATGATATGCGTTTGACTATTTTTTTTAAGCAAACGCACACAAACACAAATATTAAAGCTGAATTGACGTGTGTAAGAAAAAACAGTTCTAAAGAAAAGTATCAATGCTGCTGTTTACTTTTTATTTTAATTAAGTTTTGTTCAATATTAGTTTTAGGGAAAACTTGTTAAGGCAAAAGTTGTTGGAAACTTTACTAACAACAACTTCTTAGAAAACTGTTACGAATCATGATACTTTAAATTTAAAATTGTTAAAAAAAGCGTACAACTTTCTGATTGCCGGTCAATAATTTAATGTATGTCTAAACCGCAACCAATTTTATTGCAGATGTTTTTTTATAAAGATAAATTAATAACACTGGTTTATAGCCAAAAAATACCAAGAACACCACATGCCTAGATAAGTTAATTGGGACCTCGTGAACACGAAAATCGCTGTAATTTTTTTTTCCTAAGTACCATTTTTTAGATAAATGGCATATCGTTAGAAAGGTAATCGAATGCCTTTTCCATCGATATGCTACAAATTTCTATCTGATAAGAATTTGCTGAGTAATGGCACCTCAAAGTTCAAAAGATGTCTATTTTTTACGTTTTTTTTTCAAAATTTTTAACGTATTTAAAAAACAAGGAATTTTATATGAGATGAAAATATTGTCGTTCTACAAAATCCTTAATAAAAACTTAATTTTTTTCAACTTACGCTGAAAATGTTGGTAATTAAATATACTATTTGGTTAAGAAATAAAACATTCCAGATATTTAATATAACGTAGTAAAAAACCGAAATGAAAATGAAAAATTTTGAAAAAAACGTAAAAAATAGACATTTTTTGAACTTTGAGGTGCCATTACTCAGCCATTTCTTATCAGATAGAAATTTGTAGCATATCGATGGAAAAGGCATTCGATTACCTTTCTAACGATATGCCATTTATTTCGACCGGTTGGGCTCCACAAGGGTTTGAGTGGGACCATACACCGAAAAACGCAAAAGTACCGTTATCTAAAAAACTGTACTTAGGAAAAAAAAAATTACAGCGATTTTCGTGTTCAGGAGGTCCCAATTAACTTATCTAGGCATGTGGTGTTCTTGGTATTTTTCCAAATTAAAAATTTGTAAAGCAGTGTAATAAATAGACATCATAAATTTATTATTCCTAAAACATTCGAACTGTCGGTGGAGGGTATCAAAGATTCGGCACAGCCGAATATAGAACTCTAACTTGTTTTTAATAAAATTATATGTTTTATTTTCTCTTAAATGCGTATTCCGACTTAATTTTATTTATTTAAACATTAAGTATACGCAACGTTGTGTTGCTTATTGTAATTCTTTTTAAAGATGTTTGATTTGTCTTTTAAACTGACTTAATATATTTCATATTAAATTTTATAATATTCACATACATATACATACATTCAAATATACAGAAACTCACAACATTTATAATTCAAAAGGATGGGATATAACAGAAAATGAATAACAACGAAAACTAATTAAACTAAAAGCGAAAACGTTGACAGATACAACAGACAGTTTTTCACACTTCGCATGTTGCCATACTTTAAAAAAAAATTATTCGAATTATATACAAAAAAACAAGCGAAAAATTACCTTTTAAAAAATAAAGGCTAATTGTGAAAGATGTGAAAAGAAATTTTTGATATTATCTTGCAGTTCATGATATGTCAATCAATCTAAATCTAATAAAATGTTTTAAAATGGCAACTTGCTTTACACGAATCTAGCATTTATAAGGAAGTCTCTTGGAGCTTAGAATTAGTTGCCTTAGCAACACTTTTAGGACTTCTCTTTTACTCCTACCACCTGACACTTGTATTATTTTACTTTCTTGGCTTTTTAAGCTGCAAGCACACATTTGCCCAACACCAGCCACTGACTGGTTGGCGTACTGACTGACTGAAAAAGTATAAAGTGGGTTTTTGTTTTGCTTATTACGCGAGCGTCATTGTACTTCCTTATTTTTTATATCCAGTATATTCCAGCCAGCCAGCCTACTGACTGCCTGAATAAAAGACAACAATAATAGGAATAACACTTTACATGGCAAAAAGCATGTTGATAATAATGGTGACGTTAGCGATGATGACGAGAACTAAGACGACTTTAAGTCTTTATAACACATTTTATTTCTTACGTTAAAGCAGACTTTTCTTATTTTATAAAAGTTTTTTCTTTTTGTTTTTCCATGTACGTTCTTCATTTATTTCATCTTGTGCATGCCAGTAGTTGGTTTTTCAAGGAATTGTTAGACAAGGAAGTAAAACTTAAAAAAATACAAAGTGGTAGCGGCATGTAGTGAAGAAAGTAAATGAAAGAATTCACCTGGTGTTAATGCCAGATCACTGATGATGGTTATAAACTTTGACTTGAACTACAAATAACAGTTGAAAAAGTGTGTGTGTGTGTGTTAAAGTGTGCGTATGTACTTTATGTAATCAGCTGTATTTGTGTTTGTACTTATGTTTGTGTTGATATTGTTTAAAAAAAGGGAAATAAATAAACACATACACAGTAGTTATAAAATAGTATTAAACAAATATATTAAGTTTGCAACTTAAGTAGCAAACACAATTGAAATTAAGTTGATTTATTTCCAGAACCGATATTTATTTTAATATATCAACGGGTTATTGTCTTAAATATATTTTGCGATGAAAAAGTTATTTATATTGAAATCAAGATTAGAAAAGGTAAAAATGGTAAATACAGTTGGAAAAAAATTTAATTCGGTTAGTTATATGTGGTCCAAAAAATATATACAAAACTTCAAGACCATTGTATAAGAGGGTAGTTTGAAAATGCATTATAAAACTTAATTTCAAGATATTAGTAAAGGGTGGTTAAATTTTAAGGGCCGATGTTGATATTGAATAAAACTCAAATTATTGAGGAAGTTATTGTCATTTCTTTTTATTATGATAATATTGGTATGGTTCAATTATGTATGGAATAAAATATCGGCCAAATGGCCGCCGCAACTTTGGCGGTACGCCTCCATCCGATGGTCCAAATTTTCAATGACGCTGCGGCTTAATTGAGGTTATATGCCATTAATGTGCCTTTAGCTCTTGAATTGTGGCTGGCTTATCGACGTACACCTTTTCTTTCAAATAACCCCAATGAAAGAAGTCCAACGGTGTCAAATCACACAATGTGAGATAACACTGCTGTGCGGCACCGTCCCGTTGAAACCATATATCGTCCACATCCATATCTTCCAATTTGGGCCATAAAAAGTTCGTTATCTCGATAGCGAACATCATTAACAGTAACTGCCTGACAGGCCCCATTTTGGAAAAAAATACGACCCGATGATGCCGCCAGCCCATAAGCTGTATCGAACAGTCACTTTTTGTGGGTGCATTGGTTTTTCGACAAACACTCTTGGATTATCATTCGCCCAAATACGGCAATTCTGCTTATTGACGAATACACTGAATCACGAAGTGCAAGATATGCATTTTGAACGCCTATTTTCATAATAAGCCTGTATCTTTCCATGGTTCAGACTTTAACTAAACAACAAAGTGTGATTGACTTTTTTTGTGTATACTTTGGTTAATCATAACGAAAAACTCATGCAAGAACAACGTTTACAAATCGTGGAAATTTGTTTTCAAAATTTGCACTCTGTTTGGCAAACTTATAGAGTAAATCTTTAAGTTTACGGTGCGCATAACCGTCCATCTGAGAAGCCAACACGCAATGATATGGATTGATTTATCGCATTTGCTCTTGGGGATAATTTGTATCCAAATCGAGCCCGTGCAGTGCAGAAAATAGAAGCGATTAATCAAATTTACCGAACCGACGCCGTTCTCAGCTACCCGGTCGGTCTCTACCCGTCCACTACTTCCAAAATTGTTTAAGAAAGATCTTATCCTACATCTTTAAAAGATCCAACTGGTCCAAGAATTAAAGCCAGCAGACCATCATCTGAGTCATGTATTCGGTAAATCAATTGGAAGTTTAAACCAGATTTTTATCTTCAAATCATCTTCAGCGATGAGGCTCATTTCAGGCTTAATGGGTATGGAAACAAACGGAATTGGCATTTTTAGAGAGATAGAAAGAGCGCATTCCTCATGAGACTCTATTACATCCCGAAAAATCACTGCTTGGTACGGATTACATGCCAAACGAGTCATCGGCAACTTGTATTTAAAGCGAAAAGCAGTGCCAACATTTACCGTAAATGGCCAACGCTGCAGGAAAATGATTCTTGATTTTTTGTATCCTCATGTCCTGAGAAATAATTTGAAGAAGACATGATTTCAAAAAGACGTCGCAACATGCCAGACGTCGTGTGCACCCATTACTTTGTTAAGCCTAGCATTTCTTCACCGAATTATCTCATGAAATTAACCTGTTAATTATCTCATGGAATTACCCTGTTAATTAACCTCGTGTGATTTGACACCTTTGTGGTACTTTTTGTGGGGGAATATGCAATCTCTGGTCTATGCTAATACCACGTTCGTATGTGTCAGTTTTTTTTATGACATTTTAAATTTTTTCCTTATCTTGATGTTTTTTCGCTTAGTTGTAACATTTTGGCAAAAACGTAGTTTAACATAACTCGAGAACCACTTGTCCGATTTTGATGAAACAAATTTAGAAAAATTAAGAATTACAATTTCTCTAATCTGTTTCTATACCGTTTTCCTATATGTGTAACACTTTCGAAGTTAAAAATGAATGTATGAAGAAAAAAAATATTTTTTGCCCAAAAAATTTAAATTTTTTATTTTTAATTCATAAAAAATCCAAAACAGTAAAAAAAGTTTCAAGTCCTATTACTTTCACGTGAAGTCGCATAACTTATGAAATAAATGAGACATAAATCATGAAAATCGATGAACGCGTTTCGCTTTTATTAACAATTAAGTGATGGTATGCATTTCAAAAATTTGCTCGAGATATGCACAAAATTCTTTGCAAAAACATTTATGACTTTTTTTATGATTCTTAGAATTCAAAAAAAAAAGTAATAAGCAAAAGGTTATTTGATTTCTATGATTGCGGTAGCAAAGTAATAAGCGGTAATAAATGTGCGTGGACAATTGAAAGGAAAAAAGGAAAGTGCACTTTTTTAATTATTTGGGGTTTTCCGTTGGCTACCTGTATGATTTTTTTACAGAAATTCCACCCACATCTATTAGTGCTCATGTTTTGGAACATACCTTTCAGTAAAATATTTAAAAATACGTAGTATTTATAGGTGTTCATTTATCGATTTTTGTCATTCAACAAGTACCGACGAACGCGAACAGTAAAAGTGATTTTTCTCCAGTTTTTTAAAAGTGAACAAAAGAGAACAGAATATGGAACTGTGCAAGCCAGATATAAATAGCTTTTGCTACTGCTGTGGTCAATATGTCTCAACACATAAAAAAAGGGGAAATTTCAGTACTGATTTTGTTCAAACATACGAGAAGTACTTCAACCAAAATGTTATAGTGAACGAAAATTGGGTACCAAATATAGTGTGTAAAAGCTGCTACAACAGTCTAATGGATTGGAAAAATAGAAGACGTGAAAGTATGCCATTCGGTATCCCAATGACTTGGACTAATCCTGGCGAAGGTCACAATCCATTGAATTACTATGCATGTGCGAATAAAGGAGCCGCAAAAAGGATAAGAAAATCGTATAATTACGTTGGTGTTGCAAGTGCCGCAACACCATTGCCTCATTCGGACCACATTCCTGTGCCAAAAGCTTCTAGCCCAGATATTTTCTCTTCTACGACTGCTCCGACATATCATGCACGTGATGATCCCCCATATGAGCCATCAGTATCCAATGAGCCAATTTTAATAAATCAAAATAAGCTTGATTCAATTGTTGCCAAGTTGGAATAAACACAGCATAAATCGGAAGAGCTGGCTTCCATTTTGAAATCAAACAATTTGTTGGCACCCGGTGTGAAAGTCACAGCTTATCGAAGTCGTCAGACAACGCTCCAAAGTTTATTCCTTGTGAATGATGTAGGAAAATTTATGGACGCAATGGAAATAAAATATGAAGCAGATGACTGGAGATTATTTATTGACAGTTCAAAACTCAGCTTGAAGGCGGTTTTACTGCATAAGACCAATAAAAAACCTTCAGTTCCAATCGCCTATAGTACAGAAACGAAAGAAACATATGATGCACTGCAAAATATTTTAAAAATGGTTAACTACGCCAAACATATGTGGCGCATATGCTGCGATTTAAAAGTTGTAGCAATGCTTTGCGGTCTTCAAAGCGGCTATATAAAATATATGTGCTTTTTGTGCGATTGGACCACACGATTTTCCGGTGACCAATATCCATGCCACGGATGGAAACTCAGAGAGCACAGCAGGTTACAAACGGCCAATATTCTTCGTGAGCCTCTAGTGCCGAAGGAGAAGATATTGCTGCCTCCACTGCATATTAAACTTGGAATTGTTAAGAATTTTATCAAAACTGTCGCCAAAAGAGTTGAAGTTTTCTTGTGTTTGAAACTAATTTACCCGAGACTCAGCGAAAGTAAAATTAAAGAAGGTAAGTTATAATATCACATTCATTTCCCATGATTTTCCATCTTAACAAATTAATTTTTTCTAATCAGGCGTACTAAATGGTCCAGATATACGAAAGCTGATTAAAAGTGACGCATTCAACAATATTTTGATTGACGGCTGAATTGAATGCATGGCAGGCAATCGAAGAAGTAATAGAAGGCTTGTTGGGAAAGCATCGTTCTAACAACTACGATGTTTCTGTCGCAAGGATGTTAAGAGCATTCTCGGAAATTGGTGTCCACATTTCCTTGAAAATCCATTATTTACATCATCACCTGGACTACTTCAGCAAATAATTGGCTACCGAATCGGATGAACAAGGTGAACGCTATCATCAAGTTGCTATGCCATTTGAAATGAGGTAATACTGATTTTTTATTTTTTTAAACTCATTTTAATAAAACAAAAACTTACAGATATAGAGGCAAAAAGTCGCCGAGTGCAATAATTGCGGAAATTTGCTGGTGGAGTAAGCTTGTGTGGCAAGACAAGGATGATCTTGATGATAAAGAATTTTCAGGAGATGCAGAAGGGCCAACAGTGGAGTCACACATTGACATTATGTGTGGTTCAGAAACTGATGATAGCGATGAATGCGATTCCACTAGTCCCGAACAACCACCATCGAAAAAGTCTAGGCAATATTTATTAAAATAAATAAAAATAAATAAATAAAATAAAAATAAAAAATTATAAAAATGTTTATTCAATTTTTTTAGTAGTTTATGGCCAGAAGTTTGGAGTTATTGGGGAAAATTTATAAAAAAGGCGATAAATGACACTTTTTTGAATAAAAACAAATATCAATATTCTTGTCAAAATGGGATACCTTCACTTAATTGAATATAAAAGCAGAACGCGTTAATCGATTTCTATGATCTATGTCGCATTTTGTTTATAGGTTATGTGACTTTACATGAAATTAATAACACTTGATCCTTTTTTCCGTTTTGGATTTTTTATGAATTTAAAAAAAAAAATTTTAATTTTTAGGCAAAAAAATATTTTTTTTTCTCCACAAATTTATTTTTACCGGCAAAACTGTTGATTATAAAGAAAAACGTTATATAAACGGATTAAAGAAATTGTAATTCTAAATTTTGTTGAGTTTGTTTTAGCCAAATCGGACAAGTGGTTCTCGAGTTATGTTAAACTACGTTTTTGCCAAAATGTTACAACTAAGCGAAAAAACATCAAGATAAGGAAAAAATTTAAAATGTCATAAAAAAAAACTGACACATACGAACGCCAAACCCTTTTAGGGTTTTACTATACTGACCTAGTACCATCACCCTGACTTGGAATTTCTCACCCCCCAGACAATAATCCCAAAAATGTTCCATAGTGTAATTGATTGATCATTAAAAAGCCAACATGCGACGCACTATTGAAGAAATAAGTCTGAGTTCATACGGCTCATGTCTTATTGACAAGATTCTTCCTTTTTCTTCTTTGAACATGAATTGGCGTTCAAATGATTCATGTCATGTTGACGACATGTTTTTTATTTTGTATAGTCGTGCGTATGCGTGTGTGCTTTTTTGATATTGAAAACAATAACAAAATTAAGCAACGAATGAAAATGCAAAACGTAAAGACAGTACATGCATCTGTGTACTCGTTTCTTTTCCCCTCGTCCCTCTCGCCTATAAAGTAGCAATCATGACAATAAGACATGAGCCGTATGAACACAGACTAAGATCGGGTATGCTCGCAAAAGTGGTGCAAAATTAAACCGACCGGTTGGCGTTCGCGGAGACTTTATGCCAGAAATTATTTTTAAACAATTAATTCCATGAAATTTGTGAGCTCATAAATCTAAAATCTTGGTCATTCCATTTAATTTGCTGTGCTTTATTTAAAAAAAAGTTCTATGCCTCAAAAAAAAAAACAGTAAAAAATAATCGATAACTACTGTTTAAAGGTTAAATAAAACAAACAAAGTGCTTGTCAAACATGTCAACATTTTACTTTTGTGCAAATATTTAGGTGTTTATTTTTTGGACAAACATTTGAAGCGTGTTTGTAGAAATATTAAAAATATTCAATGTTTGGAAGACATGTGTGCAGTGTTGAAAAATTCAGTAATTTAGAACTTTTTTCACTAGTTTTTCATATTAAAAATACCGCAGTACCCCCACGTTGTTGTTTGTACTTTTAAACCAAAGTATAATAAGTAACACGACTCTTTTTTTAAATTTTATTCTCTCACATGTACATGTCCTGTGTGAATTCAACACACTTGAGAGAAACAAAAACAACACAAATGTCACGAATTCTTGCATCAAATATTTTGGAAAATTGGGATTGTTCCAGATTTTTATTACAACACATCTAATTATTTAAATTTTTTATAAATATTTTTCACATTTTAACATATAAAATCAGTTGTTATTGCACAAATAAAAAAAAATAAAAAATAAAATTTTTGACGTAAAATTTTTTTTGTGGTAGATTTTAAATTAGTTTATCAGAGTTGCTAATTTTAGTATTAATATGTTGAAAAAAGGGATAAAAATAGAAATTGACAAAGTTTACATAAACCTTTTAAATGCTTAAATTACATTGTTGCACACATAATTTCAAAAACAAAGTTATGGTTATTGGAATGTGTAACTTTAAGATAACTCTTATTTCAGAAAAACACACAGACGGACATTGTTAAATCAACTCCGCTCATCATAAGGACCCAGAACATATGCATATACTTTATAGGCTCTAAGATCAATTTTGAATGACAAACTTTAATACATACATATACACTTTTTCACCACCTGTGATGAAGGGTATACTAATGACTTACTTTTTAATGCATTCATTTTGGGACTTCCCTTGTAAAATTCATTGATTCTTTCAGTAGAATTGTAAGTAGCCTTTTCACTTTTTCCTTATTACTCAACAGATTATTTTGTAGGCGAAGTTTTTACTGGGTTCTGTATCGCCATGAATTGCAAAGTATTTTCTTTTATTGTAGAGTAACATTTCTATAACTCTACCTAATCATGTCCGTTCAACTAGTTGACTGCCTGAGTGTTAATGTTATATCCGTGTATATAGTACTTAAAAGAAACTTGATGAAATTTTGTAACAGGTTATATAAATTAACCAAATATTTTATTTTTATAAAACAGCAGAAGTATTTCGCATAGTAATACATTTGGAAGGATTTACAACACCTGAAGCGTATAAAATGTTTAATCCGGAGGAAACGGTGTTACTAAATATTTGTGTTACATATTTAACTTTCATGCTTTGCAGTTTGTGAGGTTTTATATGAACATCTGTTAGTTTCGGTGCACATTTAACTAACAATTTAGAATCAACTTCATAAAAATATTCTATATCCTTCCAACTTACTAAAGTGTTTTTAAAATATATTGTATTATTAGAGTTTAGTAAAGAATTTCTAACATTTTTTATTAAATGAGGACTGTCATGAAAGGCAAAAATTTTTTGAGAATTAACAATAAAATATGGTTTCTCAGAAGACACATTTAAAATTTTATATAAATTTTAAAAATTTTTCCCTTGGTCACATACAAAGTTAACTGGCTTTAGTCCAATGCATTGGAGTCCTTTTATAATTTCAAAAAGATATGATTTTATGAGCTCAGCGTTGCAAGCGTTATGAACTAAATAGTAGCACATTGGTTGCTTCCAATGATCTCCACCTATACCTTGAACAAGAAATGTTAAAACATGTGTGGCTAACTTTGCAGATCTTTTACTACTACCAAAATCTTCGACTCCAACTATTTTGTCGGTTTTTCTGTTGTAATGCATATGAACTTTTAACGACATTTCATCACATGAAATTGAGGTAAACTTTTGGTGTTCTGTAAAGTTTTCTGCTCGCATTTTTAAAAGTTTTAGTTGAATATCTTAAGACCGGGTTCTCTTGGCCATTCTGAAACATACTCCAGTAGGGTGTTTTCACTTGGCCAAAGAAAATCACTTTTTGAATGCCTATAAGCCATAGAAATAAAATACACTCCTAAAGCAACATTTTTTAATTCATTAGTATAACGTCTTCCATTTAACGGTTTGTTTACATTTGATAAACAATTTTTTATACATATGTTGAAAGTTTTTGGAAAATCGCTATTTGTTTTTGATTTTATATCAGAATTCTGTTGAATTAAATCCTTTTTTTCTAATTCTAAAAGCTTAATTCTAATTTCTAATTCTTTAATATATGCTAAATATTTAATGCAGTTACAGTAACCATTATATATATGAGCTAAGTTGTTATTAGATGGCATACATAATTTTTTTGGTGGAGGGGCACACAGATTACATTCAAGATTTCTGTCAGGAACTGATTTTTTTTTATATATCGACTTGAAAACATATTATCCGAAAAGGGATTTGAACAAGCGAATAGGTTTTTACCATCTATAATGTTGAATAATTCGAGCCAAGTTGCTCTTCTACGAAGAATTTGGTAGAAAATGCTTTATGTTTAATAGGTTTTATAACAAAATATCATTTTTATAATATAAAAAAATGAATTCTACAACTAGGAATTATCATATTATAATATAATATAATTGGATTATTAGCTTATTCAATGATAAAGCAGATAAGTGAACATTTTGATAAAGACAAATTAACTGGCTGTTTTTAGGACACGAGCGCATGGCTCGTTGGTTTAACTTACATTTCAAACAAAAACAAGTTCTGAAATTTTGCATTTGTTTGAAATGTAAGGTAAACGAACGAGTGAGGCGCTCGTTATCTGAAAACAGGCAGTTACTTATTTACAGCCAAATGTCCTGTGAATAACTGGCCAAAATCTATGTATATTGGAAAAAATGCATAACAACGTAAACAACCTTTACAAGACTCATTATATACCTTAATTGGTCAGTTTCTTTGTTTGGAAAATTAAATAACATTGTAAAATTTTTACAGTGTCGGACACAGATTCTTCCCATTTTTTAATCGGTTTTCAGATTTTCTTGCTTTTTATGTTTATTTCCTAGATATCTGTAAATTAAAATATATTAAATTCTCAAATGAATAACATCTGCCGAGAAATATTCACGATATTAACCTATTGGATATTTGCAAGTATTTACATATATATTTTAATTTTAAAATTTTCAAGTTTTGTTTTCTGTTATTTTTTTTTTTTTGGTTTTGACATCGAGGTGAAAAAATGTATTCTTAAAGATGATATTAAAGGTAGCAAATTTTTTTTCTTAAAGTACTTTTTTTTAAATAAAATTAACTTTTAAACGATTTTTGTATACATGATACATTAAAATACGGTTAAATATTAAATTTCTGCGTTTTATATAAATCAATATGCATATACGTACATATTTCAAACTTAAACATTGTGATTTGAAAATATTTTTGTAAAAAAGGTACCAAATAAAATAAATAAAATTTTAACATATTTAATGAAACCCTGTATGTCTGGTGAAAAATTAAAATGTATCAATACATGTACATTTCTTTTCACTAACACATATTTGAGTTATGTACTACTAGGTACCTGCTGAGAGGGATTGTCAAAGAGTCGTGTTACTTAGTATACTTTGTTTTAAACTATTAATATGTTAGCAACATTCCCAACTCAGCGTTAAATTAAAACTGTTTGGTAATAATGTGTTTGTTGCAAAATTTCTGTTGTTGTATATTAAAAATAATTCACGATGTTAATATAGAAATGCAAAGCGAGGAAGCCAGGATTCGTATTTAACTACCCAGTATGGATTATTTGTTTTTATAAGTGGAAATAAATTTTATTAAAAGGAATACATTGGATAATATGTCAGTGGAAAATTTTAATTTATATGAAAACTATTTACCTTTAAATGAAATTTATTTTTGAACTTGATTTGACATATTTATAGAAACTTTAATTATCATTAAATAATTTTTATGAAGATGATCCGATCCGGATCCTATTGGGCACAAAATGTTCGTATTGAAATAGGCAAAAATTTTATTTTTTGGATATTTGCATTTCAGTCACATCATCTTTTTTAAGAACACAAATAACGGTTGTTTTGTAATATCTCAAAAACTGTTCTACTTTTGACAATTCTGACTTCATATTCGGATTCAGCGGAAAATTTTACATAATGATTACCTGTCAGATTCATTTGGTCACGACTTTGTTAAAATTTTGTCACGTAGTGTTATCTATTTTAATTTATTTTACATGTTTTTCTTTACTTCTGTTTTTTCGTACTTTTGTCAAGAATTCTTCTTGAAGTTCAAAGTACATTTTTGTTTTGAATTTTTTTGTCTTTCTTTTTCTTGTTGACCTTTTTCAGCACGACTTGAAGACAAAGGCAAACATAGAGCTCGTACCTTAGCTTTAACAATAATCAGTATTGTGGTTATTTTGTTGAACTTTTTATGGTTTTTAATCCAAATTTTTTAATATTTTTAATTAGGCTAAAGTTCATCAAATTTAATTTTCATTAAATTATTTTTATGAAGAAAGGAATTTTACAACATGAAATTAATTAAAATTTATTGATAATTTTTCATTCTTGACTGGGGCTGGGCTCGAACCCAGGCGTTTTTACGGACAGGTTACCCTTACATGTTTCGATTGCAACCACTCAATCTCTTCAGAGGGCTTGCCGTTTAACACTCGCAGCCATCGACGACTGCTGACGTCAATAGTCAAACGTCAATCCTTAAACCAAATTGTATTTAACCTTTGGTAGATCGAAATTTGCTTTGAATGATTATCTATTTTTTTATTTATTTTACATGTTTTTCCTTACTTCTGTTTTTTGTACTTCAAGTTGTGCTGAAAAAAAAGGTCAACAAGAAAAAGAAAGACAAAAAAATGAAAAACCAAAACAAAAAATGTACTTTGAACTTCAAGAAGAATTCCTGACAAAAGTACGAAAAAACAGAAGTAAGGAAAAACATGTAAAATAAATAAAAATAGATAATCATTCAAAGCAAATTTCGAAATTTCACAGTGTCATTTCTAGTTTTAAAATACTGTGATATACTAAACTTTGTTATGATATCATTATTTTTTATGGTTTTAGGCGTACTAAACTGTGTTCCGGGAGTAGGGTTTACATGGGGTCTAGGGTAAATTATGGATCGATCTTTCAAAAATTTCACAGTCTTATTTCTAGTTCTATAAAACTTTGATGTACCAAATTTTGTTATGATAGCATTATCTGTTACGGTTCAAGGCGTACTAAACTGTTTTCCGGAAGTTGGGTTTATATGGGGCCTAGGGTAAATTACGGACCGATCTTTATCAAACTTTATAGTATCATTTCTAGTCCCATTAAAGGAATTTTTGCAAAATCTTATATGATTCTGTTCATTTTTCCACCATTTATGTTAGTTTTTGTAACAAAATTATAATTTTTTTTTAGGTTGTGGTTCCACGTTTTGATTTATAGCTCTGATCCTTCTGAACCGATTTTGCTGGATTTCAATCTTAAACTGCTTAGGATAACAACAAGCAATTTGACACCAAGTTTGTTTATTTCTTTAAAGTTTTTCGAAAGTGAGCGTGTTTTCAACAGACGGACAGACAGACGGACATGGCTAAATCGTCTAAGAATTACTCAAGGACCCATAATATATGTACTTTATGGGGTCTGAGATGAATAATAAAAAAGTTTCATTCGGAATGACAAACTTAGTGTACCCTCTTCAGAACTAATTGTGGTGGAGGTTATAAAAAAATCACGAATTGCACGAAATGCATTTTGATTTGAATGCCCATTTTCGTAAAAGGCTTCAACAATCTTAACGCTCTGGTTAATTGTGCACCTCTCTCCATGGTTAAATTGATCAAATACTGAAACAAAGAAATCTCAAATAAAGTTGGGCAAAAACCTGCCGTTAGGGTGTGACTGACAATAAACATCGTGCATGTTGGTAGGGACACCCTTTATTTAGATCATATGATGTTTCAATATCACACAGTTTCACCATGAAAGGATAACCAGATACTCATGGCTTTGAATTCACAAAGCGATAAAAAGATCTATGGTCGCTGCTGAAGTTTTTCTTAACTTTTAAAAGGTAATCTTTGTAAAATTGGATATTTGTTTAATTGGTTTCTGATCTTGTCGCTGCGTATCTAGGCATAGTCTGTCGATAGAGATGACTTTTTATATTTCTGAAAGTACTTATTTGTCAGCAATCCTTTAAGTTTAAATCATAAAACTCGAAAATTCAGGAAATATCTAGAAACTTGGAAACATCTAGAAATTATACCATAAATACACTGCAAATTATGGCATTCAGAGTAATTTTTAGTAGACATTGAATTATGCAGTGCACAATAGTCTTTCATAAGTCTGTGTTCATACGGCTCTTGTCTTATTGACATGATTGCTACTTTATAGGAGAGAGGGAGGAGGGGAAAAGAAACGAGTACACAGATGCATGTAGTCTTTACGTTTTGCTTTTTCATTCGTTGTTTAATTTTGTTATTGTTTTCAATATCAAAAAAGCACATGTCGCCAACATGACATGAATCATTTGAACGCCAATTCATGTTCAAAGAAGAAAAAGGAAGAATCTTGTCAATAAGACATGAGCCGTATGAACTCAGACTAAGTGTTATTAAAGGTATTTAATGTGACTAAAGTTTTTTGTTGTGCTACTTTTTTTTTTTTATAAAACTTGCATGAAAAGAACTCTAGAGGTTTGTTCTTTAAGAAATAAACCAAAAACCTTATGGCACTAGCGTAACAATATGAAGTATTAGACGACACAATAAGCAGCTTGCCTTAAAAAATAAAATTTTAAAATTTATTTTTATTTATCTATCCCTTCTGCACAAATATTTTCCCATCAGGGCTTGTAACAATGAACATTTTTTGTTTTGTTTTTGATTTGCTTGCCCTTGTGGCATAGAAACTCACCGAAGTTGTCTTATTATTTTATCACCCAGGCATAATTAAGAACTATGAATACTTAAACAATACAAAATTTTGTTCTGCAACGAGACAAAGTTTAAGGCCTGTAGGTAAATACTTGAACTTATATTCATACTTACCAAAAAACTTAAACAAATCTAAATTGAAAAAAAAAAGAAAAAAACTTTTTAAGCAAATCTTCGCAGAAATTTCCGAAAACAAAATATGTATAAGCACGTTTGTATATCTAAGTAAGTATGTATAGTTTTGATTTCAAAGAGTCCTCTGAAATAGCACGAAAAGAAAAACTTGCTAAAAACTTCATAGTCGAAACTAAAGTAACAATTGAGACTTAACGCTTGAGTAATTGAAGATGTTGTTAAAGTAGACAGGCAACATTATTGAACATTTTCAGGTACACAAATACATGTTTTATGAGCGAAAGAGTACTATAAGAGAACGAAGAAATGAACGCATAAGCATACCGTTAGAAAACATATTAAACCGGAAGTTGCTCGTTGGATAAGGGTCAAGGAAAACAAATCAAACTAACTTCCAAGTTTTCTCTAAAGTTTTTGGACTTGGAACGCAAATATATTTTTGGTTTTTTTTGCGTTTTTTTTTGGGGGAAAAAAAACAGAAATCCCGTCCCAACAAACACGGAGCTTTGATTTCAAATTGAAAATGATTTAAAATCAAACTTTTTCTCAAACGACAAACGTTTGATATTGATTTGAAAATCATTTTAAAATCATACCCAGTAAAAAAAATTTGGGTTTTTTGAAGCACTTAAGAGAAAAAGCGCATAATCGAGCGCTTCAATTAAAGAGCTTTTATAAAGCAGTAAATGATACAGAATAAAATATACAAAAAAGCTGCTATTAGTTCTATTATTCTATTATATATTCTATTCTATTATATTCTATATGCTATTAGTGCTGACAACGAAGAAGGTTGCAAACCGAAAAAAATAGAAATACGCGAAAATGATTGGAAAAAGGCATTTAAACAAAAGTAAAAGCAAAAAATTAATGAATATGTGAATATAGTTAGCCACTAAAAAAGCCCTTTAGGAGTGCTTTGTTTGCATGTTAAAAGAAGCGCTTATTGTCAGCAGAAAATAGTCCTCCAAACCGGGAACACCCCATACAAAAATCAGGCATCCCATCAGCAGGCTTGAAGCGATTTGTGGTTTGAATTCATACACCAAAATCAGCTCCTTTTGGAGCACATTTTTTACTGGGTAGCATTCTCAAAAAAAGGGGAAATTATTATCAAGTTGAAAAATGCCTTTATTTTCAACTTGCTTTCAAACGTAATTCTCAAATGTTTTTCAAATGCGGATAATAATACAATGTGGAACATAAATAAAAATATTTTATTTTTTTAATTTTAATTCATTATTTATTTAAATAAACTGTGAGATAAACATTCGGCAACATAGATAAAAGATGAAATGAGGTTCTTTCCGTCCTCCAATTCTTGCAAAGACGACATTGGCTCCCTTTTATTTTGAGGATTGTAGCACCGCGATCGTTCAACAAACTTTCTTCACTTTCCCGTTTTATTTTCCTTTTTTTTTGTATTCTTAATCATTGGAAACTTCTCACAGGTAATTTTTAATTTTTACAAGAAATAAACTGTTCACTTTATATTAAAATTTATTTTTAATAGTAAAACACATGTAACCACAAAGTAAAAAATGTAACTTTAATCGCCATTTTTAGTGCTTTTTTCGCTTTAGTATTGCCAAGTTTATTTTTGATTTGAATTTAGCATTTGACAAATATTTGACATCAAATGTTTATTTTGAAATCATTATCAATTTGAATATATGTATATGTTAAATCAAACAATTGAAAAACGTTTGAGAATTGTGTTTGATGTCATTTCATATCAAAGGTTTGACTTCGTGTTTGTTGGGGTAACATACATTTGCTTAAGAAATGATAATATTGAACAGCAAAAAAAAAAAAAAAATTGTTTAAGAAAACTGCATCATTTAAATTTTTGTTCAAGTTGTTATTTCTTATGTTCTTTCATTCGTTCTTACTTTTTGTCTTTAATTTTTTTTGTTGTTTCTGTTTCTTTTCATTTCTCGAATTTGAAGTTATTTTCTTTTGCATTACGTGAGTAGAAAACGGAAATTAACCAATTGAGTTTTTTTCTTTTATTCGTTTTCTACACTTTTCTATTTTTTGAATGTGTGAAAACAATTTTTTAAGGTTTTTTTTTGGTTTCACAGTATTACGTTTTTGTTGGGTTTTAATTTATTCTTCAAATATTTGACTATTATGAGATCGAGTATTTTACGTTAAATAAGTTGAGGAGAGAGCTTGTATTATGTGGACAATTTTATGTTTTCATGACAAAATTTATATTAATTTAAGCAAGTTCTACGAGTGGAAGACTGTAGTTAAAGGATACTGCAATTTTGTTCTCCCAAAAGGTATAGGAGAGCTATATTACAACACAATAGTTCTATGAAGCTGTATTACAAAGTTAACAACAAATTTTATTATAACGCAGTAATACTTATACTAAAGGAAATCACGATGGATAGTGCAAACGATGCAAATGCGTGCAAAAATAAACACATTAGCACAACACAACATCAATATGTACGTATTAGCCATTTGCTCTTTTTTTACTTCGTTTGTACTAAAAAAAACATGAGCACAATTAGAAGTGCATATTTGCTCAGTTGCAAACAAATGTAAACAATGACATTTGACATATTAAGCGCCATATTGGTTTTAAGAAAACATATAAATTCAACATTTTCGTGGATTTTAACATAAAATAGAGATTAAATTTAAATAATTTAACAAGAAAAAATTTATTTTAATATGCTTGCTTAAATTGTAAACAAATGCAGATTTGCCAGATTTTTCTTTTGTGTTGCTAAAATAAATTTTTAGAAAAAATAACACATTTGCACTAAAAATTTAAGTGATATGCTCACGATCAATCATAATATGCACTGCAAATTTGCACAAAGACCATCGTGATATCTCTTACGCATAAGTTGGTGTTAAAACATGAAAGTAATATGCCGTAGCATCAACCGGCAGCCTAAAATTATATCATGAGACAGAAGTATAAAATGGTTGTATCAGTATGAAGTAGAAATAAAATTGGAAAAGACGGTTGTAAAATGATAACATCGGATGATGGTATAAAGTTAATTACACGGTTAACATGGTAGTATTATCAGACAGTAGTTAATTGCATTATAAGTTATTTGAATAATTGAAATATTAAATATCGCACAATTTGGCAATAACGTCGACAGAATAACAGTTCAATATTTTTAATTGCTCAGCTTATGTTAATGGCATGGGAAAACGTATTTATGTAAACTCATAACTTGAAAAAAAAATCAAGGAGGTGCAGTGTAAAAACTGATGCCATCTTGCAAAAATTATTTTTATTAATATAAATTCTTTCTTATTCGACTTTATTATTTCAATGTATATTAATTTGTTTAGTTTTGAGGACTTCTTTTTAAGCTTAAACAAATTTAAATAATAAAGATCGAATAAGAAAAAAATTTTTTAACAAAAATAATTTTGCCATTTTAAGTGTTTATTTAAAAAAAAATTTTTTTCTTGTGTTTATTTTCTTTTAATTCAATTACCAGGATCGGACGCTATGGCCTTATAAGCCGCACGTCTAAAATATGTACCTTGTTAATGAAACCAAAGCAAGAATGAAAAATAATAAACCCGATTGTTGACGTTGACGGAATTTGGCAAGAAATCTAGGACAAGAATAGGAATATGGAATGTACGTACTCTTTTGGAAAGCTCAAAGCTTGCACAGTTATGCTAGTAATTCACCGCCTATAAGCTCTCATTACTTGGCCTATGTGAAGTACGATGGTGCGAATCAGGCGAATTTACAACAGCAGAAGGTCTTACGGTTCTTTTCTCCGGAAAACTAACAAACGAGTGGCCTCGATCAAGTGGCGTCGGTTTCGTTTTATCAAAACAGGTAAAAGTAAACCTCACTCCGATAGAATCATTACTGCCAGAGTGCGCGGTAAAGCCCGGAACATCCATTTCAACCTCTGAAAACTCCACAAAGGAATTCTTTTATAACCTTCTCGATAGCGTCCTCGCAACGGTGCGTAAAGGAGACATTATCATTATGATGGATTATTTTAACGCTCAGCTAGGCCCCAAAAATGTCAATGTGGAGAGAACAATGGGCAGGCATGGCCTCGGACGACTAATGGAAAAATGTTTCTGGACACATGCAGGACCAATTATCTTGTCATTGGCGGTACGTTATTCCCTCATCCAAGAGTACACAAAACCACCTGGATATCCCCTGATAGTCGCACGGAAAACCAAATAGATCGCATAACTATCAGCTAAAAATTGCGCGGTTCTTTATTGGATGTGAGGAATAAACGAGGTGTCGATATTGCTAGCGATCACCACTTACTGGTTGCCACTGTGCGAATAAAAATCACCACTGTCGGGACGAACAACAGTGTATCACAGAGAAGATTCAATGTGGCAAAGCTGAAAAAGCCAGAAACCACCTCAAGTAACAGTGAACAGTGAACAGCAAACATGGCCGCATGTCAGGGAAATTTTTACTATAGCAGCGGATAAACATATATGGTTTAAAACTACTACTCGGAAAGAATGGACAAGCGATGCTACGTGGGACTTAATTCAGCAGAGGAAGATATCAAAGAGCGCTGTAACACCAGCAAAACACGCTTGAATAAGGCCAGCCCACAGCAAATATACAACCGCCTTAATTCTGAGATAAAACGCAGTCCCCGGAGAGATAAACGCCATTGGATCAACAACATAACGAAAGAACTTCAAGCAGCGTCTGAAACCCATCGTGTGAGGGACATGTATATGTCTGTTAACAAGCTGAAAAATAGAAAATTATCGACCGGAAAGGCTTTAAAAAACGATGTGGGAGAACTTTTAACATCGAAAACCCAACAGGTTACACTATGGGAGAGCTATTACTCCGGCATGCTATCAACACATACTGCTCAATGTCAACCCATTTGCGGATGTACTTAACATATACCAAATGTCGACATCTCTACTGATTGCCCTGAAATAAGTGAAATTAGCGAATCGATAAGATTTCTCAAACCAAACAAATCTCCTGGCTTGGATAATATCTCTCCAGAACTGCTTACAGCCGACCGAGCAACCAGTGCACGACTTCTGGAATCCATTACTAGGGCGTATTGGGCCCATGAATCTTTACCTGACGAGCTTTATGGAACTCGCTGCTATGCAAGGGTGTTCCCGAAAAACTAACACGACTAATTAAAAACAAGTGACCAACAGGATCACGTTAAAAACTGGAGTTAGACAAGGGTGTGTCTTATCACCTCTTCTTTTTAACTGCGTCCTCGATGCTGTGATGCAGAAGGCAACAAACCATCATAACAGAGGTATTATGTGGGGCTTGCAAAGGTTAGAGGACCTAGATTATGCCGATGACATATGTCTACTTAGCCACTCATTCTCAGAGATGCAGTCCAAAATTTCCACCATCAGTGACATCGCAAAATTGGTGTGGCTGAAGATAAATATACCCAAGACAAAATCGCTCCGTATCAATTGTAACACAGATAGCCATTTCTTTGTATGTGATCAAGACATAGAAGATGTTAAGTCCTTCTGCTATCTGGGTAGCACAATAGATACAACGCATAAATAAGGCACAGAGTGCAGTTAAATCTTCTAATATTACGAAACAAGCCAAAATCAAATTATTTAACTCCAAAAGAAAATCCACTCTATTATATGGATGTGAGACCTGGAACATGGCACCACGTGACAAACAAAGCCTTCAGGTATTTCTCAACAAATGCCTCCGCAAAATCTTACGGATTTTCTCGCCTGTAACAATATCCAACAACCAACTCTGGATGAAGGCAAACCAGCAGCCTTTAAGAACGGAAATAAGTAAGGGGAAATGTAGTTGGATAGGTCACACCCTCCATTAACCAGACGATGATATTGCCAAGAAATGCCTAGACTGGTAGCCGGGAGACCAGCGCATACCTGGAAGCGGCAACTGACAATAGAACTTTCGAGATTGCGCATGAAGTGGAACGAAGTCAAGCATCGAGCCGAAGATCGAGATTATTGGAACCACGTTGTTATGGCCCTATGCTTCCTAGAGGAGTGAAAGGAACAAATATATATATACAAATATCTTTACTTTATTTAATTTTTATTTTTAATTCAGTCGATTAATACTTGTTCGATTAATCGATCAATTTTAGACGATTAATTGCTCGAATAATTTAAAATTGCTAATTTAGATTAAAGGATTCATCAAAGAATTTTTACCGATTAATCGAATAATAATAATGTATAGTATTTTTGTTAAATGTATAATTTTTTTACAGTTTTAAGTCGAATAAACAAACCAAATGTATGTCATTTTTAAATTTTATTCGTTAAAGCGAATAAGTTAAAAATGCCAAATATCGATTAATCGTTCCATCGAACAAAAATAAAACCCGATTAATGGAACACTCTAGTATATACATACACGTGAAGTATGGCATCCCCATTTAACATATTGGTATTTCCACAGAAATGTCTACTTTTTGTCACGTAACGTCACCAACCATTTTTAATCGTTTCTCAAAGAATAATGAAAATATTATTTACTTTTTTTGCATTTGGGTGTAGAGCGCAACTAGGTTTTCATTTAGTGAAAGAGAGGAAAAATTTGAACAACGTGATTCTAAAATACAAGAATAATTGCTAGGTGACGTGACGTGACAAAAAGAGAGATTTTCTGTGGAAGTGCCCATATGATGAATTGTTAATTATTTGTTAATTTAAATAAAGAATCGACCAGTCATTAACTGAGCGACGAATGATTAACACAAAGCTGGATTCACCCTTGCGCAACGAAAACTATTTTTAAGCGGGCAATATTTTTTTCATTGAGAGTGTTCTGCAGAATGATTCACCCATTTCGGAAAATTTGTCCGGAAAAACGAAGCAAACAATTATACAAAATGCCAGAAAAACTAATATTGATGGACGAATAAAGAAAGGTCACTTTATTATTTTTGTGTGATTTAACGCGACTGGACTACTTTTTACGCGGCTTAATTAACCAGAAACACTTGAAGCATTGGTAGCCGTTATTCCAACCACCATTGACGCCATATAGCCAGATTTATTGAAAAAGCAGTCAAAAATTGGACTGATGGAATGAACTTTGTAGCTCGTAGCAGAGGCGGATATATGGCAGAAATTTTATATAAAGAATGAATGCCATAAAACTTTCTACACAGAAAGAAAAACACTTGGGATTAATTAAGTTGTTTATACTTACTTTAAGTGCAAGTCGTACTTAAAAATTTAAGTACGAATAACACTTAAACAATCCTAAATGGGATTTCTTTCGAAAATAAATCCCAGAATTTCTTAAAATGAGTATAAAATAATTAGTATTGTGGTTATTTTGTTGAACTATTTATGGTTTTTAATCCAAATTTTTAATATTTTTAATTAGGCTTAAGTTCATGAAATTAGGCTTAAGTTCATGAAATTTAATTTGAACTTAAGCCTAATTAAAAATATTAAAAATTTGGATTAAAAACCATAAATAGTTCAACAAAATAACCACAATACTAATTATTGTTAAAGCTAAGGCACGAGCTCTATGTGTACATTTGTCCTTCAAGTTGTGCTGAAAAAGGCCAACAGAAAAGAGAAAGACAAAATGAAAAAACAAAAAAAGGTACTTGGACTTCAAGAAAAATTCTTGACAAAAGTACGAAAAAACAGAAGTAAGGAAAAAACATGTAAAATCAATTAAAATGGATAATCATTCAGGAAAGCAAATTTCGATCTACCAAATGTTGAAATACAATTTGGTTTAAGGATTGATGTTTGACTATTGACGTCAGCAGTCGTCGATGGCTGCGAGTGTAAGACGGCAAATCCATCTGAGGAGATCGAGTGGTTGCGATCGAAACATGTCATGGTAACCTGCCGGCCAGGGTTCGAGCCCGAGCCACGTCAAGAATGAAAGATTATCAATAACAATTTTAATTAATTTTCATGTTGTAAAATTCCTTTCTTCATAAAAATAATTTAATAAAAATTAAATTTCATGAACTTAAGCCTAATTAAAAATAATAAAAATATGGGTATAAAATTCTTAAGCCAAGTAAAAAAAAGATTGAATTTTTCCTTGGTAGTGCCACTCTGAGAGTAAAATTTCAAAGTGAAGGTTTCAATCTCATATAATTTCTAGCACTGCATTCTTTATGCGTGCCTGCGCTTGTGTTTGCCAAAGTTTGTTGCAGACACTACAACAACACCACACAACTAGGTAAAAACGATTCGCTTGTTTTGTGTAGAAGAAAAACCATTTTATTTTCATGTTTAAAAAGTAAAATCAATGGCAAAAGTTCTTATTTAGTTTATATTTTTAGATTAATATGTACATACAATTTTTAAGGTAGAAAACATGTCGGGCATGATTCTGGTGTTTTATATTCTGTAAAGTGTAAAATGGGTAAGTATTAATATTCTCCTTTTGTTTAAGGAAAGAATCATTTTAGTTACACTTTGATTGATGCAATCTTAGTTTTACTTTTTTTTTTTTTTTTTTTTAATTCCCTATGCTAATCCCCGCGAAGCTTGACGCTTGTCTGCAGGAAAGAAACCAGAGTCTCTGGCGGGAATCGAACCCGCAACCCCGGGGTTGATAGACTAGCTCACTTCCAGCTAGCCTACCAATCTCACTTTCGGATTATTTCAAGTACGAATTCGGAATAAAGTAAGGAAAAGTTAACTATTTCGCACTTGAATTATCCGAACTTGAATCAATCTTTTTGTACTTGTTTCAAGAAACCGTACTATTGACGAATGGATTGATTTTTCTTTACAGTGTACTATAAAAAAATTTTCATTCCAAAAATTTTTAAGACAGAAGTATTAGACGCTAGAATATACAGCAATTTTTCACAAAAGAACCAATTAAGGGGTTCTACAAATTTGTTATAGTCTTTTGCGTACTAAAGTCTTTTCGAGGGTGGGCTTTATATGGGACATTTGGTAAATTATTGAACAATCTTTACGAAACTTGGCAGAGTGATTTCAAGTCTTATTAAACTATTAAATTTTTGTACAAAAGCGTTATTCGTTACACTTTTATTTATACTAAAGGGGTTTCCTCCAGTGGACTTTATATGGGGCGTATGGTAAATTTTGTACCGTTTATCACGAAATTTACTAATGTGATTTCTCGCCATATTGAATGAGTTTGAGCAAAATTAAATAACAATCGGTGCATTCCGTCGCCAATTAATATTAGTTTTTCTACCAGAATAATGAATTTTTTAGGGTGATTGGTTCATATTTGCATTCATAACTCTTTTCCTGCTGAGTTTCATTCTCAAATTGATTAGAAGAATTAATAAGAATTTGACACCAATACTGTTCTTTTCTTCTGAGGGTTATCTCAATAGACGGATAGACAAACAGGCCAAAATATATATGCTTTATATTATTAAATAACAATCGGTGCATTCCGTCACCAATTAATATTAGTTTTTCTACCAAAATTATACATTTTTTAGGGTGAAGAGTGGACTATCTTTTCCTGCTAAGCTGACTGTGCTGAGTTTTAATCTCAAATTCATTAAGCTTATCCAGCTCTACGCTTGTCTCCAAGAAAGAAACCAAAGACTCTGGCGGGAATCGAACCCGCAACCCCGACGTTAATAGACTATCTCATCAGCTAGCCTACCGGGGCACTCGACTTACAATTAATCAAGAACCAAAAATATATAGATTTTATGGGGTCTTAGATGAATTTTAAAAAAGTTTCACACTTAATGACAGTCTAAGTATACCCCTATTCACCATAGTGTTGGAGGGTATAAAAGAGAAAAGTTTTGACTTAAGTGTCCCAGATAAGACAAAAAAGCAAAAACTGTCGAAAAAAAAAAAAAAAAAAAAAAAGAGAAAAGTTGTGTACAACTTTTCGCTTTGAGTTGGCTTGACAGCGACTGTTTACATTTAATGAATCAGAAATAAAAGCGTGTTTTTTTGGCCAATGGCAAATGAAGAAGTGGAAGAAATTGGAGTTTTTCTACATTGACAGCAGCTTTTTAAACGCTGCAAAAAAGATTATTATAGCTTGGAAATTTCCACAACCATACTAAATGGGGCGGCTGTAACCAAATGAAAAAATATTTTACTTCTGGTTGTAAAAGTCTAAATTGCGATTATTGACTTGACTTCGTTTGACAATAACTTTATTAAAAGTTTTTATTAAAAGTTTTTTTAGAAAACACCAACCAAAAACCAAGGTTGCATTTGTGTAGCGCTAGGGGTCTTTATGGTAGAAACATTGATCATTCAATTGTCATATAAACTCGTTCACCTTATTTACTTACGATTATACATATTCCATGCATGGAATGCCTTAAGAGATATTTCACGTTTATAAAAGGGAGGCAAAAAATATACATACACATTATAATATTTTTTGTACTTGCATCAACGTTATTATTGCTAATAATGCTACTGAAACATGTTAAACAGGAAATTAATGAATTTGTCACACAGTAAGTTTTTGTGTCATACTTTGTCTTTTAACTTCTCGAAAAAGAAAAGCAATATTAAATGTTTTTCATCACAATATTATGTTGTTTTTTTAGTTTATTAGTTCCAAAAAGTTTTTCAGTTTCCTACAAAAACATTATACAGTAACACGGAGCAGGAAAAAAACTTAAGCACACCAATAACCACATTAACAGCATGAATTCATGTTAGAAACGGTAGGTGCGTCTTTGTGTTAGTAGTCAGGAGCAACATGAGCTGGAAAAGCATCAAAGCAAAACGGAATTGCAGCCATGTTTGTACTGCGTATGACATTTTCACCCTGTGTGACTATTATTTCAAATTGTAGTTGGAAATGTGAAAAGTGTTGATGTACATATGTATGCATGTGTGTGTGTAAGTGCGTGCAATGAAAGTTTTCAAATGTATGCTGAAATTTGACAAACTTTTATTTTACCAACTTTTCATGATAAATTACAACTTGTATTTTTGCTCTGCTACAGAGTAGAAGAATTAGGTTTTTAGTAGACAGAAAATGTATATCTCGTTTTGTATGAGCTTATTTCAGCATGCTATATGTAGCTCTGTAGGTGTGATTTTAAGAGTTGATTACTTGATTCCGTTAAACTAAAGTTATGTTCAAACTTACCAAATATTTAACGAAAACAAACGAAAAAAGCGTGGCAAGTTATGATGTTTTCTTAACTGGCATATGTATATTGTTACATTACTGCCTTTCAATAACGTTTTGGTTTATTTCCTTTATAATAAACCGTTTTGAGTTCGTTTATTGCAATAAAACAAACAAACACTTATTTATTTAAAACTTAGTCACTTTTACAATCGTAATTTACAGCTTTTATTCACAACTCACTATTGTGATCAACACACTTCAATGTTTTTAATTTTCTCCGCGTGGTGCACTCTTATCTTCACAAAGTTTGAACTTAGAATAATCTTATGCCATCTCTTGCGATTCTTTTTATACTATAGCCCAGATGGGCAAATGCCCATAGAACGTTCGAGCTCTGACGTCTAGATAGCTCTAGAACGTACGACCCCTAACGTCTATTTTGTTTATTAAACTGTAGTTATTAACATTGTGCATAACCTATATGGCTGAATTATTTGAGTTATTATGCATCATAAACCAAGGTATACTTTAAGGTGTTACAATAAATTAAGTTATCTAAAACGAGAATTCTAGTATTTACAGTGGGGTTGAAGTACAATTATGCGCAACAATTTTAACATTACATCTGTACATTGATTTTAACACTAGAAGTGTGCATAACAACTAACACAATAACCATTTAAACTAATAAAATAACACATAAATACAAGACGACTAATAGATTCACGATAACAAATAAATACAACAAATTCTTAACTAATAATTACAACTATTTCTTAACTTACGTTACTTTCGTAACAAGTAATTCTTAACTAAAGTTATTTTCGTAATAATATGTTGTCTTAATCTACCTTTTGCACTGGCTTGTAAGGCGCAATATGTGTTCTTTTGTGATAATGTTGCCCAATAGAACAAAACATATGGTTAAATATGGCTTCACACTTAAATTTACCAAAGGGGGAGAAATGCAGCATTATTTAAACAGCTATTCTTGCTTGTTATTGCTTATAAAAAATAATTCGTTTCTGTTCTTTGTATTTTTAGATTTAAAATATTTAAGTGGAATTCTTTGAAAAATACATACATAAAATTCAATGACATAAATGACAATGATTTTTGTTTTTTTGTGATAAGATTAGAAATGTAACACATTATGATGGCATGATTTACGTTTAGTGGCACAAATTATGTTGGCAACATTTTGTGTGAGTTAAGAAAAAGCCATTAATAAAACTTTTATATTCTGTCAAACAATTTTTTTTTCAATATGCTTAAATTTATTTCTAAAAAATCATTTCGATTTTCGAACTTTTTTCTCAAAAGATCCATTGTTTCTCTTGTTTTGTGGTAAGTTCTTGTTAAAACTTCATATTCTCTACGTCTAAATCATCAATTTTGCGGCACAAAAAGTTTTGGATCATCTCGCTGTAGCGATTTCCATTGACCGAACATACCTCAAGTTTGGACGCCCTTTATACAAATTTTTATAAAACGCTTCAAATTAAGTAATATCTTTACAAAAATCATCTTCATGATTAACCTGTACTTTAGTCTCGTTTGTACTACCTCGCTTTATTGCAGCTACATAAAAATAATGTTCCCCTATCAACGAGAGTTTTTATTAACTCATTGGCTAAGACGATTTGATGACATTTGGCGCTTCAGAGGATTCATCATCCAGAATTTTTCCATCAGTTTTAATACTCTTAGGCCGAAGCAATGCTGAAGAGGTAGGGCTGCGACGCCGTTTAAGCACTTATATGTACCAATCTTAGATTAATATTAAAAAAGTTTCAGACGAAATGATATTCTTAGTATGCCCTCATTCACTAAAAGTGGTGGACGGCGTGAATAGTGGTAACGTATAGAGTGTCAAATATTTGTTAAGTGTGACCATAGCTTTAGGTTTTCTTTTAACTTTTTTGGGTTTTCTTAACTTTTTCCTAGAAATTGGTTTCCTTTTTCTTCTCTATCATGTGATTATCATTGAGTTGTAGTTTGTCAACATAAAGACGAACACTTTTATAAAGTTTTGTTAAAGTCGTGCATACTTAGTGATTAAGAATTATTTTTTGCAGTTTGGTTTTTTATATGTCACTATGTTAGTGTGTGTTTACATGAGTATAAGGTAAATTTTTGTATGCTTTTTTTATTTGAGGATTAAGTAAAATATGTATGTAAAATTTGTATGACAAAATTTTTTTTAAAGGTTGATCAAATAGTTGTATGATTTTACGGCTGTAACATACAATCGTTGTTTTTGTTGTAGTTGTTGAGGCTGGGGTGACCGCCCTTGTGCGAAAATATGGAATCATGTCGGCATATAGAATTGGTAATTGTAGAAATGTGACTTCTTTTTGTCCATTAGACTTTAACAGCAATTAGGTGCAATACTTTGGTGTATACCTAGTTGGAGAACTCCCAGAAACTAATGCATTTTTCAAAAGCGTTCAAAATCTGTCACACTTATGAAAAACCAAAGCTTTGAAAATTATCGATCGATCGATTTCTATTAGGTGAATTTGAGCTGAAGACTGTTGGGGTGACGTTTTAAAATTTTTGCTGCAACCATTTTAAACACCACTTAGGATGTAGTGACCATTACGCCGCAATTGTTGTCCAATATTAAGAATATACATACATATATAATTTTAAAAGATCAGATTAGTGAATCTAAAACCTGTGTATTTTATTTTTATTTTTTCATACAAAAAACATAAGCACAAAAAATCAATAATTTAAAATGCTTTTACTTAACTTGCAATGTTTGTTTGGGTGAAATCTTGCAACTCAATTTTGAAGTAGATAGCATCAACCGCTTGAGCTGAACTTTTGTATACACGTACGGTTTGGATAACCATTCATTCCAAACTGGCGGTGCACCTTAGATTGCGAGCTAGTTGTTTTTAAAGCACTCCTACAATATGGGTCTCAAAGGGCTTGCCAAATCCAATAAGGCGGACTTCTCAAGATTGAAATTCAATTTCAAAGCTGATATATTTAACCGATTGAGCTGAAATTTTGTATACACATTAAGTTTGAGTGACACTACATGGTTAGCTGACGTTATTCTATATCCAACATGGTGGAACACCCAAGATGGCGGATTTATTATTTTTAATACATTCTTGCAATATGGATATTTAATGGAAGGACTTACTGAGAATACGAATGCGGGCTTTAAATAAATTATAAAAACAAGCTTTTATTTTAATGCGCTAAAAAAGTAAACAATAAACTTTTACTTTAAAACCTTTGCTATCAACGTATAACATCATTAGACAATTTATATGGTATAAAAGCTCGTCGCGAGATTAAGTACAACAACCTAACAAAAGCGGCAAGCGTTTTTTTAAACATGAAAATTTTATTTAAATACAATTTCAATAAAACAAACCGACATAGCGATCTGTCAAATAAGATTTATCAGCCGGGTGGTTTCTAATTCGCATTCTAATGGTTTGTTTCGTATAAATTGTATGCAAATGAGAAGTTTTGACATACAAAAAACGCTTCCGCTCTTATTTAGGTAGCTCAGTTACATGATTGGTTCTCCTTTCACTGGCCATGAGTTCTTTCTTTTTGTACCAGTTCTATTTTCACAATTCCCAGGACCAGTCCGCTGGACCAATTGATACAAATTTCCCGCAGGGTAAATACAAGTAAATAATACCGAGTTCACACTTGGGTTTTTAAACGCGTTTAAGCAAAATGTTGATTTAGTTATAATCAAACCCGTTCACATTACATTTGAGATGATTAAGATGACAGGTGATTAAGAAAAAAAAACACAACAAACAAATTTATATTTCTTTAAAGTATTAAAAATGGATAAATATACTTTTATAAAGTTATCAGGCATTAATGATGCAACTGTATAAATTTATGAATAAAAAATAAAAACATTAATAGCCAATTAATACTCTTTTTCACCAAGCACTTAAATGATACTTTATTCACAGATGTAGTACATTTAAATTCAACTTAAATTCCCATTGTAATAAGTTAGCAAGGTGTCCACAATATCACAACAATACAACAACAACAGTTTGAGTTATGTTCAGAGGATTCTATTTGATTTATGAAGTGATTTAGTTGTAATCATGGCAATATAAATAACAAATCACTTCAATAAATGGGTACTCATCTCGATTTTGATCTGATAAGAGTTTTATCATCTCGATTTGCTAAAACGCGCTTAAGAACCTAAGTGTGAACATGGTATAAATCTCGTGACAAGCTTTAATATCATATAAATTGTGTTTTAACGTTATTAGTTGATAGTAAAGTTTATTTTTCTTTTTTAGTGCATGTAAATAAAAGCATTTTTTCTAAAGAGGAATCTAATTTTAATTTATTTTTAATATTTTTTGAGAAATAATATGACATAATGAATTTTTTTTTTATTTTTGTGCTTTCCACATACTGAAAAGCTTAAAATTTGTAAAAAAAGGTTTCACTACTAAAAACGTTATAGAGCAATTCCATATGAAAGCGATCACCTTTTGGACGACCCCTCTCCGATTTTAAAATAAATAGTCTCAATCGATTGCCCAGCAAAAAATAATGTACCTACATATATTTTTTTTTTTTTTTATAGTGACTGGTTTAGTGGTGGTGTACACCACTGTCATGTGACAAAATTGAAGAATTCTTCATAAGGGACCTCATTGAAAGTTGTTTAAAAAAAACTACTAAAGCGATCGCAACGAGTGATAGCTCGTTGGAAAGGTATTGAATCAGGCTTTAATTGAAAAATAAAATTTTCCTAATTTTTCTTAGAAATTTACCTTTAAATTTTCCCATGAAAATTAAATTTTCCGATTTTCCACAGAAGCTGCTTAATTTTCCGGCTAATTTTTTTTTTTGGATTCCTCATAATTTTTGCTTTAAGAATCAGCAATAAAAAAATGGACCCCGACTCCTTGTTTGGACAGGAGAAGAGCATTTAAGAGACCACCTTGTTAAAAATACATTTTAAAAATTATTTTACAGTTAAAAATACATTTATGAAGAAAAAATCTTTCTTATTTTGCTGCTTATACTTAATTACAATATTTATTAAAAATTTCAATTGTCTTGGCATCATTATAAAATTAAAGTAACTTTAAATTTAGCACGTCGGCAGACGAAGAGTACCGCTTTACATTAATTGACATATCAGAAATATTTGGTATGAAGCAATGAAACTTTTGCGTTCCAGTTATAGTTTTGACATTATTATATCTGTTTTAAATTCGTCGCTCCATGGCATCGTGTTCTTTTTGAGTGCATACAACTGTGTTAATGGCAATTTCCTTGCTTTTAATCCACGAAAACAAATGTTGTACATTTAAGATCTGGTCAGTATATGGCCTTTGCAAACTTGCCTTAGTCGCCATGCGTTTTAGGGTTCCCCCTAACGCATCGCATGGGCCCTTACCGTGGGACGTCGCGAAAAAGTGCCACTCGACCTTGCAGTTTTGTTCTTCTTCAATTATGCAAAGATTGTAAAAATTTTTTTTATTCTTGTACTGAGAAGCCGCGCCGTCTGAGAAAAACGTTACTTTGTCGATTGCATCGAATTTTGATCTTAAGAATTCAAACAGTTTCATTTGAAATAAATAAACGGACACATAATTATGAGCTAAACTCTCTGCGACAACAACAAGGCTTACGGTCTGTAGTTCGTTATCTTCGTTTTTAAAATAAATGCAAAAAGGATGCACCGTGCACTGATCGTTTGCCCAGTGATAAGCCTGAATTTCATCCTGAACGAGAAAAGTGTAATTCTCGGCAAAGTCGCTTATCACAATGAATTAATTTTGGGCTAATTTCTCCTTACTTTCCTTTAGAAATTTCGATTGCATCTCGGATATGAAATGGTGCGCCTTCAGTTCATTCAACTTGAATCCGAATTCCTCGATGAATTCCTGAATCTGCTTTACCACGGTCTCAAGGGAACATCTGCCGCTGCTAATTATCCACTGTTTGAAATGCACCTCCTGAATTAACAGCTGTTCAAACTTTTCCGCCAAATATTGCTCTAGCTCGTCAATCTTCGGACAATTGTCGCATTTGGACAGATGACAATTTTCCGTGGGGTATGCGCACAACGACTTCGACAGGAGGTCCCTATATGTTTCAATTTCACCGTGAAATACTTTCAATTTCTTGCATGGAAAGAAAATTAATTTGATGTTTTGATGAAACATGCAAACGCAGACTGAATGCGTTCCGTGCCTGTCTAATGCCAGCACGCATTCTTTTGGTCGTAGGATGGCAAACTTAGAAAATCCCACTTTTTCTGCTGGGTATTTGAACTGATGGTATGCTTCGGATAGATTACATAATAATAATCTGCGCTGCTTGTGTACTTTTTCTCCATCTTCACGTGTGATAACATAGTCACGTGTACCTGGGCAGGCGCGGCTGTTGTCATCATTGCAGTAAAAATCTTGAATCAATTTCACCGTTGCTTCGCTGAGGGTCCTTGAGCCAAATTTCTTGGTGGGAGTCGCCAATATGCCCTTCTGTCGAACTAATTCTTTGCTTCTTCTCGCGATGTAAAAAGATGTTTGAAACTGTTCAGAAATCTTGCGTATATGCCATGATTGAGGCAGCACAGATAAAATGAGATATTTCTCCGGAAAAGTGGTCGCTAAATTGAATTTTCTTTTCAACTGCTCAATCATTTGTTTGCCGTCATCAACGTCATCTGCTTGACTGCATTCGTTATCAGAGCCTTCTTCAAATATTGTCGCGATTGCACTCATAACCTTGCCTTTTTTCACTTTCCTGTATGTTTCACTTCGCAACTTTCTTTTTCTAATAGGCGTTTCACCTAAAGTGGTAATAGCCTCATTCAAAGGACTCAAAGACATATTGACCATCGGAATGTCTGCCTCACTATCAGATGAAACATTTTGTTCACTTGTCATTTCACTCTCGGATTGTGGCTGCATTTGTTTCAATGCATTTGCTTGTTGAGACAAATCGATTTTACACTTGGGGCAAATGAATTCTGCTTCTTCACCGTATTGTATATTTAATTCATTCATGTATCGCTTCGAAACACCAGTTAATTTTAATACTTTTATCTTTTTCGAACGATGTCCACTCTTGTTAAACGGATTGCAGCAAAATTTATTAATTTTACTTTAAATTGTCTTTACAGCTTCACTCTTTACTTTACAAAAAAAAAAAAAAACACTTTAACACTTTCACGTTTAGTATTCAACTGAAATTTGACTCAGAGTGTGTGAAGTATTTATATTTATTTTTTGGTAAAAAATAGGTTAAAAAAAAATAAGCGATATTTGCTTTTCTTTAATAGGAAAATTTGCGTGAACTACTGGTCATAAAATGTTTTTTAAAGAGGGACTTAATTGGTTACTGCCAATAAGCCGACCACAGGTCATAAAATGTTTTGCAAATTTTTTAAATTACCAGGTAATAAATATTTCGCCATATTTATGGAAAATCCGTGTTTTATGACTTGTTTCTGCACGTGTCATTTTAGGCGAAATATTTATTACCTGTTAATTTAAAAAATTTACAAAACATTTTATGACCTGTAGCCTCAGTCGGGTTTGGTGTGCCATTACATGCCACTGCTGCTATTATCCATGGATTTATGGCCGATCTTGTGAAGACAGGCAGACCATATTCACTACAAACTCAACTTGGGGCTCTTAAAAAAAAAATTGATTTTTTCTTCATAAATGTATTTTTAACTGTAAAATAATTTTAAAAATGTATTTTTAACAAGGTGGTCTCTTAAATGCTCTTCTCCTGTCCAAACAAGGAGTCGGGGCCCATTTTTTTATTGCTGATTCTTAAAGCAAAAATTATGAGGAATCAAAAAAAAAAAAAAAAAAAATTAGCCGGAAAATTTAGGAGCTTCTGTGGAAAATCGGAAAATTTAATTTTCATGGGAAAATTTAAAGGTAAATTTCTAAGAAAAATTAGGAAAATTTTATTTTTCAATTAAAGCCTGATTCAATACCTTTCCAACGAGCTATCACTCGTTGCGATCGCTTTAGTAATTTTTTTTTAAACAACTTTCAATGAGGTCCCTTATGAAGAATTCTTCAATTTTGTCACATGACAGTGGTGTACACCACCACTAAACCAGTCACTATAAAAAAAAATATGTAGGTACATTATTTTTTGCTGGGCAATCGATTGGGACTATTTATTTTAAAATCGGAGAGGGGTCGTCCAAAAATTTGCCAATTTTGATCGTTTTCATATGGAATTGCTCTATAATTAAAAAAGTTGTCCGAATTTCCTAGTAGTTACTTATGGACCACTTAAAACTCCTTAAATAATCCGCAGCTTACCAAAGTAAGCAGAGTGTCAGTTTTCAAAGGCCGAAGAAGAAATTAAATTTTTATGACAAATATCAAAAATATCGATGTCGTTTTTCAAAAAGACAAATAACACTGTGCAACAAAAAAAAAAAAAAAAAAACCAGCCTCAACACTTGCAACGTGAAATGAAAGTAGTCTACTAGTAGAGCAAATTTGCCAAAGGGGTTTGAAAAGTTAGCTCGGGCTCCCGAAATATGGGCCCCTAAAGTTTTTGAATTTTTTGAAAAGGCGTTTGGTATAAGTCAAAAAACATACTTAATGTACTTCTGAGCTAAAAAATAATTCCCGAAATATGGGCCCCTAAAGTTTTTGAATTTTTTGAAAAGGCGTTTGGTATAAGTCAAAAAACATACTTAATGTACTTCTGAGCTAAAAAATAATTCCAGATGAATAGAATCGTACAGCGATTCTTTTCTTAGAATTTATTAGCCCTCTAACTCTCATTTTAAGGGGTAATTTTTGTCCTTTTCCCAACTCTTACACAAAAGTATACTAAAGTGTTAAAATGTTCCACGAATACTTTTGGCATCAAATTTCACTAGGGGTCTTTAAAAATCAAAAGTTCGTGCAATTTATCTAAAACGACCTCTAGAAATTTCGGTCATTGACATTTTTGATTTTTTGAAAAGGCGTTTGGCACAAGTCAAAAAAATATACTAAATGTACTTCTGACCTAAAGACTATTTCAGATGTCTTCAGTAGATTTGTATGGCGATTCTTTTCATAGAATATATTAACCCTCTAACACTCATTTTAAGAGGTAATTTTTGTCCTTTTTTAACTTCTACACAAAAACGGCACGTTAGAGCGTTAGAATGTTCTACGAATATTTTCTGCATCAAATTTCCCTAGGGGTCTTCTAAGACCAAAAAATCGTGCAATGTATTTAAAAACACTGAAATTTATTGTTGTGTTTTTATCAAGAATAAAAATTGGGAATTAAGCACGAATAACAAAATCTTTTATATTAAAATTTTGTATTCCCAAAAATTTCTTTGATAAACATTTTTTTTGAGGTTTTACCTCTGTGCGGTGTACGTATGATTAATATAAATAATTCATATAACAAGTATACGTGCAGTAGGGAATAATATACGCCCTACAAGAAATGCATAACCAAAACTAAAAAAAAATTTACTAACACACTTGCAACAATTTTCTTTAAGTTGTTTCAGTCTAACATATACGTTAGAGTGGAACAACTAACATTTCATAAATAAAGCAATTTTTTAATAAATTTTTGTCAAACGCTTGTAAAAATTTGTGAATTGTAAATCAATTAATTTACTTCTAGTATTTGCATAATTTGAATATTAAAGTAGAGCTTAAAAAAATTCCTAGAATGCTAGTGGTAAGGTACAGATGGCGGCTTCAGGGGACGTGGTGGTGGATTCTCTGGAAGCAACAGAGGTCATGTACAAAGTAGTTTTGAAACGAGTGGTCGTCCAACAGGTTAGCGGCCATGCGTTTGGTGTATTTGACCAGGATTATCGTTTAAGATTTGCCGGTGGTAATAAAGGAACAAATAGTGTTATTAAACATCCTGATAACTTTTCAAGTATGTATTTTATTTCTTGGTCACAATTAATTGGTCACACGTACGTTTGCCTCCATTCCCAGACCCATGCAAGACGTGGAACGTCATAAAGCATAGAAATAACGATACGTGGTATATACTTTTCTAATTTCCTATGAATTTGATTATAAATGTTTCAATAAAAAATTTAATTAATATAAAAAAAAATTTATTACGTATTTTATAAAGGTTAGTACTAACCAATACTTACGTTATAAATAACTAGTTAGTGCTAACCAATATTAACGTTAAGACTAACTAGTTAGCGTTAACCACTATTTAGGTTATCATTGACTAATAAAAAGCAGCCGAGTAAGCAGTACAGATATATATTCCGTAGACGAGAGGAATTAATTAGTTAGAAAGAGAGGCAAAATCACATGTACACAATAGTTTCGGTTAGTTTTTTCATTTTGCTCTTAATAAACTAATAGAAACTTTAACCAATATATCAGTCACCACTACCGGTCATATAACGAGTAAAATGACCGGTAGTCTTCTTGTAGGGCGCATACTAAAGCCTAGAGTAGAGTTTGCCAAAAATGTGAAACCGCGGTTTCGGGCTTAATCTCGAGATCGTTTTCTTAGTATTTATATTATATTAACCCATTTAAGCCCAAACAAAAACTACCGGACAAAAAATAAAATATTTTTTATTTTATTATTAAATTCATTAAAAATAAACAAATTTTTTTTTGGAAATTAAAGAGGTGCACCAAAATTGGCACAGTGGTCACTTAAAAAAAAAAAAAATTTTTTTTGATGTTATAGAAATGTCTGAACTTGTAATTTATCGATTATGCAAACATATATTGAATAATGTCAAAAACTTTGTCAAAACCCGCAAATAATGAAGTGTTCCAAAATGGGCACAGCAAGCGCAAAAGGGTTAAGAGAATTTTGAAATACCATTGCGTGCCATTATTCCAGGCTATTATGTTTACAGTTGTTTATATAAAGTACGAGTATTACGTATAATTTGCAATTTCTTTTAGTATAAATATAAGTATATTTAAAGTAAAAGCTTAAACCGAGGTTTTTTGGTCGGTTTCGGTTTTTAGGTATTAAAACCGCGGTTTCGATTTCGGTTAAAACCGAACAGCAATCCCTAGCCTAGAGTACACGGGTTGTCAAAATCCACATTTTTTTTCAAAAACCGTGACAAGAACAGCTGTCTAAATATTTTTGCATTTCTTACCCTTAAACAAATTTGAGGGTAGCACATGTAACATATTTTTTGTTTCGTGGGGTAACACACAGCGGTTTATTGTATATACATATATATATATATATATATATATATATATATATATACAAAATAAAAATATAAAGATGTATTTGCTATTTTCGTTCATTTGCAAAAATATTGCTACCCACTGTATCTAATTCCTTTGAAACCGAAAAGAAAGAAAAATAGACAACCAGTAAAGATAATAACCGAAAACTTAATTAGTTTTGTGTTTAAAGTGTGGCTTTCATCGCGTTGCAAATTTAAAGTTTGTTAACGTTTGTTGCTACTCCTTGCAACTGCGTTTGAGTGTGTGTAGAGAAGTTTTGGAAACATAATAACTGCGGGTGTTTAGATGTCTGTAATTGTTTCTGAGTATTATACATCCTTTGAACAACTTAGCAACAAACAAAAGTTTACGTAGCAAGTACTCAAGCTTAAAATGTTGCACAAATAACAAATTGTGGCAGCATTAGAAGCAGCAGCATTAACTTAACATAATATAAACTGAGACTTGAAGTCAACTTAAATTTTACTATGAGGAGCGCTATTGTTGTTATAAAACAATAGAGTGGAGTGTAAAATACATTTGTAAGGTTTTCAGTTTACAAAGATGTGTATCTTTTCATTAAACCATAAAATGTCTTATGTTGTTGCTTGAATAGCAGGTAAATTAATACAAGCAAATAATAGATGTCGGTTTAAATAAGTGTCTGTTCAGTGTTGCAAGCCTGGAGTTTTTGAAATTGTTATTATTTGAAAAAAAGTCTTGACTTGCTAGATGATATTTCTGTTGCAAATTGGACTTTAACATGCTCATGGTTTAATCAAGTTTAAATTAAAACGTTAGAATATTTTCGTTAGGCACGTCCTTGAGCTGTTTGGCTATGTGTCAAATTAAGCAAAGGTATCTTTGAGTTTGCGAAAACGTTTACGTTGTCGGCCATCCGATCGCCCAACTATTCCTATTCTGGGAAATTTTTGCACTTCTGCCTGCAAATGATTGAATATTTTCTGCTAAGTTCTCATGTATTTATCTGATCAAAATTGAGCATCTTATTACGCTCAAACGCAGAGACTAAATTTGTTTTAATATGGCCAAGAATAACTATTCTTTTTTACGAATTTTCATACATATTATGTTACTTTATAAGGCATGTTTTGGTTGTTAATATCGTTTATATATATGTATGTTTCCAACAAATAATACGGACCGGAAAATTTTAAAAAAGTCGACATTTTTTCCAATTCGAATATGTACTCAGAATTTCTTCTTCACATCAGGTTTTCGAGATATCTCGAAGTTCCAAAAACCCTGCTTTTCGTTATAACCAGTGTTGCCAAAACTTGGTGACAAAAAATTGCTAAATTTACGGAAAAAATGGCTAAAAATGGGCTAAAAGCTTTTTTAAATAAAAACACATTAAAATTCAATAACAAAACAGAAATAATTAATTTAAAGTTGTTTACGATGAAATTTTGAGATCAATTTGTTAAATAAGAATAAACGTAAATTAATATTAAAATAAAATAATATTAAAAAATTAAATCATCGAAAAATTCGATGTCGTTATGGTTCATCTCATAGGAATCTCTCATTAGTTTCAAATAATCATAAGCTTTAAAAATTTTTGAAGGTAAATCATAATCACGACAACATTTACCCAACCTTTTGAGTCCAGATCTACAATAAAAAACAAGTAAGACAGTATTGTCGGTTAAGCCCGACTTTATGATGCCCTTCACCACATTATAACCTTTGTACCAAATTTTATCAAATAATCTCTAAATTGCGACCTGTACTTTGCGCACAAGGTTATCATGGACAGCCAGCAAGCCGGACTACCATCGTTAATTCGACTCAGAAAGTGATTCTGAGTCAATCGGTATACGTAAAGGTGGGCTACGGACCAATATTTTAAGGTGTTACCGACATCAGCACAAACGCATAGTACCCTCTCCACTATTGTGGTGGTGGTATAAATATTGTATTGTTATGGTAAAAATATTTACCTAATTGATAAAATCGAATTAACGGTTACTTAATGTAACCTATTTCTCAAATTACCTTTAACGATGCTTACTTGGCTAAACACCCAGCATTAGACCATGGAAGTGAGAGCAACTTTATAGTCAATTCTGAAATTTCTAAAACAATTTTGTTACCGCCTGCATCCCTTTATTGAAATACTTGCAACCAGAAAGAAACAGCGATGTTTGTGTTGATCCATTTTATAAATTTAATAGTGGAATACTGTTCCTTTATTTTGAAAGATGTCATAGTTTATAGCGATTTTCAACATTTGTAAAAGTTGTGGTGTAAATTAAAGGCGTTTTAATTGTTCAAAATGTTTATTTTACTTTTATAAATTTTTATAATAAAATAAAAAGTATTATTTTAAAAGAAAAACGGCAAAAAAAATTTATGGCTAAACAAGTTGAAAAATGGCTAATGGCTGAACTCATTTTTTAATGGTTAAACAGGGTGAAAAATGGCTAAATCTAGCCACTAAATGGCTAAATTGGCAACACTGGTTATAACTGCGCTAGTTCATCTTACACTCAATTCACATGAGGGCTTTTACGACGTCGTTTTATCTTGATTCCCTTTTAAAGCAACTTCCAAAATCTCTTTGCGTTCATACGATGATTTTTGGTTGCATGTCTTTTTTTTATTTACAGTATGGCCTTGATTACCCGTCATTCGATTAACCGGCAGCTTCAATAAAATGGAAAACAAACATTTTTTTGCACTGATTTAAATTGCCTCTATTATCCGAAATTATAAACAAATTATCTTTTTTTCGTTTAATTTTGAACAATCAAAAGAAATTTAAATAAACGAAAAAAGAGAATATCTTAACGGTGTGGAAGCATGTTCTGCCAAATTTACTTTTTTCCTCATGTTTACATAATAAAACGTTATATATTTACATAAAATAAGAAGCACGCCAAAAAAAATAAATAATCAAGAATTCTGCCGATCCCGTCTATTATCGATAATCGAGGTCTCACTGTATTTTCAACCACACACTTCAAAGTAAGAAAAAGAATAAAACGTAAACAGAAAATGTTAAAAGAGAAATGTAAAAAACGACATGCAAAATACAAAACGAGACATTTTGTTAACCCCTCTTTCTTTTCTACACCGCTCACCAACAAACCAAAAGAGACGTCGACAAAGCGACGTCGTAAAAGCCCTCATCTAAACTGAGTGTTAATTTATAAAACCTGATATGTCAGCTAAAAGTCCTATCAATTGCCTTAAAATTAAAGGTTTAATATCTTGTTCATTCTCTGAGATTTCTTAACATGTGGGCTTATTCTAGTCGATACTGAACGAATCGAAATTAATTTTTCAGTGTTGTAAAGCATTTGTTTGATCTTACACAACACTGAAAAAATAATTTCAATTCGTTCCATATCGACTGTAGTTACTATTATTGTTTGTTGCTTTTACGCCATAACGTGGGAGCATATACTGAAGTAATCATAAATAAATTTGTTTTCATTTGTATGTACAGAAAAAGTTACAATTATTAGACACCAGCAGAATGTAATGCATTTTCTGGCCCGCTACGGCCTTCGTCAGCATTATATTATTATTATCTTTATAAAAACAGAAATCTGTGTTAAAATTGGCTGCGGTTTAGACCTATATAAAATTATTGACGGACAATCATAAAGTTTAATGCTTTTGTTTTTTTTTTGGCAATTTTAAATAGCTTGAGTTAAATATCATGATTCGTAACAGTTTAAGCTAAACTTAAATGATTTTCAGTAGGGGAATTAATATTGGAGCCGTGGTAAGCTATGAAACAATCATCCCAAAATTCTGCAGAGTGATTTCTGGTATTAAAAAACATAACTTTCAATACAGCGGAGCAATTATTTTTTGCGTTTGCAGTGAATTTCAGAAGGTTGCTAAAATGGGATCTAAGGTAGATTATGGACCGTATATCACAAAATTGCATAACATTTTTTGTTAGCCACATGAAGCTAGGATTGAAGAATGTTTTCCGCAATATCTATATCTGCTACGGTTTTAAGCGTATTAAATTATTTTACCAGAATGGGCTTTATATGGGGCCTAGGGTAAATTATGGACCGATCTTCACGAAATTTCACAGTGTCATTTCTTGTTCTAAAAAACTGTGATGTACCAAATTTTGGGATGGTAGCATTATTTTTTACGGTTTTTAGGCGTACCAAACTGTTTTCCGGAAGTAGGGTTTATATGAGGCCAATGGTAAATTATGGACCGATCTTCACGAAACCTTACAGTGTCATGTCTGGTCCTATTCAACTGTGACGTGGCAAAATTTGTTATGATAGCGTTATGTTTTACGGTTTTAGGCGTACTAAACTGTTTTCCGGAAGAAGGGTTTATATGGGCGCTAGGGTAAATTATTGACGGATCTTCACGAAATTTTACAGTGTCATTTCTAGTACTATTTAACTGTGACGTTCTAAAATTTGTTATAATAGCATTGTTAATTAGGATTTTAGGCGTACTATAAATTTTTCCGGGAGTAGGGCTTATATGGGGCATAGGGAAAATTATAGACGGATCTTCACGAAATTTTACAACATGATCTACAGTTGAATAAAACGAATTTTTGCAAAATCTTATATCATTCTGTGTATTTTTCCACCATTTATTTTAGTTTTTGTTACAAAATTATCAATTTTTTTTAGGTGGTGGTTCCACATTTTGATTCATAGCTCTGATCCTATTGAACCGATTTTGCTGGATTTCAATCCCAAACTGCTTAGGATAACTACAAGCAATTTGACACCAAGTTTGTTTATTTCTTTTGAGTTTTTCGAAAGTGAGCGTGTTTTCAACAGACGGACAGACGTACAGACAGACGGACATGGCTAAATCGACTTAGAATTACTCAAGGACCCAGAATATATATACTTTATGGGGTCTTAGATGAATAATAAAAAAGTTTCACACGGAATGACAAACTTAGTATACCCTCTTCACAACTACACAGAGAAAACAGATTCGTGATCACAACCGAATTTGGCGCCAATCGAATTTCGTCGGTTGCATGTACTATCACACAATTCGGTTAGAATTACGAAAAATTTCGATGCCTTTAATAATATTTTTGATAGCAATATTTGAATTTTAGTACACTATCAGTCATAACAACAGATATCGTTAGTTCTAAGTATGATTATTAGAAACAAAATTGTGCTCATACCCGAATATATGATAGCTGCAACTGAATTAACACATAATTGGTATTCATAACAAGAGATTTGATTGTCGTTATCAACATATTTTTTTTAACCGGTTGCATAAACCTCTTTTCCGATATATTAGATAGAAAATCAAAATAATTCCAATAAACTTAATTTTTTAAGGTATATTTATTTTAAGTATGTATTTTTATTTATAGTTTTTACATTATTTAATTTTATTCAAACACATACATACAGCTTTCCCCATCATCCAACGGATTTTCAAAGGTACAGATGAACACTTAATGTACCAACAAAAACAATCTTTGGCTGCAATTCCTTTCATCAATGTCGTCTTGTTCCAGTGTCTGAAGTAAAACAGAATCATTAAGGTGTGCATTCACAATACGAACAGTGATGGAAGTTGTAAATTATTATTAAGATCACTAAAAAACTGAGCGATTTTCATATAATGTATGTATAACATATTTATTTGACCAATGTACACGCGGAGCAAAATATAAACAATACGTACATATGTATGTATGTCTAAGCTATTACCCAGCTAGCATAGGATGTTTGTAAGACGATAGTGTTTAATATTCAACTCCTAAAAGAATCTTCATATTTGTTTGACCAATGTACACGCGAAGCAAAATATAAACAATATGTTCATACTCCTAAAAGAATATTCTAATGATTATCTGACGAGTTACAATAATAAAAACGTTAAAATTGTTTATTTATTATTTTTTTATACATTTTCTGACACGCTTGTCTTTTCATCTTAAATGAACCTTTAGCGACTCTCCTCATTAGTCATGTAACAATAACCGAGCTACCTAAAAATGAGCGTTTTTAAAACATGAAAATTTACTTATTGTCAATACAATTTTATTAAAAAAAACCCGACGTAAGGATCTGCCAAATAAGATTTTCCAACAGGATGGCGTTTGATTCCTGATCTTAAGGTTTCTTTCGTATAAATTGTATGAAAGTTAATAGTTTCTTCATTAAAAGAAGCTTGATGCTCTTGTTTAGGTGGCTCAGTTATTCTAAGCATTCCACGAGTTGTAAGGGCATTCCTACATGAGTCTCATAAGATTCTTGATGTGCTTTCTAAAAGACTCATTAGATAATCTTAACACAAATCTCAAACGAATCCGTCTACGATTAATATAAGCGTCTCTAGCTGTGTTGTAGAAGTAACTCACAGAGGAATCAGCTTGTGTTACAAATTTTCCCGTGCGAGCAATCTTCTTCGATTAAAAATTGCGCTCGTCGACGATCAAAAACGCTCTTCATGAGATTTCCAGTAGATTCTTTCGATTAAAAATGCTAGCTGGGTACATACTTATGTATATATGTATGTATGCATGTTTGTATTTTACCCGACTAGTACATACACACATGTCAAATGTAGACCATAAGGGGCAAGGACTAGTCCAAAGGTAACCCCAATTAATAGAAAAAAACATGGTATATTTAACATAACGATGTCCTAGGTCAGGACCATATAACCCAGCTTGCATTACAAAGGAGTAGTCTTAAAACTACTCCATGATATACTCCAGAGGATTAGCTTTGAAATCGTTTCAAAACGAAAACATTTCGCTAAAAAACGAAGACATGTCATTTCACTGCAAACTCTTTTTAACAAGTACAGGGTCCAAACTTGCATTACATTGGACTAGCTCAGGATCAAGTAGTCCAATTTAATATGCAGGGCATAAAGAAAATACATTAGGGCGGGTCGATTTGTATGGATGAAAAAAAATTAAAAATCGTATAGCAAAAACGTAATCTACATAAAATTCTATGAAAATTTTCCGAAGAAACCATGGGATTAAAATAAAATCCTAATCCGCGCCTCTCGACTTGAAAATTTTTTACTTGGGTGAAAATTTTACTTATAAGAATACGTAAATTACTTACCCCTATTTATAAAGTTTTTGCACACTTTCCGATTTTGACCGCAAAGATATTTTTTAAATTAAAAATTTATTTTAAACTATCTAATATTTTGACAGAAAATTTAGTAAGCAATTGGGGCTTTTAACTAGTTTTTGGTTGTGAATTCCGAATGATTATATTTTCATTTGTTGTAATCGAATTGAAACTATTCCAACAATCAATAATTAGCTGCAATAAATGAATTAACATTTATATTACAAAATTTATTGACGAAAGCAAATTATTAATTGCAATGACCAATATTCAGTATTGCCCTGTATTTAATTCGATTGTGATTCTAACCATTTGTACTAATTGTTATAATTACATTAAATTAGTTATCATAACTAATAAAAGAATTGAAGGAATCATATTTCAGTACGAATAACGTTTTAATAATCAAGAGAATTAAAAATCAGTTAGAACTATACATTTTTAATAGTTGCAATAAAATATTATGTTACTTGATCAATATTTTATTACTGCAACCGTTTCCCAACCAATTTGTTTTCTGTGTGTAATTGTATTGGAGGGTATAAAAAGGTTTTTCAATAAAAATAGACCAAGTTGGCTTATTAGTTATTCCATCGAGCCCCAAGCAAAAGTCTTTTTAGAAAAATGGATCAATAATGTATGACAAGCGAATTCTAGTTGTGTTGCCAGTTGCCGAAGATATATTACAGAAGGCAACTGATATTGATTTATTTTGCCAAAATTTTGGATGTTATATTATATATTTCTTTTTTATCAAAAAGTAATTTCAATTTTTGGGAATACAAAATTTTAATTTCAAAAGATTTTGTTATTCGTGCTTAATTCCCAGTTTTTATTATTGATAAAAACACTTGAAATTTATTGTTGATGGGATAAGCTATTCCTATGCATTTCACTGGTTGCTTAGGCCAGATCATCAGGAAACTTCATCCATAAAGGTTTTAGACAAACTAAAGATATTAAACCAAATAAAACTGTTAAACGTATAAGAATTATAGCAACAGTTATACTTGTAACAATATCAAAGTTTAAACAAAACACATCAACAATAAACAACAGTGGGTTCATCTCATCTTACATTTCCCCACTACAATTAGTTGAAATTCTCTCAACATTAATTGTAGTTGTAAGTAGGTTAAGAAAAACAAAATGAAAAAAACAACAACTTACAAAAGATGTTGTCAATTAAGTGTTTTTTAGGCCGTGCACTGCCTGTTTATTATCAAAAAGTAATTTCAATTTTTGGGAATACAAAATTTTTAATTTCAAAAGATTTTGTTATTCGTGCTTAATTCCCAGTTTTTATTATTGATAAAAACACTTGAAATTTATTGTTGATGGGATAAGCTATTCCTATGCATTTCACTGGTTGCTTAGGCCAGATCATCAGGAAACTTCATCCATAAAGGTTTTAGACAAACTAAAGATATTAAACCAAATAAAACTGTTAAACGTATAAGAATTATAGCAACAGTTCTACTTGTAACAATATCAAAGTTTAAACAAAACACATCAACAATAAACAACAGTGGGTTCATCTCATCTTACATTTCCCCACTACAATTAGTTCTTTTTTAGGTTAACAAAGTTAACCATGGGACAACAGTTTGACTTACTTCATTGTTACCAAATAAAATATATTAAAATCTACCGATCTGTTAAAATGCTAATTGACAAATTTTGGCTTACCTAATGGATACTTTTATCTCAATTGCGTTGCCAGTTGAAAACGCAGCTGATTGCGGCCATATGCGAATGAGATAAAGCAACTTAATTTGGTATTTATACTGCCTTAAGATGAAGAGAGCTTGGACTTAGACCAAACCGGTTCATTATTAAGACCTAGTGCCCATACAATTGCCCTTTTTAAAGTGGGCATAATCGGTAAATTATTTCACAAGAGGTGTTTTGTTTTTTGAAAGTAAAACAAAGCATATTCCATTAAACATGAATATGCATTTAGCTTTATTATCTCAAAAATTTCAATAATTTCTGGCACATGACCTCTGAGATTGCACCTTAAAAAGGCTATCCTGCGAGTCAAATTTTGCAGCTTTTTTTGAACATACCAGGCCAATAGTGCGACGAAATTATTTATCTATGCCGATTTATCAGCAAACGCCTTCTGCATGTACCTAAGCCGCACCAAAAATACATTTTTTTTGATGTAATGGAGTCTCAATTTGGGGTTTCCACAAAGGTGCACTTAGTGCGGAAAGTTTTCTGAATGTCATTCACTTGGGAGTGACCAGAAACGATTCCTTTGTCTGACTATCCAAGCAGCTCACTACTTCCGGTTTTATACTTAGTATTTCCCGGGTATTGGCTTTTCAGATTCCCCTGATAGCTAGCTAATGTGAGAAGGCGCTCAGTCATGTAGCCTGAATGGTTACAGTATATCTTAACGTCTCAGGCAAGTAGGTAAATAATCATGAATATTTACCGAAGAATGACTGCTTCGTGGATATGGTGATTTAATCCAAGTCCGCTGTCTGCCTGGAGGCGATACTGGCAGCCTCAGCTCCAGGTTCGGATGCTTTAGTCCAATCAGCTACTCATCTTACATTTTGAAGATAACAGAAACCACAACAAATGTATTACCTTATGGCTTGTTACGAAAGAAATTAGCAAAATCGCTTAAGATGTTTTGACGATAAAAATCAGGTTTAACCTCCAGTTGATTTTCAACCTATTCACCAACGCACGACGCAATTGCTGGTACGCTGGCTTTAATTCTTGCACTAGTTGATTTCTTATGTGGATGCACCAAGATCTTTCCTGAAACATTTTCGAAGTAGTGGACGCGCAGAGACCGAGTAGTTACGAACCGCGTCGGAGCGAAAAAACGAGTTTTCTCTTACAGTCTAGTCTACAGCGGCTATGGCTTTTCCTGTATGCATGGTACGGGCTCGATTTGGATGTAAATTTAAAAAAATTTTAGGTCGTTTTATGTAAAACTTATATTTTTAAGTTATGACGATGTTGCAGCAAATGAGTGATGTATTAAAATTTAAAAATTTGAAAATATAATCAATCTCACCTACAATTACAACTTAAATTTCTGAATAACAATTACAAAACCATTTTTTTATATATAAAAGTTTTAACCATAAAAATTTATCTTTATGTTTCATGTTATTGCACCAAGCTCTAAACCATTTTATTCACCTTCTTATCTTAAAGATTTGAAAATAAGCATAATAATGTATTATGCTTATTACACGCAATATTTGTTCAATACAACAACAGCGACAATAAATCTATTTGCATTGTTCGGTTACGTGAAAGTTCTTAAGTGTATGGAAGTGTGTGCGTGTATGTTTTGTAATAGAAAATAATGTCTCTTTCCATTTTCTCTTCAAAACTTGTGGAAAACTATAAAGTTGGAATAAATTTTACTTTAAAAATTATGACTTTTAGCTTTATAAACGATGACTGGTGCTTTGCAAATTATTGTTCATTCATTAGAACATAAAAATGGTTTAAAAGAAAAAGAAAAAACAACTTTAAATGAGTTTACTTTTGTAGAGTAAGTGTTTTACAAGAAATATGTTAAACTATTTTTTACATACACATACCCACACATTTATATACCCCCTTTTTCAAGCGTTTATACACAAATACATTTGTAAGCTTAAATCATTAAATATGCAAAAAAAAAACAAAAAAAAAAAACACATGTTTGTGTGTAAAAGAAGTGCAAATGAATTGCATTTTTGTGTGTGTATGCATGTTTATGAATGTATGGGTCTGCATAACTTTATTGTATGGCATTTCCAATTGTAACTTTGTGCAAACCACAATTTCCGTATTGGAGTTTTACGCAACAATGTCCTGTTCCCGAACATTTATTCTTCCATTCACACATACGTTTTGTAGCATTTATACACTTGTTTATTTCGCCTGGATGTATATGTGTGTGTGTGTTGATTTTTTGTGGAAAATTTTCATTTATTTCGTTTTTTTTTTGTTTGCTGTACAATGTTCTAGTGACAGCAACTGAATGAACGTACAAATGTACAACACACATGTTAAAGACATGTGTTGAATATTATAGTGAGTTTTTAAGCAGACTGTAGATTTAAATGAATGCATTTTACCGCGAATTAAGGAGCGTTTTTTTAAGAGACCTGAAATATTTAAGATAAATTCTTAAAAAAAAAAAATTTTAAAAGAAAGTGATTTTAATCTGATAAAAGAAAGGAAATTAGCCGGCAAATTACCAACATAAGCTAAATTCCTCAAAGCTAAATTTCCACAGGACTCCAAAGAGAATTGTGCCATTATGTCGGAGTTTTCTCCGCTTCCACATCAAGAACCATTGAAAATTTAACTGAACTGAGCAGAAGGGATGGATCAATGATGATTTCTTTTAAAAACTTTGTTTTTTTAATATTTTCAAAGGACTTGCTCAAAGAAAAAAAAAACAAAAAATTAGTTTTTCTTAAGGAGGAAAATTGCACTAACGTCGATATTGTAATGGAGGTACGATATGCGATAAACTTATAAAGTTAGATTGTGTATTAAACAATATTTGTTTAGAAAAAGTACAAAAAATTAATTCAATTTTGCTGCCTTATTAGCCCGAATTTCAAAAAAAGTACCAAAACATATTCAATATCAATTAAAATGGATAATCATTCAGGAAAGCAAATTTCGATCTACCAAATGTTAAAATACAATTTGGTTTAAGGATTGATGCTTGACTAGTGACGTCAGCAGTCGTCGATGGCTGCGAGTGTAAGACGGCAAATCCATCTGAGGAGATCGAGTGGTTGCGATCGAAACATGTCATGGTAACCTGCCGGCCAGGGTTCGAGCCCGAGCCACGTCAAGAATGAAAGATTATCAATAACAATTTTAATAAAATTTTCATGTTGTAAAATTCTTTTCTTCACAAAAATAATTTAATAAAATTAAATTTCATGAACTTAAGCCTAATTAAAAAATATTAAAAAAAATTTGGATTAAAAACCATAAATAGTTCAACAAAATAACCACAATACTAATTATATTCAATATGTTTTTTTTTAGAAGAGAAAAATTCGATTTGTATTGTATTCCTATCTTAAATACTTAAGACGGTAATTTTGGTGAAAAAGGACCATAATTAGATATTTACCCGTTTTACCCTTAAAAATTAGAATTAAAATAAAATTTTCAATACGTGTCCGCTTATGCTTTGACGCCATTCATATGCTTTTTGAATTTTGAAAACTTGAAAAAATAATTGTTTAGAGGAAAATCGGTTAAAATTTGTTGACTTGTTAGTCCGAATATTAAAAAAGTACCAAAACTAGAGTTTCTACGCTGGAAAGAATTCCCGGGAATCCCGGGACATTATTTTTAAATAAATCCTGGGAAATTTTTTCCGGGAATTTTCAAATAAAATTTTTGGAAATTTTATGCTCCTATTGCGGTTCTCCACTTTTGTAACAGTTTAGTTGTCTTTGATAAATTCACATTGCCATTCTCAACTCAACTGGCGGTTGGCTATTCAGTTGAGTATCTGTTTTTTGGTCGACAAAAATATAAAATACACACAACTGCTAAAAAGCAGTTGTGTTATTGGCAGTTAAACTTTATTTTTTTTTAATTCGGTGCAAATCGAAAACAAAGTGGAGAAATCGTATGTATAAATTTTTGTAATAACTTTTTCGGTTATTTTTAAAAAAAATTTTATTAGTTTGAAAATAAAAACGAAAGCTCAATTTAAGCGGCTCGTTCAGCTTATTTAGAAAACCTCAGAAATTGTTCGCGGAAAACACCAGTGTTTGGTATGATGAAAAATTCATGTAAGGAGTTATGGGAAGAGTTTATAGTGGAGTTAAATAGTTCGGGACTTATTCTTAATTTTGAACTATGTAATTATGTATAATATAAAAAGAAGTGTACACTTTGATGTCACTACTAACTGCAAAAACGGGTAGACCGATTTCAACAAAAACGTTGGGATACGTTGGAGATAGTCTGCAGATGGTTTATGTAAAGTTTGCATGAAATCGGCACAGTGGTTCCGGAGATATGGCATTTAGAATTTCCTATATATTCCCATACAAATATCAACAAAATGCCCTTCATTTTGAACTTCTTTGAAACGGCTTGACTGATTTTTATGAAATTTTGTATGTGTTTTTGTTAGGTCGTATAGTATATTTTTTATCGCTAGAGGGCGCAAAATATGGCATACGCTCCCGCTCCCTATATCATATTAGCTAATCAACCTGTGTTCTTAAAATTTGGCATGCAGGCACTGTAACATCTGAAAGAAAATAGGGAATAGGGCGTGAAATAGGACAAGAGGAGCAAAAGCTCCCCCTTCCTATATCTGCTTAACAAATCGATCGATTTTCTTGAAATTTTTCAGGAGAATAGTGTAACATCTGAAAAGAACTATAGCCTTTTATTACACTATGGAACATTTTTGGGATTATTGTCTGGGGGGTGAGAAATTCCAAGTCAGGGTGATGGTACTAGGTCAGTATAGTAAAAGCCTCAAAGGGTTTGGCGTTCGTATGTGTCAGTTTTTTATGACATTTTAAATTTTTTCCTTATCTTGATGTTTTTTTGTTTAACATAACTCGAGAACCACTTGTCCGATTTTGCTAAAACAAACTCAAAAAAATTGTGTCCTCTTTTCCCTACGGTTGAAATTTTCCGAAAAAAAATCCCTAGAAAAGGGGAAATCCCCTACTGTTGGCATCACTGAATGTGGGTGTATTCTTTCAAATAACAAACAAAAGTCCGACGATTTTCACCGATCGCTTAAAAAAAAGTCACAAAAATTGCAGTGCAGGTTTGTGATAAAATCTGCTGCATACATCCAGGCTTGAAAATTTTTTTTGCACTTATCAATTATAATTCTCCACAAATTTATTTTTACCGGCAAAACTGTTGATTATAAAGAAAAACGTTATATGAACGGATTAAAGAAATTGTAATTCTTAATTTTTTTGAGTTTGTTTTAGCAAAATCGGACAAGTGGTTCTCGAGTTATGTTAAACAAAAAAACATGAAGATAAGGAAAAAATTTAAAATGTCATAAAAAAAAACTGACACATACGAACGCCAAACCCTTTGAGGGTTTTACTATACTGACCTAGTACCATCACCCTGACTTGGAATTTCTCACCCCCCAGATTGGCTGTTGTACTGTGTTATTTATGACGTGAAATAGGGCAATAGAGGTAAACGCTCCCCCTCCCCAATCTTTTAAACTAATGAACAGATTTTCTTAAAATTTAGCATGCAGACACTGTAACATCTGAAAGGAAATAGGGAATAGGATGTGAAATAGGGCAAGAAGGGTAAAAGCTCCCCCTCCCAATATCTTCTTGAAATTTCGCAGGCAAATAGTGTTACAGCTGGAAAGTACTATAGCCTATAGTTTTTATTATTTAGGGCGTGAAGCACACGCAGAGAAAAAATATGGTTGGGCATGGTTACGGCAACAACACTATGTTTAATGTAACAATATATTGTTGTCGTACACAAAAAATTGTTATTTTTATTTAATATCAACAATATTATAGTTACTGTAAACATATCAATGTTTATCGCAATTATGAATTTGAGTATTGTTGACCGAAAAATAATTATTTTTCTAACAACTTTATTATGATAACTTTCTAAACATATTATATTTCTCACAACCATATCATGATATTTAATAGCCATAACATGATAACTTTCTATACATTTATCATATTATGTTAAAGATGCAATCAAACTTTTTTTTTACTCTAATCATATTATGTTAGCGCCATTTGTAAAATAATTTTGAAGAAGTTGTGTCGTTTTTTTTTATTTGTGAGCGGTTAAACAATTAAAACATTAAATTCCATAAAAAAAATAAGTTTAAATAAATTAAAAAATTAAAATATTAGCGGGTTCATTCAAGTATTAGTGATGTACAAGTGCAAATGCAAAATATCATAGTTTTTTTGTAAAATCCAACAACAAAACACACAGAGATTTCGTTATATTTTATAAAAGTGCTACGATATTTCTGTGGTTTTAATGGGCAACCGCGTATTTCTTAAACCAAATTGTTCAGGAAAGCCGAAAACCCATTCTAGATCAAACTATTGGCTAGGTATTGCACATTTTAAACTTTGTCATTACGTTAAAAAATCGGAATTGAACCATCTTTTTTCAAAAAAAATGTAAAGAGCGTTCAAAATTAGGCAATATGGCATCAACATCTTAAAATCGAAAAAATGGACACACGCGGTTGCCCATGAAAACCACAGATTTTTCATTTGCTCTTTTGCAAGCCTTATACTGAACTCCGCTATTTGATTAACATTAAGAAAAATTGTAAAAAGCCACAAAATAAAAAATCGATGCAAAAATATTTTAATTTATTTTGTATTTTTATGACAGCTATGAAAGGTGATGTATCATAATATGATTGCTTCTAAATTTATTATGATTAACTTTACGATAATATGATTACTTCTTAGCTTATTATGATTAACATGACAATAATATGATTAATTTCTTATCTTATTATGATTAACCTGACAATAATTTGATTACTTCTTAACTTAGTATGCTTAACAGAATAATAATATGATTAAGGGAAAAATATTATGATGTAATAGTACGAGTATATTTAGTCATAATATGATTCAATAATAATCTTAATATGGTGACTACAATCATAGTTCTTATCATAATATGTTGCTCTTAGAATATGTTTACCACAACTATGTTTTTTCTTTGCGTGCAGGAGAGGAAAAAGCTCTCTTTCCTTCTTCTTAACTAATCAACCGGTTTTCTTAAAATTTGGCATGCAGACACTGTAACATCTGAAAGAAATAAGTTATATGGCAAACAACGTATTTGGTGTTGAAAATATTCCACCATCAAGTGATAAAATTGTTTGCTAAAACTAAAATTAATTTGACCAAGTTGCTAGTAATAATAACTACTAAATATTAATAAGTTTTAATAATTCGTGATCTCAAAAAAAAAAAAAAAAAAAAAAAATAATTTATATTACTTGGTGGCCACACGATCAAGTTTTGCCTTTCAATTCCTTTCAATTTGCAATACACTCTCAGTTTTTTACTAACACACTCACACTTTTTAAATTGACCACGAGATGGTTTTCAATTTAACCTCTCCATTTGTTTGGCAATTTACTTTCAATTTAACAGCTGAGTACAAATTTGTCTCTGTTGTTGTTAACATCTGGGAAGTAAATTGCTTACAAATTGAGTGCAGCCTACGTCACAGCTTTCAATTTATGTCAATTTTGACAAGCAGTATATGTAAAAGACTATCAAGAACAACTTGAACGTGTGGCCGCAGGGTTATATCTATATATCAGTGTTGCCAGTGGGTTTTTCGAAAAAATACCTACACATGCTAAAAAAAATCCGATTCTTCCCTACACGTGAAAAAAGTTTCCCCTACAAAAATCCCTATGCATTATTGTTATTAAAATAGAAGAAAAAACATTAGTAAAAATAATATATATTTTGTTCAAAAATGTATATTAAAGCTTTGACAAAAAATAAGTACAAAACTTAAAAAAATAATACATATCGCACTTGTTCAACAATACAATTTTTAATTTAATATGACAGGCATATGAAAAAGTACTTTTAGGCCAACCGTTTCTTTACCAAAAGGTAGACAAAATAGCTCGATATTTTTACAGTGGGTTGGTATGAATAATTCCAGTAGATGTTTTCCAAAAAGTGAAAAACTAAAAATGTTGAGTTAACAGTATTGTTGAATAGGTGCGATATGTATGTACTTTTAAAAATTGAATTAAGCGAAATCGATTTTAGTTAAAAGACAAGTTTTCAACCGTTTTGGAGAAAAAAAATATCACTAACAAAACGTTTTTTCTGTATTTATTTTATATATAATGCGATATGACGAAAAATCCCTACATTTTGGTGATTATAAAAAATCTGTCCGATTTTCCCTACGCTGTCCGATATTCCTACGCTTTAGTATCTAAAATACCTACATGTAGAGATTTTTCCCTACTTCTGGCAACACTGCTACATATACATATAAAAGTGTTGCGTGAGTGACTCACTGACCCTAGAAACTTGAAATTTGGACTAGCGATTGGTTACTCCCCAAATCGATTCACTAAGACGAGATTTAACGAAATTCGAATGTTTAGAGGGTAAAAACGGGAAAATTCGGTAACGTTATATCTCCAAAACTAAAAGAGATGCAAAAAAGGTAATACTTATCGTTGTTCTTTAGAAAAATAAGCGGACAGGTATCTGGTTCTTTTTTGAAATTCGGCCCTATTAGAGAGTAAACGGGTAAAATCTGAATTTTAGTACTTTTTTGCCATCTTTTGTACCAATAAACATAGAAACAAAGTTAATACCACATTCGAAACTTATCAAAAAAATACGTATAGTAATTTGGTACTTTTTCGAAATTCGAACATTTAAGGGGTGAAAATCGTAACTATTTTTGGTCCTTTTTTAAAAACATTTTCCTCCATTCATTGACTTATTCGTACTAAATATAGCACATAAAAAAGGAAATAAAAATTTGAAATTTTTCTTTAGCTTTTGATTCTACTAAAGTACCGGGTTAATGCTAGAATTTAAACAAGTTTAAACCTAGAAAACTAAACATTGCTATAAAAATATGTCCACGAAGAAAAAAGGAGACGCTAACGAAGTAGCGGGTGTATGCTATATGCTAGTTAATAAAGCTAATTTTTTTGGACTGTTGTAAAAACTTTTGTCTTGAACTCATTTAATGAAATCATTGTTTTATTCAAAGAATCCCGGGATAAATATTTTTTTTGTTTCGTTTCCCGGGAACAGAAAAAGTCCGGGATATTAGCCAAAACATATTCAATATGTGTTTAAGAAGAGAACAATTCGATTTTAATTTTATTCCTATTTTAAATACTTTGGAAGATAATTTAGATGAAAAAACAAAATCCCAAAATTACATATTTTTACCCGTTTTGCCTTTTAAAAGTACAGTTAACAAAAAAGAATTAATAAAGTGACAGCTTATTTTTCTAGGGCATTTATATGTTTTTTTTTAAATTTGAATCGGTCTGTCTTAGTCGTTTCTGACCTTTTAGGGATTGAATTTCAAAAACTTGATACCTGTGTAGCAAATTTCAAGTCTCTAGATTTAGCCGTTCGGGCGGGGCGTTGATAAGTTATGACATATTTAGCACCGTGATCCACCATGTTCTTTATCTGTATAATTTATAATTCAATTATAATACAAGCAAGCCCTTAGCTACAACCTGTAGTTTGTTTTATCTAAATAGGACTGACAGTTTAGAATTATTTATGAATATTTTTTTGCCATTTACGCTACATTGCATTGTAATTAAAATTGTGATGATAAGAACTTAATATATACATTGTATATTTAAAATATTTTCTGCTTCTATAAAGTTTATAATTAAGTGGTTTCAAACCATTTTCCAAGTGTCCATAACAGCCAGGATGGGTTTACCTCTAGATGCGAAAATTCAGCTACTTACAGCTCTGTTGCAAATTTATACAAAACGTGAATAATAAAATGAAAGAGTTTAAAATATTTGTTAAAAGTGTATGTGCATTCTGTACACATTAAATCACATACATTAAAAAAAAAAACAAAGAAGAAATATCCAAAGAAAAAAAAGCGAAAAAAAGCATTAAAAATTATACCAGAAAAATAAACCAACTAAATGCACATAATGAAACTAACGACAGCCATGTCGTATGAATTCGTACTTGTGAACATTAGAAAATTTAAAAGAAGGCAAAAAACAGCAACAACAACATTAAATTCTAACAACTAAACGCAAAATGTGGCACTCAATGACACCTGCTGGAGATGTTGTTGCATTGCCACGACTTTTGAATGGTTTTGGTGCGAATGAAAATGCAACATACAAATGTCGGTTTGTGTGTGAATGTTGTATAAGTGTGTTTGTTATATAAAGGCAACAGCCAACAAAAACCGCAAGCTTAGTTGGCAGGAAAGAAGCGACAACCAAAAGTGAATCACGGAAATTGTTTTAGTTGCAATTCAACAAGAGTTTTACGTGCCGCATGTTAAACTCACTTACAAACACACACAAATATATTATATGCAACTAACTGTTTTAACAACAGCACATCAGAGTTGTATGGTCTTTTAGAGTTTTACCATTTTTTTTTGTTTTGATCGACAATTATTTTAGGGGGTGATTTTAATTTGGTTGAAGGATTTGTAACCATTTTACAACTCACCACATCCAAATAATTGTCATAGATACTTTAGCCGATAAAGTCTACGTCCCAATGGCATTCCAAGCCGAACTTGCCATATGCTTTTGTTTGTCCGGTGAAATTATAAAAGAAGGGACAAAAATCCTAGTGCAAAGGAATGGCCGAAATCGGGTCATTATTCCAATTAGTCCAATATATAAATGTTCCATGAGAATAAGAATATTGGTGCTATGGGGAGACGAAGATTGGACACAGCACTCTTACCTGTTCATATTTTAGTTTAATTTCTTCTGTGATTTTTAAATCCACTGTTTATAATAAACACAGGAGAAGGAGTAAATTCTATTCACACGGGCATTCATGTAAACAACGTCGGCAACAATCTAAGACAAATAACTAAATATTCCTATAAGTAGGCATAACTTTTTTTTATTATATATGTCAGTACGAATCAAGGATGGAAATCATCGTACAATTGTGTTTTTTTTTTGTACACTTTGGATTTTGTTTGCACCGTGGTACTACCGCGGCTTACTTGGTACTTTTTAAACAGCTCAACGTTTCTCTAAATGACAACATTATTTATGTTTTTTTCTCTTTAATTTTTTGTCCATATTTTTAAGTCTCAACTTTTTTGTTTTTGTTGCAACGTGGTTGTCATAGGTATTTTGTCAACTACATGCGCTAAAATGTTCTTTAATTGCAAGATTCGCTAACACCGGTTAGCAACTTCACGTATATTATGATATTATGTGGTGTAAAAGACTAAAATTAATAACTTTTGGAAAACACACACAGTAGCTTTTTTTTTAAATTTAAAATTGTATTTTTTTGGAGAACTTACCCAATAAAAAATGGAGCATCCAACGAAGCAGGTTTGTAAGGGAGAAACATAAACGTTTCACTTACCATTGCGCATACAGAAGGCATGAATTTTATATGGCGAGTTCCCACTTTGAAGCAATACATTTTTGACACATAAAGCGCATTATTCAGCGCATATAAAAATTGTTGGATGTTACGATAAGCCTTACACACTGAATGTTTTGATACAGTTATTTTTTAGTATTCTCCCTTACAAACCTGCTTCGTAGTAAGGGAATGCCGTAGCACTTGAAATGTTATTTTTTTTTTATAAAAGTTGTTAAGAGTTCTTTCACTTACTTTACTGCATTTCTGTATGTCTTATAGCGTAGCGCATAATTGTGCGCTTATTCTTTTAAATGTACCATTAGTGCTTCGCAAAATGATAAAATTTTTTATTGGGTATCTAAAGGGTGGTTCAATCATAATGCACGATGTTAATTGTGAGTCACACCTTAAAGTCAAGTTTTTTTGCCCAACTTAATTTGACATTTTTTTGTTTCAGTGTTTGAAAAAGAATGTTAAAGCCTTTTACGAAAATGGGCGTTCAATCAAAATGCATTTTGTGAACTTCGTGTCCACAATCTGGAGAATTGTGCTCAAATTTCGGAAAACCGGGTTTGTAAGAAGTGTGAAAGCACTTTTGCATGCTTGCCCAGTTTGTTCTGGCCGGGCGGCGTCATCGGGGCGTACTTCTTCGAAAATGAGGTCAGCCATCCAGTTACTGTGAATGGTGTTCGCTATCGCGAAATGATAATGCACTTCTTGTGGCCTGAAATTAAGGGTATAGAACTGGACAACATGTGATTCCAACAGGATGGTGCCATTTTCCAAACAGCCAACAAAACAATAGGTCTTATGCGCGAGCTATTCAATGGCCGTGTTATCTCACGCCGTGGCGATGTTAATTGGCCACCACGGTCATGTTATTTGACACCGTTGGACTTTTTTCTTTGGGGATATTTAAAAGAGAAAGTGAACGTTAATAAGTTAAGAATAATTTATGAGCTAAAAGATGAGATAATTCGGCACATTAGCGACATTGAACCTCAATTATGTCTCAGATTTATTGGAAATATGTACCATCGGATAGAATTATGCCACCGAACCCATTTGGCTGATATTTTTTTTCACACAAAGTTGTCATAGATCCTTCCTTTATAATAAAAATATTAAGATAATTTCTATAAACTTTTTGTTTTATTTACAATTAACATCGGACGAGTTACCAGGGTAAGGTTGAAAGCAAAATGCAAAATATCAATAACTGGCGCATTTTAAAATACATGCTTTACGAAAATTTTCCCATATATTTCAAGAGTTGGACCTGGAATTCTATCTGTCCAGTTTTATTTTAATTGACATATTTGTATTGCTTTTATTTACAAATAACAAAACATTTATCATCTAAAATTATTTTAAACATAAGTTTTCTTTGGCTGGGTTTAAGAGATCTGAGTTAATCTCGGTTTAGTTAATCGGAAACCAGATTTGTACCACTATAACCAAATTCTAATACAAAATTTTGCTAAAAATATTAGTTTTCAATGAAAGAATAAAAAAAATCACATTTCACCCGAAAATTAGCAGTTTCAGACTACGTTAAACTAAAGTTTCAGACTACGTTAAACTAAGTTTAAACTTTATCCTCATCTCCAAAACCCGGCCTTAAGATGTAACTGATCACGAGAAATGCAATGACTAATATCGATGTTGAAGTTTAACATAATTTTTTTTATAAAACTACTCGAGAGAATTTTGTGATTTTCAAACCATATAATTGTTTAAAAAAGATGATTCTGAGGAAAACACACCAAAATGTTTTAGTAAAAATCAATTTGTTCATTAGCAGAAAACAAAGAATAAAACTATTTACAAAGCTGTTACAAATTTACAAATAATAATAAAAAATCAGTATCTTATTTAAGTTATATAATAATTTTTGTCTACATTAGAAATAAAATGGAAAAAAAAATTTAGATCAGAAATTTAATCATTTTGAATTTTTGCATTTTTTTTTAAACAATACCTTATCTCTGTTTAAAAAATATTAAAAGGTATTGGTAATTTATTACGGCAACATTGTTCTTATTATATTTGCTGTTTGGAAATGTGAGTAAGCTATTTTAAATATACCGAAGAACTCTTTATTTAGGTAAACGGAGGAATCGAAAAATTTAATTGTGTAGATACCCAATAAAAAATTTTGCTTCAAACGAAGCAGGTTTGTAATTGAGAAATATAAGAGTTTCGCTTACCATCTCGCTTACGGAATGCATGTATATATGGTGAGTTCCCACTTTGAAATACATTTGAAAGTTTTTTTTTACAGTTATTTTTGATATTCTCCCTTACAAACGTGCTTCGTAAGGGAATGCCGTGGCACTTGAAATATTATTTTTTTTTTTATAAAAATTGTTAAGAGTTCGTACACTTACTTTACTGCATCTCTGTATGTCTTATTGAGTAGCGCATTATTGTGCGCTTATTTTTATAAATGTATTGTAAGTGCTTCGGAAAATGATAAAACTTTTTATTTGGTATATTAGAAAAATTCTTAAAATCAGAGAATTTCATTTCTATGACCTTAAGTTTTATTTAGATATCTGTCTAAAGCACTGTGAACGCAATCTATTTCTGTGATTTGTGAATGCCCAGGCTCAGAAAACTTTTGACCTCTAAATGGTCTGACACAAATTTTAAAATTGCTGTGAACATCATTTGATTTTTATTTTGGGCAACACACGAATCACTCCACATAACTATATTTTGAATAGTTGAATGTTCTGTCATCAGGGTATTGAGCATTTTGGTATACACAACTATTTATTTTGCTACTCCCACGACTGCTATTAAAGTCGTCCCAAACAAATCGGGAAAATGTCGACTTAAGAGTAACAGCTAAGCCTAAATAAGCTCGTTAAGCGTTGCATTGACTTTAGCGGTCAGAGTTTCTTACTACCTACAAAAAATACAAACACCTTTACAGTAAGAAATTAGTTACTTAATAGCATTATGCAACGCATTTTACTATACACAAGAAAAATCAATCCGTCCGTACTCAAATCAATCCGAAGCGGTATTAATGGTACGGTGAGTACGATTTTTCTTAAATCAAGTACAGAAAGATTGTTTTAAGTACGTATTTTCAATCGCTAAAAATACTTAAATTATCCATATTCAATCCCGATTTCGTACTTGAACTAATCCGAAACGAGATTGATTTAAGTAAAACTAAGATTGAATTAATCTCAAAATACTCCTGATTTAAGTATTATAAAGTTGATTTTTTCCCGAATTCGTGCTTGAAAAAAACCAAAAAAGAAATTAGAAAGAAAAAAATTTGTGTACTCAACTTCTATTTAGTGAAACTCGGGAGCGCGTCCGGCGGGCCCGTCACAACATGTTTACAAAGTCCAAAGCATAGCCGGCCTTCGGCCAGGCGCAAGGATTTTCTCCTCTATGTTATAACAAAGACCGGCTTCGCTAACTAAAGCTTCTATGTATAGCTGGCCTTCGGCCGGGCGCAAGGATTTTCTCCTCCATGGTATAATAAAGACCGGCTTCGCTACCTAAAGCTTCTCTGCATAGCCGGCCTTCGGCCGTGCGCAAGGATTTTCTCCTCCATGGTATAACAAACACCGGCTTCGCTTACTAAAGCTTCCCTGTATAGCAGGCCTTTGGGCGGGTGCAAGAATTTTCTCCTTTATGGTATAACAAGTACCGATTTCGCTAAGTAAAGCTTCTAAAATCTGCCTTGTTTCGGAACGAAGGCCGAAAACGCAGAGAAGCTGTAGTAAGCGAAGACGGTGTTTGTTATACCATAGAGGAGAAAATCCTTGCGCCAGACGAAGGCCGGCTATGCAGAGAAGCTTTAGTTAGCGAAGCCGGTTTTTTTTATACCATAGAGGAGAAAAGCCTTGCGCCCAAAAGTGTTTTCGTTATATTTTTAAAATATACACCCAGAAAAAAACAACAACACAATTTCAATACTTTTTTAATTTCGGGACTTGGTTCACTTTCATTAGAGGACTTTTTCACTCTTGTGGAAATTTGGTGAAATTAGTTCATTCCTGTTAAGGGACTTGGTTCACCTGTTTGGGGGCTTAGTTCATATTGGCTTTTTCGGGGTTTTTCCATAAATGAACGACGTCCCCAAATTTAGGGGCTTAGTTAATTTTGGGTTTGGGGAGTTAGTTCATTGGGGACTTAGTTCATAGCGCCACATATTTAACTAAAAATATAAATTAAATGACAAGCAAGAGTTCAAATTAACTTCTTAACCCTTTTGGCCAGACCTTTTTTAATGTGTATAGAAAATCAAAACATGCGTAAGCCGGAGGGTTAAACATAACGAAAAGTTTAATCTTTTTTACTTGATTTAAGAATTTTATACTTATTTCAAGAAATTCTGGGATTGATTTTCAAAATTAATCCCATTAAGGATTGCTTTGAGTACGTTTTAGTCTTATTCGTACTTGATTTTATGAGTACGACTCGTACTTAAAGTAATCATAAAAAACTTGATTTATCCCGAGTGTTTTTCTTTCTGTGTAGTATACTTTATAAAAGAGAGAACGTTTAATATGTAATTCTTTATAACGGAAAAATATATTTAAAATATTAGCATTTAAAATTTTCAACTGCACGTAGAGCAAAATGTCCAACAGAAATAAATTTCAAGATAAAAATTTGTTTAAAAAGATATAGAAAAATATGGACGCGATTTATCTTTGCAATACTTTTTTTCACTTGTTAGTTTTTATACATACGTATTTTTGTTAAGTTTTATTCTTAATAAATATTAAAAAATGCCACACTCACAGTTTAAAATGTACATTTTGTTTTATGGTTGTTACGAAATCATAAAAGCCATTTTCCATCCCTGGTACGAATGTTTGAGAATTCTATTGTTTGCATCAAAAAACAACCATCTTTATATATTAACAGCTGTGTTGTGCCATTTTACATCCATTTCAGGTCTATTTTGTGCTCAAATGTGATCTGTTTTTATGGAGTGTGTGTGTGTGAAGCAAAGCGGAAAAGAACTGCCCGACTACTAAAACTCAAGTTTAGTTTGTTAAAATAACAAACGCTTGTGTATTTCTTGTTGTTTTAACGACATTTGTTTGTTTTACGTTCTCTGTGCATTTGTGGCAACAAATTTTTACAAATGGATAAAATCAATATGAATTTTGGAAAATGTCGGCGAGTGGGTGTGTTGGATTTAATATGAGTGTTTTCCTAAGCAAATTACATATACGTGATTGTTGATTTGTACGTGTTTATTTCTTAGAGATTGATAGAACATTTAAAGAATATAAAGAAAGTGTGAATTTAAGGACTAATGGCCATTTTCTCAATGTATCGACAAACTGCCTGTTACTTAATGTCAACATAAATTTATTGGACCGATAAACTGTCCGTTAACGATTTTGGTTTTCTCAATATACCGACAAAAAACATTGTTTTCAGCTGGCAACGCCACTCAAAATACATGTAAAAGTTGGGAGTCAGCTGATTGAATTTATCTGTACGACAAATAAAAGGAAAATAAATAATTGGCAGATGAGTGCTGGTTAGCTTTGCGACAGAATGGAAGCAAATTAGACATTGAGAAAACCAAATTTCTTTAATGTGCAGTTTTTCGTTGGGAAAAAAGATAATTGCCTAATGAGAAAATGGCCATTAGAATTTTAATACACAACGCCACTATAAGTGAGAAGGTTATAATTTGTACAGATCGCCTAAGATCCACTTTTGAATAGAATCGTAAAAACAGCTGATTGCCTTTTATCTAAACCTCGTGTGCAAGTTACAGGTCGAAATTCTCGCAAGTGTCTGATGGGTTTTGATACAATTATTTGATTGTGACGAGGATGCAGTTTATTGAAACCTGGTCCAGAAATATTTTATTTAAACCTTAATCAACTTACCTAATTTTCTTGGAATCGGTCCTTATTTGACCAAAGTTCCAATACAAATTCCAATTCCAAAAAGCTCTATAAATGCCATTGCATTATTTGAAATTTTGGTATCGATAAACAATTTAGCAACGTTTAATCCTATAACAGCTGCTATGTGCTGGTTGGCCTGAAATTGGGCCTATATAAAGCCCGTCCCTAAACTAACTTAAATATCTCATATATAAATGTAGGTCTTTAGATAACATTCGCCACAAAGAAGACTTATATGAATCTAAACCTCATAACATAATTTGGTTGAGCCTCGAAAATTTGTCTGTTAATACTGTGGTGTAGGGTATCATGTCGTCATGCTGGACCGACTAAATTTTCAAACTTGTTTTGTTTAATTCTAATGGCTAACGTAATTATTTTAATTTTAGATGGGTGAAAGAAATTTAAAGACAAATTTAAATATTCTTTAAAAAAGCTGGAATATCAAAAAAGCTTTCCAAAATTGATAATTGGAAATTTTTAAGATATAAAATCTTTAACGAAAATACCAAGCTTTCTTTGTTCTACTGTACTCAAAATTGTATATGTATATTTTGAATGCTTTCCATGTGTGTGTTCAAGAGTAATTGTGATTTCATTGCGTTTCTTGTTTACTCTTCATTACCATAAGAAAATTTATGATTTTCTTGGTGCAACATTTCTAATTTGTTTACCACAAGATTTTACCAAGAAATGTTTTTATATTCCTGCACAAATACACAAACACAAAAGCACAAATACAGATCCTCTCAGTGTAACACACAAGCTTTTACAAACTTGTGCAGTTTATTGTATTCCTTGGTTTTGGTTAGTTTGTGTGTTTGCACTCATTTGTATGTGTGTGTGCATGAGTGTGGAAATGTTTGCTTGTGTTTGTACTCGTATCTCGTTGGATACTAAGTTGCACTTATTATGATTTACAACATTGTTTGCATCTTTAGATGAAATATTAAAGAAGTTTTTGCTCTTGCTTGTACTTTGTAAATCAAATTTAAATTTACTACTACTTTCTTTAACATTTTATTAAAATAAAAATTTTTGTATTTTGTCCGCATTAGTTTCCCAAAGTGTTTGCTTAGGAAATTAATCAATAAAATATTTAATATTAACGGTAAATTTCACCAAGTTCAGTTAAAGCTAACTATTACTAGATTTTGTTTGTTGTGCTTAATTCCCAATTTTTATTCTTGATAAAAACACTGATATTTATTGTTGATGGGATAAGCTATTCCTATGCGCATTTCACTGGTTGCTTAGGCCTATTACTTTTACTTTAACCTCCAGTTAACAGTATATTTTTTTTTAACCCTTATAGCTCATAGTTAAGCATAACTGAACTTGTTGAAATTGGCCGTAAGGGTTTTTTATTGAAATTGCTGTTTGGTTTGATTTAATACAGTTTCCCAAATATTTGGTGCTAATTTAAGGCATTGTTGAAAGAAATGTTCTCATATGTCTCTAAAAGGAAACATTAACAGTGAGAGAGTTTAAGGAATGGAATAAGTCAAATTAAGTACACAAGCCAGAAGACGATCTTTTTAAGGCCGCTTCCTCAATGAATCAATAAATGATTAATTAATAAAGAAGCTCAGTTTTAAAAACTGGCATTTGAATTTTAAGAAAAGTATGTAAACTGTAAAGTATGGGGATTGTAAAAAGAAGTCACAATATAATGCTTACAATAGAGATCTATACAAAAGACTTACACAGAAAAAAATTTTGCACCAGCAAAAGCATTAATCAAAAATAAAATTCAGTTTTGATAAAAAAATTTAATCAAATGAATTAAACTTTTTAAACATTGGATTAAAAGTTTAATTCACTTGATTAAACGTTAACTTCACTTGATTAAACGTTTAATTCACTTGAATAAATTTTTAATTAAAATTGATTTTATTTTTGATTAATGCTTTTACTGGTGCAATATTTTTTTCTATGTTATATAAATTTTATTTAAATTTTATTCCTAGCGACCTTTTTTAATAATGCAGTTGTCCATGGGTGTAATTTTTTGTCGATTTTTGATATAACTGGCGATTTACTTGGCTATTTTTACCATTTATATTATTTCAGCGATTTTTTAACAGTTTGACATTTTTGTGTTATCATTTCTAACATAAAAAAAATCTGGCAACTTTTTTCACCGTGTGAGATAAGGTCATGATGGCTTAATGGCTCAATTGAATGGGAGATAAAGCCATAATGGCCTTATTGCCCAATCATTGAGAGGCAAGGTCATATTTAAAATTTTGCGAAATGATAGATATAGCCATATTTTTTTCGCAAATGAGAGATAAAGCCATATTTTTTCAAAGTACTATTATGCATGGTGGTAACATTCTGTAAAAGGAACTGAAATGAGAGATACAGCCATTTAATAATATTGCTAATGTGAGCTAAGGCCATGATGGCTTTATCTCCCATTCGAATAAAAAAAAAAACAAAAGGCTTTATCTGCCTATTGAATGAGAGATAAAGCCCTCATGACCTTATCTCACATAGTATTTAAGCACGTGAAAATTTGTAAAAAGAAAATATAAAAAATTGTTATTGTTTCATAATATCAATCAAAAACAAATCAATTACTTATTTAAATTAATTTAAACTAAATGTTTGTAATAGTTTAACCTACAAACAACTAGAAAGAAAAAACCGGAGCAGAAATTTCTCACATTATTTTTCCTTTAATTATTTATTTAAATACACAAAGTAAGTGTAGTAGTCCAAACCAGTAAAATGGGAATAATACCGATGAAGGTCGTCGTAGTCTAAAAAATAACACGCATATTTAAAAAATGGATGAAATAAAAACTATAATAATCATGAAACTAATACCAGACTGTCAAAAAAATTTCGAAATTTAGTGACTAATTTAATGAATTTATGTCATTCATCAAATTAAAAATTTCATTGATATACAAAAACCTTTTAATTTAAATAATGAAAAAAATTTCTTTTAATGAAATGTTTCATTAAGGTGATACAATTTTCATTGATTTTATGAAACATTTCATTAACTTTGGGCTAATAAAACGTTCTTCACTTATTCAATGAAGCGGTACAAAAGTGGAATTTTTAATCAAATTTTTCATTAGATTAATGTCAAAATCCATTGGATCTATGAAGAAAGTTCTTTCAGAGTAGATGCAAATTATGTAACGGCTGATACACAAAATAATTGGTTGTGAAAATTTACAAAAAGTCGTTTGATTATTTTGTGAAATTGTTTAAAAATGCCACAAAGCTGTGCAAAAGAAAAAATTTGTGTCGAAGCATAAGTAGATTTGCTTGACGATACTAAATTAGTGGTTACAAATATCAGCTGTTTGAGTATCAGCGATTCAAGCGAAATACACGTAGCAAAAAAAGCTATACAGTTTAATTGTTACGCAGAAGCAATAATGTGAAAATTGCAATTCGGTGTATTTTGTTGTTCGATTGCAAGCAAAGGTTACAATAATTTGCATTTGCATTTTCACAAGACCATTTGCATCAAACGCTGAACTCTGTTATTACATAGATATACATATGTATGGGAGATTTAATGTCAAGTGACCCAATTTTTAAATCGATGTCTTCCGATTTGGATGAAAATTGCACCAAGGTTAGTCACAAATTTTCAACCAGCACCCGTATTCCGTAATTCGCTTAGCTAAAGCTAAATCTCTATCGCTAAAATGCCTTAGAAAATACAAAATTTAAAAATTTTAGTGATGACAATAAAAGCTAAAATTGCGGTGAATTAAATTGTTATCGGGCAAAATGTTTCTGAGTTAGAGGGGACCGAAGTTTGACATTTTAAAAATCACTTATATTGGAAGGATTGTTTAAATAAAACCCTATGATGTTCAAGAACTTGTTATTTAATATTTTTGATAATTTTTTTCAAAAAAACCTCATTTGAATAGCAAAAACGAAATACAAGTTAAGAAAAGTGGCGTTTAAGGCATTTACAACTTTTTATTGCTTTTTAAAGAAGTTAATTTTGCAAATGTAATAAAGCCGAAAAGAAATTAATTAAAACTTATGAAGCAATGAATCACACACATGCACGCAAAACCTAAAAAGAAGGAAGTGGAGTACTTCCAGCTTGACGAACATCGTTTTATCAGCTCAGAAAGTGATTCTGAGAGTATACTTAAGGATTGTCTAGAAACAATATATGAAGGAGCTACAAACATCTGCACAAACGAATCCCAGCTAGCAAAGACTGTTCCGTAGGCGATGGTATTTAATATACAACTCCTAAAAGAATCTTCTGATGATTATTTGACGAGTAATCTTCGAATGGTAACCATGCAAGTCCTAACTATCACTTCATAATTATTTCCAGAGTACAAAAACTACAATCTTACACTTAGTTCTTCCTTCGTCAAACCATCATCGAATTAATCTTTTGCGACTCCCTGTATGAGTCATATTACAATTACTGAGCTTCCTAAATAAGAGCGTTTTTGTAACATGCAAATTCCATTGTCAAAACAATTTAAATAAAACAAACCGACTTGAGGATCTTTCAAATAAGATTTTCTGACATGAAAAAAACGCTTGAAGCTCTTTGTTAGGTAGTTCATTTGTACGGCTGAGCATTCCAAGAGTTGTAAAATAATTCCTGCATGAAACTCATGCGAATATTGACATGCTTTCTGAAAGACTCGTGTGATAATCTTTACACACATCTCAAACGCCTAATATAAGCGTCTTTCTCTGTGTTGTAGAAGTATCTAATAGAGGAATGTAAATGTGCAACAGTTTCTCCCGTGCGAGGAATCTTTTACGATTTAAAAATGAGCTCTTCGACGATGAAAAACGCTATTCATGAGATTCCTAGTAGACTCTTACATTATTAAAAATGCTGGCTGGGATAATACCAACTCCACTATTGTGATGAGGGTATAAACATAACTCTTTTTCCATTGAGTTCTTAAAACTATGTAGGCTTAAAACTTTTACTCGTGAATACAATGAAACCTTATCAGAAAAAGATTCCATTAGCAATCGGTCTGCTTCATCTGCACTGTTTTTTAAATAAAACAAGCAAAACTTCTCGCAAATAAGGTTTTCTAAGCACACATTTTTAAATTATATCATTCCATAAAACAAAAATTAAAATTAAAAACGAAGTGAAATATGACAGCATATATTTTTGACACACAGCTAATTTGTTTACTACAGTGTTGTATAATTTTGACCCAACGTTAAAGTAACTTAGTTTGCAATTGACCCATGTATGTACATTAGCTTTGCCATGATAAGGCAATGATGAGTTTATTTTTTGAAAAATATTTAACGTTTAAAAAAATTAAGTGAGATATTAATTTTGAAAATGGCAATCGTGTCTTTCAAAATTTTGGATTTCATGGAAAAAAGCACCAGTTCATCTTGAATTTAAAAATGTGTCAATTATCGATTTTTTGATAATCGAAAAAGAATATTAATGATCAAAGAACGAAATTAAACTTAAAAATGAATACTTATCAATAAACTAAGAGTAAATTAAGATTTTTTACACTTTCAATAGTTATTTTTGCTTAAAATTTTTTAAAAAAATAAAAAAAAAATCAGAAAATTTCTACAAGTTTTCAGTATTGAGAAAAGTCAGATAAATTGAAAATGTATTTTTTTTTTAATTTATTTTATTAAATACTGTACAAATACGAAACATTTAATTAAACTTTAAACAATTTAAGGACTTTAACTAGAAAATAATTCACATAGAATATACCTAGCAAGGGACAGGACTTTTTGAAGGCCTCTATACTGCTTTCTAAAATAATCGCTTCGTATGATATCCTGCTTTCAGAAGTATGCCTTTTAGAAGGTATAAATTTCTTTTTGAAAGAACTTTCAAAATATTCAGTACACATTCACTACTCTCTTCTTTAAGAAGGCGGCAGAAAGGAAGTTGTTCAGTTTGTTTTAGTGATCTCTCTTACTCCCTTCTTTGGGAAGGGAACGAAGTTGTTATAAAAGGAAGTGTGGAAGGGCTTACTCCCAATGACAACCTGTGTAAAAAATAATGAAGTATGGAATGCGGCGAGGAGAGCTTGGGTCTACTAAATTAGGTTTGCTATTAGGCCTTCCTCCTTACTCACTCTTGTTATCGCTGGGGAGCTCCAAAATGCAGTACTGTATATCAATGTTTAGATAAAAAGTTGCTGCAATAAAATAAAAATGAAAACGCAAAAGCAACTTTAAAAAAGAAATAAAATATACAGCGATAAAAATCGATCAGTGTAAACGGGCACTTAGGCTAATAACGCAGCAATGCCTCTCCTCTAAAAAACATTCTTACACCTAATTTTTACGATGATTTACAAGACATGTCTTTTTTGTAGTTCATTTTTAAAGAAACTTCCAAAAACATGTTAAATTTTCACAATGTTTCTTATTGTGTTTGATTTTTTTTTGTTTTCGTTAAATATGAATGTATGTACTGAATTTTTTTAAATTAAATTTGTTTATTTTTTTATATTTTAAAAAACAATTGTCATTTTGAAATAGAAATACAACATAAATTAAAAAACAAAATAAAGTACAAAGAGGAATGTCAAAAAAATCACAGAAAATACGATTCATGTCTTTTTTTCTACCCTGCTTACTTCTCTCCCCCGCTCGCTATCAAACTAAAAAAGACATGTTTCAAAAATAGGGGAAAAAATCATCATGAAAATTGGGTGTTACAAATTCATTTTCAGTCAGTAAGTCAAAATCTTAACACAAATCTTTGTGTTATTGTTAAGGAATAGTAACTTAACCAGAATAAACTTAAGTTTTTCCAAAAATTCCTTAGATAATGTTTTTAAAGCGCCATCAATATAGAATAGAAGATGTCAGAGCTATCTGACAAGGACGGCTTCAAGAAAGGTGTAATATGCAAGAGTTATTATTTGTCTAAGTGTCCTCACTTAAGGCTAAATAAAATAAAACAGCTTTATATAGACCGCATCTAAAATTAAAAAGCGAAATAAATGTAACCACTATTTACTATTAATACACTATTGCCCTACAAAAATAACTCTTGCCACTATGCCCACAACAGTGAATGAACATGAAAGAGAAACTTAAACTGCACAAAAGGCAGAAAACGACATACATATCTGCAAAGTCTGCCCGTCAGTCAAAGAAACACAATGCCAATGAAATTTCTTTTACACAAAAGACAGTTTAAATGAAAAGACTGGCTGAATGATAGACTAAGAAAGAGCAAAAGTTGCGAACAAAAAAGACTTTAGTTGAATTGTTGAATGCTTGCCAACGTTATAAATAAATAGTGCTGTATGCAACATACAAGAAATGCAGACGATGCATGTTGAAAAGAAAAATATAAGACGTTTAACTACACTAAAGCGATAAAAAAGAAGGAGGAATGAGTATATTGCGGTTTACGTTTTTCTTCAATTGAATGCCAAATTCCTAAAAAGTTGAAGAGTAAATAGTCCATTTAAAAAACTTTTTGGTATTTATATGCAGGTAATTTTGGAGAACATTTACATTTAAATTCAGTAAACTGTGCTTGAAGTATCTGTGGAAATTGCTATAAATTTATTATATCGTCCCCTCATATAACAATAGCGTTTATTTTTTTTGGGGTTTTGAGAAAATCGTGTTTAAAGTTTTTGTCAAATCGGATTTCTATTAAAACCTCAATATCGCGGTTAATAAAAATTCTTCATATTGGATTTTTCGACGAATACATAATACCGTTTCTTGTCTTTAAATCGACCAATTTTTTTATTCTACGCATCCTTTAAGACCATAATTATGTCATTCAAAGTGCAAGTCCTCCATATAGGTCATTTTATTTTTTAAGGAATTCGTATGATGTATCTGATACTCTATTTTATTTTGTATGGTATACGCTGTTTTATTCAATAATTTTACGGTATTTTTATTAAAATATTTGATCTCAAAAATATCAATTTGTAACATTATAAAACAGTGATTAATTCATAGTTTTGTTGATTCAGTGGCACATATTCACTACTTTCCAATTTGGGTTATTATAAACAAAAAATTATGACAAATTAAGGTATATATTGCGTAAATCAAAAATAACTAGAAGTTCATTCGTCTTCTTTCTCTTCCTCTGCTACATCTGGCTCATCTAAACAATTTCGCTTCTTTCCATCTTGTAAGTTAAAAAAAATGACTGCGAGCCACGAGGAATTACATTCTTCCTGCACAAATTTTGGAGACCATGCAGCTTTCGATGGTCGGAATGAAACTATTTCTCAAACAATAGTGTATATTATTATAAGCTATTTTATGAGTTAAAGTTTTTATATTATTCTTTTAACAACTTTGGAGTGGCAAATTAAAGTAAAATAGCGCATATGAGCTTACACACTTATTGAAGGAAAATTTTGAACAAGAAATTATACACTATTTTTTCCAACGACATTTTTACCCACTTTTTGGAAGTATAATTTGACAAAATTTTGACCAGACATAAAAACAATGATGGAGATTCTAAATATGCAATAAAAAAATGTATTTTGACATCAGTACTATGACAAGTGTCGTCGTTTTTGACCCCATGACACTTTTCATCATGGTGATGTCAACCTAAACATCACTTGGCCAAAGTGTCATCAGGGTCAAAATGAAATTATGTCATCAATGGGAAGACACACCGGCATCACAGAAATGACGAACATGCGATGACGCAGTAACATCGAAAAAGGACACATTAGCATCAGTTTCATGACAGTTTGTCATTAAGTCAAAGTCATTGGAATTGAGTGAGAGAATATTATTATTTACTTACCCGTTACATATGTTTGTTTCACGTTTGTTGAATAACGACCTTTGCTTACAGCAGAACTCTCCATAATAAGACACCAGCACCATGCCCACTGTTGCCAGAAATTTTTTCTAATAAATCTGAAAAATTGGACTAAAAAATCTGGAAACAAATTGTTAAAATCTGCAAAATATCTGGGAACTTAAAATACTTTATTTTGGGGTTGATTTTGTTTTTATTTTCGGATTCGTACAACAAACTAAAACTTAAGCCGATATCTAACATTTTTTTGGTATATTAAAATTGAAAGTTAATATATACAAAAGAGAAAAAATATTTATAATATGAATATACTTAATATATGTATATACTTAAATGTATATTCAAAAACATTGTGCATACATAGTATCATATCATCGTATATAAAATAATTATCTATTGTAAATTTCAGAAGTCATTTGTCGTAAAATTTTATTTTGAATGAGAGTATTACAATAATTTGATTTATTTAATTTAAGGAAGTCTTTTGTGTACAAAATTTCTTCAAGCGATATTTTAGCTGAACGATTTTGCTTTGTTTTATTTATGTATGTATATTAACTTTATATTGGTTCCACATTAGCTGATGAATGTGGCAAAGCAAATTTTTTTTAACCATGATATGTTCTTTGCATATTAAATTGTTTTAACTGTTTAAACTGTTTATAAAATTTCAAATATTAATTTAACTAAAATCTTTGGATTTATTCCTTTTAAATCCGATCTTTTAAAAAGTTAGTCACAAAGTTCAATATAAAATTCCAATTTTTACAATTTCTTCAATTTCAAAAAATCTGCAATTTGATAGCAAAAGTCTGCAAATCTCACTTCGTCATTTTTGCAACGAAAAATCAGCAAAATGCAGAGAAATCTGCACTTCTGGCAACAGTGACCATGCCCCATATGGTTTTCGTAATCATTATACTTTAAAAATTTGATGTATTTAACTAAATAATTTAAGAAAATATAATATAGGAATTTTTGCTTCTTATAATACATTGTAATCATGAAAATAATATTAATAATATACAAAATGAGGCATCGAATTGATGTCACTACACGGAGAAAACTGTTGTGCATTATTAATGCACAAGCTGTTCATAACTATAAAATGTTTAGGTATATTTTTGAATATGCAACTTTGCGCATAAATTATGCCTTATAATCATAAATTCTGCACAATCTATTAAAATTGTGCATAAGTTATACAAAAAAAATGTGCACAGTTAATTATTAAACATAATTGATAATAATATATGAACATGAACGAGTATTAACACTTATTGCTCATGAGTTTTGCTCACTTGTGCATAGATTTTGCCCAACATTTTGATATGTGTGTATCTTGTTCATAAGTTGTTCTCATTTATGCATTGATTATGAACAATGCGTACTCATATGGATAATGAGTGTGCATTAATTGCAAGTTAGTTTCACTTATGTTCTTTGTGTCAAGAGTCCCGGTTGTGTTTAGAAGCGACAGTAGTTGAAGTTTGTTATATATCATTTAATATTATTTAGAAATAAATAATTATTAAGCACTTGTACTTTGAAATAAAGACATTTGAAAATAAAATTAAATTTTCTTTCTTTAATATTAGCAGGAGGTGTACAAATTTTTCATGTTTGTTCACAATCTATGAAAATGTTGTTCATAACCTATCCACAGTTGTTCATAGTATTTTCCCAGCTGTTCTGAATCTATGAAAATGTTGTCATAATCTATGCCCGGTGGTTCATAAAACATGCTCATAGTGCTGAACTTAAGTTATAAACAAGCGTGCATAGATTATGAACAACTGTTCTTAGTCATTTTTCGTGAACAATTTGTGTTGTGTTGTGCCCATACCGCATAATTTTTGCACACAATTCTCTCCGTGTATAGTCATAAAATAGATGATACGTAAAAAATGACAAAATTATACGAAGACGTTAGTCATTGGATTGATGTTATTTTTTGCAACATTGATGCCATTTGTAGTAACATTGATGTCACAATTCTGATGTTAGGGCATCATTTATATGAAGATGCATTTTTCTATCAGTTTAGAATTGAAATCACAGCGGATAAAATAGGAACTCTAAAATTATTTGAATGAAACAAAATTGTAATAAACTCGTTAAAATGCTAGATTTTTGAATAAAACCCAAAAAAAAAAGAAAAAATAATAATAATAATAAAAAAAAAAAAAAAAATTCTAAAATATAAAATGGAGCTTTTAACCAAGCAGGTTTGCAAGGGAAAAACATAAACGTTTCGCTTACAATTGCGCTTACGGAATACATGAATTTTATAAGGCGAGTTTGTGACAGTGACTACTTTGGTGATATACCTGATTCAGAATTTGTTTAATATTTTGTTTAGTTGGAATAATTTATTTTTATTGACTGCGTGTATTTGTTTTTTATTAAACAAGTCTGTATTTTATTATCATTCCATAATTTGTTAAGCATGTGAAAATTTGTAATCATAAATGAAATTATTGTTGGTGTACACAGATTTAAAATAGAAATTGGTAATGATTTAATGGGCCTAAATAGATTAGTCCCATAAAACAGGCGATGACGGTTATTTTATATTTTAGGCGGAAGACAATAACTATTCCTTGCATATTTTTCCTTGTTGGCTAGACGTGCCCGGAAACTAGAATATTGGTGCAGGATTTTTGCTAAAGGCATTTTCAGTTTGCTTCGTAAAGGATAGAGAAACTATACAAGATTTCTGGAGCCTTAGGAAATAAGGAGAAGAAGAGGAAACAAATATAGAGTTTATGAGAATCAATCGTATTTTTTTTACGGTTGAGTTTAATTACTGTCCTTATTGAAAAAGGGAACTAAACAGTGAACCATTTTGTCATACATAGTGGTCTGTAAGTAAACCCGGCCAAGACTTTTAATTTAAACATTTGATACAAATTTCTGGAAAATTTGAATTTGTAACGTCAGCATTTAAGCCCAATTTTCAAAGTTTGTTTTCGGGAGTTTTGTTATCTAACTTTACCTAATATAAATTTTAGTTTGTATTAACGTTTAATTTTTCCAGATTCGAAATTTACTTATTTGTTAAATCCTTAATTATTCCTTTGGTAAATTTTAAAGAAAATTTTATTTTGGTTTGGTCATCAATCGAATGTTTTTTTAATTTGAAAAGAAATAAGAAAGGAAATTTGTAATTCAATTAATACTAAAGTAACTCGTCAAACATAAAACCCATACATACGTAACCCTAAGAGCCAGTTTTTGACATAAAGATCAGCGATTAAATTAGAACTAATCTTTGCAATTCGTTTTTGGGTAGTCGATTATTTCATTTTGTTTCCAAGTTTAAACGCCCAAAGTTGGCGGTTTAAACTTGCGACAGAACTTTCAAAAGTACGAATGCTTAAAAAAGGAAATATTTTTAATTTTTTTTTATTTAAAGTTTTATTAAATATTCCACCTCGTAAGATAAAATATTCCTTGATTATTTTGCTTCTTTTTCGATTTCATTTATTTTTAAATATATAATATTATATAACACAATACAAAATTCTATCCTTTTCTTCTTCTTTTTCACGTTAAGAACAGTAATTTGATGACAATTTTTGGCATTTGTTTTAAACTGCCATACTTATACATAAAAGTATTGTCAATTCATATGGCAATTCTAAAAGCTTTAATCTTTCACTTAAAAACGACAAAGAGGATTAAGGCTAGATTAATTTTATTATAAGATTAACAAATCTTACTATTGATCCTGGTTTAAACTCTAAGTAAAAAACCCGCTCTAAGTGTAATTCTCGTTAAACTTCGTTGTACTACGTAACAGTCTACTGTCAACCAGCGCCTGCTGACATCGTTGGACCAAAAGTTAATGTAAGTTTATGAGTTTACTTTTATTTCCATCATATTTAAAAATTACACTCTCACACTAAAGTATTCGTGTTTCCATTATTTTTTTATATATTTATTTAATCAAAAAGTAATTTCAATTTTAATTTCAAAAGATTTTGTTATTCGTGCTTAATTCCCAGTTTTTATTCTTGACAAAAACACTTGAAATTTATTGTTGATGGGATAAGCTATTCCTATGCATTTCACTGGTTGCTTAGGCCAGATCATCAGGAAACTTCATCCATAAAGATTTTAGAAAAACTAAAGATATTAAACCAAATAAAACTGTTAAACGTATAAGAATTATAGCAACAGTTCTACTTGTAATAATATCAAAGTTTAAACAAAACACATCAACAATAAACAACAGTGGGTTTATCTCATCTTACATTCCCCACTACATTCCACTACAATTAATTAATATTTAATTTTGTGGATTACTTATTTTATTCTAATTTCTTCGACCTTTTTTTTATTATTATTCTTCTTTATTATTACTTGAGCTTAAGGTCAATTTTATTACATTGGATAATGGAGCTAGATTTACATTAAATATAGTAAAATTTATTAACAAATTTCTTAGAAATAATAGGGAAATAATGATTTTAAAAGCGGATAAGGGTAACACAACGGTAGCAATTAATAAAAGGGATTATATATCCAGAACTGAAAACATTTTAGGTGATGATACTTCTTTTCGCATATTAGAAAAGGATCCTACGAGCAGATTTCAGAAAATTAACATTAATTTTGTTGAAGAACTGTTTAAATTGAAAATAATAACAATAGTAGAAAAAGTCATATTAAAAACTTCCATATCTATAGCACCAAGATTATATGGATTACCAAAAATTCATAAGGAAAATTTTCCCATAAGACCAATTTGTTCGTCTATAAATTCACCTTCACATGATTAATGTAAATATATGTCGAATATACTTAGATTTAGATTTTTATTGAATTCATATAGTAATTCCGGAAGCCTAAAAGGCCAAATGGATTACATAGTATTTCTACAAGTAGATATATTTACTTTAAATTACTTAAAACTAGTACTAGTTGCGCGAAACTTAAGAAGGTAACAGAGAATTCTAAGTATAATGTTATGAATTCTGTACAATTAAAAGAAAGGACAAAAAATTTTTCTATTCAAAATAATGAAAAATGAATATCACTTGATGTTGTTTTGTTATTTCCTAGTATTCCAGTTGACTTGGCCATTAGAATTATAGAAGAAAATTGGGATAAAATTTCGGGGATAACGAATATTAATAAAGATTTATTTTTTAGAATTATAAAATTCTGTTTAGTTGATAATATATATTTTCAGTTTGATAAGAAAATACATGCACTGGAAAAGGGGCTTCCAATGGGTTCACTAGCATCTCCAATAATTGCTGATATTGTGATGGAGAAATTATTAGATACATGTCTAGGAAAATTGACTAATTAACCAAAAATCATAACAACATATGTAGATGACTTATTTGTTATAGTTAATGAAAATGAGATAGATATTTTATTATCAACGTTTAATTCTTTTGATCAGAATATCAAGTTTACTATTGAAAGGGAATTAAATTATTCGATTCCATATTTGGATACATTGGTAATAAGGAAAGAAAAAAGGTTACTGATAGATTGGTATAAAAACCAACCTCATCAGGTAGAATCTTTAATTCTTTTTCTAAGCATCCTAAGGGGATTATTATTAACACACCTAATAATCTAATAGATAGAATATTGACAATAAGTGCCAATAGATTTAATAGGAAAAATAAAAGAATCATTGGAAATATTTAACAGGATAATAGTTTTCCAAACAAACTAATTCACAAATTAATAAGACAATATAATATAAGAAAATCTCGAAATATTAGTGAGATCTTAGCACCAAAAATATATAAATCATTAACTTATGTACCTGAATTTTCAGAAAGGTTAGAAATATTTATGACAAAGGGAAATATAGAATGGCACACAAGGTAAACAATAATGTTGGTAGATTATTCACTAGAATGAAAGATAGATTACAAAAGTTAGATATGTCAAATTTAGTTTATAAAATACCTTGTGGTGACAACAATAATGAACAATGTGCAAAAATATATGCACAGAAAAAATTATTGCCGAATTATTTTCAAACAAACGCTTGTTTGAAAATTTTTTTAATATCTACAAATTTTTTTACTGATTCAATAAAAATTTTTGTTTGATTTTTATTTAACCAACAAAAATGTGGACAACTATTCAAAAATATAATATACGCGTTATTGGTTTCAAGTTTTCATAATTTTTTTTTTTAAATATTTAGCGCTTTTTAATGTTGTCGTCTTTTTGCATTTTTTTATTCGATCGTAAGCAACACTTCTTTATGTGAAATATAAGAACTACAACAAAAAACACATACAGTCTATTTGTGGACACTTTAAATAAGTAGAACAATAAGAAATATGATAAAATAGCATGACGAGGTTTGTTGTAAAAAAAAACAAAAAAATAGCAGGAAAAAAACACAATTCGGTTCCAATAACTGAAAATTTCGTTGCTTAGCATAAAAGGTTTGATAGCAACATTTGAATTTTAGTACACTATCAGTCATAACAACAGATATTGTTAGTTGTTAGTATGATTATTAGAAGCAAAATTGTGCTTATACCCGAATATATGATAGCTGCAACTGAATTAACACATAATTGGTGTTCATAACAAGAGATTTGATTGTCGTTACCAATATATTTTTTTTAGCCGGTCAAATGTGGCCTATAAGGGGCAAGGACTTTTCCAAAGGTAATCTCAATTAATGGAAAAAATGGGCTTTTTTACAGTACGATGTCCTAGGGCAGGACCATATAACCCATCTTGCATTACAAAGGGGAAGTCTTAAAACTAGTCCATGGTATACTCCAGGGGATTAGCTTTGAAATCGTTTCAAAACGAAAACATGTCGTTAAAAAACGAAAACTCTTTTTAATAATGACATGGTCCATACTTGTACTACATTGGACCAGTCCAGGATCAAAATGGGTCAAGAAGTCCATTGACACATACATTCATACATACATATGTATGTACGTGTATATGTTCATACCTATAAGAATCCGCTATTTATTAAGTTTTTCACATTTTCCATTTTTGACCGCAAATATATTTTTTAAATATAATATTAAAAATTAATTTAATCTATCAAATGTTTTGACAGAAAATTTAGTAAGCAATTGGGGCTTTTAACTATTTTTTGGTTTTGAATTCCGAATAATTATATTTTCATTTGTTGTACTCGAATTGAATCTATTCCAACAATCAATAATTAGCTGCAATAAATGAATAATCATTTATATTACAAAATTTATTGACGAAAGCAAATTATTGATTGCAATGACCAATATTCAGTATTGCCCTATATTAAATTCGGTTGTGATTCTAACCATTTGTACTAATTTTTAGAACTTAATTAAATTAGTTATTATAACTAATAAAAGAATTGAAGGAATCATATTTCAGTTGGAACATAATTTTTATAATCAAGAGAATTAAAAATCAGTTAGAACTATACATTTTTAATAGTTGCAATAAAAAATCATGTCACTTGATCAATATTTTATTACTGCAACCGTTTCCCAACCAATTTGTTTTCTGTGTGTACAATTTAAAGAAAGGACAAAAAATGTTTCTATTCAAGATAATGAAAAATTAATGTCACTTGATGTTGTTTCGTTATTTCCTAGTATTCCAGTTGACTTGGCCATTAGAATTATAGAAGAAAATTGGGATAAAATTTCGGGGATAACGAATATTAATAAAGATTTATTTTTTAGAATTATAAAATTCTGTGTAGTTGATAATAGATATTTTCAGTTTGATAAGAAAATATATGCACTGGAAAAGGGGCTTCCAATGGGTTCACTAGCATCTCCAATAATTGCTGATATTGTGATGGAGAAATTATTAGATACATGTCTAGGAAAATTGACTAATAAACTAAAAATCATAACAACATATGTAGATGACTTATTTGTTATAGTTAATGAAAATGAGATAGATATTTTATTATCAACGTTTAATTCTTTTGATCAGAATATCAGGTTTACTATTGAAAGGGAATTAAATTATTCGATTTCATATTTGGATACATTGGTAATAAGGAAAGAAAAAAGGTTACTGATAGATTGGTATAAAAACTAACCTCATCAGGTAGAATCTTTAATTCTTTTTCTAAGCATCCTAAGGGGATTATTATTAACACACCTAATAATCTAATAGATAGAATATTGACAATAAGTGCCAATAGATTTAATAGGAAAAATAAAAGAATCATTGGAAATATTTAACAGGATAATAGTTTTCCAAACAAACTAATTCACAAATTAATAAGACAATATAATATAAGAAAATCTCGAAATATTAGTGAGATCTTAGCACCAAAAATATATAAATCATTAACTTATGTACCTGAATTTTCAGAAAGGTTAGAAATATTTATGACAAAGGGAAATATAGAATGGCACACAAGGTAAACAATAATGTTGGTAGATTATTCACTAGAATGAAAGATAGATTACAAAAGTTAGATATGTCAAATTTAGTTTATAAAATACCTTGTGGTGACAACAATAATGAACAATGTGCAAAAATATATGCACAGAAAAAATTATTGCCGAATTATTTTCAAACAAACGCTTGTTTGAAAATTTTTTTAATATCTACAAATTTTTTTACTGATTCAATAAAAATTTTTGTTTGATTTTTATTTAACCAACAAAAATGTGGACAACTATTCAAAAATATAATATACGCGTTATTGGTTTCAAGTTTTCATAATTTTTTTTTTTAAATATTTAGCGCTTTTTAATGTTGTCGTCTTTTTGCATTTTTTTATTCGATCGTAAGCAACACTTCTTTATGTGAAATATAAGAACTACAACAAAAAACACATACAGTCTATTTGTGGACACTTTAAATAAGTAGAACAATAAGAAATATGATAAAATAGCATGACGAGGTTTGTTGTAAAAAAAAACAAAAAAATAGCAGGAAAAAAACGTTTCATTCTTTTAAAACAACAGAAACAACAACAACATTATAAGAAACAAAATAAATTTTTGGTTGCTTTCAAAGTTGGTGAAAAAAAAAATCCCGTATTCAATTTTTTCAAACTGTTTACTTAAATACATCAAATACAAAAATAGAATGGTGACGAAAAACATATCGAGTCGGTCTGCCGCCGTTTTTGGTTACATTTCTTCTTCTTTAGCAAAGGAAAGGATACAGCAACAGTGAGTGATGAAGAAGAACATTGTGTGTGTATAAATAAGACTTCGTTCAAAAATTATTCAAAGAAAAAAATGTGTCTCTAAGCCAGCCGGCCGCTCTGCCCCTGCCTTCATTTCTCCTACAGTGCTTGCTTGTTTGTGTGCGCGTCATTGAATGTGCAAAAACTTTTTTGTTTGATTCAGTAAAATTATTTGTTTGAAATTTATATGAATTTCAGTAAACTTTTTGTTTGATTCAGTTAAATTATTTGTTTGAAAAAATCAGTGTTTTTTTCAATAAACGAAATACAAATAAATTTTTTGAATATGCGAATTCGTTTATAGGACCGATTTCAGACAAAAAATTGTTTGATTCTACAAATTTTTTGTTTGAATTGGAAAAATAATTTTTTGTGTGTGTAGGAACAACTGGGACGAAATTGAAAACTAGAATAGCAGGACATAAACATGACCAAAAATATAGAAATTATAATTCAGCACATGGTACAGCTTTATCGACTCATTGCAGGGATTTGAATCATTATCCAGATTTTGAGAACACATCCGTTTTAAACGTGGAAGGTTTTAAGAAAAGAAGATATACATATGTTAGAAATGTTACAAATAAATAATGTTCCATTTGAAGAAAGAATTTATTTTACAAAAGATACTGAAAGTTTAGCTCAGATTTATAGATATTTATTGAATAAGAATAAATAGGTTGACGAAAAGGGAAAAAGGTTTAGATCTTTGGTTGTTTTCTAAAATAAAGTTTAGATGGCTTAAGTTAGCTTTGTAGAAATAAATTTTTGACGAAAAAGGGAAATATTTTAAAATTGTTTTTTGTTTCCTCTTTTTAATTTTTTAATATTTTGATTTTATGAAATGTTATTGTTGAATGTTGAAAAAATTTTTAAATTTAATTTTTATTAATTGTCAAACACAATTTTTTGTTAATTTTTATTAAATTGTATAAATAATATCCTGAAGAAATTTCCAAAGGAAATCGAAATATCGATATAAAAAATAAACGAACTATTTGTAATAAAATTGATCTTAAGCTCAAGTAATAATAAAGAAGAATAATATTTCGTGGATTACTTACGTAACGTAACACTAATATTTCAATTAAATTTGTTTATTATAACTTCATGTTACAAAATTAGTAACTTCTAAGTCTTGATGTTACGTTACCGTTAATACTTTATATTCATTACGTTTCAATCGGTTTTTTTTCTGTTTTGTTGTTTTTTTTTCAAATATAAATAAAAGCCTTTCGTTTTTTATGCAAATTTAAAGGGATATATATAGAACTATATATATATATATATATATATATATATATATATATATTTTATAAAAGGAAAAAACAAGGAAAAACGGATTTGATTGACCATATACCGAAATATAATTTTGTTATTTTTTTCCCATAACTAATTGTTTTTATTAAATTAAAATTAAATATTATTCAAATACTTAAATAGATTAACTTAATAAATAAAATATATAATTAGTTTGATGTTATAATGTTATAAAAGCATTAACTGCGAAAGGTGAAGTGATGGTACTGAGAGTAGGTTAAGTTTTATTTTCAGTTTTCTTCTTTCTTTGGGCTGACAACAATATATGACTTTCTGTCAGCATGGTGGGTGGGCGAGGATCTGTGTAGCAAATGACATCTGGAGCTTCACATTGGTCATCACTCTTTCTCTTATTTTATCCTCCTCAGTTTATCAGTTTGCTTCACTTTTAGAGTAAGCTACCTAAAATTTAACTTCTCGAGTAACATATTTGTTTTTTTTTAATTACCTGGGAACACAATAAAACCCCTCCCACTGACGAGCACAGCCGAACTAAAAGGTAGCCCCGTTCCCAGTGCAAAAAATATAAAATTTTTTTGACAATCGTTACATGTTCCCACTTTAAAGCAATACATTTTTGACACATAAAGCGCTTTATTCAGCGCATATAAATATTGTTGGATGTAACGATCAGCCTTACACACTGACTGTTTTGATACAATTATTTTTTAGTATTTTCCCTTACAAACCTGCGTCGTAGTAAAGGAATGCCGTAGCACTTGAAATGTTATTTTGTTTATAAAAGTTGTTGAGAGTTCTTGCACTTACTTAACTGCATTTCTGTATGTCTTATTGCGTAGCGCATAATTGTGCGCTTATTATTATATAAATGTACCATTAGTGCTTTGAAAAATTAAAATTTTTTTATTGGGATGTATATCGAATATTCATTTAACTTGCTTAAGATAACCTTGTTTTACCCTTATCAAAGGTAAAGTATATATTCTGGCTCCTTATAAGAAGCGAAGTTGCTTTAATGATGCCCGTACTTCTGTCCTTCCATCTGTCCGTTGAAATGGGTTTTCCGAAGATCCCATTTATGATGGAGACCAGTTGTTAATATATTTGTATAATATATACTCCTTAATTGTTCGCTATTAAAATTTAACCTGATCGATCCACAAACGGCTAAGATATGGGCATAAAACCACGACTGTCTCTAATTTTACCCATAAATCCCTTGTTGTTTTTGTTTTCAATAATGTACAAGTATCTTGGATATCAATACACGACAGATTAATTTATATCTTAAGAACGGCATTTGTAAAACTCCCGTTCTTATCGCACAATTGTAAAGGGTTAGGATTCGGCATAGCCAAATATAGCACTCTTACTTGTTTTTACTTTTTTTTATTTACAAAATTATCGCCAAAAAAATTTACAACAAAAATTACTATAAATAACAAACTTAAAAAAATTTTTTCTATAAAAAGCAAATTTTCAATGTTCATATGTAAATAGAAATAAGTAAATTAATGTCCCTGCTGACTACATTGCCATATGTAAAGCTAACAATCCATTCCCCTATCTTCTCCAATTAGAAGCCTGTTGATCTGACTGTCTACACAAAATCATTATCCCCCATTTCCGATCCCAGTCTCGCCAACTCATCAGTAATTTCATTACCAGGTATGTTGCAGTTGCCCAGTGTCCAGCATAGTCTCACTATATACGCTCAGAAGAAAAATCAATTCATCCGGTATCAATAGTACGGTGAGTACGGATTTTCTTGAACCAAGTACAGGAAGATTAATTCAAATACGGATTTTCAATCGCCTAATACTTAACTTATCCATATTCAGTCTCGAATTCATACTTAAAATAATACGAAAATTACATTAATTTAAGTAAAACTAAGATTGAACCAATCTCAAAATGCGCTTGATTCAAGTATTATAAAGTTGTTACAATTTCGAATTTGAACTTCAAAAAAACCAAAAGCGAAATTCGAAGGAGAATTTTAGTATGATTGATTTCCTAACCCGTTTTACAACATACGGAATTTCAATAATAACATACCAGAATCATTCCCTTACGGGTTTAACCTCAAAAACTTAATGTACATATCGAGCCCTAATAGCAAAAGTGATGTAACCGACATCAAATTTACATTTAAATTTTATTTTTTTTTTTTTAATAAATGACTTTATTGGCAACACTTGCATCATCTCCTAAAATGTCATGGTCACATAAGGCACCGTTACGATTTTATAGCAAAAAAAATTTTGAGGTAACCGACCAATTTCATACAAAATTTATATGAAATAATATAAAAAAAAAAAAAACAATCTCCTGTAAAATTTTGTTTTTGTTGGTTACATCACTTTTGCTATTAGGGCTCGATATATAAATGAAAATATAAACTAAATGAGAAGCAATAATTCTCAATTTTACTTTTTAAACATGAAAATAATGTGTTTTCGTCTTGTTTTTGTTGTTTTTACACACAACAAGCTAATCGTTTTTTAACTACTTGTTGAAGTATCTGTAGGAAACTTTGATAAGTTACATACGATTACGCTTACTTTGTTATTTTGTTGTCAGAGTGGCACTACCATGAAAAAGTTTAATCTTTTTTAACTTGGCTTAAGAATTCTGTATTTATTTTAAGAAATTCCGGAATTGTTATCCCATTTAGGATTGTTTAAAGTACGTTTTAGTGTTTTTCGACTCGTACTTAAGGAAAGTATAAGAAACTTCATATATCCCGAGTGTTTTTCTTTCTGTGTACTCTCCTAAGACTTCCCTAAGAGCTCTTCTAAAATAATCCACTAGCTTGCAATTCACGAAATATATCATCAGTACCCTTAGAGCCACCAAGCTGTCCACATATAAAGTGACATTGAGCTCCAAGCAATATAACCCCATCGGTCTTCAAAATCTCAAGAACCTCCACCAAAAATACACTGCTGTCGTAAAGAAACCTATATGACCTTTTAATATATATATCCCCAAGGTAGGCTCTTGCACAAGTGCCTCTATCTTCGAACCATCATTGAAAAAGCAAATCTCTCATACGGTCTGCACTGAATAGCTCTCTCTCTCTCTCTCTAAACGTTAATTCCACCCTCTGCAAAGTCTACCCTAGTAATACGTGGACAAAGCCAATCTCATCCGAGATCCGCAAGTGACCTATAGCGAAATTTCCTTTCAGTCCCAGTTTCCTTAGTCTAAGAAGAGTTTTGGCTACAATCCCCATCACATACTGCTAAATAGGCAGAATATGTAGAACAATATCCAAAGCCGCTTAAAGCACTCCTCTGAGCCTTCGATTTGTCCGCCTCAATGCTTTCCGCCAAACACAGCATCCAAACTTAAGAATGACTCTCACCATTGATGTGTATAGCCATCCCGCTAATGACACCCTGAGTTTTCAGTTCCTACCAATCGATGATCTGTTAGCATTAAGGACCTTCTAAAATAAATATTTAATTTTTGTTAAAAATATGTAAAGAAGCTATGTTTTATAAAATTCAAAACAATTGAAAGAAAAAGTGCTTAGTCCACATATAAAGAACAAAATATTTAACAGAAAAGCTTCTAAGTAAAAAAAAAACTTTGTAAAATGAAGATCCAAAAGTTTTAGTGGTCCTCTTCTTATATGGGCATTTCCATGTCATCGTACGTGACATTTGTACGCCTTCAGAGCGATAGATATTTAGCAAAAATAGTAGTAACTGGAAAATTTTTTTTATCATTATGTTTCATTTAGAGGGAACTTTATATAAAAAAAAAATTTTTCTAATTCGGAACGTTGCATATCGGAAGTGCATATCGTACGTGACATAAAACGGAAGTGATATTTGTGTGAATGTAAAATAATACGAAAATCTGCGAATTGTGGGAGGTTTTTCTCCTTTTTTTAATTTCATACATTAAACCACATATTTTTCTTTATAATCCGTAATCGGAAAAAAAAATTTTTTTTGGATGGTTTTATAATGAACCAAATGTAATATCGTACGTGACATACCGTACGTGACAGATTTTTCTCTTATAGTATTTACAAGGTATAAAATATATTTTTTGTAAATATATGTATATTAAAACTTAAAACAAACAAGTAAGAAAGTATAGTTGGGCAAGACCGACCATATGATACCCTACACCATTATATTGAAAAAAAAAATTTTTTGAGAGGGTACCCTATTTGGGACCCATGGCCACAATCAAGGTCGCCAAAACAGAATTATGCTATGAGGTTAAGAATTATATAAAAGTTATTTGTGCCGAATATTATTTAGTTGTCTTCATTTATATGAGATTTGTTTGCCCCTAACCGATTTAAAGAAGGGGGTTTATTTGGGACCTATGGTTTATTTTGGATCTAACAGCACAACATTTTGTCATGACATAGTACCTATCGCAAAAGTCATTGTCGCCAATTTTTATGTAAATACCAACATTTTTAAGGAAATGACATTAAAAGCTATTTTCGGGAGTAGTAATTGTATGGGAGCTATGGTCAAATATGGACCGATTCCAATAAAATTTGGTAAGATGATATTGATTGTAATAAAATAAGGTTTGACCAAATTTTAACTAAATACCAACATAATAAGATGACGCATTTAGTTGCTTTTTAGTACTTACAATATCGTACGTGACGGAATTTAAAAGCTTATACAATTTTTTTTATACCAATTTAAAAAAAAATTTCGATCAATATTTTTTTGCAACAAATATCTTGCTTTGAACTTTTATTTTGAAACTCCTAAGACTGATAAATTTCAAATGATAAAGACAAATGATGTTTTTGCACCACGTACGTGACTTTATAATAGCATCCAAAACAAACACAAAAATAAACCGCTAATCGAACTATATATTTGGTCTTTCCTCGTGGATCTTGTTCATTGTTGTTGTAACATTAATTTCAAAGCATAATTCCAGGGTTGCCAGTATCTGTATTAATTCGGCAGAATATTGAAAATTGTCAATTGCAGTTACTAAAAATGAATTAATAAGAAAGTGAGTTAAAACTTTTATTTTTTGCTTTTTAAAAATTGTAATAAGCTATAAATACCTCGGCATAGTAAAGTTTGGGTGTTTTTTTCCTTTCTCCCATATTTGAAAAAAGGTTCAAGCATTTTAATTTTTTGAGTCGTGGTTGACATTCTCATGGAAATGCCCATATGTCAAATAAGAATCGACAATAAAAAAAACTAGATATACAGGTTCAAAAAATATTGAGTACTTAAATTTATTAAATTGGACTTAGCTGCTTTACTGAAGGTAACGATGTATAAAATTGTTAACCAAATATGCTATAAATCGCAATAAAATATTTGTATAATATAATTTAATAAGATATTTAGTTACAATTTGCTTCTAAGTTTGCGATAGATAGATAATTCTCACCAAATTTGCAGTTCTTCGAGTTCTATTTTAAAGATTTTACTGTAATTGTATACATAATTTGTTTTTGTTCACTCACTTGGACTTATTAAGTTGCATGTAATATACATACTCTATATCTCACTCACCCTACGACAGTTTCACGTATGTTTGTATGTATGTGATTGTAAATTGGGTAAGAAAATTTTATTGTCCAAGGCCAAGGATTTTACTAATGATCTAGTTTAGTATGAAAATGTCAAAAACAAAACTTTACAAATCTTTCGGTTATAGAGCTAAGTGAGTCTTTATACAGCTTTTACAATTTAAACATGTATTAACTGACATACACACACACGCACACGCATACACTTGCCCATGTTGTACACACAGTGGTTTGCCAAAGTAATGTGTTAGGACAAATATATTACAAATACATTCATATTGCCTCTCCCTTTTCCCCTTCAGCATACTTGTACTGATGTATTTACACAAAATACAGCCAGAGATAAATGTTTTGCTTTTTATATTAAAATAAAATAATGATGTGGTTATATCGGATACTGGACAGAGAGAGAACATGACTTAATATACACACAAGCAAAAATATGTATGTTTGTATGGATGTAGTAGTAAAAGTAGAACCATGGTACGTGTGAGTTTATGTGCGGTTTTTAAATTAAAGATGATGGTGATGATGATGTCCTTTCTAATTTCATTTCTCTTTTTGCATTTCTTCATCTACTGCTGGTCCATCTTTCTCTAACCACAAGCTGTATGTACATGTCTCTAAATTGTTCAGTTTTGGTATGACCAAATTATAAAGCAGCCAAGAAAAATACAAAAAAAAAAAAAAAAAAAAATTACTAAGATGAAAAAAGAAAAGTGAACTTGGTATGAAGAACATGATGGTTGTATTAAATTTCAAAATAATATACTCAAATGTCAGAACAGTATTTTACAATAAATTGTTTTTTGCTGTTCATGTAGTCTTCATTTCTAGTTGTTGCACCACCTACCTACCATATTGATTCATTTGTCCGAGTGACCAATTCTTTTGGCAATAACAATGTTGTCATTGTACAAAGTCCAATGTCAAATAGAAGAAAATAAAGGGGAAAGAGTTAATGTGAATAATAATAAATCATGCAAAAAAGCTTTGGCAAATTTGCTATGAAATCTACTATAAACATAAAATTTCCTATGAATTGCAAGTTTTAAGCAAATTTGATAAATAAAAGATTAATTTTGTTATTAATTGAAAATTGTATTAAAATCTAAAATCAAAAGAAAAATCTATACATCCGTACTCAAATCAATCCGAAGCGGTATTTATAGTACGGTGAGTACGGATTTTCTTGAATCAAGTACAGAAAGATTGATTCAAGTACGGATTTTCAATCGCAAATACTTAAATTATCCATATTCAATCCCGATTTCGTACTTGAAATAATCCGAAAATGAGGTTAGTTTAAGTTAAACTAAGATCGAATCAATCTCAAAATGCTCTTGATTCAAGAACTATAAACTTGAGTCTATCCCGAATTCGTGCTTGTATAAAAACCAAAAAGGAAATTAGAAAGAAAAATTATTATGATTAATTTATTACTCGTATTACACCTTACAGAATGACAAAACACCAGCATCATGCCCGATATGGTTTTTACTTAAGAAATCGTATGTATGTTCATTAGAGCGACTCACCAAAAAAGTGCTCAGTGTGCCCTCCTAAAAATGAACCTTGGACTTTTCTAAGATTTCATTTTAAATATTTCGGCTCCAGGGTTGACCTCTCGTGAGCTGGACCAGTTTGAAAAAGGGTATATTTTTGCATGTTTTGTTACTTTAAGAATCTGTTTCCTTACCAACATATACAAATAGGACTAAAGAAAGAAAAAAAGAAATGATCCACGACCTGAATTTTTTTTTAATTTGCGGAAAAAATATGCCGCCAAAAAGTCGTGGATCGTTTCTTTTTTTCTTTCTTTAGTCCTATTTTCATCCATACATGATCTAGAAACTAAATCCGTTATCATATTAGAGTTACTACAAAATCGCATTTGTATATATTCCAGAGCACCGTGTAAAATGCATCTAATTTGCACAAATCTAAATTATTTACATACAAAGATGATATACTTGGCAAAAGATAAAATTTGATACCCATATTGCCCTATTTAAAACAAAGGCTTACCACCCCATTGCATTTTATTCAAAACGCGAACTAGTACGAATTTCAAAAAAAGCTGAGACACGTATTTAATTAAATCGACTAAAGATTAAAATATGTTAATTTGGTACTTAAAACAAAGGGTTACCACCCCATTGCATTTTAGTCAAAACGCGAACTAGTACGAATTTCAAAAAAAGCTGAGACACGTATTTAATTAAATCGACTAAAGATTAAAATATGTTAATTTGGCACTTTTATTACAAACAACCCCGAACAAAAAATTCAAAAACCATTTTTTATTACAAAAAATCCTTAAAAAAGGACATGGCTGATCGTCCTTGGACAAATTTTATATACAGTGCATTAAAAAAACCTTTCTTATGATACCCAACTTGTATATGTTGGTAAGGACACAGATTCACGAGAGGTCATCCCTGGAGCCGAAATATTTAAAATGTCATCTTAAAAATGTCCAAGGTTAATTTTTAGGAGGGTACATCGAGTACGAATTTTGCTTCCATACAACTTGAGTCGCTCTAATGTACATATTTAACCAAAAATATAAACTAAATGAGAAGCAAGAATTTAAATTTACTTTTTAACCCTTCGTGGTACACATTAGTCTGGCCAGACTTTTTCAATATGTATAGAAATTCATAACTTTAAACAACGTATGGAAAAACAACGTATACAGCCGCAGAACGAAGATAAAAATATTTAAATCATGCGTCTTGTCTGTGCTATTGTATGGATGCGAAACATGGTGCGTAACCAAGGAAATAAGAGATAGTCTACGGACATTTGTAAATCGCAGCTTCAGAATAATTTTGGGAATATGGGGGCCCAATAGAATAACCAAACATGAGGGTTGTTAACGCTGAAATACGGAACAGAAAGTTTGGATGGATAGGACATATTCTGCGTAAACCACCACAAAAGATAGCAAGACAATCACTAGCATATAACCCGTAAGGAAGCAGAAGGAGAGGCCGGACAAAAATCACTTGGAGACGTTCCACATTAAATGAAATAAACTCACTAAAAGAAAATCAACGAAGACAATATAGCAACATTGGTGAACTAAGTGAAACAGCTTTGATAAGAGAGAGATGGAAAATACTTATAGACAGCCTATGCCCAGTATAGAGGCGGCTTTGATTAATTTTTAATCAAGCAAGGCTTATTATTATTATTATTATAGAAAATCAAAACATGCGTAAGCCGGAGGGTTAAACACAACGAAAATTTTAATGTTTTTTTTTACTTGATTTAATAATTTTATACTTATTTTAAGAAATTCCGGGATCCCATTTAGGATTGCTTTGAGTACGTTTCAGTGTTATTCGTACTTGAATTTTTGAGTAGCCGAGTGTTTTTCTTTTTGTGCATCTATATCTTTTCTACCATTCCATCCGCTACTTCGTTAGCATCTCCCGTTCGTTCGCGGACTTATTTATTTTCCAGTGGGAATGTTTCTAAGTCTTAACATTTTTAAGTGCTAGCATTAAACCCATAGAAAATTCAAAAAGTACCACAGGTAGAACGGAAAAGTAAAGGAAAAAATTTAATTTTTCGTATATCCCTTTTTGATAATTCTGTTCTCTACATTGATGTATCAAGATTTTTAATATTGTAGTATTTGCAGCTTGAGTGGAAAACCAAAAATATAGTTGGTGTTACACACAACAAGACTCAAATTAAAGAAAAACCGGCATGTAGGTCGACGAGGTAGGACTTAGCAGGTTAGCATATTAAGCCGACGATATATTTCATGAATAGATAAGAATGTTTAAAAAAAAAGTATCAATAATGTTTATTGGTTTTAAAGATAAATGGGTGACAAAGAAAGTTCCAAAATACAGGTTTTACTCTCCAAAGGGCTGAATTTCAAAAAGGACCAGACACTTGTCTGTACTTATAGTAGTTCTAATGAACAACTAAGTACTAAATTTTTTTTGTATCTCTTTTAGATTTGGAGATATGTGGGTAACGAATTTACCCGTTTATCTCTTTAAGCGATCGAATTTCAAAAAATCCTTTGTTAGTGGATCTGTTTATCAAAAGACGTACCCATTTACTGAAATTCAAGTCTCTAGCTTCTTTGTGTGATGGGCGTTAAAGAGTCAGTGAGTGACTAAGAGACCAGTACTTGTAAATTTACGTGAAGTGATGTCGTCGGTTCCCCTAACTCACATAATTGGAACTTCACAGGAGAAGGTAAAACCAAAATGAAACTGTATGTATCAAAATGTAAAATTGCGTGAATAATTGTTTGTTAAACCGTTATTTTTTGTCAGTATTGCAATAAATTTATAACGAGGTGCTTTTTGTGAAATGTATTGGAATCACTAAAACACACAATTTAAAAAAAATCGAGTTGGGCCTTTCAAAATGAGACCAGCATAAACATGAAACTGCGTTTGCTCGTGTATTAAATTTAGACTCCACCGCTTGAGCCCTTATGACACTACATTTTTTATTCATTGAATTGATATAGAATTGATAGAAAGAAACAGTAAATGTTGAAAAGAGCAAACTATAAAAAATTTAAACAAAAATTAATTTTGTTCATTTTATTAGATGTTGTCAACATAAAAACAAAACAAACAAACAGCGGTAAATTGCTGAATTTGCCCATAAACCGCTGATTCAGTAACACTTTTAATATTTCAAGCTTGAAATGTCAATTTTAAGTTGAACAGTTTTACATTTTTTTTGACATAACTTTTTTTGAAATTTTTGACAGTTTGCTATATATCTAAATACTCTTTGCACTCGGTAAATTTTTCTATTACATTATAATTGTACTGTTCACCAAAACTTGAACAATGCATTAAAAATGTAATTTCATAAGGGCTTTAACATGGTCTATAAGTGTATTTCAAATTGCTAGTGGCCGTGTCACCTCCCATACATTACAGTTAAAGTATCCAAAATTTAAACAAATGGTTTACTTATCAATACAAAACATATGTCAGAAAAAGGAATGCTTTAGGAAAGAAAGCGTAGCACCTCACGTACAAAGATATTATATATATATGTATCTACATATATATCTGTACAATAGTAACAGTAAAAATAATAAAGTTTTGAACAAATATATAGCTTGAATATTAATTTACCACATCTGTCAAAAAGTAGGCTCAATTTGAAAAGTGAGCATGGTACCCCCATAAATATGTATATATGGAGAATATTACACAAAAAGAGTTTTAAAATTCGAAACACATAAATTGGTAATCAATACACAAGATCTGTGAAAAAGTTGGCTGGGACAGAAAAGTGTGCTAAAAAATATGTTTATATATTTCTGTATATCTAGAGGGCGGTTACAATGAAAGTTTCTATATTTGCAACAAATAGTTTGCTTAAGGTGCTATCAGACGGGATGTATTTTACATATGGGCACTTCCACAGAAAATCTCTCTTTTTGTCACGTCACCTAGCAATTATTCTTGTATTTTAGAACCACGTTGTTCAAATTTTTCCTCTCTTTCACTAAATGAAAACCTAGTTGCGCTCTACACCCAAATGCAAAAAAAGTAAATAATATTTTCATTATTCTTTGAGAAACGATTAAAAATGGTTGGTGACGTTACGTGACTAAAAGTAGACATTTCTGTGGAAATACCAATATGTACTGTCAAATTTTCCATCTGTAAAAGTTGTACACATCGTGTGATACATATGAGACTTTGCATGTGTAAATACATATCGTCAGCTCAGAATTGATTTGACCTACCGACCATTTTTAAAAAAATTGGGGTATATATATTTTGAATACCCCCTTTTTGAATCCGAAATCTGTTTCGCGAAATTTTTTGTGGTTTCTGAGATATAAAGGACATTGCATGTTGAATTTTATGTTTTGAGGTCAAATATTAACGATAATTAAAAAATACCAGTTGTAGAACCAAAAAACTGAAGAAAGATAGTATATTTCCCGTATTTCCCATTTTGGTACTATTTTTTCCCCCCATTATAGTATCAAAAATTGCAAAATGCAAAATGTTTTGTAAAAAAGTGCCAAAAATAGTTACGATTTTCACGCCTTAAACGTTCGAATTTCAAAAAAGTACTAAAGTTGTATTCGTATTTTTTCGATAAGTTTTGAATATGGTATTAACTTCTTTTCTAGGTTTATTGGATCAAAAGATAGATGGGCTGACAAAAACGTACAAAAATTCAGGTTTTACCCGTTTTCACCCTAAAAGAGCCGAATTTCAAAAAAGTACCACACACCTGTCCACTTATTATTCAAAAGAACAACGATATGTATTACAGTTTTTTTGTATCTCTTTTAGTTTTGGAGATAAAAGGTTTCCGAATTTACCCTTTTTTACCCCCTAAACAATAAATCCCGCCATAGTGGATCGATTTGGGAAGAGATCCACCTCCGGTCCAAATTTCAAGTCTTTAGCTTCAGAAGTTTAGACTGTATGATGATGAATGAGTCAGTCACTCACGCAATAAGTATACGTATGCAGCACAAAAAACCACTTTTTTATTTTTTTTTTTTAGAAAAGTGGCGTATGCGGCACAAAACAATATTTTTCATTTTCAAAAAAATACTATTAAATTCTAACTTTATTCATGAAAGTGCGCAAAAACTTACATTTTTCTTCAAAACATATACCGGAAGCAGTGGGAAAAATATAAAAAAATTCTATCGGGTACATTTTGAGAAATCTTCATGTAAATCTTCTTTGTCGTTTTTCTCCACTCCGACTTTTTGGCATATGCGCCAAACCAATTCTGAGCTGACGATATGTAACTTTTTCGATTAGAACACGCTCTATTTTCCTGTGGCAAACATAAACAAAACAGCTGGTTTGTTTGTTTACATTTATAGGTTATGTCATAAGGAAAAACATAAGCAGGTGTGATAGCAAAAACTATGAATCGTATGTAAAATGGAAATTTTGACATACATACGGAATTACAATGATAACACCATTATCAATAGAAAACATCTTTCAAAAAGTGAGTTTGATTAAAGATGTGGGAGTGGCAAATCCTTTATAAAGACATTATAGATTTTTGTATACGTGGGGAGCGGTAACAGTTTTTATTTTGGTTTAAATCAGCGGCCATCACAAAGAGAGACAGTTAAAAATGTGTATGTGGTGGTGAGTGCAAAAAGAGAAAAATAAATTTACTCTTTTGAGACATTAACTATGTGTTTTGTTCTTGTTTTTTAAAATTATGGCTTTTTACAATTGTTTCGTTAACCTTCATGTTGTGTGTGTGTGGAATTCACGAAAAGTGCTCGGCCCCCGGGGGCATAGCGTGATGATCGTTTAAATCAGAGTCCGCCAAACACATACATTTACATTTCTTGTTTCTCTTGGTTATTTATTTTTGAGCGTAATTGTTTTTGTTTGTTCACTGTTTTCGAGTAAAAATACAAATTATTTTCTCATGCTCTCTTTATTTGTGTGAGAGCATTCGCACATGTGCGGTGTTTTGCAGATCTCTGGTTTAAATAGTTTTTAATGTGAGGTGAAGTGTTTAACAAAATAAGGGGCTTAATTTTCAACAAATTTTCTATAAATAGCAAATTCTCTTAAAAATTCTCGGCAAATAGCAAAAATTTACAAAACTTTGTTTTCACGAACAATTCTTGGTCTCTCTGTTTAACCAAGACTAAATCAAATAAATTAATTCTTTTGGTTGGTTTGGCAGTCTGAATTCGTTTAAATAAATGTCCTTCTATATTTGACATAACATTCATTCATTTATTCATTTAGTTATTCATTCATTTTGTATTCAAATCTCTATACACATGCACCATTTGGTCTTTCATTTTATCCATATTATTGTCAATATATTGTACATTTCATGTCTCGTTTCAGTGTAGATGCATGCTGTTGTTGATTAGTGGTTCAAGTTCAGTATGATACTGTTGTGTCATTTAGACCACGTAACAACAAATTGAAAGTAATTGAATGCTTAAAACCATCAAACGTTTTTTAACATCTGATGACGATGACAACGGCGACGGCGCTGAGAAGCATGATTTTGTAGCCAAAATCATTCATGATGAATTCTTTTAAACAGAGATAGACGTTGGTTTTGGCTTGTCGACGTCGCATACTAGAGAAAAGTAGCAGTAACATTGGCAAGCAGCAAAATTATTTAAAACTCTACATCAGACTAACAATTTATTGTATTTTCAATTAAAAGGCTTTTTCTCATGGCCGTACATTTATTTATTTGCTTGGAGGTGAGTTTGTGATGTGCGGTTTTTTGAATTTTTTTCTCATTTAAATGATTTTTATTTCATCTGGACTGATTGGAAAATTGTTAATTAAATAGGGAACAAAAAATAATTATTTGCTACTTAAATATACATACATACAAACATTTATTTATATAAATATATCAGGGACCGTAACAGTTATTCCTTTTTTCATAAAAGTCAGATGAAAACAGTTATTATTTGATTTTTATTTTTTTGACCAAAAATAACTGTTATTTTTTGATTTTTTTTCGATCAAAAATAACAGTTATATTTTGATTTTTATTTTTTCGGGCAAAAATAAAAGTTATTCTCTAAAGAAATGTACGTGTTTTAATAATTTAGATGACTTTTAATAATTATTTTAATGTGTATAAGAAATTCCAATGATAATTACACATTAAAATAAAAATTTTAAGTCAACTAAATTATTAAATCACGTACATTTCTTTAAAGAAAAACTTTTATTTTTGCTCGAAAAGATAAAAATCAAAAAATAACTGTTATTTTTGATCGACAAAATAAAAATTAAAAACTAACAGTTATTTTTGTTCAAAAAAATAAAAATCAAAAAATAACTGTTATATTTGATCGAAAAAATAAAAATCAAAATTTTAAAAATCAATATATTTTATCATTGACAAGTGCATAAGGATCAATATGGTATACTTGAATCAGTTTTTCGACGTTAACTTCCATGTGCTTGTTTTGTTTTAAAATTCCAATATAACTGTTATTTTCGGTCCCTGGAATATATACTTTTTTAAATGAATTAAACCAACCAGTATTTGATCATTCATTAGTTACTGTATGGTTTAGTCGAGAATTAATTTCTTAATTGCAGATATTTTTCATGGTTTTGTTTGAAGGATTGAATAATTAATTCTTTGGGAAATGCTTTTTTCTGATGGAATGTGAATTAAACGTTATTTTGAAAAAAAAAACTTTTTCTAAAGAGTTATTAAGAATAATGAAATCAAATTATACACGATATGTATTTATAACATTATAGAGCCCGACAAATTAAAATATTCCAAAAAGTTTTGCAAAAAATTAAGGATTTCCAAAAATAGAATAAATGGGCAATATTTTTGATCTGATCTGGAATCAAAGAGGGATGTGAAAATAAATTTTTTCAAAATGGATTGGCATTCTTCAAGTACAAGACAAAGTTTCACTTGAAATAAAACAAACATATAAATCGTGTTCGTATCTAACAGTTATCTTTACTTAACCGGTAACACTTTTTCGATGGTGTAAAATGGATTACATTTCAACTCCTAGAAAAGAAAACCATAGATATCTAAACACAGCTAGATATCTTTTTGTAGAAATAACGGGCGTTAAAGCTTTGTTCACAATAGGCTGAGTCAACTTCTACTTCAGCAACAATTTGTATCAAATTGTTTCTGACGTTTGAAATAATTTTATTTAGTTTTGAATGAAAATTTTTACAAAATGTTCCAAGAAGTAATATGTGTGTGGTCGCGAAAAAAATTGTTGCTCTATTATGAACACCAGTCAAAAATGTTGCTACCTATTGTGAACAAAGCTTAAACAAACAAAAATTTTAATTAGTTATTTAAGTTTTTAAAGATATTTGAATAACAATAGACTGAATTTTTTATATTTTTGTTTTTAGTAAATCAGACATCGATTCGCAGGGCTCATTGTTGGTTTTGTTAAATAAACAAAATTGCCACAAATACAGTGAGACCAGTTCACAACTGCTCTTATGGCCTCCATTTCATTCAGAAAAATCCACCGTTTGGTGCGGTTTACACGCTGTTTACATTATCAGATCTTATTGCTTAACGGCTAACAAAGATAATTAATGATTTTCTTGTTTGAAAATATATGGCGCTATGTGCCATACGGCGACCACAGCCATCGAATTATTTCAACTAAAATTTGGCGATAAGTAGATTTCGAGCAATGGACCTGCCAGTTAGCCTTACTGGTCGTGCCAATTGAACCCTCTCGGTTATTTTCTCGGAGGTGAATTCACTGGTTTATGCTGATATATACAATATACGGCCAGAATTGCCCATAAAAGTGTTCGAAAATTCGCTTCGTCAAGATCAGCGGTGTACATGTGCCTGAAATAATTTTGAAATGTTAAAGCCATTTATTTCCACAATTTCAATTTCTTTGCCACAATTTCAATTTCTATCGGGCATAGAAAAACATTAAGGGTTTTCATGATATCGCTTTAACGTTTCGCAATCTGTGCAAACTGTGCATTTCTACGCTCTCGCAAATGAACTGTCAAGAATTTTATGAGAAATCATTTCCTCGAACTCAACAATTTTGACTCGCAGTCTTGCGATGTTCAATTGTGCATTTATACAAACAGATTTTTTTAGTGCTTTTAACGTAGTTTTCAATAAAAATGCGCATAGGACAGTGTTCGAAAATAGACACTAAATATCTTTTCTTAATGTTCGGTTCGGTAGATTTGTGGAAAACACAAACGCTAATAGTGTTTGTGTAGAAAATCATTAAAAAAATAACGTTTGCCTGTTACAAAAATATTACTGTTTTTACCAAACTCAACAAAAGATGTGAACATTTAATTCATTTAATAATAATTTAATTTGTTTAAAATCCACAAACTTCAATGTGTTCGGTTCGGCTCGTTAATGTTCGTCCCTTTTGGCTGGTAAAAAAAACCAAATTTTTTTTACAAAAACAAAATACACACACGAAAAAAACATTATAGAACATTAAAATATAATGTTTGTCTACAGTATCACTACAATTGTTCTATTTTGTAACGAAGAACTGAACATTATAAAATGTTCGGTTCTTTCTTGAAAATAGTTACAAACGGTATTAAGGGTTGTGTATGTCTACACAATCACTAAAAAAAATTGATATCGTTCCTGTGTGTGTGAGCCGAACGTTTAATAATGTACTGTTTATTTTCGAACACTGGCATAGGAATAGCTTATCCCATCAACAATAAATTTCAGTTTATAAAGAGGTTTGCAAGTCAATTTTTCCGATCCATACACCATACGAGTACCAAGCACTAGTGTATGTATTTAAATCGTTACACAACATAGGTTATCGCGCCATTTGCTTCGTCCAAAACCAGTGTGTTTTTAACACAAGGAATCATCAAAATCTTAAATTACCACTATGCAGGTTGGAAACCAGAAAGCAGCGTATAGAATATACGGGAGTATTTGAATACAATAACCTGCCAGAGCGTCTGAAAACAATTAACATAATATCAATATTTAAAAAACATCTTAAAGATTTGTTTTATCAAAAGCTTTAAACGTTTTTATAGTAAATAGATTATTTTTTTTATACTTAGTTTTTGTTAATTTCAATTACTGAATTTAAAGAGTACATGAATATATTTTTGCCAACTTGTCTCAATAATGCCTTTTTGGCGCTGAGACCAAATAATTTGTATTATATTTGTACACGAATGATAAATAAATATAATTAATATTATAAAAAAAAAAATTGTTTGAAATAGGAATTTAGAACATTTAAACGAAACCATGTTAATTAATGTTTTGAATCCCAAGAAAAACTTTGAAAAAATCCAAGTATTAATGAATCACAAACAACAAATTCTAGCAATAAGTTGAGCAATTTTATCTTTTGGCCTTCTTTGTGCATTTTTATAAACAAATTTCACTTATTAATCACAAATTTCAATTTTTAAGCTTCGTTCACGATCAAAAAAACATTTTCACTTGGTGTTCATTAGAGTGGTTCGAAAAAAAATTTTTTTGTCCGCCCCCCTAGGATTAAAGATAATGTAAAAACAATTCCAAAAATTATTTTTTGAAATATTTTTTTGTTCACTGTGTCGCCATTTGTAGTTCGATTATAACATTTTGTATATCGGTGTTCATGGCTCTGTAAGGGCTACATTTCTGTCTTTAATAGTTTTTTTATACCACGAAAATTCTAGTCATGTCTTTCAAAAGCTCGGTTTATACCCTCCCAAATGCTAAATATTTTTGAACTAAAATGAAGCTGTGTTGTTTTGATACAACTTCTGTATAAAAATAATATTAAAGACAGAAATGTAGCTCTTACAGAGCCATGAACACCGATATACAAAATGCTATGATCGGACTAAAAGTGGCGACACAGTGAACAAAAAACTAAAAGGGCGGTTTTGCTAGGCGTGGCTAAAAAATAAAAAAAAAATTTTGTGGAATTGTTTTTACATTATCTTTAATCCTAGGCGGGGGGGACTGACAAAAAAAAATTGTTTTTCGAAGCACTCTAGTGTTCATAATAGAGCAACAATTTCTTTTGCAACCACACACATTTTGCATTAAGAAACCGTTTGCAAATTTTTTAAACCATTGTAGAATGTTAGAACCAAGGCGAATTCAACTACAGGTGGTGTCGGAACTACAACAATCCAAAAACAACAGAAACAACATACGGTTTTTTGCATTGCATTGTTAGTGCCATTAGCTCGAAATGTCAACCATTATTAGCAAAACACTAACAAATCAAAACAAATAAGCCCGAGCTGTCAAAATCAGATGCCGTTTCGACACCACCTGTAGTTAATTCGCCTTGGTTAGAACATTATGACAATATAACATGATAGCACACCTTGTGAATACCCCATATGTTAAAATTTTCATTCAAAACTAAATAAAATTATTTTAAACATTAGAAACAATTTCATACAAATTATTGCTGAAGTTAAAGTAGACTCAACTTAAGTTACATTTTTAAAAAAAATTTAGTTAAATTTTTAAAAAAATTTTAGTTCTAAAAATGAAAGGAAAATATATGAAATAATTTGGGAAGAAAAAACGAAATTGTTGCTCTGATTGTGAACAAAGCTTTAGATTTATATTTTTGAATTTTCTTTTTTAATTTATTTTCGTATAGACGTTTCTTACAAACTGACATTAATTGTTTAAAATTAAACACAAAATAAAAAGGCTTTTTAGGAAACGAGCCTCGCAAGTTTTCCCATTTGCACAAATTGCAATTTTAAGCGATACGATTGTTTTTCTTCATTTAAATTTTTAACTGATGTGACTTTTTGTAATACATTTGAAATTTTACTAAAGTTTGTTAATATGTTTCGTTATTAAGTTTTTTTTTAGTTTCTTTTATTTTTTAAACGAGTTTTTTATTTAAAGTGATTTTGTAGCCTTGTAAATCTTTTTGAAACATAATGAATTTATTTTTTGCCATGAAACGAAAAATATAATTTCTTTTATTTAATCGTTCTTTGTATAAATTTAAAAAAATGTTTTCAGTATTACTAAAGGCTAGGTTACACGGTAATACAATGTATTACGACATTGCAAAAAATCTTATCATGTAAAAGCAAAATGTATTGAGTATGAGAGAATACAAATAAAAAAATCTGACAAGTGGTCGGTAACACTGCAGTTCCACGTTCTAATTTTTCTTGATAGTCTTTTACATATACTATCCCTGCAGATAACGAGACTAGTCCAAACATGCATGTAAAGAGTAGTCCATACACGCAAAGAAAAAACATGGTTGTGGTAAACATATTCTAATAGCAACGAATCAAAGCTTGTAAGTATTGATTATAATTTGTTTATACATAGGAAAAAGTTAGAGGTGCCCGAGCCACTCTAGCACAACATTCTGCTCTTACTTTTTATAACCACACTTCTGTATGTGAAGAGGATATTATGTGTTTGTGCAAATGTGTGTAACACGTTTAAATACATGTTCTGGACCCACCTTTTACTATACCTATTGACTCAGAATCGATTTCAGAATCCATCTAACGACGTCCGTCCTTTTATCAGGCTGGCTGGTTGTGTATCCAAGATAGCCTTGTGCGCAAATTACAGGTCGCAATTTTGGAAATAATTTTATCAAATTTGGCACATATGCGCTTATTGTCACAAGGTCGAAGGCTTTTAAAATGCGGAGAAGCATTTACATATTTATTTTTCATAGCCTAAATGCAAACTTCTTTCCGGTATAGGGGTTTGTGTTCATTAACCATCTTGTTTTCCAGAAATTTGGGTTTAATAAGGTCCAAACATATTAGAATCGGTCCATATTTGACCACAGCTCCCATACGAATACACTTTTAATAAGTCACCTTAATAATAGCTTCTATCGGGCTTGATCGACTATACTTGCTTACTTTTTTGTGTTTAAAATTGGCTTCTTTACTCTATATTTTTAATCTGTTAACAGTACATTTATTATCGTTATTATTTAACAAGAACCTCTTTTCTGACGTTAGCTACCGACGTTGTTTGCTGATAAAAATGGTTAGAATTTCATTACAGAATAGCTCTTAACGGCAATTATCGTAAGCTAACGAATTTTGACTACTTAAGCAGAACTTTTTCAGCACAGGAAAATATTTTTGCCAAAACATTAAAGTCTTGTTTTATAGTGTAAAACAGCCTGTAGTGATATGACTTTTGTCATTAAGGATTATGAAGCCTTTTCGAAATTAATGAAATCAACTAATTCGCTTTAAAAGTACACTTCAACTACACTAAAAAACGCTTTTGTATTTCGCAGAAGAAGTTTGGTAAAGTTTAGTCAAATGATGTGACTTTTAAAGAAACTGAAGAAAAACTTCCAAAACTTGTTAAATTTAATGAAATTTACGATTTTGTTTAAACGTATTTTTTGATATTTTGATCGAAAACTTTATATGGCTCTACTGAAAAATAGTGTGTTTTGAATTAAGATACTATTGAAGGAAATGAGCGACGAAATCAAAAAATTTAGCTTGTGTTTGTTCACACCAACAAAAATTTCGTGCCATTACGGAATATTTTCTTCAATAAAAAACCGTTTTTATTTGGAAGAAATTAGTTTTTCTGTCTTTCTGAAATCTTCAAGTAAAAACGCGTTATTTATTTATTTTTTTTTGTAAATTATTGTTTATTTCTTTAACTTACAAGTACATTTCCTTTAAAAATTTGTTTGTCGCTAACATATTCTTTCATTCAATGAAATTATTTAAGTTTCGTTTACTTTTTTTTTCTATTTAATACATGAGAGTATTTTCCTTAAATTTTCTATTCAAAAACTTTATAACTTTAAAGTTTTTGCAGTTTGTTTTTGATATCGTTTATTTTTATATGTTTTTTCTTTTTGTCAAAAAAGTTTTGTGCATTTTATTTTCAACAATATGACTTTTAAATGCCATCCGAAAATATCGCCATAGTGCTCGTTATCGTCATTGTTGGCGTAGTCGTAGAAAATAGTGCACAATGGGAAAGAATTAAAATCAAATTTTCGATTTGACACTGTTTGACTTGAGGTCACTTCCTTAGACGATCTAAATATTATCGGCTGTCCATATGTGTGCCCATTATATACATTTTTTTTATCAAACTGCAGGTGACAAATTTTAATGAAAATTAAATACAATTTTGGGAACTTTTTTTTTTTTTTTCTAAAAACGAAGTCAATTGCAATTGCAGAAAATCGGTGTATGCTAAGACGAATTCTAGATGGGTCTAAAGCAACGATCATCACGCTATGCCCCCGGGGCCGATCACTTTTCGTGAATTTCACACGAAGGTTAACGAAACAATTGTAAAAAGCCATAATTTCAAAAAACAAGAGCAAAACACATAGTTAATGTCTCAAACGAGTAAACTTATTTTCCTCTCTCTACACTTACCACTACATACACATTTTTAACTGTCTCTCTTTGTGATGACCGCTGATCTAAAGCCTCTCTTTCAAAAATCATTGTTAAAAATCTCTCATTAAAAAAATTAATAAGATAACAGAAATACCTCCTAAAAAGCTTTTTGGACGTACGTATTCAGTGTTCAGCTCACAAATTAACATTTTCTGTTTAAAATTTAAGAAAAATTGGTTTTATGTAAACACAATTTTTATTGTTAATAAATATTAATTCCTATTATTTAATCATCATCATCTTTTGGTGCTACAGCCTGGTGTGGGCCTTAAACTCGTTCACTTTCTTCTTCAAAACGGATATGTCTTGCGCAGCATTCTTTCAGTGTGATATATTAGTTTTCCTACAAATTTCTTCGACCCCATCAAGCCATCCTGACCTTGGTGTTCGTCTGGCTTAGGTCCTATATGGAGTAGCATTGATATTTCTGCGTTGAGCTCTGTTTTGAGACATTCTGGCTACGTGTCCTGCTCAGCTTCATCTTTGAAAAAAATTTATTAATAATACAAATTTTTAAACAAGCTTCTGCATCGTCGTTATTTAACTTCAAAGAAAGCGAATTCAGATTTATTTTTTTGCTCCTTTGATACTCCAAAAAATTTGCTTAAACTTTAACCATCGCAACATGTGCCCCGGGCACCCCGGTACCCAATACAATAGAATACACTTTATTGAATAACACAAACACGTTTGAACTGCTAAAAAAATTCAATAAACTTAATTCTGTATCATACAATTACATTAGTTTAGTTTCCAAAGCGTTAGTATTATAATACGGAAAGTCTCATTTACATAACATGTATGACCAAAATTGTTCAACTGTTATTCTATAAAAAATGTCCTGTATAAAAAATTTAAACGTTTAGCCATTATGCAATACAAAGTTAAAAAATCACATTTTAACATAAATATTATTTAATACGCTTTTAAAAAGCTTAAAAACAATTGTTTTTTATAGCCTTATTTTCAATGCGGGTCGCGTATCAGCTTCGGCGGCATGAAAAAGTCCTCACGAAATAAGTCCCCAAAACGGAAATGAAATAACTCCCCAAAAAAATATATCAGAGACAACAACAACGTCTTTTGGGGATTTATTTAATTTTTTAGGGGACTTATTTCATTTTCATATTGGGGAGTTATCTCATATGAAATAAGTCTCTTAAAATATTTTGGTAGTTAGTTAGCGGGCCGGTCGCGCTACCTCCCCTTCCACCTTCTATAGCATATTTTTTCAACACTTGACAATGGCAACTCATTCTTTTGGCAATTTGTAAGCATAACAATTAAATTGTGATGGCGTTATTTCAACTTTGGTAACTAAATGATAATGGTGATATTGCACTTGGGTGTAGGCAATAAACCCATATGATTTGATTTCTCATTCCATTGAAAAATAAGTCCATATGGCTTTATTTTCATTTCTCATTCCATTGAGAAATAAGTACATATGGCTTTATTGCCTATGGCTTTATAACACTGCATCCAAATAAATGTATATTTTGAATTGATTGGATGTTTTGAATACTTTTTGGGGATTTTTGTATTTTCAGGAAATGGGGACTTATTTCCAATGAAATAACTTCCCAATTTTTGGGAATTTATTTAATTTTGATTTGGGGAGTTATTTCATTTCGTTGGGGTTTCATTTCACTCTAAAATTGGTGGTTTATTTCATATGAAATAAGACCCCAAAAATTGGGGAATTATTTCATAATGTTGTTGGGGACTTATTTCGTGGGGGGATATTTCATGCCGCCATCAGCTTCGACTTAAAAAGTTTGATGTGGGCATAGGGTACTTTATGGGCAGCTTGAATTTGATCCTTTATAGAGAGGATAAATACACTTGTATGTACCCCTTTTGGGTAAATGCCGAGGCATTTATCGGATACTTATCCAATTTGACCCATTTAAACCAATTTACCAAATTTTCAAAAATGATTTTATCCCATTGTGCAGTGCTATGAAGTACTTTTATAGCAGTGAACAGAAGAACAGCAAAACACATTTATGCATTCAACTTGTCTTGCCTTTTTAATTAATATTTAATGATTTTAACAATTTAGCACACATTTTGTTTATTCATTCCTGTTTCTATTTCAGCATTTGGTGGGAAAGGATGGGAGAAAACGATACGGGATTTAAAAAAAACTGAGAATTAAGTTAAGTTTTTATACTTAACCCTAGAAAGATAAGGGGAATATTGATTTCATCATTGCGTTTGTAACACATCAAACTAATCACTAGAGGGGAGATCCTGCTTAGACCTTATAGGCCTGCCCGTCTGCTTAAAGCACCATAGAGCTCGCAATAGAAGACTAACAGCCAGTTCATGGATTTCGAACGTCATCGTTCGCATAGAAAATAACATTAAAAACAAAAACAAACTTCGAACAATGTTCGATTTTTGTTTTTGTTTTAAATGTTATTTTCTATGCGAACGATGACGTTCGATATCGTTAAACAGGCAGTTAAAAGACAAAATTGGGGAAAAAATTATTTTTGAGATGTTCTTAATCGATTAATTGGCAAATGTACTCCAGCAATAGCCTTTTGACGAGAATAAGACTTTTTATACCATATGGGCCGCAATGAAATAAAATGAAAAATTTGACTTGAATATTTCTTTGCTCAAATCCGTCCATTATTTCACCTAATCCCAATGCCTGCGTTTTAAAAGATTTTTGGTATTAAAAATTACTTAGCCCCTATACAACTTAAATTCGTGACATTTATATACAACGTTTTGCCTGCCACATTTAATATACTCGTTTTAATTTTTTAGGGTGCATCAAACATTAATTTTAAAACTTGCATTTGTACATAGAAAACTTACATTAAGTAAATATTCAGTTTGTTTCAAACAGATGACAAACTAAAATAAATAATTTTTTTCATTTGTTGCAATAGCAACACATTTAATGCGTATACTGGTAAATCAGAAATGGGTGCATGATGGCACGTCGTTTTTATCGCTGTGAAAAATAAAACAATGACAGACCTAATGAATGATGTTTTTGTCAAGCTAATAGGGCTATAATTTCTTCAATGTTAATAAAATTCCATTTTTAATTAAAATATATTGTTTAATTTAATTACCTATTTTTAAAGAACATAAATCTAAATATGTTTAATAACAATAATAATTAAGCTTATACTTTAAATGCAATACGAAAAGCAGTCTTCTTAGTACAATGCAAAGGTGTGGATTAAAGACCCTGGAGATCATACCGGTGGGGCCTCACATAGCCGACGGTGTTACAGCGAGCACAAGCTAAGAAATAGTTTTGTATTTTCTCCTTGGCGGGTTTCTTGGTGACCTAATTTGGTCTCCTAAATCTTTATGAACATTTTTGCTTACCATTGGCTACTTTATTAGGATCCGACAGATCGGTTACAAAAAGTTTTAAGCGCATTCGGTAAATAACTGTAACTACAATTTTATTTAAAAAATAACAGTTATGTGAAAGCAGGCATGCTTTTTTTTAAGATTTTGTGACAATTTCAAACATATAAATATTAATAATGGTACCCAGCATTTAACCAAATCGTATTTAACCGAACCTGATTATGTAACACGTATTTAACCGAACCTGATTTACCAAACCGTATTTAACCGAACCTGATGATCCCGAACCGTATTTATCCGAAATATTTTACCCAGTATTTAACAAAACCGAATTTAACCGAACCCGATTAACCAGAACCGTATTTTGCCGAACTAGCCGAATTAGCCGAAGGCCGTCTTAGTTCTAAGTATTTAGCGTAGATTAAGATTTCGTAAAGCTTTGTTAAAATTATTGTAAGCAAACATACACGAAACAGACTGAGTGATACCTCAGCTGGGAAAGTGAACTGCGTTACAATAATTGAAATCAAAATCTCATTCTATTTCAATTCGAGTTATGGAACATGCCAACCGATCCCTTTATCGTTACCTCAAATACTTAAGGAGAAGCTTCAGCAGTTTCAGATCGTATTGAGAAATTTGTTTGAACTTTAATAAGTTTTATTAAAATTCCTAAATTACTTCAAAATACCAACTTGCCACCTCTGCTGCTTAAGAAAAACTTAATTATTTCTACAAATGCATGTCTTTAGTGAAAGTTAAGCTGAAGGTCCACACCATGCGTTCATGCGTAGATGCGTATTATACTTTTTGTGCATTTTATGCGTTTCTAAATTCAAGTTACATGCAATGCGTTTTATGCGCCAAATTTTTTTTTTATCAGCTGTTGTGCTAATATGTTTAACAATTAAAAACAATTTTGCAAGAAATTGAGAGTGTAATTGATATTTTAATAGAATTTATTTAATAGAATTCATAGGGGAGTAAGCTTTTATTATAAAAATATTCGTGAATTTTCACGGTATCAATGAGTTTCCAATTCATGGTATTTGTTAAAAAAAATAATAAACACAACAAAGATGACACTCAGAAGATAAAAGTAATCGATAAGTAGAATGGCAAATTTTGTTCTTGTTAAATTGTCCTAAAAATTAATTTTAATGTATTTTATTCATTCAAGTTTATACAATCTTTATTACGAAAGCTTTTTCTCTTATTAAAACCCTTTTTTAATGCAAAAACTTAGTAAAAAGTAATCCACCACACAAACATATTTATCGATAACATTGAAAATAAAATATGATTTGCCATCCATGGCCATCAATAACAGCTGACTTTTTTTCACCACACATGCGACGGATACAAAAGTAGAAAGTAAACCTACTTTCATGCGTTGATGCGTCTATGCATTCTCTGCATTTTGTTGTGTAACTTGTCATATACAATTACACTGATTCAACTTTTTTGTCAAATGCATAAAAAGGACAGACGCATAAACGCATGGTGTGGACCTTCAGCTTTAAGCACATGTTTTTTTGCTTCCTCTTCTAGTTTGTTGCACATACGGAAAACTATAACTTCCGTTACAGTCTCATTTAATGTCAGATTTTTTATTGTTGTTACTCAAATTATGCACATCACACTAACACAATTTCACTTCCATACACACTTCAATGGAAGTGTGCATGTGTAACAAACATTTATATATTTTAAAAACATTTATACAAAAGTTTATTTGAGTGTATTTTAAACATGAATTTTTTTTGTTAAAGTAGTTATTTGATGATGGTGATGTCTCCTGCCAATGCAATGAACAGTTCAAAACTAAGTTGTCCTAAAGACTAGTACTCTTCAGAATAGAGTACATTTGCTTTTGGTGTTAATAATTAAGACAAGTGAATTTGCTAAAAAAATATTCAACTCTCTTATACTGCATTATTTTTTTGCAGTTTTTTTGTTCAAATTTATAAATTTAAGCAAACAACGAAAATTTAAGGTACTTATTTTAGGGAGTGTTTGTCTTGTAAAGGGTGGTTAAATTTCAAGGGCCGATGTTGATTTTGAATAAAACACAAACTATTTAGGAAATTATTGTAATTTTATTTTATTATGATATATTGGTATTACTCAATTATGTATGGAACAAAATATCGGCCAAATGGGCGCCGCGACCTCGGCGGCACACCTCCATCCGATGGTCCAAATTTTCGATGACCCTGAGGCATAATGGAGGTTCTATGCCGTTAATGTGCCGAATTATCTCATCCTTTAGCTCTTGAATTGTTGCTGGCTTATCGACGTACACCTTTTCTTTCAAATAACCCCAAAGAAAAAAGTCCAACGGTGTCAAATCACATGATCTTGGCGGCCAATTGACATCGCCATTACGTGAGATAACACGGCCATTGAATTTGGTGCGCAAAAGAGCCATTGTTTCGTTAGCTGTGTGGCAAGTGGCACCGCCCTGCTGAAACCACATATCGTCCACATCCATATCTTCCAATTCGGGCCATAAAAAGTTCGTTATCATCTCACGATAGCGAACACCATTCACAGTAACTGCCTGACCGGCCTCATTTTGGAAAAAATACGGCCCGATGATGCCGCCAGCCCATAAACCGCACCAAACAGTCACTCTTTGTGGGTGCATTGGTTTTTCGACAATCACTCTTGGATTCTCATTCGCCCAAATGCGGCAATTCTGTTTATTGACGAATCCACTGAGGTGAAAATGTGCCTCATCACTGAAGATGATTTTCTTCGAAAATTGATCATCCACTGTTGCCATTTCTTGCCACCATTCTGCCCATTCACGACGTTTGGAATGGTCAAGAGGCTTTAGTTCTTGAGCCAATTGCACCTTGTAAGCGTGTAAATGCAAGTCTTTATGCATAATGTTCATCAACGACGAGCGTGAGAGGTGCAATTGGTGGGCACGACGACGAGTTGAGGTGGACGGCTCTTCAGCCACACTATCGCGAACAGCAGCAATATTTTCTGCAGTACGAGCTGTACGAGCATGCACTGGTGTTCTCACATCTTCTACAGACCCGGTTTGCTCGAATTTTTCCACGATTTTTGCGATTGTACGCACATTTGGACGATCAAATTGACCAAAAAAATCACGAAGTGCACGATATACATTTTGATTTGAACGCCCATTTTCATAATAAGTCTGGATAACTTTAACACGTTGTTGGATTGGGTATCTCTCCATGGTTCAAATTGAGTAAGTCTGAAATAGAGAAATGTCAAATAAAATTCGGAAAAAAACTTGGCGTTTAGGTGTGGTTCACATTCAACATCGGCCCTTACAATTTAACCACCCTTTACAATTTAAATAAATTAAAAAAATATTTTTTTTGTTTTACTAACTATTTAGTTACTACAAGAAGATTATGAATATTCTGCTGGTATTTACATTCATACGGTTGTATTTTTATATTTTACTCTGAAACAAATTAACAAAAAACTTAATATAAACAAGTAGAAAAATATAGGTAGGCAAGGCCGACCATTTGATACCTTAAAGCACAATATTTAATAACCTAATACCTTTTTGGAACCCATCGAAAATCTTGTACCCACCAGAACAAAATTATGTTTTAAGGTTATTATGTAAATCTTTATCCGTATGAAGTTTTTTTGTGTTTAAGTGATTTGAGAAATGGTTCTTATATGGGACATAAACCGAATTAATTATTCTTCATAAATCTAATGAATCAATTTCATCGATAATAAAATTTTGGCGGCATGAAATAACCCCCCAAAATATAACTCCCCAAATATATAATGAAATAACCACACAAAGCGTGGGGCCTTATTTCATATGCAATTAAACCCCAATTTTGAAAATGAAATTATCCCCCAACGAAATGAAGTAACGCCCCAAACATTAATGAAATAATTCCCTAATTTTTGGGGGCTTATTTCATATGAAATAAAACCCCATTTTCTGAAATGAAATAAGAGCCCAATATATGTAATACAATTAATTATACAGTTTTGCTTTAAAGAATCACGTGATAGATATCATGATATGATAAACCAAACTTAAGCTTCGCCAACTAAGGCTTTTCTGCATAGCCGGCCTTCGGCCGGTCGCATTGACTTTTTCCTCTATGGTATAACAAACACCGGCTTCGCTAACTAAAGTTTCTCTGCGTAGCGCCAGGATTTTCTCCTCTTTAGTATACAAATACCGACTCGACCCGGCTACGCAGAGAAGCTTTAGTTAGCGAAGCCGGTGTTTGGTATACCGAAGAGGAAAAAGTCATTGCGCCCGGCCGAAGGCCGGTTATGCAGGGTAGCTTTATTTATTGAAGCCGGTGTTCTGTATACCAAAGTGGATAAATCCTTCCGCCCAAAAACGTTTTCATTATAAATTTGAAAATAAAATAATCCCCCAAAAAATATATTGGGGCTTTATTTCATAATGATTTTTTGGGGGATAATGAAATAACCCCACAAACATAATTTTTGTTGTTCTCTGTACAAACGTTTGGGGGGTTATTTCATTATTTTTTTGGGGGGTTATATTTTGCGGGGTTATTTCATGCCGCCTAAAATTTTATTTAGCAATGTACATAATAGCTATGAAAGTTACATAAATGCAATGAATCGTGTAAAACACGTGTTTTTTGACAATTCGTAGTTTCATTGGGGCTACGAAATGTATTACATTCGGGCAATGAAAAACTTTTAAGCACGATTTAATGCATATAGTTATGGAAAAAAGTGATTATAATTACCTTTTTGGGCTAAAATTATTTTAATCTATTAATATAAGTTACCTTTATTTAAATAAGTATTGAATTGTTGAAATAACAGCATCTGTCAAATTTTAATGAAATATTTAAGTAGCATTAATGAAGTTTTACATTTCTGAATGACCAAAGTTTTTTCCGTTTTTTAAGAAAAATAATATAATATATGTACAGATTATAAATTAAAAGTAAAACTTTTAATTAAAAGAATAGAATTTATAAAGTTTTTATTAATTTATTGTTTAATTTACGAGTTTTTAGTAACGTACAATTTACATTAATAATATGACAAATGTCATTCTTTTTGTCATTTAACGTTAACTTTCAATGGAAATTTTCTTATTATTTCGTAACTATGAGTAAACCTTAATGACAAAATGGCATTATAGTAATGTATCTTTTCATACAGTTAATCTTAATACAAAAAAAATACACTTATACTTAAAAAAAGCTATCTCACATACACGCATTCGTAAATGTAATGTAATAATTTTAACTCATTATATGAATGAGATAAAGAGATTCATGTATAGTTTTCTTCACAAAATTTTATATTTAAGTAGCTTGAGCATTTATGGCAAAAGGTAACATTCTGCGAGTGTTGCACACAAACCGGTTTTTAGCATCCTTTGTAGTCGTTTCTTGTTGATGTTCTCTTAACACTCTTATTCTTTTGAAGTTTAATTGAGAGACACAATTGTTTGATATTGATTATACCAAAAATCTTTTTAATAAAAACGAAATATATGCAAAAAAATATGCTTTTTTCAGAAAAAAACTAACACAATATGCGAATATATAGGCATTTTTAAGAAATATATGATGAAAAATTCACTAGCGATAAAATATGCAAAACAATGCAATGCCATTTTCCAACAAAAGTAGTGATAAGGATCAAAAACTTATGCCCAATTTTCAGGATAGTATTTAAATCTATATTAAGTTAATTTCCACATAAACTAAAATCGTATTTAAATACAGATTGATTTTTTGAGTTTTATTTCAAAAGTCTTATTTAAGTAAGATAAAAGTATGGTAGCACTACTAAATACAAAAAAATATCATAAAAAAAGTATAAATTTTTACAAGGTGGTCTCAGCTGACTGTTTTTGCTTTGCCTGTTGTTTTTGTATTGTTGTATTATTGAGGCCACCTTGATAAGTTATTGCAATGGAAACTTAAGTTGAAATTAAATGTACCACATTGTTGAATTAAGTGTCTTTTAAGTGCTTAGTGAAGAAGAGAATTTTATAATTAAAACGATTTTAAACATAAATGTGTTTTAATATCAATCCTGAAAATTGGCCATTATTCACTTAATATTTAAGCTTTCGAGGAAAAACGTGCATTTGCATGAATTTCTACGCCCAAGTGATCATGCTTTTTACTGAAGGTACATTAAGGTCTGTGGAGTTGTAAAGCAGAAGTTTATATTCAGATGGTGAGTTATTAGTCGATAAATGACTTAAAGAGGAGGGGATATTTCTCGCAAAGTAAATGTGTCATATATGTAAATATATCGTCACCTAAAACGCAAAAGGCCCTGTCTAACATTTTGAAGAATTCACAGAAGGACAATGAATTAATAAAAATCATAATTTATTTTTCTTGTAAAACCTACCAGTTGTTTTGACAACTGACAATGCTGCATATAATGCAATCTTTTAGTTACACCTTTGAGCGTTTACCATATAATCGTGTGTATATAGGGCTTTTGTTTTTTGCTAATAAAATCGAAATTTTTTGTTGACAATTGTGTTGATGTAGTTCATCGGAATCAAAGAAAAGTCGATTTTTAATTTTTGGGGTGTTAGGGCCATTTGAGTTTCAGGTAACGATATATATTTTATAATTTAGCTATTCTTCCTTCGGAGGATGAAGAAGATCCTGGTCAAATCACAATGGATGAACTCTTCAATGCACTTCGCAAAATGAAGTATACAATATTTTGGCGCCTAATTTTATATCAATAACATCATTTATATAAAAGTTGTGTCACTAAAAGCTTTTTTCGGGAGAAGTATTTTTATGGGAACTATGGTCAAATATTCTTATAAAATCACGTAAGATGATTGAGATTGTAATTAATCTCAATTCCAACATAAGAAGATGATTTATGGGCACATAGACAACATTAAGGAAAAAAGCTTGTTTGGGTGCTATGTGAAATTATAAACCGATTCTCACCATTTTTAATACGAAAAGTTTGTGCGATAATAGAAACCTCTTTACCAAATGTTATGCAATTATCTTCAAAATTGCGGCCTGTTAGTTGTGCACACGGTTTACACGGACATCCAGCCAGCCGGATGGACGGACATAGTTAGATCCATTCAAAAAGAGATTCAGGAATTGTTTTTGTACAGATTTGATTGAATTAGAATACGTTTGGTAAATGAGTCCCATATAGTCGATCTATATTCAAGAATCGGCCTAACAAGTGACATATATAAGGATTTTCTAATATACTGGTCACCGATTTGTATATCCAAGTGGTCCTCTAGCTTTATTCGTAATATGCAATTTAAAGCTCAGTTTAGGTGAATTCCGAGGAAATAGTTTACTGTAGTTGGATTATTTCCCGAAAAACGCATTACTTTACACCTCGTTACATTTAGCTCCATTAAGTTTGAAGCAAACCAGTCAAAAAAATAATTTAGACCATATTGAAGACGTTGATGGCCTAGCACATGGTTGTAAGTTAAAAAAATCTTAACATCGTCAGCATACACAAGAACATTTGAAAACTTTATAGCTCCAGGCAAATCATTTATGAAAAGCAAGAACAACATACCCCTTGGGGTACTCCTGATGGCACATATAATTTTCTAGAAAACATTTTATTTAAAAAAAAACGGCTTGGACCCTATTCAATAAATAAGAGTAAATCCACTTTATGGTAAGATGTGTGAACCCCATTAATTGAAGTTTCTTTACCAGAAGGATTGACTTTGTCAAAAGCTTTGCTGAAATCCATGATTCCTAATCTGTTTGATTCCTTATGAAAAAACCACGATTGATTGCAATTGTGAGTTGAAGAAGGTTTGTTGCGGTAGAGCAGACTTTTTTTACTCCATGCTGATATGGAGATATTATGTTTGAGATTTGATAATATAAATTTTCTGTTATTCATTTTTCAAAAAGTCTAGGTATAGTTTTAAGTTTTGCAATACCACGGTAATTTTCAATATCAGATCTAGTGCCAGACTTAAAAAATTGGACAATAAAAGATTCCTTCCAAATTTTTGGAAAATGCCCAAATTTAATTGACGTATCAAACAATATTGTTAAAGGGATAGATAAAAGGCCTCCGCACATGTAATCAAAATACAACTCGGAATACTATCAGAACCATATTTGTAAGAGAATTGAAGCTTTTGTAGCCCATTTGCGAAAGTTTGGTGATCAGAAAACGGTTTCGATATAGCCTTTTGTTCTGCTATCGGAAACGGATATATACCAGTTTTATCATAGGTAGCATTCGAATAAGTGGTAGAAAAAAAATCAGCGAACATATTACTTAGAGTCTGAACTGTAACGATAATTGATGGCGGTGCGGTTTTTCATACGATTTTGAAGTAAAAAACCGCAGTGCGGAACGGCATAAAATTAAAATATATTTTATTTTCATTGCGGACTTTCTCTCTCAATTTATTTAATACTCGTTCTCTTTCTGATGCTGCCATAGTTTTTGAATCGTTGGCGATGTTCACAACATTATTGTAAACAAGAAACATGATAAAAATGTATGCACAAATAAATGAATAAAACTGTAAACAAACAATGACAACTGTTGCTGTCGCCGTCTTCTGTTGTATTATGTTTATTTTTCTCTCCCGAAACGAAAAATAGCACCGCACCGCAAACATTGTGTTAAAACTCTTATACGGGACGGGATACATCACATGATTCATTTTGATTGAATCTCATCACTGCAGGACATAAAATTAATAAAATTGTGGCATGATTTCGGATGATATCTTATAATGGTTTTGATTTTATTCAAGTAAAGTGCATAGCATAATTTATTTGCTCTAGCTTATACAGCTCGACTTTAGAGTTTGCTAAAAACCGTAAAAATGTAAAACCGCGGTTTCGGTTTTAAAATGATTAAAACCGGCCGGTTTCGGTTCGGTTTTCGGTTTTGAAAATATCAAAGTTAAATTCATACATAAACATATATATTTTTTTGCAAGTTTTTTATTTGTTTCAATGCAGGTACTTTTATTCGCCCTTAAGTATATACCTGGGCCTGGCCAGGCATTTTTTGACTTTTTTCTAGTTTTTTTAATATAAATATTAAGTATATTAGAACGAAACTTTATGTATTCCTCAATTCCGCAATTGGCCAAATGAAAATTTTGTGCATATTGTATCCACCTGTACCTGGTCAGGCCCTTCCCTATAATATATGTATTGCAGTAAATAAAATCATAATGAAACGTGTCAAAAAGCATACACAACACATACGAATTCTTCCTTTTCTGCTTTTTCGAAAAATTATTTTATTTTCCAACAAAATGTTCCTGCTATAGCCATAAAACTCCATACATATAAAAGTAGTCCCAGCCTTGCCCAGCGGTTCGTTAGTGTGAGTTTTTTTCTACAGCTATAAGGTGTGTACTTAAGAGTTATAAAGATAACATTTGTTCTTCTTAGTACTTATTTTGAATTTTAAGAATTTTGAAATACCTTCATTGATTGAAGGCTGTTATGTATAAAGTTATTGTATATTAAGTACGAGTATCATATATATTATTTCTAAAGCACTTTTTTTTGTCGGTTGCAAATATCTCCCATACCACCGCATCAAATTTAATGAATGATATCTCATTTTAAAGCTTATTTCTAACACTAATGACGAAAAATAATTAGAAATTGAAAAATAATTATTTTCATTGATACAAATTATGGTGCGAAATATTCGCACGGGTCATCTAGTGATGTTTAATTTTCAATTTCTTAAAGCATAAATACATTGTTAAAGTTAAAGCTAAAACCGAGGTTTTTTTGTCGGTTTTCGGTTTCGGTTTTTAGGCATTTAAAACCGCGGTTTCGGTTTCGGTTAAAACCGAACAGCAATCCCTACATTTCATAACGTTCAAGGACATTATGACACACAAAAAAGTATCATAAGATCCCCGAAGCCTGTGTTTGCTATGTAAAGAATTTTTTCTCTATGGTTTAACAAACACCGACTTCGCTTATTTAAGCTTCCCTGCATTGACGGCTTTCGGCCCTGCACAAGAATTTTCTACTCTATAGTAGAAAATTAACCCTTTTATGTACTTAAGGGCCAAAAATTACCCAATACTTTTTTACGTTAAAAAAGCAGTTTTGTTGAAGAACATTTTTTAAAATTTGAGATTACCTGGCCTTTACACGTGAAAGTACTTTCTTGCAAGTAGAGTATACCTATTATCAACGAAAAATCGAAGAAACAGCCGATTGGCTGAAAGTAACAAAATGATGTGTGTGTTAGTGAAAAAGTGAATTGCGACTTTCAAGAAATTTACTTTCACGTGTAAATGCTTTTTTAGAGTTTTAAAAACACCCTAAAAATGTCGTCCGTTGAAGACATCACCTGAAGAAAGGATAGAGCCATAAAAAATACTTTTTCCATATCTCACAATTTTAGGTCTAATTTTAAGAATTTTAAATTACCTTGTCATTGTTGAAGGCTGTTATGTATAAAGTTTTTGTATATTAAGTACGAGTATGATGTTTAATTTGCAATTTCTTCAAGCATAAATACATTGTTAAAGTTAAAGCTAAAACCGAGGTTTTTTTTGTCGGTTTTCGGTTTCGGTTTTTAGGCATTTAAAACCGCGGTTTCGGTTTCGGTTAAAACCGAACATCAATCCCTACTCGACTTACAGCATATCCACAAAAGATCCAGAACGTTGAAATATTTTGTTGCATTTATTTATATTATTTTTAGCCCGAGATAATTACCTATTATTCCAAGGTGGGCCGGATTCAGATTTTGTTCTAAGTTTCAGAATTTATAAATCCATAAAAGCAAAAAATGTATTATAAAGAACCTAACTGCCGGTTTAACGATGTCGAACGTCATCGTTCGCATAGAAAATTATATTTAAAACAAAAACAAAATTCGAAAATTTGTTTTTGTTTTAAATGTAATATTCTATGCGAACGTTAACTTTCGAAATCGTTGAACAGGCTGTTAATCTATATTCTATATCTATATTTAATTCGGAAGGATATGCTAATATACCTTTCCAGTCTATATTTACGATAAATTCATTTAATGCATGGAAGTTTGTTTGTTTAAATGCAAAAAGTTTTTCGTGAATGGTAGGCGGTTGCAAATTGTGTTCCAATGGGAGCTTTATAAATAACTCAATAGCAAGATGATATCGATCTTCAGGAATCATCATCATTGATGGCGCTGCGATCCATATTGAATCTTGGCCTCCCGTAAAAGTTTCTTCCATCTATATCTATCTTTGGCAATGGTTTTCCAATTTCTGCAGTGCAGTTCAAACGCATTTTCTTCTACATAGTTCACCCACCGTTGTTTGGGTCTTCCGAATTTATTTGGATTGTATGGGTTCTTTTGGAATATTTCCTGCGTTGGATTATCTGGGTTCATTCTTATAATGTGTCCTGCCCATTTTAGTTGTTGTATTTTAATTTTTTTACTACGAGTGAGATCATTTAATTCACGTTTGCAATCGTCATTATATATTATTCTCCATAATCCATCTTACTCCTTTATGGGTCCCAGTATACGTCTTAATACTTTTCTTTCAAAAGCATCGATTTTTCTTTCATCTAATTTTTTGACTGACCAAGTTTCAGTAGCATACATAAAGATTGGTGAGATGAGCGTCTTGTATAAACGGATTGTGCGTTTAACATAGCAGTTCTCTCTATCAGTTATTAAAATTAAATCAAGAATTTTTGCAAAATTATTTATTACAAAATAAAACCATTTTCATAAATAATTTACTCTCTTTTCATTATTTAGCTCAACATACAACTAGCAACAAAGTTATTTTCGGGAATACAAAATTTATTATTAAGATTGTTGTATGACGTGCTAAATTCCCAATTTTTCTTATTTGATAAATACACTGAAATTTATTGGTGACGAAAAGCTAGCTTCTATGCGCATTTCACTGGTTGCCAGACCATCAGGAAACCTTTTCCACAGATTTTAGAAAAGCTAAAAATATTATACAAATAAAACCCTAAAGCGAATAAGGATTTTAAGCACTCAAAGTCTTACTTGTAACAATATCAAAGCTTTAACAAAACACCAACAATAAACAGTGAGTTTATCTTTTCTTACTTTCCAACTTCAGCAACTCTTATACTTTTATTAACTTCTACTTCCAGTTTAATATAATTGATTTTTTTTGCGTTTAGTGTGTTTGAAAACTGAAAATAACTTTTGGCTGGGATTTTAATAGCTTTTTTTTACATTTGGGAAATGAAATGTCAAATAGAGCTGTTAAAATTAAAGGGAATTCCATTAAAGAAATTTTGCATAAACTTATAAAAATTAATAAAATATTTTTTTAAAACAACTTGGGTAAGTTAGAATTAATTTGTTGTTAAGTGTTTTTTTAAGTTGTATTTATGAAAAAATTATTAGCAAAGGAAGTAAAACTGTAAAATATTAAGTTTTGCAATAGTGCAGAAGTGTTTGTTCGTTCATTTTCGTAACAAGGCCCTTTAATAATCGAAATTTCCTTTAAGTTCTACAAAAGCTTAAATTTTAATGAAGCGTTTATTGATACTGCTCTGAGCAGACAATATTTTTTCCTTTTACCGACATCAATATTAATATTGTGCTAGCCGCCTTTTTTGAAAATTCATTTTCCACTCATACTATTTTCAATATTTTTAAGTTGATTCATTGTCATTCTAATTAACTTTGTTTTCTTTTGTCTACTCATTTTGCTCTGGCATGTTACCTTGTCTGCCGAGTTTATTGTGGGCTTAAAAAAAAACTTATTGTGTGTGTTATTAACGTATGAGGGTAACACGAAAAGTTCTTTTGGATTTCTTAAAAATAACGGTCACAAGTGATAGGTCTCCCGAAAAAAGGATTTTAGCACAAAAGGTCGTTTAAATTTTAAATTTGCTTTAAATATTTCAAATTCAGCTTTTTAAGTTAGGTCAGGTTATATGGGCAGCCATCTGGCAGCTACAGCTGTCCTTTTGTGATACTCAGTGCCAATGTCCATTCTAAAGATGACAATGAAATAAAGTTTGCTCTTTCTCTTCGTCACGACAACTTTTACAGTAGTCATTGAATCCTAAGAGCATTCTATAAGCATGAGTACCTATCGGCCAGTGTCAACTTATTTCTATCATTATCACTGTCGTAACTTATTTTCTGTTGAACTTATATTGATAGTTTGTTCTCCCTTCATGTTGGCTAGGCCATAGTGCTGGGAAACTATCGATAGTCGTAAACTATCGATAGGAAAAATATCAATATCGATATTATTTTTATTTAAAATACAGGCATGAAGACATGTTACAGCAGCTATACACACACAGTTTTTTGCCGCAAGTTTTAACTTGCTATGATTAATTCGCGCTGAATTCCAGCAATGAATACAAACAACAAGAATGGCAGATGGTATGAATTGCTTAGCTGTGCTTTTTTATTACTAACTTAAGGCCTTTATGCCGACATTTTTATATGTTTACATAGGGACTGAAATGTCAGATAGTTTTATGATGTTGTAAAAAAAAGCAAATAAAAATTCAATTGCAATTGCGAGCATAGGATAAAACAATGAACGACCATTAGAGGAATAGTCCGCTAGATTGATTACCTTTTGGGTTGAGAATCAAATCCAATTTAGAACATTATCTAAAGTTGCAAAAAATATCTTTTAGCCCCTGTTACTTTGGTTCCTTCAGAAAGGAGCTAATCAGCATCACAATTTTTAAAAACTGTCATCTAAAATAACTTGCGTACATAGATATGTACGGCTCTTACGTTCAATAAAGCAACGATCATCACGCTATGCCCCCGGGGCCCAAACACTTTTCGTGAATTTCACACACACACAACACGAAGGTTAACGAAACAATTGTAAAAAGCCATAATTTTTAAAAACAAGAACAAAAAACATAGTTAATGTCTCAAACGAGTAAATTTATTTTCCTCTCTTTGCACTCACCACTAGATACACATTTTTAACTGTCTCTCTTTGTGATGACCGCTGCAATAAAGTGATAAAAACAACGAACTGTAGCCGAATAAAAAACTAGGTAAAGTTTTTCTACTTGAGTACAAACATTCAGTCGATAGTAATATCGATATATCGATAGTCAAATCTGAACTATCGATAAATATCGATAGTAGAAAATATCAATAGTATCCCAGCACTACTAGGCCACAGATTCCCTGCGAAGAAACAGATGTATTTACAAGTCCACGCCTACTGCGCCTGGCAATAAGGCCCGTAATGAATGAGTGACAAATCTTAAATTCTGAAGTTTACGTTGTTTGGTTACCCCAGCAGTTCGTATGACCTGGTAAGCTTGAAAACTTTTACACATTTTATGACTTTAGGTCAATAAGCATTTTCATTACTTTTACTACTAAAGGGTGGTTAAATTGAAAGGGCCGATGTTGAATGTGAACCACACCTAAACGCCAAGTTTTTTTCCGAATTTAATTTGACATTTCTCTATTTCAGACTTATTCAATTTGAACCATGGAGAGATACACAATCCAACAACGTGTTAAAGTTATCCAGACTTATTATGAAAATGGGCGTTCAAATCAAAATGCATATCGTGCACTTCGTGATTTTTTTGGTCAATTTGATCATCCAAATGTGCGTACAATCGCAAAAATCGTGGAAAAATTCGAGCAAACCGGGTCTGTAGAAGATGTGAGAACACCAGTGCATGCTCGTACAGCTCGTACTGCAGGAAATATTGCTGCTGTTCGCGATAGTGTGGCTGAAGAGCCGTCCACCTCAACTCGTCGTCGTGCCCAACAATTGCACCTCTCACGCTCGTCGTTGATGAACATTATGCATAAAGACTTGCATTTACACGCTTTCAAGGTGCAATTGGCTCAAGAACTAAAGCCTCTTGACCATTCCAAACGTCGTGAATGGGCAGAATGGTGGCAAGAAATGGCAACAGTGGATGATCAATTTTCGAAGAAAATCATCTTCAGTGATGAGGCACATTTTCACCTCAGTGGATTCGTCAATAAACAGAATTGCCGCATTTGGGCGAATGAGAATCCAAGAGTGATTATGCCTCAGCGCCATCGAACCCTTGGACGATTAAATGGAGGTGTGCCGCCTGGACCTTGGCTTACTACTGAGATGCTGATTTTTATATAACTTCTGCATTAAAACCCCTCACGAAAATCTTTTCATATGCCAAGATCAGGCTCTTCTACCTTTAAATTTAAGTTTTCATAGCTTTGTAAATTTTTATACGTTCCTTAACGAGTGTCCAGTACAACCACTTAGGTCGCACCACCCTAAAGCAGTTACTGTTTAACAAACACACCAAGACAAAACCCTTCGTAAATGTAACGATTTTTAACATTCCTGCAATGAATTTTGTCATTATTTTTGAGCCAACGTAGCGCGTCGTTCCCGCTACGAAAATTATTTCGTCAGGATCGAAATCGTCAAAAACGCAATGATATTTTGTCATTAATTCTGTGACATAAATTCTACAGTTTTCATTGAACTGAACTGAAATGTATTATTAACGCAATGAACTTATTAAGTTAATGTTGTCCTTAATTTAATGGTATATTTTCATTTATTTAAAAACTTTTGTTTAAAAACGTTGTTTTACGTTCATACAATGAAAATAGTTCATAAACGCTACGTAATTTAACATTTTTATGCAATGTTAACCATACAATGGCTATTTATTTCAGCCACTTTTTCAAAGTACCTTTTGAGTTGTTGTAATGTTGATTCGTTTGCATTTCATTACTGTCCCAATTCAACTTGTAATTTTACTTTGTTTTTATGTTCCTTTTACATCATGTTATGTTCCACTTTTATAAGCTTACTTTTATAATTGACAGTGCAGTAATTTGCATATAACTAATATTCCAGTCCGTGACGTCCTTCATTAGCATTCGTTCCGTTTGACTACTACTATGTATTTAAATTTTGTATATTCAAATTTAAAATTAAAAGAAAAAGAATGTGAGAATTGTGTGCACTTTTTTCTCTCTCATTGATTGTGTTTGAACCTAAAATGATACCTTACATTATAAATATGACGAGCACTAACGACACACATTGTTACAAATGTGGCTATTTTAGGGCCGATGTTGAATGTTAACCACACCTAAACGTCAAGTTTTTTTCTGCATTTCATTTGACATTTCTTAATTTCAGACTAACTCAATTTGAACCATGGAAAGATACGCAATCGGGCAACGCGTTAAAGTTATTCAGGCTTATTATGAAAATTGGACTTCCAAATCAAAATGCATATCGTGCACTTTGTGATTTTTTCGGTCAATTAAATCGTCCGAAACTAATTACAATCGGAAAATTCGTGCAAAAAATTGAGCAAACTGGGTCTTTAGGTGATGTAAAAACACCAGTGCATGCTCGTACAGCTCGAAATGCTGTAGGAGATGTGAAAATACCAGTGCATGCTCGTTCTGCAGAAAATATTGCTGCTGTTCGCGAAAGTGTGGCTGAAGAGCCGTCCACCTCAGCTCGTTCGTGCCCAACAATTGCACCTCTCACGCTCGTCGTTGATGAGCATTATGCATAAAGACTTGCATTAACACGCTAACAAGTTGCAATTGACTCAAGAACTAAAGTCTCTTGACCATTCCAAACGTCGTCAATGGTCAGAATGGTGGCAAGAAATGGCAACAGTGGATGATCAATTTTCGAAGAAAATCATCTTCAATGATGAGGCAAATTTTTACCTCAGTAGACTCGTCAATAAGAAGAATTGCCACATTTGGGCGAATGATAGTCCAAGAGTGACTGTCGAAAAATCAATGCACCTACAAAGAGTGACTGTTTGGTGCGGTTTAAGAGCTGGCGGTATCATCGGGCCGTATTTTTTCCAAAATGAGGCCGGTCAGGCAGTTACTGTGAATGATGTGCCCTATCGTAAGATGATAACGAACTTTTTATGGCCCGAATTGGAAGAAATGGATGTGGACGATACGTGGTTTCAACAGGATGGCGCCACTTGCTACACAGCTAACGAAATAATGGCTCTTTTGCGCGACAAATTCAATGGCCGTGTTATCTCACGTTGTGGCAATGTCAATTGACCGCCAAAATCATGTGATTTGACATCGTTAGACTACTTTCTTTGGGGTTATTTGAAAGAAAAGGTATACGTCGATAAGCCAGCAACAATTCAATAGGTAATTCAGGACATGAACGGCATAGAACCTCAATTATGCCTCAGCGTCGAAACTTTGGAGGTCACGGCGGCAGTTTGGCCGATATTTTGTTCCATACATAATTGAACCATATCGACATTATCATAATAAAAAGAAATTACAACAATTTCCTAAATAATTTTTGTTTTATACAAAATCAACATTGGCCCTTAAAATTTGTCAACCCTACAAATTATATGAGTTGTCAAATTTTTGTGTGCTTATTTTAAGTCGCGTTAGATCTGTTAATGAAAATTTAGTTAACGTTATGATACGTTTCGTTACATTAATAACAAAAACATTGTTAATACTATATTTTGATTCTCTTTGTTTCTTACGATCTTTTCTCTCTTGTTTGGTTGTTAAATTGCTGCAAAGTGTTTGAACCAGTCGTAAAGATAATAAAAACATACGTTACATGAATGACTTGTATCATTCTATTAATGTCTTATGCATGTGCTCCATTTTTTTTTAAATTTTTTGTGTTTGTGGTGGCGTTTAAAAAATCTGAACTAAAGTTTTGTAAAAAGTAGGAAACTTTTTATACCAGAAACGCAATTTAAAGAAAACTGAAAACATGACGTTTATGAAAAATCGGAAATAAAGTTATGAAAAACATACAAGATGCATTTAATTCATTTTCTTTTATATTAGTTATAAGCAATGACCAAAACATATTTTTTTATTGAATTCTTAAAAAACTAAAAATATAATATTTTATTTCTGAACTTAAAACTTCATTCGGGCCACATAAAAATATCATTAAAATTCGAAGGGTTCCCTTCAAGGCGAATTGACTTTCAGGTGGCGTTGAAAACACAGCTGTGCTACTTTTTTTTTTTTAAATTAGAGAGAGGAATGTCAAAAGTCACTTGTGTTTTTGACTTATCGGCCAACGAAAGCAGCAACAAAATACATTGTTGTGTTTTTGGTGTTGTTAATTGTTGTAGTATTGACACCACCTTTTACATGAATTCGCCTTGGGTTCCCTTAGTTCTACAACTATTGTTATTTAATCAAAACATTGTTAAAACATACACTTAAATAACTTCCTTGATGTAAACGTGTTTTTGCAATATTTCACTGTACGGATTTATACCCCAAATCGTACATCAAGGCTTAATGTAGTCCGAGTGTAACGTGTTTCGTATCCTTAATGATAAAGCGAAATGTTAAAAAATTCCCGTTTTGGAAGAACAGCTTAGTGTCAGGAAGGAACATTTTCATTACATTAGCGAAAAGGGGCCAATGAAATTTTTTATTTCAGCAGTGAAACATTTTTCTTTCAGTGTAGATATGTAGAAGGCCATACGTACCGCGACCCAGAGGATCTTTTATACAAAAATGTCAGTGTACCTTACTTGATTTACTTGCGCTTCTTCTGAGAGTGCTTCTTACAAAAGAAAGTCGGCTGTGTATTTTCATAGAAATAGCTTCAGCAGAACCCGATTTTTGGTTAGAAAAACCATCAACAGCTTAAAGTCATTATCCAAGAATAAGTGAGAGCGTTTGTTCCTGAAATGTTAGGAAAACTAATAATGTGAAATGTTAGCGCAATTTAAAAATATTCACCCTTATTGTGTTTGGAGTATTTAAGAAACGCCTACGACTGTTTGGTAATAGATTAAAGAGAACGTGAATTTTTTTCTTTTAATCTATAATCAAACAGCCGAAGGCGTATTTTAAATACGCCAAACGCAATAAGGGTGATTATGTTGAAAATATAACGGGAAATATTTCCAAACCTTTATCAAGATTCTAATAAATGCCAAACTTTAATAAAATTAGAATGAAAAAAAGTTATCATCATCATAAATGATAACGTAACTTATACGTCACCCTGTATTACCAAACATAAGCTACTAAACAATATTATCATTATTATAATCAACATCGTAATTATCATTTAGTAGCATCCATTCTGACCATTAAAATTCTCACGTTTAATAATTTGTTGTTGTTGTTGATGATGATGTTGTTGTTGTTGCACGTTTATTATTTCGGTGATGAAAGTAGACTTTATTTGTAAAGTGTGGGTGTGTGTATTTTATATAAATGGGATCATCATTTACCACAAATTATTTTGGTTAAATTTGTTGAATCGTCGAGTTGGTTTTTTGAATTATATTTGTGGTAATTTGTTACATGCGTTTTATTTCAATTTTTTTTTCGTTTTTGTTTTTGGTTTGTAATTCTGGTATGTTTGGCACAATTTTTGTCTATTTTATTAAAATAAACATACATACGTTCACTACATACACCAATAAATACACATATGTGTACATACATTTCCCTCTAATATTTCTTTAATATGTACAATGTACATGTTTAGAATGGAAAAGGTCATGAAATATTTTGTTGACTATTATTCGTGGTCATAAAGGAAAGAGTAATTGGGATTGTAATAAGTTTTTTTTTATAATTTTTTTTTTTTTTGGCAAGAGATGTTGCATACTTTTGGCATTAACCATTAAATAAATGAAATTGCCTGTGCCTGTAACAAAAAGTTTAATAACAACTTTAACAAGAGAGTATCTCATCGTATTTTTGTTAAACAGCAAAAAGTGATAAGAGCTCTATTATATTTTGCAAAACAATATAAAGTTAGTTAAATATTCTTTTTATTATTTATATTTAGTTATAATATAAATAAAAGAAACTTTTCCCAACTAAATTGCTTGGTCATTTGGTGAAATTGCATTGAATTATAAATAACCACATTGTTTCAGTGGAACTTTGTTCTTTAACTAATTTCAAAATGTTAATTTTGTGTTTCATACAAAATTTATTAAGCAAAAAAATTATAAAAAATAATTTTATTTAAACGAAAAAAAGTTCACTATTGAAACTATTCAACATTATCAAATCATTTGTGTAGTAGATGTTTAAGGCAGAGGCGTTAGGGAATGCTATCTTGAAGTTTCCTACATCTTATCTTATTAAGTCTTTGTAGTAGCTAGCTAAATATTTAATTAAATAGAATCTAGGAATTTATTTCTCATGGTGAGTAACATTTATTATAAATTTTTGATATTAACAGAAATATACAAACGAACAGTTCTGATGTGCATAGAAAATATTCCTGGAAAATATTGAAGGAATAAGCCTATTCCTGTGATTATTAGGGCGTGGAGTTTCATCCATTTATTATTGGAAAATAAATAAATAAAACCTGCTTTATACAACTCTAAATATGCCTTAGGAATTAACATAAATATCGGTGTTTTCTTTTCTACAAAAAATGTGACATTTTATTTAAAAAACATGCAATTTGGTGTCTGTTTCTTAATAATTTTGCTCTTGAAAAGGGTGAGATTTTTAGATTAAAACAAGCCACCCTTTTCGGGAGCAAAGTTTTTTTCGAAAGTTATGTCATATTCAAAATGTCATAATTTCGCCTATTAGTCGAATGTGTTGAGTTTATTTCTGCATAAGCTCGAAAACTACTCTACATACGAAGATGATTTTAATGTCATTTTAAAGAGAATGCTTGGGGCTAAAAGCCATATAACTTTCAAAAAAAATTTTTTCGTTCATATATGATCCTTATAAGATATAAGGAACCTTCTCACCAAATTTCATTAAAATCGAAAGGGGTCGTGTCCCACTCTTGGTCGATTTGACATGGAATTACCCTCATAGCTAATTTAATTTTAGTTTTTATAACCCCAAAAAATTATACCTGTTTATAAAAATAGAATAGAAATAAAGAGATTCATGTATAGTTTTCTTCACAAAATTTTTATATTTAAGTAGCTTGAGCATTTACGGCAAAAGGTAACATTCTGCGAATGTTGCACACAAACCGGTTTTTAGCATCCTTTGTAGTCGTTTCTTGTTGATGTTATCTGAACACTCTTATTCTTTAAAAGTTCAATTGAGAGATACAATTGTTTGATGTTGATTATACCAAAAATCTTATCAATAGAAACGAAATATATGCAAAACATATGCTTTTTTCAGCAAAAACTAACAAAATATGCGAATATATAGGCATTTTTAAGAAATATATGATGAAAAATTCACAAGCGATTATGCCCAATTTTCAGGATAGTATTTAGATTTAAATACTTAGTTAATTTTCATATAAACTTAAATCGTATTTAAATATAGATTGATTTTTTGAGTTTTATTTCAAAAGTCTTATTTAAGGCCATTTTAGACTATAATACTTTGTGTTAATACATGTCAAAAACTTACAAATAATTCATAATGTATAATAATGTAAAAACATTTTGTAATGAAATGTCAAAAAATACGTAAAGAAATTTGGCAGTCGATGGTTCTCTCTATTTTTTGAAATTTTTCTAAACGATTAGATTTTTCATTTTATCAGAATTGTGTTTTTACAAAAGCACAAGAAGAAAATCAGGGATGGAAAATTAAAATTTTGTGCACAAATATTCACTATTATTTTTTCTAATAAAAAATTGCAAAACGATAAAAAAAATATAAAATTTCAAGTGAATTCTTTTAAAATTTAAATAAATCACAAATATTTGTTGTAAAAAATCGTTAAATACGGTACACAGACGAAAAAAAAAAAAAAATAAAAAAATATGATTGTATCAACTTTTCCACCCTAAAAGAAAATAAAAAAACAGCTGTTGAATAATTTGCCGGCCACATCAAAATAAAAATTATTAAATATTAAAGAAATATTAAAAATAAAGCAAAAATATATCTGAGGACCAAGGTGCAAGTTTAAATGTGCAAGTTAGTGAATATTACGCCAGCTAGCAATGTTCCAATGCTTAATAAAATGTTTTTTCGTCGTTATTTTGTAATCTAAAGTGGATCTCATAAATCACAAAGATTTTACTTTTTATTTGAAGTGTGATAGTGTAGAAGCAAAATGTAATGAAAAATAATTTCTCTTTGATTTTTTGACAATCATACCAAAAATCATTTCATTTTGTAAGACCAAAAGTCTTAAGACGTGTGTGATAGTGTAAAACAGCCTTTAAGTAAGATAAAAGTATGGTAACACTACTAAATACAAAAATATATCATAAAAAAGTCTAAATTTTTACAAGGTGGTCTCAAAAACAGCTGACTGTTATTGCTTTGCCTGTTGTTTTTGTATTGTTGTATTATTGAGGCCACCTTGATAAGTTATTGCAATGGAAGCTTAAGTTGAAATTAAATGTACCACATTGGTGAACTAAGTGTCTTTTAAGTGCTTAGTGAAGAAGAGAATTCTGAAAATTGGCCATTATTCACTTAATATTTAAGCTTTCGAGGAAAAACGTGCATTTGCATGAATTTCCACGCCCAAGTGATCATGCTTTTTACTGAAGGTACATTAAGGTCTGTGGAGTTGTAAAGCAGAAGTTTATATTCAGATGGTGAGTTATAAGTCGATAAATGATTTAAAGAGGAAGGGATATTTCTCGCAAAGTAAATGTGTCATATATGTATATCGTCACCTAAAACGCAAAAGGCCCTGTCTAACATTTCGAACAATTCATAGAAGGAAAATGAGTTAATAAAAATCATAATTTATTTTTAATTAATTTTTCTTTTAAAACCTACGAGTTGTTTTGACACCTGACAATGAATGCTGCATATAATGCAATCTTTTAGTTTCACCTTTGAGCGTTTACCATATAATCGTGTGTATATAGATAGGGCTTTTGTTTTTTGCTAATAAAATCGAAATTTTTTGTGGACATTTGTGTTAATGTAGTACATCGGAATCAATGAAAAGTCGATTTGTAATTTTTGGGGTGTTAGGACTTTTTGAGTTTCAGGTAACGATATAAATTTTATAATTAAGCTATTCTTCATTCGGAGGATGAAGAAGATCCTGGTCAAATCACAATGGATGAACTCTTCAATGCACATCGCAAAATGAAGTTAGGTAAAGCTGCTGGACATGTTGAATAGCTCGAGAACTTCTGAAATATATGGTTGGTAATGGACAGCTTCTGCTATACTACGTGATAAATGCAGCATGGCGAAAGGCAAAAATTTCCATTGACTGGCAAGTATTCCTGGAACCCAAGATTTAATATTCACTATGAGACATATTTCGGAAAAACCATTTAACTTAATAGGAAAACTCATTGCTGCTTTATTGACCTGGACAAAGTTTTCGATACTCTAAAATGACACCAAATATGGGAGGTGCTTCAGCAACGGAATACTCACAATCGAAAGCTTTATGCCAAAATTATGAAAAAACCGGGAACACCACTTCGTCCTTATTTGTATATAATCATCCATCAGCGTAATCATATCTTGCAGGAATTCATTTATCCCAATGACGGTGGGATATTGAAACATACACCAGTTTCAGCGTAAGTATACGCAGATGACGTGACTATTGTTGCAAAATCCGCGGAATCTTTTTAACAAAACCTTAATATTGTTGTGAACGAAATGACCAGATGAGATCCTCGTATAAATTCAAAGAAAACATAAACCATGATAATAAGCCGCAATAGAAGTTATCATCAAATTTACATCTGATCCGAATAATTAAAGCAAGTTGAACACTTCCGCTGTTTGGAAGTCACAATTAGCTAAGAAGGAAAAGCGGACAGGGATTTAAATCACAGAAAAGCCACAACTGCCAATTTATACTTCGCTTTAAACAAAAATTTCATCTGTAAGGGAAAAGTTTCAACGGGTCCAAAACTTGTCGTCGCCTGCCGAAACGCCGAAACGAGTACCAGTAGCAAGACCGAATGGTATATGAAGCAGAGAAGCAAGAAGTATAACGTAACAGGACGCTATCAACAATATTCTGACAGAACAATGAATCGAGCCTAGAGCTTGCAAAAACCTCTACACTGCAAGTGGTCCGAAATAAGTAAGTAAGACCTTTATTTTCTATTGAAATACGTATATGGTCTTGTGAGTATGGTGTTCGTGTATACTTAGAAAAGCCGTATCAAAGTTAAAAACCAAATATTCATAAATTCATGTGATGAAAGTATTGGAAACAGTTTTCTTAATTTATCAGACATAATCCACATTAAAACGTTCCAGAGAATAAAATGAAATTATTTCATCATTCGGGAAAGTGTTGCAGGAAATTTAGATAATCTTTTGAAGTCCATGGAGGGTACGGCTCTCAGGGCGTTGTTTTGACTTTAAGTTTTTCCGTATTAATTACATTTAAAAATTTATTTTTCGTACTTTTGAGATGATAGCCAACAAAACTTTTTTAGTGTATATATTGCTAAAAAAGTAAATTTAGCCAAGAAACCAGATGCACAGTATATACTATATACAGTCAAATCCCGATAATTCGTACCCCGATAAATCGTAATTCCCGTTAATTCGTAATAAACTGTCGGTCCTTTGACAAAATCTCGTTAATTCGTAAAATTTCCATACATTTTGATCCCCTCGCTAATTCGTAATTTGTTTGTCAAATAAAATCTTCTTTACCTCTTATAAATCGTAATTGTTTGCTTACTACCACTTATAATTCGTTATAAAAACAACAGAAACATGGAAAGAATGATTTTTTGTTTACCACTATTTTATTTTTGCGTGGTTTTTTGCTTGTGTGTGGGTTTATTTTCTTAAGATCAGTTTGTTACATGAATAATTTTTATATATTTTATTTTTAACAATTGTTTTTTTAATTTTTTTTTTTATTGTTTTAGTAAATAAATTTAAAAACCCCGCTTATTCGTATTTATTTTATTTGAACCCCGTTAAATCGAAACCCCGCTAAATCGAAAACCCCTATAATTCGTAAGAAATGGCCGGTCCCTTGCGATTACGAATTATCGGGATTCTACTGTAATTAGACCCTATTTGTTTACGAAAACGACGTACAAATTGCGGTTAATGTGAATGGCATTCAATACTGGGCAATAATTGATTCTTTTTTAACGCCCGAGGTAGAGAAGAATGCAGAAACAATCAATCGTTTCCAAAAAGATGGAGCCACAGCTCACATAGCTCGTCCAACTATGCCGCTTTTTTTTGGCAATCATAACGTTACTTATACGCCACCATATAAAGTAGAAAGTAACATGCACAAAGACGTAGGATTCCTCAATGCGAAAAGTAGGGGATCATTTTACTTTTGTAAGCATCACATTAACAAATCAGCTGAATTTGACAAATAAAATTTTAGATCCACTTGAAGTAATGACGAGTGAAACAGCGTTATATGTAACTTAAAGTATTACGCATGTTATGAATAAAACATGCAAAGCGTTGGCGAAAAAAAACCTCGTGGTAAGGACCTCCAACTCTAAGATTAGGAATGAATTAAGCCTGCTATTTTGCGCTTATTAAAGTTCTAGACACATTGTAAAGTGAAGATCGAAGAGGATAAGGCTATTTTTCAACTCTTTTATCAAATTGGTGTAATAAAGATTGTTAAAGTGAATAATTTGTTTAGTTCTGATTTGCAGTATAAGACCTCTAATATTTATTTTGAAGGTAATAAAACAAAGGTTAAAACTTAAAACAATATAATGAAATTAATTATCAGGCCTGATAAGAAAATCACTTTCATTCAAATAACTTGATTTTAAATTACATGTGCCTTTTAAGATTTTCAAATACCGAAAGCACACCGTTGAAAGGTCTTTAATAAAATTCTGTAAATGAAAACTTAAAAGTCTTAAATAGAATGAAAGGCCTTTAATAGAATTCTGTTAATTAAAATTTAAAAAAATTTTAATTTGATTGAGATTTAAAAATATTTTACAGGATGTACTAAAGACCATCATGTTTAAAGTTCAAGTTACACAGCCCACCTTGTCAGTTTAAAAAAAGAAAATTTAAACCTCGTTAACAAAAGTATCCAACGAATTAATTCCTTTAATTTTTGCAAGAAATTCATGTACAATTATACCGAAATGAAAAAAACCAAACGTGATTTGAAAACTTTCCATTTCAAATATTAAATAAGCAAAACTCTAAAGTAATATGTTCTCTGAGGTTGAGGTTTCAATGAACAAAAGCATTCTACAAACGTTTGCACTAAAAACAAATATATTTTTAACAAAAATACAAAAATTAAAACTAAATACTAAAATGTGCACAATTTACAATGAAAAAGAGCAACAACACAACAACAGCCACCAAGGAAAAGTTGAGTTCAGCAAAACTGTGAAAATAATAACTGGAAAACACAACGACGCCGAAGACAGAGAGCAATAAGAGAAGTGAAAAAAAAATCATACAAAATGCGAAACAACAATCCCAATAGAGTCATTGCACTTGGTTCCCATTACTGCAGAAATGTTTTAATTTTCTGTACTTAAAAAAAAAAATCATCTAAAAAAGCTAAATGAAACTGAAGAAAAAATACAATGAAATGAGGACACGGGACAAATACACACATTCAAACAAGTGCACGTATTTGCAAACGCACCACTTACATTTATACAAATACTTACACTCAGTTACAATTGTGTTAAAAACACACACACACACACAAATATAAGAAAAAAACTGAAGCGTTAAACTGTCAGTGTGTCAGTAAAGCAGGCTGAACAACAAAACCCAACTATATTCATACATACTCAAATAAAAACTGCTTAAAGGACAAAAAACGGGCAACGAAGGCTGGTAATCATATAGACACAGACACACACAAACTCAGATGCATTCTCATACATAATGCACACAATTGCAAATGGAATGAAATTAAAAACGTAAAACTAAAATAGAAACTCTACAAAACAGAATTGAAATGTTAATGCGAGTATTGAAGCGCTCCCAATACACTTAACAAGTTTGAGAGGAATAAAAGAGGAAACAGGACATGAATAAAATTTAAATTGAGAGAAAAAAAAACAATTAAAATGAAATACTAAGTTCTTTTATTTAAAGGACATACATTTTTGGAAAATAGTTCTAAGAATTTTCAAAAGGCTGGTGACAACTATAAATCAAATTCGCTTGAAATATGCGAGGATGGATAACATGTGTTGGAAACTTTTGCCCTTTTCGTAGAAACACAATTGCACCATATGAACGAAGAAGTATGCGATGTAGATGGGTTGGCAATTACACACAGTACCTGGCACAAACGTAAAAGCGTTTCTATGTCGAACGACGACACACATATTTCTTAATATATTTTATACGCCGGTTGCGACCGTTTTGTCATTGGAAAAATACAAAATTAAATTATTAAACAAAAAAAAAAAAAAGCATAAAAAAAAATTCTAATAACTTTTGAGTCTTATGTTAAGTATGAGAATAGATCTTAAAATATATGCAATATCGCGCGGTCATTAGGGTGTCCCTATCCAGGATTTTTTTTTACAATTTTTTGCCCAAAACCTTTTTTCGCATTTGTTTTATTTGACCCCAACTGTTAGATATTGACGATGAAAAAATTGCTGTCTATTAGTGATGGGAAACTAGCGATATTATCGATAGTCTTAAAATATAGAAAATATCGATAGGAAAAATATCAATATCGATATTATTATTATTTAAAATACAGCTATGAAGACATGTAACAGCAGCTATACACACACAGTCGGGTGATTTTTTAGCTATTATCTTTTTGGCAACACTGGTTTAAACAGCTGACACACTTTTCGTGTTTTGTTTCACTGTCAAACATCTTCAGTTTGGTCTATAATTTAACCATGAAACGTCTTACAAATGAACAACGCTTGCAAATTATTGAATTTTATTATCAAAATGCGTGATCTGTTAAGAAAGTTCATCGCGCGCTTCTTTCATTTTATGACCAGTTTAATCGACCCACTGAAGCGGCTATTCGGTACGTTAATAAGCAGAATTGTCGATCTTCGAGTGAAGATCAGCCAGAAGCATTGCAAGAGCTACCAATGCATCCAGAAAAAGTCACAGTTTGGTGCGGTTTATGGGCTCGTGGCATCATTGGACCGTACTTCTTCAAAGATTATGCGAATCGTAACTGTGAATGGTGAGCGCTACCGTGAGATGATATCCAACTTTTTTTGCCCAAAATGTAAGAGCTTGACTTGCATGACATGTGGTTTCAACAAAACGGTGCCACATGTCACACAGCACGCTTAACAATGGACTTATTGAGAGGCAAGTTCGGTGAACATTTTATTTCACGTTTGGGACCGGTCAATTGGCCGCCTAGATCGTGCGATTAAACGCCTTTAGACAATTTTTTGTGCGGCTATGTTAAATCTCATGTCTGTACACACATGCCCGCTTCAATTGACGTATTAGAAGACAACGTTGAAGCATTTATTCATGAGATACCGGCCGAAATGTTTGAAAGAGTATGCCAAAATTGGACTAAGTGGATGGACCATTTGAGGCGCAGTCACGGTCATTTGCATGAAATAATCTTCAAACATTAAACTATATGGGCCGAACTATCGATTCAAATAAAGATTTCATGCATTTTACTGAATTTTATGTGTTTTTTTTTAAACTTTTTTTTAAACTTTGCGCTGAATTATAGGAATGAATACAAACAACAATGATGGCAGGTGCTATGGATTGCTTAGCTGTGCCTTTTTACTGCTAATTAAAGGCCTTTTAGTCTAAATTTGTACATGCTTACATAGGGACTGAAATGTCAAATATTTTTGTAATGTGGAAAAATATGCAAATCCAAATGCAACTGTAATTCCGAGCATAGGACAAAACTATTAACGACCATTAGAGGATAAGTCCGCTAGATTGATTACCTTTTGGGTTGAGAATCAAAACCAATTTAGAAAATTATCTAATGTGACAATAAAATATCTTTTAGTCCCTTCTACTTCGGTTCATTCCCAAAGGTGCTTATCAATTTTTCAAAAACTGTCATCTAAAATAACGTGCGAACATACATACATAGCATGTATGTACCAGCCGTCGTCAATGGCGGTGAGTGTTAAACAGCAAACCCCTTTGAAAAGATTAAGTGGTTGCAGTCGAAACAAGTAAGGGTAACCTGCCAGTGAAAACCTGGGTTCGTTTCCCAGCTCAGTCATGAATGAAAAATTATAAATAAATTTGAATTAATTTCATGCAGTAAAATTCCTTTCTTCATAAAAATAATTTAATAAAGATTAAATTTGATGAACTTTACCCTGATTAAAATATCAAATTTTGGATTAAAAACCATAAACAGTTCGACAAAATAACCACAATACTTTATTATAATAATAAATAATTTGGATGCTTTATTTGTGTAAAATTTAATTTGAATTCCGGAACCACTCTGCTGGCACGGCAGGGTGAAATTGGCAAATTTACCTTCTTTCTAAGTGGCAAAGCGTAAGCGTACTGACTACTTCCGAATTCCATACACTAACAGTTGCTTTGGTTAACCAACTGTTTTCCACTCAGTGGAATGACCAGCATGAGTTTAGGCCGCGTGAAGGTCAGGTGTCCATGTAAATCGTTCTACTACTGTGAGCTCTAGAATTTTACCTGAATCTAGAATATGTATACCTTATATCGAGCCCTTACCGGAAAATTTTCGTTTTTTTAATAAATGTTTTCATTAGCAACACTTGTGCATCATCTCCTAAAATATCATGGTCACATAAGGTACCGTTACGAGTTTATAGCAAAAACAATTTTATCTTAAGCCCAACCCTTAAACAAAATTTTTATGTAATAATATAAAAAAGATTTGCCGCTTAAGGTATTGGCTCGATATGGTCTGTGATAATTTTTTGGTGTGTTACAAACGGCATGACAAAATCAATGTGCCGCCTATTTTCTTTAGTGGTGAGAGTAAAATAACATTACAGTTAAGGGGGTAATATATGCACTTTTGACACATACACAAGTTAACACCATTGAGGTTTAGATTCAGATATAAAAGCAAAGTTAAACAAAAATGGTAATTATGTACATGAGTTGTTTGGTATTTAAAATGAAGCTAATTAGTCTCTTATTCCAACTAGCTTCCCTACCAAAGTTTGCCAGGCATAATGTAAAGCATTCAAGAAATAGTACGTTGTCAAAATATACTACTATATACATCCAGAGAAAAGATATTTTTCAATTGTTGGTACAATTATTATTTGTACAAAAAGTATTGTCATATTTAACCATAAAATTTTTAGAGGCAACCACAATATGGCTGTTACTTTTTGACGGTGGACTAATTTTTCCTGTAGCAATAATATGGTTAAATTACACCTAATATGGCTAATATGGCTAAATTAAATATATTTTGTTAGTTTTGTAGAAGGTAACCATATTGAAAAATGTTTTCCCTGCGTGTAGTATGTAGGTCTGGTTTTAAAATTTTCAGAAAAAATAAAGTCTTCTCTTTCATTACGCTAACAGCGTGCGTTATAAAAGTGGGTTATAAAAGTGACATGTACCAAAAGACAAAGAAAACATAGAAGCGATACTTTTTCAGACGCATGAAAACGAAACTCTTTAGTTTATAACAAAATCGAGCCCAACAAATTATTTTCTTTTATGCTGCATAAGCATATTTTGTAAACCTCGAGTTTTTCTCTTTGTTTGTTAAGGTTCATATCCCTTGCCTTAAGACTCATCAAATTATTGAAAAATTAGTGACATCATGTTTTGCCAACTACTTCCGCCAGGGTCTACTTACAGTTCAACAAAATACCAACAATTTTTTTCCTAAACTCTACTCCTACTCGTAACTTGATGTTGCGGTTGCCATTTCTTTAGTTACTCCTGTTGTATTTTAGTTTAGTTTTTTCGTATTTTCCCATGTTTTGCTTGATTACTTTGAGTGCAATGATATTATAACTGTTTACTTGGCTGTCATTGTAAATTGAGGATGCAAATGTTACTCAAGTTTCAGTTAAACAAATTAAATAATAACAACTTTGTTTTTCTCTTCTCTTTCAATGGCCACTTAACCATTACTACCACCACACTAACGTCATCGTATAGTCTGTAAATGTGTGCGTTTTAGAGTGGGTGTGTATTCAGCCATAGGAGTAGCCGGATGAGTTATAAACAAGAGCAAAATAATGACTGGTTGCTTGAATTTGTTTTTGCTTGTGTTTTTGTCTGTATAAACACACACAGCTGATGAATTAAAAGGCTGTAAAACAAAAACTTAACAATGTAAACATTTCATCACTAAGGACACAAAAGCAACCGGAAATAAAAAAATACTTAGATATAAGAGCTTTAGATTTCAGTATTTAAATAGTTAAATATTGAAACTTAATTAATTTAATTAGAACGAAGAGCTGTAAAATGTTAAATGTAAATATGAAATAGTTTTCATGAAGTTATAGAGACTATAATTTTTAAAATACTGGTTTGCATAAAGCAGTCTTGCCAGAAAAATTTTATAAAAATTAAAAAAAAAAATTTTTGCCCGATATGAATTTCTACAAATTGTGTTCGTTATATGGAACTTTAAATTTCAAGTTTAATGGGGAATAGATTCAAATTTTTGTTTTCGTGAATCGAGAAACAGATTATACGGCTACAAATAAAGAAAATTGTTTTGAAACTTACAGCAAAATTTTAATCAGAGACAAAAAATTAAAATTTGTAATTACTTGAAAATGGCAAAAGCGTCTATTTAATATCACTTAAAAAAGGGATTCACACTAAATGGCTTAACATTTATTCATGGTTTGCGTATTAAATAAAAATCTTTACTTAACTATTACACGAAATAGTGTATAAGACAAAGTTGTTTTTCCTTTGAAAAAAAAGCATCGTTTGCGGGAAGTGTTTTTTACTTCTTCAATTAAAAAAAGGTCTTAAAGCACATCGATGCTGAGTAACTTAAGTGCGAACTTCTCGCATCGAAAAGATGTGAAACAAAATATTCCATCGATTCTCGAAAAGTGCGATAAACCTGTGCCTGTAACTCATGTCGAAAACTATCAAAAGAGATAACGTCGTTACGATATAAATGTCTTAACATTGCACTCGAAGCCGATGTGACATTCCAGACGTTGAGAACGCCAGTAACACATATCGTTGACGGCGACCGAAATTTACTTAAATTGAAAATTTTTCAACGACGGCGGCGAAACTAGAACGGCGGCTATACCAAATAGTGTAAAGTGCGAATTTAATGTTTGTTGTTTGCAAACGAGCTTTGAAAACATTCGTTTTTTTTATAAAAATGTTAAAAGCAAAGCAATTAAACAATGAAATAATGTGCCAAGAACAAAAAAATTATGATTATTATTCTTTGCATTTTTAATTATTTTTTAGTGTTAAAATTTTTTGTCGCCCCATTTTTATTCGTGATTTTATTTAACAGTTCAAAGCGGGAAGTTTACTAACCAAAATGTTAAAGATACACTTTTTCTGTAAATTGGCAAGTAATTTCTTTACGTTACAGCTTGTACTCTCCAAAAAAGTTACAGAAACAGTTTAGTGAGAAAAACAGCTGTTTGTTCCAATATCTGGCATTTTTGTTTCATTTCACACATTTCAATCGAAAAGTTTCTAGACGCGATAGTTACAGAACATGGGCACTGTACATTTTTTATTGATTGCGACGTGCGTGAGATTTCTTAGAAGGGAGCAGCGTTGATTCTGATTCTAATGACTTAACTAAAAGATGATTTAACATTTGATTTTTGCATCGAATGAATGCTCGTGATATTTCTATCACTGTATCAATTACGACTACTTGAAACGCGACCAGTTGAATCAAAGTTGAAAATCCATCGGGCCGTAGGCAAGAGGCTAGAAGAATCCCATCTTTTATAATCACAGGAGAACTATACCGAACGCTATCGATCCAACACAAGATATCTAAGCGCCATTGCACACAGTGAAATAAAAAACCGATGTCTGTAAGATCTTTCTCTTCGTGAGACTGTAGTTTTGTCTTACTAATAACAAGTTTCGGGCCTATATCTCTGGTGGTAACAGATTGAGAAAATTTAGGGTTATTAAATACAAACATATAAATAGTTGTAAGTTATATGTATTTTAAAATCTTTTTACTTTTGTCAACAATAGTAATAGTATTGGAAAAAGTTATAAATAAATAAAAATATATAAGACAATTTGTTAGGGGTCTGTCTAGTTTAATAAGCTGGATTAAGGGTTAATATAATACGATTATTTATTGATCTTTAAGACTTTCGCTACTCTAAATACTGGGAAATATTTCCTATTAAGTAAAATTTCTATTACACAAATTTAAAAATTGCGACAGTTATACTTGTTCCAATGATTTTTTGCTTAAAAAAAATTTAAACTTTCACATAAATTTTTAACCTAAATACGAATAATGAAATATTAAACTAACATGTACACACTTTCATTATTTAACACGCACACCCCCACTTATATTAAGAACTATAGATTACACATAGTATAACACCATAGAAGAGATTAGGAGTTAAAAGGCCTTCAGAAGGCCTTTTTTGCACAGACAATTGCTTACAGTCTCAATGGTAACTTAGGTCTTGTTTTCCCTATTAAAGGACTGTTTTTAAAAAGAGAAAAACTTTTAAAAAGGATTAAAAAGGAATAAATGGATGTGTATTTAATAAAGAATACTTATGTGATTGCAAGGATCTTTTCACTACATCCTTTTTTATTATTTATGGTTTTGATTTATCGAAACTCAACCCATGGCTTTGTTGTAACGAACTAGCTTAAAATTATTACAAAAACGCACCTTTTAAATAAAGATGTTGAAACGACTGTAAAAACGCTTCAAAATTACCAGCCTTAACAACAATATTACACTCATAGTTTAAGTAGGCATGTTTATTTTGTGTGCTAGTGCACATTTTGTGTAAAGAGTAGTTATGTAACGATTAATAATTTTTAATATTCGCAAACACGAATAGAATATTTCTGCCCATATTCGCTGGATAATAATTCGAAAATCTAATTTGCCACACGATATTTCAAAGTCGCTTTAAGAAAAGATCTTCAATTTGCGACGATAACAATACAATTTTGATCATTTTAAAATTGCTTTAATTACATTAATAAGTTTTATTAATATGTAAAGGCTATAAGCACCACGGGCCAAAGTATCTTCTGTGCAGCCCAAGTGTTCACTAAAGTAGGACAAGGCTACAAATTAAGCCAAATATTCTACATGGTTAGAGATTATATACTTAAACTGGCGTCATTATGATAACTCCAAGGAATTTCATTCGGTTTGCATATTTATCAGTGTGACCAGGTCCCTGTTTCTCAAAACTACAATTTACAAATCTACAAGTCATATGCGTTAAAAAAGCAACAATTTTACAATTTTTGTTTTGTTTTAAATATATTTTACTTCTAAATAGATGTGTAACTTGTAGTTTTAAGAAACATGGCCCAGATCTTAAAATTGTTTACAGTTAAATCTTGCATTAGACAAGCCCAGATTTTAAAAAATGCGAACATTTTTTTAAGATTTTTGTTAAAAATTTAACAGTTTGAAATTTTATTAAAAACTTAATTAACTTTATTAACTTCTTTTTAACAAAATTGAAATTAGGGTGGCTCGCAAGACCTTTGAAGAATATACAAACAATTTTATTTCTAAGCTTTGTTCTGATTTAAAAGATTCTAAAATGTTATATTTAGACCAGTTTAGTTCTTTTAAGCCTAGGGTACACGTACTGTTTAAATCAATATGCGCATGTGGTTCTGACGTAATTTTGACGTCATCACACAACGGCCATTGTGGACTTGTAACAACGTCGAAATTACGTAAGAACCACATGCGCATATGTCTGTTCACATTCCGCGTACTCTAGTTTTTATAGTTTAAGAAAAATTTGAATTTCAAAATGATTAGTTTTTAGCAGTCAACAGCAACAATTTGTTTCAGATCTTTCTCTTGATTAACACGTAATCTCCAAACACTTTCCCCTGTATTTATAAACGAGAAAATTTGTTTTGTAAACCTTTATCAAATTTTAAATATTTGTATTACACTTTAGAAATTTTATCTTTGGGTCAATAAATTCAATTTTTACATTACAATGTAACGTTTCCTCATACATACTATTATACATAATAAATAAATGGAAAATAATTTTTAAAATCAATATGATTAGGATTTTGGCATACGCTTTCCAACATTTCGGCCGGTATCTCATGAATAAATGCTTCAATTTTGTCTTCCAGTTCGTCAATTGAAGCGGGCATGTGTGTATAGACATAAGCTTTAACATAGCCCCACAAAAAATAGTATAAAGGCGTTAAATAGCACGATCTAGGCGGCCAATTGACCGGTCCCGAACGTGAAATAAAATGTTCACCGAACTCGCCTCTCAATAAGTCCATTGTTAAGCGTGCAGTGTGGCATGTGGCACTGTCTTGTTGAAACCACATGTCATGCAAGTCAAGCTCTTGCATTTTGGGCAAAACAAATTTGGATATCATCTCACGGTAGCGTTGACCATTGACAGTTACGTTACGTATCGGTAGCTTTTGCAATGCTTCTGGCTGACAATTCTGTTTATTCACGTACCGAATAGCCGCTTCAGTGGGTTGATTAAACTGACCATAAAATGGAAGAAGTGCGCGATAAACTTTCTTAACAGAGCACGCATTTTGATAATAAAATTCAATAATTTGCAAGCGTTGTTCGTTTGTAAGACGATTCATGGTTAAATTATAGACCAAACTGAAGATGTTTGACAGTGAAACAAAACACAAAACGTGCGTCAGCTGTTAAGACCAGTGTTGCCAAAAAGATACTAGCTAAAAAATCAGCCGATACTTAGATGCTTTCGGATTCCTTTTTTTTACCTTTTTTGCGCTTTTCATTACTAATTCTGTGTTGCTTGGGAGAAAATTCTTTCGTAGATGGCCATAGAAATTAAATTTCAATTAGTTTGCATGGTCATGGTTATGTGGTTACATTAGAGAAAATAGAACATCAAGCTTGTCACATGATAGTTCTAAAGACGTAGGGACCGTTTTTAGTTCTAACACTTTATATAAAGGGCAGTTGTCACTATAACATGGCGATGCCCTGGGAGGGGGTAAATTGCCACCTTTAAAACACTTTGTCACAGGTCACTGAAATAAATTTAATGGACACATTCAATTTCGGTTAAAACATTGCCTGTTGCAGACATTGTCCCGAGTGAACCATGTTAATAAAATAGAGTTTCTTCATATGAAGTAATAGAACCAGATAAAATCCGCCACTAACAGCATAAATCACATAATTTGTTTTGTATCAATTACCTTTCCTCTGGAGTAACTACACTTTAAACACAACTGGTGATGTTAGATGATATACCATGTTGTCACCTATTTCGTTCCTATTCATTATAATATTGTGTTCGCTGGTCATGGGATAAGTGCTTTAAGAACATTGGACACAAATTTTCCGCAGGGTATGGTAAGTCAACCTATAACCATAATAACAGTGTTGCCCATAAGGTTGGTTCTGGTTTATTTATTTATTTATTTTTTATTTAATTTAAGTCTATGGACAAATTCCTTACAGACTAACTTAATGTATTAATGTATTAACATAATAATTTATTTAAGCAAAGAAAGAAAGTTTAGAATAAACATTATTGATTTAAAAATAATATGATATTGCTTTTTATGATATTAATGTTCAGAGAATAGTCGATAAAGTACATTTCATTGAAACAGTTGCATAATTTTCTAATTTGATCTGACATCGCAAAGTTTGTTCGGCATGTTCTGAATATAGAGGGTTGAAAAAACGAAGTTATGGTTGCATAACGTCTAATTTGAGTTTTACATATTTCATTAAGGGTTTATTTTTCTTAGCTTTATTTTACTTAACTTTATTTTTCACAGTGTTTAGTAACGAATGCCAAACAGCTTAAGCCCTTATGACACTAAATTTTTTATTCATTAATTGATATAGAATTGATAAAAAGAAGCAGTAAATGCTAAAACGAGCAAATTATAAAAAATTTAAACAAAGTTTTTTAGTTTTTTTTTTCTCTTGTTATGGTTTTGTTTCAGGGATGGCGTTGAGAATTTTTAATATTGTACCAACAACCTTTAAAAATTGTACTTTTTTACCCTTATTGTACTAAAAGATTTTTTAGTTGAAATTAGTTTTATTTATGTTCTTAAAAAACACCACAAAAAGGTATTATAAATCTTAATTCAAAAAGTATGAACAAAAAAGTACAATTAAAACAACTTAGTCATCCCTGTGGTGCGATTCACTAACTTTTAACGATCCGACAATCGTAATATTTGTCGACATTTATATTCGCTTGCAGTAACGATAGTGTGATTCTGTAATTTTTTTTAACGATAGTACACAGCTGTTTTTTTTGTAACACCTCTGTCTACAAAATGTTAAAAAAAAACGAAAAGCACAAAAGAGAATAAAATAAAAACATATGAAATTGTTCTTAACCCCCCTTGTTACACATATTTTTTCATTTAAAATACACTGAAAAAGGTCTGGCCAGACTCATAAGTAAGACGAAGGGTTAATTTGTGGTTTTATATTTTTTTTTTGTGAATTTTACATTTAGAATTTTATTTTTGTTCTTAATTTGCTTTCTTATTGCAAATTTTAAATTTATTATTTTGTTTTTGTTCATACATATACATATGAATATATCTTTGTATGTATGTAAGCTATTTTAAACATAAAAAACATTTTATCGATAAAATAAACACAAACTAAATTATTGTCGCTAAGATAACGACAAAAAAATTGCTTAAAGTAACAGCTGACTTTAAACGACAGCGAATATCGTTAAAAATTTTACAGAATAGCATATTCGATAAATTTTCGTTATACTTATTTTAACGATTCGATTATCGTTATAAAAGTTAGTGAATCGCACTACTGTTCTGTTAATTTTATTAAATGTTGCCAACTTCTTGTTTATGAGAAACCTAAAAACAAAAAGCGGTAAATCGCTGAACAATTTTACATTTTTTTTGACATAACTTCATTTTTATCGATAACTTTAGTAAAATTTTTGACAGTTTGCCATTTATCTTAATACAGCTGAACCCTTCGCACTTGGGAAATTTTTCTATTACTTTATATTTGCACTGTTCACCAAAACTTAAACAATGCATTAAAAATGTAGTGTCATAAGGGCTTTAGGGGCCCACAATGATTATTAAATAATTAGCTAAACAAAAATATCTCTCCGAGTTTCTTTAAATATCTTATGCATTTCAGGTATATTTTCCAATTAACTGCATATAGATGGTACTTTTATATGTTTACAGCAGCGAACGCATCCTCAATTTGTGTACTGAGATTGAAACTGTCTCGATATTTGATTAACTCATTCCAGTTATTCATAATTTTCTTACGATAATTAGGCAATTTTTAAATGATAGCAGATCTGGGAATGCTTAACATCAACTTGAGTAATTTTCATAAATTATGTTTGTGAAGCCACAAACTTCTAATGTTTGTTTGTTTTTTACTTTACAAAAAGTTTTTTTATAATAATAAATTTATATTATGGTTTTTTTTTTTTTTTGATGTGTCATAAGGAATGCGAATATTCGGCGTTACGAATACGAATACAAAAATTCGTAGCATCAATAATATAGACTATTGTGTTTTATTACGACATACTTTTACTAACATTGAAAATTGAGAAACGTTTTTTGTTCATTTTCAATAACACGAACATCTGTATTAGAATACCACGATATCGACACCGACATGAACAACGCCTTAAATTTCACTTGTTCAAATTTACATTTTTCTTCTTCATTACGAAGCAGATTTTAAGTAGCAGTTAAGTGTGAGTAAATAATCGTACGAGCACGACAATGGAAAATAAGTTATTGAATTTTCGGCATAAAAAAGGTAAAATAAAAAAAAAATATTTTCGTAAGGGTTTTGAAAGAAAAAAAGCAATCGAAAGGATTTAGTTTTAATAATGTTAAAAAAACTTAAAATGAACTGAAAATATTTTTTCTACATAAATTTTTGGATAATAACTAAATCGTTTTAAAGGCTTAAGATACATTTTATTTAATCTATATAAATCGAGATAAATTATTCCAAAAAATGATTTATGATACAAAAAAAAATTTGTTTTTAAAAGTTTATTAAAAGCAATTTGTGTATATTATATTAAAAAAAACTCAACAATAAGGTTAAATAAAATATTCAATATAAATTAAAATAAACTAATCTTTTTAAATAAGCAATTTATGATTTCCTTGTGAGGCAAATTTAGATAGTACAGTCTATGTTCAGTTTGTCATTGTTGATCTGAGCCATGTTTTTATTCGACGAAGGGTAGGAAATGACCTCTCGCTCGTAGCATTACTTACGAGCATTGAAACGAAAATTTGAAATATTTTTCTTAGATTTGGGTAGATATCTTCATCACAGTTTATTAAAGCATCTACAACGTTATCTGATAGATTTTAGATAATTTCCATGTTTGTTGCCAATGCTACAGTTCAGGCTCAAGTTTAGATGTTAGTAGGTGTTTATCTCGAGTTGTGGTTTTAAAAGTTTTATATCTGCACTCAAAATATTATGTAGTTAAATTCAAACGAAAATTCGTTTGAAACAAATTAAAATTCATTTAAAAAACGGATCATTTACATTTCATTTAAAACAAATGATTTTTTCAGTAATTTCTAAGTTTTTTATTTATTGAACATCATATTCGTTAAAATTGAATAGTTTTTACTTTTAAAAAATATATTTTAACCGATAAAAATCAAACAAATTAACAAAAAAAAAATACGGAAAACATAATTTTTTGGTAGTTTATTTTTTTAATAACAAACATAAATGTTGAAAAATAAATTTATTCGTAAAATAACTACTTTATAATACTTTATAACTATTTTTATTCAATTTTAACAGTACCGAAAACGAATTTAATAACCTACAATCAGTTACTGTAATAATTTTATGAGTGTGTATATGACTTGATTACACTTTGAGTAGAAGTTTTGGTATGTTCAATACATTAAAGATATCTTTTGGAAAGGTGTTTTGCGATCTTCTAAAATAAATTCAATAAGAGAATGAAACCTACAACTCGGTAGAAATCTTCAACATTTTGGATGTGATTATTTCGTTCAAATCTTGTTTTCTAGGTTGGAACCTCGATTTGAACACAAATCACTTTAACTTTTTTAAAAATCACTTTAAATTGTTCTTCGGCTTTATTTCTTTTTTCTTCAAGGCACATGTTAAAGTTTTGATAAGGCTTGGTCCTTTTTGAAGATCTATATCGTGCTTTTGTAAAATGATACTAAGCGGCTGTGTAACAATAAGTATCACACTTAATATGTTTATTCCGCAAATAAATTCAAAAGTTCTAAGTGAGTTCCTTAATATAAGGCTCTTGATGAAGTATTACCTTTACACTCAGATATTTTTTCCAAAGCTTCTACTATATGATGTACACTTGTTGCAAAGTGTAAAGCTGAGTCGTGACGGTCCACCCATCTTGTCTCGCATAATGTAGAGAGTTTGGGTCCCAAATACTTTACTAAGAACGTGTTTTGCCTGATTTGCGGGAAATAGCAAGGCGTTTGTTTCGCATTTGCCGCGGTTTCCAGAATTTTTTTACAGCTCCATTTTCTGCTGACATCAAACGACACCCATCAGTTCCAACTCCTATACAATTTTGTAGGTCAAGACTAAAATTTGTCAAAGTTTTAAGAACTGTTGATGATAGTGCCATCGCATCAATTGACACATCAGCGTCATTATCAATATCCTGTGAAGGCTTTTCAAATGCTCTTACAACAAAGCCAAAACAATTCTTGCCTAACAACATTTTGTTGTATGGTGAAATATCTTAAATGTAAGGATATCTGGCTTTCCCCGACAAATCCGTGCTTTCGTCAAAAATTATCGAATAGAATTTTGATTCATATAACACATTAATATAAACATAAATATTGCAAATACCAAGGCTTTTTAATAATTCAACCGCACGCATTTTCAAGTCAAACGTTTACTCTTTGGTTATACATAGATGGCACCTGCTGGGATTGAATGTAGAATAATAAGTATTTGAATACAGTAAGCTAGATGTTTCATTGAAAATATCCAATAAATAACTATTAGGATGAAGATTTGGATACTTATTGAAAATTTGGTAAGAGATTCAATAAAAAAACAAAAAAATACTTATTGAAAATTTCGTTAGAGATTCAATAAAAAAACAAAAAAAAAACTTGCTGGGATTTCCAAAAATTTTGTACATTAAAAAAAGATAATATTAATGGGAACTCTTGTATTATCGAAATAAACAAAACATATTTTTATAATTTACGGGGGGGAAATTTCCTTATTTCACCCCCCCTGAATCCGCGCCTGACGCTCACGCTAGTCAAATGTTTGCATATTGTTCAAATTTATTTCAAAAATCATGGATATAGACCCACAATTTCACTAGCTAGCTTTGTTCTATTAGAAAGCAGACTTTTGGTCAAATGCTTATTTCAATAAACATAATAACAACATTTGAATCGAAGCTGACTCCCAAGCCATTGAAGAAATATACCAGTACATAGAACAAAATAAAAATTGATTTCAATGAAAAACTTTGTAGTACCCAGTAAAAACTTCGCCTAATTTTTCAAAATGAATAGCTTCTTTAACTCATTATTTTGTAGATTTCATCTATAACTACATCTACAACAACTTCTATAGCTATTTTTTTCTGGATTTATGCAAGTAAAAAAAATAATGACTTACTTTTTAATGCGTTCATTTTGGGACATCCCTTGTAAAATTCATTGGTTCTTTCAGTAGAATTGTAAGTAGTGCTCTTATGTTTTTCTGATTACTCAACACATTATTTTGTAGGCGAAGTTTTTACTGGGAAGTATTTGAATACATTAAACTAGATGTTTCATTGAAAATATCTAATAAATAACTATTAGGATGAAGATTTGGATACTTATTGAAAATTTGGTTAGAGATTCAATAAAAAAACAAAAAAATACTTATTGAAAATTTCGTTAGAGATTCAATAAAAAAAAACAAAAAAAAACCTTGCTGGGATTTCCAAAAATTGTGTACATTAAAAAAAGATAATATTAATGGGTATTCCTGTATTATCGAAATAAACAAAACATATTTTTATAATTTACGGGGGGGAAATTTCCTTATTTCACCCCCCCTGAATCCGCGCCTGACGCTCACGCTAGTCAAATGTTTGCATATTGTTCAAATTTATTTCAAAAATCATGGATATAGACCCACAATTTCACTAGCTAGCTTTGTTCTATTAGAAAGCAGACTTTTGGTCAAATGCTTATTTCAATAAACATAATAACAACATTTGAATCGAAGCTGATTCCCAAGCCATTGAAGAAATATACCAGTACATAGAACAAAATAAAAATTGATTTCAATGAAAAACTTTGTAGTACCCAGTAAAAACTTCGCCTACTTTTTCAAAATGAATAGCTTCTTTAACTCATTATTTTGTAGATTTCATCTATAACTACATCTACAACAACTTCTATAGCTACTTTTTTCTGGATTTATGCAAGTAAAAAAAATAATGACTTACTTTTTAATGCGTTCATTTTGGGACATCCCTTGTAAAATTCATTGGTTCTTTCAGTAGAATTGTAAGTAGTGCTCTTATGTTTTTCTGATTACTCAACACATTATTTTGTAGCGAAGTTTTTACTGGGTATTAATTAAAAATTAAGGCCCTAATTAGATAAAACGCAACGCAACGCCAAAGAATTACATTGAAAGCAAAACAAAGTCATGAATATTTAAAAAATGTTGTTGCTTTCTACAGAAATTCGTGTACCGTTTCAAAATTTTCAACGCCACAAGTAGTGAGGTAATTCAATGTAATTTTTGGCGTTGCTTTTTACAAAATTAGGGCCTTGATTAAATTTGCACCAGTAAATAAATTATACCATATTGTTGTTTATATAAGTAAACGTTTAATTTACTTGATACAACTTTTAATTAAAACTGATTTTATTTCTATACCCTTCACCGAAGGTAAAAGGGAATACATAAGTTTGTCATTGCGTTTGTAATTTAAACAATAATTATGTTAGACCTTGTAAAGTATATATATATAATGGATAATAATACGAAGTGAAGTTGATTTAACGATCTCCATCTGTCTGTCTGAAAAAACCACGACTGCCTCTAATTTTACCCAAAAATTCCTTGTTGTAGTTTTTTTTATTTTATTTTTATGTATAGCTGGATACGGCAGAAGGCAGAGTTTCCAAATTAGGTACAAGCATCTTGCTTATCACAACACAACATCCGACAAAATTTGGGCGAGATTGCACAAGTGAGCATGGCACTTCCCATACAGTGACATTCAAATTTATATTTAGCTTCGTTTGTCAATTAAGATGTTTTTGTGTTTACTCCGACAATGATTGTTTTGGCAAAGAATAAAAAAAAAATACAAACAATAAAGCCAGAAATCAAGCAATTATTACTCATGTAGACATTCAGCAGTTGCTATGTAGTACAAGGAAAAAAAAAAAAAAAAAATTGAAATGAAACTAAACCAGTGGTGTCCATTATGATTGTGTTGGTAAGATTACTTTTATCTCTTACATTCCTAGCGGGTAAAATGTGCTGTTGCGAGGCCTATTGTGAGGCAAAAACAACTAATCTTTTCTAAAGAAAACAGAAATAAAACAAAACAGAAACAAAGATAATAAGCAAAATTTTGACATCCAACAATGATAAAGCTAAAAAAAAATTATCAGCAGGGCGTTTTAAGACCACCTGTAATAAATTCGCCTTGCACAACTATAAATATATTATTTCTGTTTAGAGGCCTCAAAACAGGCCTTGCGATATTTCCCGCTGAATGAGAGTGTTTCTCAGTAAACAACTATATTTTACGCTCGCAAAAAAAGAGCGTAAGCAAGTTCTGTATGTACCCTACAAATAAAATTGGACCACCTGATCCATTTTGATAAAATGGACTACTCCATTGACTAGTCCGATGTAATGCAAGCATGGACCATGGCATTGTTAAAAAGTGTTTGTAGTGAGACAACATGTCTTCGTTTTTAACGACATGCTTTCGTTTTTAAACGACTTCAAAGCTTATCCTCTTGAGTATACCATTGAGTAGTTTTAAAACTACTCCTTAGTGGTCCAAAGGTGGGTTATATGGTCCTGCCCTAGGACATCGTTATGTTAAAAAGACCATGTTTTTTCCATACGTTTGGGTTACTTTTGGGCTAGTCCTGGTCCCTTGTGGGCTACTCTTTACACGCGTGTTTGGACTGGTCCTATTATTTGCAGGGAACAATGTATTGGTATTTTTGTTTTTGTTAACAAAGCGTCTCATCGAGTGGTCAATGACTACTTGAATGCAAAAGTATAAGAATGTGTGCCTTTTGACTTTACACAATTGTGTTATATTGCGTGCGCAACAAAAAATGCAAACAAAGCACTTTCAATAAAAAACTCACACATGCACAAATCAAATGTGTACAAAACGATGTTAAAGTTACCAACGTTGAACTTTGTTTTGCAGGCATGGAGTTAATGTAAATTTGAGCGTATGATTAAATCAACAAAAATATGGATTTTTGCAGTTCTCTGGTGTACAAGCATCTTGGTTATCAATTTACAACATCCGACAAAATGTGGGTGGGATTGGAAGTTTTAAGAACGGTATATATATATATAATTTTCTGTTCTTTAAGCATTAACGATATATGCATTATTTTCGGCATAGCCATATACAGCATTCTTTCTTGTTTATTATTGGCATAATATAAAGAAATTGGCGTGAATTTTTCTGTTAACATTTAGAAAAACTCGCTATTTGGTGCGCTAAATGGGCCAATAAAGAGTACGCATGTAAAATATTAAATAAAATAAAAAAAAACTGTTAAACATTTAGTGCTTGATCTAACATACATTATGCAAAATTAATTTGGCTGTGCCGAATTTTTGAGACTCTGCAATTGATTTTAATTTTGTATCATGAATTCCCTATGAATAAAATATCATACCAGATTTTAAAAACCTGTGTCATTATATTCGGAGTTGTAAACAAAAAACAATTAGTTTTGGAAATTTATGGAATTGAATTCCATATTTGAATTAAATATCGGTAATTTGCTAAGAGCGGCATGATAGCAATGGGTAATATTTTTTAAAAATTGATAGAGCTGTAAAGAATCACTGGAAGAAAAAAACGCTTCCGTCGTGAACATGGCTGTTAACAAACCATTCAATTTATTTGAAATCTTTAAATGGGTTAAAAAAACAAAATGCCGGTAAATAATAAAAAAAAAAATTCAAAAATAGCGAAAATTCGCGAACATTTTTAATATTTCAAACAACCCATGAAATTGATAAAAATTTCCTAAATTATAAGGAATTGCAAAAAGGCGAAAACAAATTGTTTAATAACCGGACATCCGCAAATTTTGCAAACCGCAACATGTTGCAAAGTCTACTATTTATTAAAAATCTTTAAAGCTGTAAAGAATCACAGGAAAAATCGCTTCTATGGCGAATTTGGCTTAAAATCGCGAAAAATTGCATACTAGTAAACAAACCCTAAAATTTATTTGATATCGTTAAACGGATTAAAAAAAAACAAAGTGCCAGAATAAAAAAAAAAAACAAAGTGCCGGAAAATAGAAAAAAAAAATAGCAAAAATTGCGAAAATTTTTAATATTTCAAACAACCGATAAAATTAATTAAAACTTTCTGAAATTAAACAGAATGGCAAAAATTCGGTAAAAATTGTTAAATTATTATTGTTAAACATGATGGCAATTTCTGCTATTTATCATAAATCTTTAAAGCTGTAAAGAATCAAAAATATTACAGGAACAAATCGCTTCTTTTGTCAACTTGGCTAAAATTCGCGAAAAATTGCAAAATTTTAAACAAACCCAAAAACTAATTTGATATCGTTTAATGAAAAAAAAAATAAATTTGTGCCTTTAAAACTCCCCCGGAGCTGATAGATTAGCTCACACGCTAGACTACCGGGGCACTCAAGCGGATGAACTCATCATTACAAAATTAAATGATTTGATTGTATGTTTTTGATGAGCAACAGTTTTTATCAGTCATTTTAAGGTCCGATGTTAAATGTAATCTAAAAATAAACGTTAAGTTTTTTTCTGCATTTCATTTGACATTTCTTAATTTTAGACTTACTCCATTTGAACCATGGAAAGATACCCAGTCGAGCAACGCGTTAAAGTTATTTGGGCTTAATATGAAAATAGGCGTTCAAATGCATATCGTGCATTTGAGCAAATTTGAGCAAACCGGGTCAGTAGGAGATGTTAAAACACCAGTGCATGCTCGTACAGTTCGTATTGCAGAAAATATTGCTGCTGTTCGCGATAGTGTGGCTGATGAGCCGTACACCTTAACTCGTAGTCGTGCCCAACAATTGCACCTTTCACGCTCGTCGTTGGTGAGCATTATGCATTAAGACTTGCATTTACACGCTTACAAGGTGTAATTGACTCAAGAAAGCCTCCTGACAATTTCGAACGTCATCAATGGTTAAAATGGTGGTAAGAAATGGCAACAGTAGATGATCAAATTTCGAAGAAGTATATGAGAAGTTCGGCGGCATGAAATAACCCCCTTAAAATATAACCCCACAAAAAAATAATGAAATAATCCCCCAAAAGTTTGTACAGAGAACAACAAAAACGATTTTTGGGGGGTTGTTTCATTTTGTTTGGGATGTTATTTAATTTTTTTAATTGGGGGATTATTTCATATGAAATTATCCCCCATAAAATCATTATGAAATAAAACCCCAATATATTTTTTGGGGGATTATTTCATTTTCAAATTTGGTATATACTTTGGTATACAGAACGCCTGCTTCGATAAATAAACCTGCCCTCCATAGCCGGCCTTCGGCTGAGCGCAATGGTTTTCTTCTCTTATGGTATACCAAACACCGGCTTCGCTATCTAACGCTTCTGTGCGTATCCGGGTCGAGTCGGTATTTTTATACTATAGAGGAGAAAATCCTGGCACTATGCAGAGAAGCTTTAGTTAGCGGCGCCCGGCCGAAGGCCGTCTATGCAGAAAAGCCTTAGTTGGCGGAGCTTGTATGTGGTATATCATACCATGATATCTATTGCGCGATTCTTTAAAGCAATACTGTATAATTGATTGTATTACATATACTGGGCTCTTATTTCATTTCGGAAATTGGGGTTTTATTTCATATGAAATATGCCCCCAAAAATTAGGGAACTATTTAATTTATGTTTGGGGCGTTATTTCATTTCGTTGGGGGCTAATTTCATTTTCAAAATTGGGGCTTTATTGCATATGAAATAAGGCCCCACGCTTTGGGGAGTTATTTAATTATTTTTTTAGGGGGGTTATTTCATGCCGCCGAGAAGTACAAAACATGCGTTGACTGCTGTCAAAAAAAGTTAAACTAGTGTAATTTTATACAGGCAAAATATTTTAACGCGTTTGCGCCAGAAAGTTGGTTAACTTTGAACTGCCAAAAAAAAAAAAAAAAATATTTTAACAAATTTGCGAATCATGAAAGAAAAACTTATTGAAGAGCTTAAAAAACATACAAGATTTATATAAAACGAATAAATGCAATAAAATAAAAAAATCCGTTTTTAATGTAAAAATAAGTAAAAAAATAAAAAACAGCTGACAGGAATGGCTTTTGTAACGCGCATTGTGTAACTTGCAATTTTTCATGCACTAAATTTTTTTAGCTGGTTTTTCTACTTTGTTGCACAACTCTTTACTTACTACACCGGTTGTGCTGGATTTTAATCCAAACTAGAACTAGAAACAATTCGACACCAAAATTATTATATTCTGTCGTTCGAAAATGCGCGTGATTTCAACAAACGAACAGACGTACAAAACTATATCGATTTATTCAACGACCTGAATATTAATACTTTATGGGTCTTATGCTATATTCACACTTGGGTTCTTTAACTCGTTAAACCATCTCGAACGTTATTAAGCTCTTATCACATCAAAACCGAGATGATTATCCATACATTGAAGTGATTTGTTAATCACTTCGAATGTACATGATTAGAACTAAATCACTCCATTATTAATCACATAAAATCCTCTGAATATACCTCAAACTGAGTATAATGTACAATCGGCCAACATTAACGTGTACCTCTAACGTGTACAACCGACCACGATTTCTTCTTAATGTTTTTATTTTGTCTTTAAACAATTTTAAACATTCACAATTTCATCAGGAATACTCTTTAAATAATCTTAAAATGATAGCTTTATTAAAGTATTTTTATATATTTTTAATTCTTTTGAGAAATTTAAAAAAATTTTAATTTTTGTGTTTTTTTTTTTTTTCTTAATCATCTCTAATGTAATGTGAATGGCTTTGATTATCTTAATCAGCATTTTGCTTAAATGCGCTTGAAAACCTTAGTGTGAACATAGCATTAGATACACCTTTTCCAGTTGTAATTGAGAAAGCGTCAATTGTAATTCAGATTAGTCAATTGTAATTCAGAAAGCGTCAATTGTAATTCAGATTAATCAACTGTAATTCAAAACGCGTCAATTGTTATTCAGATTAGTCAGTTGTAATTCAAAAAGGGTCAATTGTAATTCAGATTAGTTAATTGTAATTCAGAAAGCGTCAATTGCAATTCAGAAATTGACAATTGTAATTCAGAAAGCGTCAATTTTAATTCAGAATATAATAAAAATACAACATTTTTTTTATTTTTTTGTTATAATAAAATTTATAATAAATTTTCTTTGCTTTCTGAATTACAATTGACCCTTTCTGAATTACATCTGACTAATCTGAATTACAATTGACGCGTTCTGAATTACAGTTGACTAATCAGAATTACAATTGACGCTTTCTGAATTACAATTGACTAATCTGAATTACAATTGACGCTTTCTGAATTACAATTGACGCTTTCTGAATTACAATTGGAAAAGGTGTAGTCTTGGAGGCTATAAAAAGTGGTTACGTGTAGGGCGTCAATTTTTTGTTAACCCTTAAGCACCCAAGATGGACTACAGATGGTCATCAGAAAAAATAAGTGTTGAGCAAAACTACATATTTACTTCAGGCTGTTACGATGCAAAAATTTTAATTGAGTATATAATTCTCAGTATAACGGTACAAATTGAATTGAATGATTGAAATAGTGTGAAAGAAGAAATCATTCTACACATTTTCCAGTTGTAATTCAGAAAGCGTCAATTGTAATTCAGATTAGTCAATTGTAATTCAGAAAGCGTCAATTGTAATTCAGATTAATCAACTGTAATTCAGAACACGTCAATTGTAGTTCAGATTAGTCAGTTGTAATTCAGAAAGGGTCAATTGTAATTCAGATTAGTCAATTGTAATTTCGAAAGCGTCAATTGCAATTCGGAAATTGTCAATTGTAATTCAGAAAGCGTCAATTGTAATTCAGATTATAATAAAAATACAACAAAATATATACGAATATATATTAATATATTTAGCTCTTTGGTGCTTTTTTTATTTTTTTGTTATAATAAAATTTATATTAAATTTTCTTTGCTTTCTGAATTACAATTGACAATTTCTGATTTACAATTGACGCTTTCTAAATTACAATTGACTAATCTGAATTACAATTGACCCTTTCTGAATTACAACTGACTAATCTGAATTACAATTGACGCGTTCTGAAGTACAGTTGACTAATCTGAATTACAATTGACGCTTTCTGAATTACAATTGACTAATCTGAATTACAATTGACACTTTCTGAATTACAATTGACACTTTCTGAATTACAATTGGAAAAGGTGTAGTTAGAACTTTGATGCGAAAAGACAAATAAATTGCAAACTACATGTTTAAGTTTCAGGTATTTGAGGGGTAAGTGTGCCATGTTCTTCTGATTGTCTGTTTATAACGTGTCCATAAACTATATTTAAGACCAAAAAAAAAAAAAAAATATTTAAATATATATTTTCTTGTTTTTTTTTTTATTTTGAAAAATTCAAGTTGAAAATTTTAATAAGAAACAAAAACGAAAAAAAAACTTAGAAACTTGTGAAAATTTTTGTACATCCATAAAAAAAAAAAACCAACTTAATGGTCATCTTTTGTTTAATTAAAATTTAACTTTTTTGTTACAGTCGTTCAACTACTTCCCGTCCCTTAAAACTGTTTGTGAAATGGCAAACAAAAGGGACATTTAAATTGCAAAAAAAGTTTTTGACATACTTTAACAAAAAAAAAAAAAAAAAAACAAATTTCGGTAATGAGTGAAAGTCATTTCATATGGCCAGTATTAACATTGAAGGTCCAAAATACCAACCGACAGATGGTTTTGTTGTCATAACTACGATTATGTGCTGTATAACTAACAGAATGTTGGTGAGGGAAGTAGGACAATTGTATTTTTACTATGATTTCCATATGAATGTAAATGAACATTGGTTATTGTACAGCATTAAGATTATGGATGGTTGCAGTATGGCATAAAGTTTATGTGTTTTTACACAAATGGTGCATTAAACTTAAAAACACAAAGGTCCTTTTTATATATACACAATGTGTATTAGTAATACACTGTATGACATATACATACGTTATCATACAAAAGCTTGTAAATTTATAATTCCTTATAAAAATGCGGAATACTAAAAAGAAATTGTGAGAATTTTTTTTTAAATTCATTCGTTATGGTAGAATGTTTAAATATTCTTAAGATCTTCATTTATCATAAGTAATATTATGATTTAAATAGTCAACAAAGAGTGACAAAATAGACAACATTTTAAGCATACTAGGGTTGTCCCAAAAAAGTGTTCAAACTCTCGGTGTTACCTTTTAGAAAAATGCGAATAAAAGCATTAAACAAAAATAAAATCAGTTGTGATTAAAAATTTAATCAAGTGAATTAAACGTTTAATTGACAATATTAATGTGCACCAGTAAACAAATTAATGATATCAATTAAATGTTTAATTCACTTGATTTAACGTTTAGTTCACTTGATTAAACGTTTAATTCACTTGATAAAATTTTTAATTAAAACTGATTTTATTTTTGATTAATGCTTTTACTGGTGCAAAATTTTTTCTGTATACAAAGTTTTTAGAATTTAATGCTTCTTACATTGCTTTTCACAAGGACGCTTTATATGGAACCTGTTGTAAATTATCGACTGATTAAAATTACATGGTTTTATTTTTAGCCATATAATTGAATCAAGTTTTACCACATTCTCTTTATTCGTGATGGTTTAAGTCGAACTTAAATGATTTCAATTGTTCAAAGCTGATAAATCCCTTTCGGCAAAAATAATTCAACCATTAGTTGAATACTTCTGGCAAACAGAAACGCTCCCAAGCACCCTTAAGGAAGGACTTGTCATCAATATCCCAAAAAAAGGAAATCAGATGGAGTGCAAGGATTGGAGGGGCATCACCCTTTTAAATATGCTTAACAAGATAGTATCCTGTATGTTATTTAACCGCACAGCTGCAGCGACAGAGCCCGAACTAAGAACAGAACAGGCAGGATTCTGGCCAAAAAGATCTTGCATAGATCACATTAACAGTTTACGCATTATAACTGAGCAGACAGAAGAATGGCAATCGAGTTTGTACCTGATATTTATAGATTTTCAACGTGCATTTGATTCACTTCATCACTCCGCCATATGGAAAGCGATGCGTTGCAAAGGAATACCAGATAAAATTATCAGACTCGTAGAAGGTCTGTATGCAAATGCAACTTGATCTGTCCTCCACAGTGGCCAAGTCGGCGATAACTTAAACGTTAAAACTGGTATGAGACAAGAATGCGTCTTATCCCCCTTACTGTTCAACATCGTACTTGATGTTATAATGAGTCAATCTGTGAATCCTGTTCATGGGATCACAATGGGCGTGACAGGTAGACTTACTGATCTAGATTATGCCGATGACATTTGTTTATTGTCACACAACCAACAAGGCATGTTAAATAGCATCACTGCAAAAGCCTCAAGCGCAGGTCTAATTATAAACATTTCAAAGACAAAATCTATGCGTTTCAATGTAGCAAGCAATTATCATTTCTCACTGATGGGGAAACAACTAGAAGATGTCACAACTTTTTGTTACTTGGGCAGTATTTTTGCTACTTTCGGTGGATGCAACGATGATATTCAAAACAGACTGGCAAAAGTTAAACAATCTTTTGGAATATTGAATAAGTTCTGGAGGTCAGCTAACATCGCAGTGTCTACTAAACTTAAAGTTTTTAATAGCAATGTGAAGTCAGTGGCTCGGAGAAATGGAACCTAACAAATTCAGATAAACAAAAACTACAAGTATTCGTCTACAAATGCCTTCGCCGAATCCTTAAAATTTTCTGGCCCCAAACTATTACAAACTCAGAGCTATGGTTTAGAACGCAACAACCTCCAATTGACCACGAGATCAAAATACGCAAGTATAGATGGTTGGGTCATACTCTACGAAAGCCAACCGATGACATCAATAGAAAATCCCTTGACTACAACCCACAGGGAGCAAGAAGAAGCGGTCGCCCTAAAAAAACCTGGAGGCGTCAAGTTCGAGCCGAACTTCAAACTGTTGGTATAACCTGGAATGAAGCCAAAAGATAAGCACAAGATAGAAATCAATGGAGATCAATTATTGAGGCCCTATGTTCCTTATAGGAATTCCAAGGATTACATATATATATAAATGATTTCCTAAAGTGGCATTTATGTGCGGCCTAAGATAAGTTTTGGACTGATCTTAAGGAAATTTTGGGGTTTGCTTTTTTATCTTATGAAAGTAGGACATCTCGAATTTTACTGCAATCGTGTTATACATATGTTATGGTTTTAAGCGTTCCAACGTGTTTTCCGAGACTAGGTTTTATATGGCTCCTATAGTAAGTAATGGACCGATCTTCACTAAATTTCGCAGCATGATTTTTAGTCAGATAAAGTTAATTTGTGCATAATTTAATGAATAACGGTGCATTTTGTCACCAATTTATGCTAGTTATTGTAACAAAATATAATTTTTTTAAGGAAGGATGTTTAACACTTAGGTACATAATTTTTTTCTTACTTAACCGAACATACTACACCTTTTCCAGTTGTAATTCAGAAAGCGTCAATTGTAGTTCAGATTAGTCAATTGTAATTCAGAAAGCGTCAATTGTAATTCAGATTAGTCAGTTGAAATTCAGAAAGCGTCAATTGTAATTCAGATTAGTCATTTGTAATTCAGAAAGCGTCAATTGTAATTCAGAAACCGTCAATTGTAATTCAGATTAGTCAGTTGTAATTCAGAAAGCGTCAATTGTAAATCAGAAATTGCCAATTGTAATTCAGAAAACGTCAATTGTAAATCCGCAATTGTCAATTGTAATTCAGAATAAAATAAATGTAAAAAAGAAAAATCACTTAAAGTTTTGTGAGGAAAAATTATAAACATTTGACGTAATATTGACACAAATAAAAAAAAAATGGAATTTAAGGATAATTGTGCAATTTGCCAATCTGTTATGACAAGGAATTCAGTTATACGCTTGCTACCATGCCTACATTTCTTTCACAAGAAGTGCGCACAGCCCATAACGGATGTTGAAGATAGTGCTTGTCCAATCTGCAGAGCAAAAGTGACTGGAAAAGATGAAATTGAAAGAAAAAAATATAAAAAACATTGTGCAAAAGGCCGTAAAAAAATAGTTAATTGTGCTAACAGAGGTGAAGATTGGATAGGTTTGGCTACATCACTAGGAATTAAATATAAGACCGCATATTTTTGGATCCAATCTGGTAATACCGAAATGTTGCCAAAAGGTGGTACAAAGCCAAAAATCCTTTCTAATGATGAAATTGATTTGATGCTTTCGTGGGTAGTAGTAGAAGTCATTTCAACAAATCGTTATCTGTGTCAACAATAGGTAATTATTTAGAAGGCAGAATGTTCACTACAAAACAAGTACACTTTGAACCTGTTACAATGAACTCTGAGGCAAATAAAAGGAAAAGAGCTGAATATGTTCAATCCTTGAACCACTACATACAGCATGGAAAGCAAATTGTTTGGATGGATGAAACCAATTTTAATTTGTTTTGCCGTCGAACGAGAGGCCGTGCAAGAGCTGGGGATAGAGCAGTACAACACCTTCCAGCATCAAGAGGTCCTAACATACATTTAATAGGAGCAATTTCAACTACAGGAATCGTACACGTGGAACGTAGAAGGGGCAAGATATGGGTAATTTGCTGGAAGATTTGGTGATTGTTGCTGACAACGCACCTTGTCATTCAAACCTTGAAAGAGTAATCAATAGTACGCCAGCATCTCTTTTGCGGCTCGGACCCTACTCTCCAATGCTAAATCCCATTGAAAATATTTGGTCCAAAGTTAAAGCCTATGCCAAAAGCAACATTCGTGTTCCAAACGTTGCAGGTCCTGGCGTGATAGAACAAAGATTGATCTACTTGGAGGAAATTATAGATCGTGCAACAAATACCATAACTGGGGGTGATTGCGCTCGTGCTGTGCAACACTGTACAGTTCACCAAGCTTCTGCGTCCTCAATGAATGACATGGCGGTCGGTCGATAATCATAAATATATGCATTTAAAAATACAACCAAATATAAGCTCTTTAGTGTACATTTTTTCTTTTGTTATAAAAAAATAAAAATAAATATTTAATGCAAGTTTTTTGCTTTCTGAATTACAATTGACAATTTCTGATTTACAATTGATGTTTTCTGAATTACAATTGACAGTTTCTCATTTACAATTGACGCTTTCTGAATTGCAACTGACTAATCTGAATTACAATTGACGCTTTCTAAATTACAACTGACTAATCTGAATTACAATTGACGCTTTCTGAATTACAATTGACTAATCTGAATTACAATTGACGCTTTCTCAATTAAAACTGACTAATCTGAATTACAGTTGACGCTTTCTGAATTACAGTTGACGCTTTCTGAATTACAATTGGAAAAGGTGAAGACTTTAATCTCAAACTGCTTAGAAGAACTAGAAATTTGGCACAAAAATCCTTGTTGAGTCCATAGGAAATGAGCGTTAAACGGACATTCAGTCAGTGTGACGGACATGACATACACTTGCATTGTGTGTATTTAGACTCAAATTCAGTTTAATTAGAAGAAAATGTTTGTTTATTCTAATTTAATGTACACATAGGGATATCATTTTATCGGGTTTGACCGGCTAAAACTTTTGAATTCTTTATGCTGGACTTCTTAATATTATATAAACATAACTTTTACACACTTGATAAAGTACAAAAAACTAAAAAAGGTTGTTTGTCTTTTATTTTAGTTTTTGTTAAAATTATGTTTTGTTGTTATTATTAGTTGTTGTGTTGCTTTAGTAGAGCAGGAGAAATATTTTATGCTTATGGAATGGACATAAAGTTTGTAAAATACAAGAATTTTTTTAATCTTTATCTTCTAAATAAAAAAAACAGAGCTTTAGCAAACATGAATAACAGACAACAAAAAAATCCTTGCAAAACTATTGACTTCAAACTGAGAACTAGAATTGTTCTGCCAAGTTTATTGACAATGAAGTAAATTGTTATCATTTTATGAAATTTATTAATTAAGAAATGTTGAGTTTTCTCCGAAGTTTATTTTATATGGAAGCTACACTGAAAGAAAAATGCTTCATATTTTAAATGAATCATTTTCATAAAAAAATTTCATCGGTTAAATGAAAATTTTCACTATCTAAATGGAATTTCATAGATTTAATGAAGTATTTTCGTTAAAATCGCTTTATTGGAAAACTTCAGTTTGTCCAAGTTAAACAAAAAATGTTAACTGGGAACATAAAAAACAATATACAAACATAACTTTGTTCATAAATTAATACAAAATTATAGTTTCCTTAAAAAATGTTTAATTGTTAATCAAAAAATGTAAGATTTCATTATTTCATACATCTAATGTAATATGCCATTAAATTTATGAAATCAAAAATTGTTTAATAAAAGCAACATATTTCAATAATTGAAAAAAAAAAAAAAATATTTGTAACATTCCAATAACTCTATAGTCTCAATAATTAAAAGTATAAAAATATTTCAAAAAAGCATGCCTTCATGAATTTTAATTTTCATTATGACAATGAAAAATGTCATTATAGTAACGGACAATTTATGTTTGGACACAGGGTTGATAAAGTTGGTACAATTGTACTTTTTTGGTACAATTAAAAACTTAAAAGTACGCTGGTACTCCCGTGACTCACTTGGTACTATTTCCAAATTTTTCAAACCTACATACATATTTATAATTGATATGAAATGGCAACTCGTATTTATTGTCCAATGAATATAAGCGGAGTTTAGTGTTTGGTGCAGTCATAGCTTTTTTATGAAATCTAAGCGAAACTATTTTGTTGTTGTTGGATTTAAAAAAAACAGCTATGATATTTTGCATTTGCTCTTTTGCAAGATCATTTGCACCATACACTGAACTCCGCTATTGTGATTAGATTTTTGAACTTGTTCATTGAACGATTGCTTATGCCACATACTAAATTAAGTATCAGCGGCAGCATATAAGCGTGCATTTCCGGATGATTTCGGCAAGTTTTTAAAAGAAAAAGGAAACCACTTCTGCAAATGTTCTACATAGTTAGTTAATTAGTTAGACTTCCTCTTAATTCAATATTTTTGGAACGAACTTACAATGTTTTCAAATATTCGTCAACAAGATGGTTGTCACGTCAAGAAGAAATCAACAAAATTTTGGAACAGTGGGAGCCCACTTCATTATGATGTTACTCCGAATTATTTTGAGGGAGATTTTACAAGCGCTAAATTAAATTTTATTATATCCGAACTTTCTACTCCACCCTATAAAATTTCTTTCCTGTTGCTGCAGTAGATATTGAAAATTGTAAACACAATAAATTTGGAAATGCAAGCCGAAGATGCTCGTATGAACATATTTTAAGAAAGTTTAAAAATTTTATTTTCGTTTAAAATTCGAGATTGCATTTTGAGAAATATTCGTAAATTTTCCACAAAAAAGACGATAAATTCTAAAAAGTGTATGAAAACGATCTCTGGCGGCAATCAAAAATACAAATTAATGGATTTTTCGACTCAAAAACCGCATTATACAAGTCTGGCTGGACCAAATACAATTTGTTAATATGCTTGAATATTTTGGAAAACTAATTATTTTGAAAAATCTGGGGCTCGAAATTAATTTTTGACCCATGGTATATTCGGCAAAGTTTCTTGGAATGACTTACATAACAAGAATCGCGATGTGCTGTTGACGCGAAAAAATTTTACCCACCCTATTATTATGTATAATTAATAGAGTTTTTTTTTTCCCGGAGTTTTTTCGATTCCCGGGAAAGCGGGAAAAATATTTAAATTTCCCGGGATCCCGGGATCCCGCTCCATACAAATAATACAAAGTAAACTTGGTTTTATTAATGAAAAAAACTTTTATAAACAAACGTGAGGGAACTTGTTTACAAAGTAAGTAAAATAAATGCTTAAATACTACAAAAATTAATTGAAGATTGAAAGCGGAACTTGAATTATTATTACCTTTGGCTATTATAAGTCAATTCCGTATTATGATGATCTAGTACAAGATAAAATAAACATAACAATTGAGGTACTCAAGATATGAGATCAAAAAGTAAATTCATAAAATATATAAAATATTTTAATAAATATATTAAAATTTTTAATGCTTCTGATGTCAAGGTTGATGCAAAAAATAGCATCATCCGGACTACTTCTTACAAACTATTTCTTTTCATTAGGTCCATCTGTAATCTTTAGGACAATGTGTTTTTCAAATTGTATGTTTTAGTAACTTACACGAGTTTCATTATTTTTTTATTTCGGTTTCCCCGCACTTCCCGGATATATTACCAAGCTCATTGTTGCAATAACGGAGCGATATGTTTATGTATATCCTATTTTTAAGACTTGTCCATGGTCAATGAGAATTTACTGCCTGCATCTTATTTTGAATTTATGTTATTTATCAATTCATCACTTCACTAAATTTATTAATTATCAACTGTTGCACTGCCCATTCTGCTTTTAATAGATTTATTGCCGCAGGAGACATTGATTTACGTTTGTACACATTTCTTATAATTGATCTAATCGACAACCCATCCACATATGCTAATTTTTAGAGAAAATAAAACTAAATTTCAGAGTAAAAATAGCTGTTTTCTGAAACTATGAAGAACTTTTTATTTCCCGGGATCCCGCAACAAAAATCCCGGGAAAACGGGAAATATAATAAGGGACGGGAAATCCCGGGAAAAAACCCTAATAATTAATGATCATGAATGAATTTTAAGTACCTTTGGTTTTGTTGTATTAAATTTTTGTTTTTAATAATAAAATAAAAAAAAAAAAAAAATTACAAAAAAATTATTTAGTACGTTTTAAAAGTTCGTTGGTACGATATTGGGTTTCTCATTTATCATTCCTGTTTGGACATAGGGACAATTTAATCTCATATATACGCTCTTAATTGAGTAATGGCAAAAAACATAGTTTTTTTTTTGTTCAAAAACTACACTGCCCTGGTAGGTTAGCTGGTAGTGAGCTAGTCTATCAGCGCCGAGGTTGCGGGATCGATTCCCGCCAGAGACAGAAAAAAATAAAAAAAAATAATATAAAATACATTTTAATGAAACAGGTTTCATTGATCCAACTGCATAGGTTCATGGGATTAATGTCCAAATTCATTGGTATTGTGAAGAAAATTCTTTCAGTGAAAGACCTTTAGTGACCCGATCCTCGTAAAATGTATTGTAATAATTTATTCATAAGGTTTTATCTATTTGTTTTTATTAAATTTATTATTTTATGACAACTTAATTACAGGTTACGATTTTTAAGTGTTTTTTTTCGAATCTTGGCTCTATACAGGTTGGCCTAAGAAAGACCTTACAGTTTCGTGCCCAACTGGCTGCAACGAGGACGAGTTAGAACAGATCGATTATTCTCTGCTTCACACATTCCTCATTGGCTTCGGTGCAAATATGTCGATGAGCAAATCTTCCAGAACCGTCGATCACTGAACCCCGTTCTTCAAAACAGCAGACTTAATTTATAATCATAAAAGCTGTGGGTGCTGATCTTGATTCAAATATGAAAGATATTTCTGCTGCATTAAAACAATTGATCGTTGACAAGAATAGAAAAAATTAAATAAAGTTAACGCTTTTTTGTGTGCTGTATGTATTCATTATACATTTCCAAGAATTCAATTATATGCGTGTTTAACCCTTAAGTGTATACCTGAGCGTGGCCTGGTATCTTTTGACTTTTTTTATTTTGTTTTCATAACATTATTATATATAAATGGTGTCGAAAATTGCAGTATCATTTTAATTTTAATAACAAACAGAGTTTTTTGAGATATTAAAAATATTTTCATAGTTGATTACAAATAGGTTCCGGTTAAAAGTTTAAAATTATGTCGGTCAAGTGATCCCCCAGTAAGGGCACACTACGGCACACTACGAATCAAAATTCTCAATCACGTTTTTCAATAAACTGTTGTCAATGTTGATATCTGCTCGATTGTGTTGTTTTTAAGCTCTTAAACTGCGGTGGGATTATTGCTGTACACTTTCGATTTAAAAAAAGCCCACAAAAAATAGCCTAACGGTGTTAAATCGCACGATCTTGGTAGCCAATTTGTTCCTACTTTACGAAAAATAATACGATTTACCAAATTTTCCATATCCAGATATCTATTGTTTATCTTGTGTGGCAAGTGGCACCATCCTGTTAAACCACATGTTCCCTACGCCTTTAAAGGGAGATCCCGATGCAAAATGTTGAATAATGTGAATCTTTTGATGTTTAATTGCTGCGAACGATGACGATCGGAAGTTTTTAGGCCTTCTTTAACACTTCTGCTCTCAGCCCACTTTGAAGCAATACATTTTTGACCCAAAAAGCGCTTTTTTCAACGCATATTAAAAGTGGTGAGTGTTGCTATCAGATTTACACACTGAATGTTTGTTTACAGTTATTTTTTAGTATTCTACCTTACAAAACTGCTTTGTAGTAAGAGAATGCCGTGGCACTTGAAATGTTATTTTTTTTAAACTTGCTAAGAGTTCGTTCACTTACTTTACTGCATCTCTGTATGTCTTATTACGTAGCGCATAACTGTGCGGTTATTTTTATAAATGTACTATTAGTGCTTCGTACCACGACCACTACGCTGATAAATTCTGCTTCTGTTATTACGAACAATCATTGATGGCACGATTTGTTGGAGCATTATCTATTCCGAATTCGGTTCTTAAATTTCTAATTATATCTCGAAAACTTTTGCCATTTTCACAAAACCTTTTAATTATAAAAACATGTTGTTCCTACGTGTAGCGTACCATATAAACTAACCGGAATGTATCTTAAATCTGAAAATAAAAATTTAGAAAAACAAATTCCAGGTAGAAAATATATGGCAGCAAAATACAATTGGTCCCATTCAGGCCCAGGTGGCACTTTGTGCCACACAATTAAGGTTTTTTTTCTTGTTGTTAACATGTTAAGGTCTTAGTTGTGCCACACTGTATAAAAACTATGGACAATTTTAAGCCAATCGTCATAACATTCATTTGTTATTAAATTAATAAAAACTAAACCGAATTTCATTGCGTGATGATTTTTTTTTTGTTTTTTTGGAAGCGAAAATGTTTATAACTTTTGGTCAATTTAACTCTAACTCTATGTTCACAATCGGGTTTTTAAGCACGTTTAAGAAAAATGTTGATTTAGCTAATCAAAGCCGTTCACATTATATTTGATATGATTAAGATGAAGTTGATTAAGAAAAAAAAAACACAACAAACAAATTTATATTTCTTTAAAGTATTAAAAATTTATAAAAATACTTTAAAAAAGTTATCAGTAGATTAATTTAAAAATATTAAGCAATATGCCAAAATCGACTATTTTCGAAAAAATAACTTTTTTTTTGCTGAAATGCTGAAAATGGTTCTTCAGGACTTCAGAAGCAACTTGGCTCTACGACTTTTTCATAATTCTGTTATTTACAAAATTACCGTTATTTTTAGGTTATTGGAGAAAATCTAAATTTTGACCTTTAAATTTCAAGAACACTACCAAATGTTGTTTGGCAATTTTGTATCCTTTAGCGAACATATGAACTCATAATATTTGCAAGTACAGGATGTTTTAATGCATTTTTTAATAAAAAATAAATTTTGTGCCATTTACCGCTAATAATTTGTATATTGAGCAATTAAAAAGGTATTGTGGACAACACGACATTTAACATCACGGTATAGAGTGGGTGGGACGCCTTTTGGTTCAGGTTATCAAATGCTTTTTCCAAATCGATAAACAACAGGTAAAGCGAAGAGCGAAGTTCTGTAGACTGCTCTTTAAAAATTCTATGACTATTGATGTGGTCTTCGAAGGATTTTTAAGGATGCTTATGTCTCGCCAGGTCACCCTTTTTGGGGATATTTACCATATTCCATTCTTTTAAATTGAAGTCAAGTTCATGTGTGAGTCAGAAGTTCTGGATAAGGGGAAGCAATATGTTCCCTGTAGTATGGGGGTCGGCTTTAAGCATGTCGGGCGATATCTCCTGGTTGAAGTTCATAGAACGAGCGGCAAAAAATAGAAGCAGTTGTCGAAGGATAATGAAAATTGGCACATAGGCATTTTTTGTTTGAATCAAGAAAAAATGGAAAAATCAAAATGATCCGCCCACTTTTATGTCCACCTCCCATACAAAGTAAAAATTAAATTTTAATCTACGGCATTGTTTTTTGGCACATAGCATTTGTGTAAATTTTAAAAATATACGCCCACTTCCCTACAACTTGTATTGAAAAAGTGGCATAACTCCCTTGCTTTTTAATAAAAAAGAAATATTAAAACTGTAGAATGGGCTCCTGAAAAAATATACCTGATCAGCCCACATCCTAGAGAAAAAACAAATAGAAAAAACATGAATTAGTAATTTAAGCAAAGTCTTTTGAATTTTTTGATGTGCAGCTTTAAGTGAAATCTATCTATAAATTTTTATGCCTGACAACTAGAGTTTCTACGCGGGAAAGAATTCCCGGGAATCCCGGGACAGTTTTTCAAAATTAAGCCCGGGAAATTTATTCCGGGAATTTTCGGGAATTTCAAATTAAATCTTTGGAAATTTTAATTTGTATTACTAAAAACTACCTACAAATTTAACTATTTTTCCTACACCAATAAATCAACGGTCTGTTTAATTGCTGATGAAATGTCTTAAAAGCTTCTTAAAGTAGGAAATAAAAATGTACACGATACACCACCACCAACACCAGATGTTGAACCATCTACAAATTCTAATAAAATAAATGTAAAGAAAATACAAAAGCCTGAAAAAATCTTAAAAAAAGAATTTGACGTCTATGAAGTCATGGGTAACAGGCCAACAAATTTGTAATCTTTGTATGATGCGCTTCTTACTTTAAAACCAACGTCTGTAGAAAGCGAGAGCACGTTTTCGGTGGCAGGCAATAAACATATCAACAATGATTAGAAATAGAATCTCTGATTTTAATAATACTAAAAAAAAGGTTTCTTAAAAGAAAATTATATTTACCAAGTTGCTACTAAATATTAATAAGTTTTTATAATTCGTGATCTCAAATTTTTTGGTTTTGTTTTGGTTTTCTGTGGAATTAATAATACTAATTTTTTCGACTGTTAAATATGTGTATATTCTTTAAAAAAAAGTAAAAACTTTTGTCTTGAACTCATTTAATAAAATCATTGTTTTATAAAAAAAATCCCGGGATTCCCGGGAATAAGATTTTTTTTGTTTCGTTTCCCGGGAATAGAAAAAGTTCGGGAAATTAGAAACCCTACTGACAACTCTTCGCAATAAATTGAGACAGAACCACGAGTCTGCAGTAGAAAGCTATTTAAAAAGCGTATATGCCACAAAAAACTCGAATTATAGCTTATGGAAGGCTGTACGGCATATGAAATGCCCTATAACCCAAGAATCTCCATTAAGACTAGAAAACCGCACTTGGGCCAAAAACACAAAAGAAAAATTAAACGCCTTTGCGGGCCACCTTGAGAAAGTTTTCACGCCACATGATGCACATACTTGTTCCTGTCGTCCAATCATTGCTGATAAGGTTAACCATCCAATAACATTTAACATAACTCAAGTAAAATCTGCAATAGAAAAAGTGAATATTAGAAAATGTCCCAGACCTGACCGCATCACAGGGTCAATGATAAGAAACCTACCATCGCCTGCTTCCAGAATCTTGCTGCTCATTTTTAATGATATATTAAGAGTCGGATACTTCCCATCCTCATGGAAGAGGTCTATAATTGTTATGATTCCCAAGCCAGGAAAAGATGCTAGCCAGGTTGCGTCGTACAGACCGATAAGCTTATTATCAATACTATCGAAGCTTTTCGAAAAAATATTCGTTTTAAGTATAACTCCTCATCTAAATGAACACGACATCATCCCGGATCACCAGTTCGGATTCAGAGCGAAACATGGTACAATAGAACAAGTGCATAGAATTGTCACCCTAATTAGATCGGCGTTTGAGAAAAAGCAATACTGCTCAGCCCTGTTTATAGACATTTCCCAAGTATTTCACAAAGTTTGGCATGATGGGCTACCCATCAAAATAACACGAATGCTTCCTCAAAACACTCACAAGCTTCTGGAAAGCTATCTAACAGGCAGAACATTCATAGTAAAGTCGCAAGATAAATACTCCCCCCTCTAGAAAATTACTGCTGGTGTCCCTCAAGGCAGCATATTAGGACCGCTTCTATATATAATATACACAGCGGATATGCCAACAAACCTGAGCACGCATACCTCTACATTTGCAGACGACACAGTATTTATTAGCGTTAACCATGATCCAAAAGACGCATCGCTAAATCTACAGTCCCACATCAATGAACTAGAGGCCTGGATAGAAAAATGGAGAATAAAGGTTAACCCGGCTAAATGTGCTCACTTAACTTTCACGCTCAGAAGACAAACGTGCCCAGCTGTAAAAATAAATAACATCACTGTTCCGGTAGAAAACCATGTTAAGTACTTGGGAATTCATATAGATAGACGCTTGACCTGGTCTCGTCATATTGAAGCGAAAATAACGGCTATGAAACTTAAAGCAGCTCAACTACATTGGCTTCTCGGTCGAAACTCAAACTTGTCTTTAGACAACAAAATTCTCTTATACAAGTCCATCATAAAACCAATATGGACATATGGCATCCAAATATGGGGTACTGCATGCGCATCTAACATCCAAAAGCTTCAAAGAAGACAGTCTAGAATATTACGACAAATTGTCTGCGCCCCATGGTATATACGTAATGATATTATCCACAGAGATCTCAACGTCCCCACTATCCAGGATGAAATTAAAAAATATTCAATTAGCTACATCGATAAACTAATGGCCAACCCTAACTACCTCGCTCAGGGTCGGCTTCAGTTCGAAGGTCACCAGAGGCTAAAAAGAACCGATACTTTGAGACTAACTAGAAGACATTTTTAAAATTTGAATACAAAAGTTAGTGTTCATTGATAACAACTAATAAACAACAAGTAGAATTAAGATTTGAGTACATATTGTTAATTTCGATTAGAAAGATTCAATAATAAAAAATCAATTTAAAAAAAAAAAAAATTTATTTATAAATGGGTCTGAAGACAATTAAAGATTATGCATTACTATTACAAAAGTTAATTGTCTTCAGACCCATTTATAAATAGATTTTTTTTTTTGAAATTTATTTTTTATTATTGAATCTTTCTAATCGAAATTAACAATATGTACTCAAATCTTAATTCTACTTGTTGTTTATTAGTTGTTAACAATGTAACCACTAACTTTTGTATTCAAAAAAATTACGTCTTCATTAGTGGCTACATGTCCAGTTCTTCGCGAATGATGTAATCTTTAGGTTCTTTAGTCTTTATTTCTCACTTCTTGAGCTTCCTCGGGCAGCAAACCTGATACAAATAAATTCAAATTCAATTGAAGCTTATGCTTTTTTCAACAATGAAATATATAACAATTAACACTATTGACTAGTATGTATATAACATAATGTAATAATTTTAAATAGTAAATAATTATTGCAACAACAACAAGCATGAGCGAAATTTTTTTGTTTTGTTTTTTTTATCATTTTATAGTTTTTACTGTTTTTTTTTTTTTTGGAAAGGAGCAGGTAAGAGCAGCTGATTTTTTTTAACTTTTAGCTGATTCTTCAAGCTGTAATTTGACATCTTTCGTTGAACAGCGCTCCACAGCGCTAAAAAGATGCAGTCCACTGAAGTTGATGAACATTGAAATTTTAATGTTGCTTATATTTTGTTCTACGGAATTTTTTATATGACACTTTTTCTAACTTTTTTTATGCAAATCTCATCTATGACAGTTGTTATTTACGAAAATATATAACAAAGTCAAATGAGAAGTTTACTGTGATTGTACCAACCGATTGAATATTCTGTGAATTTGCATGCCAAAACCAAAAAATTATCCAAATCGGCGAACATGAAAAAAATGAATTAATGCCGCTCTTGAACCAATGTGCGCCGTAGCTTCCACGTTCATCGGTTTAATTGTGTTCCTATGGCAAATAAGCTTATATAAATTCGATCGGAATTGAAACTACGAAATCAAAACCATTTTTAACGGAAACCATAACTAAAACGAGTGAAACAGACATAATTTTCTCAGAAGATCGTGGGTTTTCCTTTCAATTCAGACGTTTTGAAGTACGAGTGTGTCGACATAGCTTAATTACCTTAGAATTAAAGTAGCGCCAAAAGAACGAAAAACTTAGTATACCTCCATTCACCATTCGTGTAAGTGAGGAGCATTTAAATAAAGGATCAATGAATAACTACATTTTTTTTTGCAGTAGATGGTGGACCTTTTTTCGAAATACATATTGGGCATAACTTGTGCATTAGGCTCCTAAGGACTGAAGAATGAATTAGAAAAAATTAATTGTGGAACTAAAAATAAATTTTTGTAACTTATTGTGATAGTGGTTTTAGGTTTAATTGCTAACTTTAATCACTAGGAAGTAAGACTTTTACCTTGGATTTTATCTTTTCTGAAGAAAATCAATCAGTTCTGGCTCACTATGATTTGTTACTATAGAGTACAAAAGAGTATTGTATTTGTTATACATACATCCCAGCGGGAAAAAGAAGGAGAACGGAGGCCTTCCAGAAGGCCTCTGTACCACTTCTTTTGGATAAACAAGCACTTCTCGCTCCATTCCATACTCATATCTTTTTTACACGCGTTGTCATTGCGGAGAAGGCCTTCCGCTTTCCTTTCTTCCCCAGAGCTTCTTAAAGGCCTTCAAATAGAAGGCTTTCCAGAGAATGACTTTCAAAAGGCCTTAGCAAATAGGTTATCTTGAAGGGTTTTTAAGAAAGGTATCGTAAAACCCCTTTCAATTAATGGCTCTTGAAAGGCCTTTCAGACCATCCTTCTACAAATGCATTAAAGGCCATATTGAAGGGCTATCAGTCTAAAACATTAAGGAATATTTCCTTACAAATGAAATAAGAAGACTGAATAGGTTTTATGTACATATCAGATCTCCAATATAGAAAATGAACACTTAACTTTTTATATATGTATACCTATTTTACAAACGTATGTTTATATATTTTATTAAACTTATTGTAGTTTAATAACACATGTGATACTTATTTTTTTATTGAAATAATCAAATTTGCTAAATATTGTAAAATAGATTGTTAATAAAAGTATGTATATAATAAAAAAAAAGCTTTTAAGCACAAGTACCTATCTTCTTTAATGAACAACACCACAAAGTATACAGAGATGAAAAAAGTGACGTATGAAAAATGCCTAAATCATTTGCGAGGGCAGCTTTCGAAGAAAGAGAAAGAAAATGTTTTTTGTTAGTGAAGTGACAATGCGTAAAAACAGGCCGCTACTATCTACACAAATTGCATAATCAAAACAAAAAACGCAAAAAGGGCAGCTTTCGAAGGAAAAGACAGAAAAAAACACAATATTTTCTGTCTCGTGACGCCTCTGTATAGTCTGTGAACAACACTCAACTAAAATGATTTACATTATTGTTTTTATTTTGTATTTTAATATGTACCTACTTTGTTACTTTGTTTTTATAACGGGATCTAAATTGTTTCGCTTTGGCGAAAAAAACAAAACAACAAATTTTACTCTTTCTCTTTTCAACATCAACTAAAATGATTTACAACATATATTACTTTGTTTACAGTGCAGCCACACGATCAAGATTTCCTTGATAGTCTTTTACATATACTGATTGTCAAAATATGCAAAAGTTGACAGCTGTGACGTAGCTGCACGCAAGTTGAAAGCAATTTACTTTTTCAAGATGTCGTCGCCGAGAAAACAACTCAAAATGTTTTGCTATTTTCCACTTTTGATTTTTCTGCTCTGTAGGCTGTTCGAAGGGACTTTATTTTTTTCTTTACTTCTTCCACTGGCATTTTTGTTTCAGAAGCTATAGACTCGTAGGCTTTTATTTTCAAATCATTTCGCCTATATGATGAAAGATTCATGTTCCATAAAATTTCATGGCTTCTGTACAGCTCTATGAATCGCAGAACATCATTTTGCTTATTAATTTTATTAATAAAAATATTTCACTATTTTTTTAGGTTTTTAGTTAAAATTTTAAAATTCCCGCAACAATTTGTAAAAAAAAGAACTTCAGCTTTTGCCGGCAAAATATTTGTGAAAAAAAACAAAAACAACTTCAAAAGATTTGTAATAAGCCGTTTTCTTGAACGAAAATTGATACACTCACTGGCAAGAGAATTTTAGAGGCAAGTTCGTATCAATTTTTAAAAGTATGAGTGTATTGGTAAAAAAGTGTGAGTGTATTAAAACTTGATAGCCAAAACTTGATCGTGTAACCCTCAAGTTATGTAAAGGGATCTGAACTCTTTTGCTTTTGCTTGTGCAAAAAAACAAAAAAAAAAAAATGTTACTCCTTCTGTTTTCGCTTCTTTTATACCAAAGAGCCGAGGCATAGGATAAGGCATTCTTTAGCAGTTACGTAAGAATAGTAATTAAATCAAAACATTTTTTAAGAAGGCCTTTAAAAAGGCCTGATATAAGAAGGTCTTCTGAGTTTTCCCGCTGGGATGTTTGCGAGCGTGTTAAAGTGTATGTTTACATTTTATACAGTGTTTTTTGTTGTAGACAACTACAATAATACATACATACATTCATAGGCATGTGTGTTATGTATTTGCATTTAAGTTTATGAGTTAGTAGTTTGTATTTTCTTTAATCTGTTGTTATTGTAACAACAATATAAATAACATCTTTAGAAAATACAACTAACATACATACACACACTTACACACAAATGGACATAACAAACAGTTACATATTCTACAAATGTTTGCGTGCATGTAGTAAGTTTTGTTTTATGTGGACAATAGATTTTAAGTTAAAACATGGAATCTCCTTTTGTTTATGTGTGTGTTTACAAAATTGTAAATGCATGTGTGTGTAAAGTTTTTTTTATAACTTTGTACGGTTGACTGATGAAATTATGCAAATCTTATTGTCGTACAAATCACACGTGTCCTTTAGTGTTTGTTTATTTTATCCTTTTTGTTACTCTGCTTGCCTGCTTAAGAGCGAACATGAATCTTAAATTTACAACAATAAAATTATTTATAACAATGAGTTGCTCGTGTAAGTAAAAATAAAATTAATTTCAGTTAAGTTCTTGAATCGAAACGTGGAAAGCTTTTGACGATTATGTTTGGAATTTTAATGAGGTAGTTTTTCGTTAATATATGTGTATTAAAAAAATAAAAAATCAAACTAAGCATCAAGTTCTACTTGATGACTAAATAAAGCTTAATTTAAGAAAACATTGGCTATAATCTTAAAATCCGTACTTAAATCAAGCCGCAGCAGTAACAATAGTACGGTTAGTACGGATTTCTTTAAGTCGAGTACATAATGCTTGATTTAAGTACGGATTTTCAAAGTGCGAAATACTTAACTTATCAAATTATTTATCTCAAATTCATACTTGAAATAATCCGAAAATGAGATTGATTTAAGTAAAACTAAGAATAGAACGGGTTTTTTCTTTCTGTGTATCAAATGGACTTTTTTCTTTTTTTTTATATTATTCGTTTTTGAAATGTTTTTTTTTCTAAAATTTCTAAAAATGGCTAGAAAAATTACTGATCTATCTATTTATATGAAAAGAAGTGTACATTTTGATGTCACCTCTTACTGCAAAAACGAGTCGACCGATTTCAAAAGTTCAACGGTACCTTAGGGACAGCCTGTAGATGGTTTGTGTGAAGTTTGCACGAAATCGTCTTAGTGGTTCCGGAGATATGGCATTTAGATTTTCATATAGATTCCCATACAAATATTAACAAAATGCCCTCCATTTTCCGTTTTATAATTTTTTGTCTCTTGAAAAGTTACCAAACCATGTGTCGTAATGTCTTATGTGTACAGTGATAATCGGAATATATCCTAATGCATATCTCATATCGCTAGAGGGCGTAAAATAGGGCAAAACCTGTAAAAGCTCTGCCTTCGAATATCTTCTTAATTAATCATCCGATTTTCTTGAAATTTGGCAGTGTAGAATCTGGAAGGAACTGTAGTCTATAATTTTTATTATTTAGTGAAATAGAGCAAAAGGGGTAAACGCTCCCCCTACCTATATCATCTTAACTTATCAACGGGTTTTCTTAAAATTTGGCCTGCAGACACTGTAATATCTAAAGAAACTTTAAGATATACATTTTGAAAATAAAAGTGGCGATAAAACCATGTCTAACACCCTTACTAACTATCACTATATCACCGAGCAGTTAGCAATGGAGTACAGGGTTTTTATAAGATGTGTTATCTTTTCGGGACCACCCCAACCTCTTAATGCCATCAAATTACTTCATGTGACAGGGTATCAAAGTCCTTATCAAAGTCCAGAAATGCAAGATAGAGCTTTGAACACCATTCAACTGATCTAGCTATCATTCTGGCACTATTGGCGTGGTCAACACACGATCTTGGGGGTCGAAGAACGGCCTGTTCTGGTCTTAGTTCGTCACACAGCGATACACTTAGTCTTTCGTTTAGAATGTTAACTTTATACTCAACAACATTATCCCTCTATATTTTCGCACTAAGTGAGTACACCTTTTTTCGGTAGCTTGGAAACTATACCTTCTTTGATGTATGTTGGTAGTTGACCCAGAACGCGATATTTGGCGATATTTTAAGCAACTCGGGTGCTATATTGTCATTGCCGCGTGCTTTATTGCCTTTCAGGGTTCTAATAGCTTGCTCTATTTAATGAGGTTCTGGATATAAGGTGGAGATATCTGTTATTTCAAAATAGTTCCTACAGGTACATTATGTTGCATTGGCTGCAGTTGGAGTTGGCAGCATATTGGCTTAAAAATTCATCCATATTTGCACCTGCTCTTCTTTAAATCAAGTAGTGCCAACGTCGGGACTATTAAAAGGCTTTATGCTGGTTTTGTTTTTATTTGCTAAGCTTTTTTGTCGCTTGGTAGATATCCTTACTACAATTGGTTTCCGTTGCGGCTTGTGCTTCACCGGCGATATTATCTACCCAATTTCATTCATCCTTCCTGGCACTGCGTTTGACCATTCGGTTCAAAATGTTGTTCTGCAATTGTAGTTGATGTCTGGCATCGACAGTTCTCGCATTGTTGATTTTGGCCCTTAGAGCCCCTTTCTCGACTAGTAACGCCCATGTGTCATCGGAAAGCCATTACATGCGCCTTCTTATCACAAACTCTAACAATATTTTGGAGTGTGAAAATTAACTAATGGCTTAATTAATTTATTCATTGGTAAAATAAATGAAACATGGCTAAAGGACGCAAAATTAACCTCAAACCCAATATATTTATCCTTATTTGTATGTTTTCAGTTATTTGTATGGTTTTTAGTTAAAAAAGATGTTGAAAGTATAAGACTTCAGCAATATTGTTTTTTAGTTATAATAAAAAGCCTAATATTTTTCTTAAGGAAAACGTTTGTTCGGGCCTCTCTATATTACGGTAACGATTTGACAAAAGTCAATACTATACACGTTACTTGGTATAAAAAGCAAAAGAAGAAGAAAAACAACGGAAGCTGTGTTGCCAGCAGCGAAATCGGCATCGCAGCTGACATTTAAAATATAAAATAAAAAAAATTTTAAATTTTAACATGAGCGACGTTGCCTGATTTCGCTTGTTGTGTTGCTAAACTTGAGTTCATCTCGTCCCATTAGTCTATTGGGAGATTCACAAGGTGTCATAAAGTGATATATGGGCATTTCCTGGGGTCACGAACGTACGTTCGTAAGCTTTTGATGTACAAATAATATAGAAAACAAAACTTTTTCTAGCATTTGGGTAGCTCTATGTTTAGTGCAAAAGATGGATTTCATCGAGTTTAAGTTTTCATAATAAGAGTTAAAAACGTGTGGTCACGAACGTACGCAACATAGAAGTCAACTTCGGCTGACAGTAGTGAAATGTAAAAATCTGCGCAATGGAACGGAATATTCAAAAGTGATTAATTTATTTTAAATGTGTATTAATGTAGGGCTCCATCCAGTATTTAATTGGCTTATGTACCGGTCGCGAACGTACGGATCGCGAACGTACGATTTTTCCATATGTTTTTTGTTATTATTATCACCACGCATTTTCCCATAAATGTCTTAAAATTTGCTTAACAAAAAAACTTAATACTACTTTTACAATTGATTGTAATGGAGAGATTATGAAGAAAGAGTGTAAACATAACATATTTCTTGCATGTAAAATAAGTATATAAAAATCTCTTTAGAAGTAGAAAATACAGGAAATTATAAAATTTTCTAGTTTCCAGCCCAATTTCCTCAAGTAAAACAGCTCAGATATGCTAGGAAACCATTCTTTTATAAGAACATAGACTTTTTTTTAATAACAAACTATAAAAGACGATGATAATCAACATTTTGTTTTTTCATCCTGGTAGACCATCCTAGCGAAACGCCCATATCTCCCTCACAATTCCGTGTGCTATTTTGAATTTCAAACAGCTGGTTTAAAACAATAAAAAAATGAATATTTACCTAAAACAGAAATATTTTTTAGTTTTAATCCATGAATTAATAAATTAAATCAGATCTTAACTGACTATTTTCCTTTTTTCAGACGCAAATGACAAATAAATTTTATTTAGTTTGTTTACTAAACTGCAGAGTCCTAAGCCGATCTAATTTGACGCCGCAAGTGATTTGTTGCAAAAATTGCTAGCCGCAGGTTAAATTCGGAAACTAGCCGGATAAAACTATACCATCAACGGCTACGGCTAGAAAAACTAATGTGGATCGGCTCAGCATTAATTACGACAGCAAGCAAAGTGCTATTAATTTAATACACTTTTTGTTTACAAAGCAACAGCAATATATTTAAACCATTGTAAAATGTTAGAACATTATGACAATATAACATGATAACACACCTCGTGAATGCCCCATATATATATTAACGCTAACAAAGCATAAAATAGTCGTAATAATTATAACAACAACAACCACAGTAGCCAACAAACTCAAAACGTGTTAACATAAAATTTGCAAACTAAACAAACTTCAAATCGCTCAATAAAAAATTCCCAGACGAAATCTAATCCTCACACGCGGCAAGCGCATGAATTGGATTGTGGGAACGCATGAACATCAACAGGTTGAAACGCAACATCAACAGGTTGTGGGAAATGCAACAACAGCAGATTATTAATTAAGTTAGAAGTCTTAAAAAATTTGAATTGTAAATTAAGTCTGTTTTTGAATATTAATAAATAAAGTTGGTTTTGTTAACCAAAAAGATTAACAAAAAAAAAATAAAATTATTTTTTTTAATAAATCCGACTTTTATTTATTTAACTTATATGTATATATAAACGTATGTGCCAGTTATGTGTTCCTAAAACTTAAGAATCGCTGTACCGAATTGACACCAAATTTGGACAATAAATTGGTTTAGTCTGTAGCCATGTTTCTATTAAGTTAAATCCCGATAGATCTGTTTTTATGATATTTAATTTTTTTTTAATTTATAATAATAATTTATGGTACGATTTGGCTGAAATTCACAATATATATTTATTAAACAAAAAATTATAATATAATTTCGACCCGGTAGATAGCGCTGGGGTGAAGTTATTAAAAAAATTCTCAAGTATTTAATTGTTATATGGAAAATACCGAGCAGCGCCGGGACCAAACAACACTAGCTGCTTAACTGATAGCTCAATTTACCTGTACGTATGAGTAATATTTGTAAATTTCAATATAATAGGTCTGTCTGGGTACTTTTCCAGTAGCAAATACTCAGTAAATTTTTTTGGGAGAGTAAGACCCCAGACAGTATCCAGTGAAATTTTGCAAGAAAACAGCTGATCGGTGTGTAAACAATTGAAATAACAAAGCAAAAGAATTTTAGCATACATATGTGTACGAAAAATTGAATTCTCGAGGTAAATTAAAAAATTATTAATTAAAGTGAAGCTTAAAAAGTGTTGTAAATTAAAAAACTTGTTTATTACACTGTTATTAGTTTGGTAAATTCAATTTCTTCTTAGTTTTTAGTTTTATTTGTCGGTTTTTTTATAAAACTGCTTTTGCTTACATTGCCCAACATAGTGCCGGCTTACAATGGAAAAAATAATGAAATGCCCAATACAGTGCCCTCCAACAGCTTGACAACGGAGAAAAATAATTTGGATGTGAAGTGCTCGCCAGGAACACAATTCCAAATACTCGCCTCTTCAATTGCAAAGTTTGTCCCACAAAGTTCTGCTGGTTCTATCGGTTCTGCCATCTCCACTCCACTTACGCCACGGTCGCACTGTATATTTGGATGTTTCTAGCATGAAGTTAAATGTTTTGTTTATTATAATTTATTATAAACGTTTAAAATCAACACAATTCTAACTGCTGTTCAAACTATTTGTCAAAATCTTGCGAGCGGAAATTTCTCCAGTAACATTTTGCAAGTTCTCTAACTTCCAACTGTCAAAAAATTCTCTTTTTGGCTCTCTCGCTGCAAGAGATTTGGAGTACGCAGACAACATTTTGCAAGATTTTGCAACATTTTGCGCAAAATATGTGTACGCAGACAGACCTAATATAATATATGCCATAATTTATCGTTTTCGTCTATTTGTATCCTATCTAGGACTGATGGGCAGCAATGGACTAATGATGCCACAAATATTTGTATTAACAAAAAATACATTCGTATTTTCCAAATTCATACATATTTTGAATATTTGAGAAAAAAAAAAAATACAAGAGTGAAAACATTTAACAAAAAAATTTAAAATAACCCTTTTCCAATTAATTTATATATAAATTTATGTTTAAAATTAGTTTTTTTTGTCTTATAAAAATAAAATTTTATAAAACATTACTTTATTTAAATTAAAATCGACTTTTTAGGAAAATAACCTTTTTTTTGCTTAAAATCGTTCTTTAGGACTTCAGCAGCAACTTTTGTTCTGCGACTTTTTTATAATTCCGTTATTTACAAAATTACCGGTTTTTTTTAGGTTATTGAGGGAAATCTAAATTTTGACCTTTAAATTTCAAAAGTTCGACCAAATGATGTTTGGCAATTTTGTATAAAATCCTTTAGCGAGTATTTTTGCTGAACATATGAACTCATAATATTTGCAAATACATGGTGTTTTGAAGAATTTTTTAATAAAAATGAATTTTGCGGCATCTATCACTAAATAGAAAGGTATTGTGGACAACACGACTTTTAACATCACGGTATAGAGTGGGTGGGACCCCTTTTGGTTCAGGTTATCAAATGCTTTTTCAAAATCGATAAACAACAGGTGAAGCGGAGAGCGCAGTGCTGTAGGTTGCTAATTAATAATTCTAAGACTATTGATGTGGTATTCACAGGATTTTTTGAACCGGAAGCCAGCTTGTTCGGGACTTAGATCCCTTAGTACATTGTCGGATATTCTTTAAAATTGAAATCAAGTTCATGTGTGAGCCAGAAGTTCTCGATAAGGGGAAGCAATATGTTCCCTGTAGGATTGGAGGTCGGTTTTAATCATCTCGGGCGATATGTTGTCGGCCTTATTCGTCTTTAGTTGATCAACAGCATCTATAACTTCTGCGATACCTGGGCATTCAATGCAGATATTTTGCCTTATTTCTTAAGAAATGCAGGAACATATGTATTGGTAGTAAGAAGTCCTAAACGAAAGCATATCTTTCACAGATGTTGTAAACTCCTTCGGCGTTGGGCTTAATAACTTATTAATAATTCATTTCAGTACCATAAATGCCCATTTTTTTAATACCCACTCCATTTTTTGAAATTAATAAATAAAATTTTCCGAAAATAGGCTTACATGTTTTTTATACGGCACAAATTGGGCTGAATATTATGCCTTGAAAGTCAACATAGTAAATGATGACTATAATATCTAAAATTCCGCGGTGGTGCTTGAAGATTTCACGACAACCGAATTTGAACTTCGCTTTTCATAAGAATATATATACTTTATAGGGTGTAGGACCTTCGGTGAAGGGTATAAAAAACAAACTTAATTATAATAAAAAAAGAATAATTTTTTGGATTTCAGTATTTTGGTTATAACGCTGCTATTTCTTAACCGATTTGACAGATTTATATACCGATGTGTTAAAGAAGAAATTTTGCAGTTATTTTGGTTATAAAACTTGGACTCGAGAAGATCTGTGGTTCCCGAAAATGGGTATTTTTCAAAAAAAAATTAATATTTTGGTCATAACTTTTTCGTATCTGCACCGATTTTCCCGAGTTTTTCAGAAAATATTTTCTATTAAAAATTTCCGATCTTTTGATATATAAGGCGTAACCATAGGTTATATTACAGTCAAAAAATGCAGGTTTTTATCCAATTTTTAATACTTTTTGTATGGAAGGTACCACGCCCACCTCTCCAATCCCGCCCACGTTTCGTGGGATGGTGTGTATTTATATCCTAAATATTTGTACCTAATTTGAAAACTTTGGCTCCTGCGGTTCTCTAGATATACAGAAAAAAGTAATAAAAATACAACAACCACAAGTGATTTTTTGGAAAAATTAGAGTCAGTCGTGGTTTTTTGGTCATATCTCAGCCATTGTTGCACCGATCTGGCTGAATTTCAATAGCAAGAAATGGTGGACTAAAGGTGACATAAATGTAAAACAACCTAGCAGCTTTCATGTCTGGAGCCTCCAGAAAACACATATCAAACGTAAGACGGACAGACGGACGGACATCGTTAAATCAAGTTCTCTCCTCATAAGGACCCAGAATATATATACTTTATAGGGTCTAAGATCAATATTGTAGAAATTACAAACCGAATGACAAACTTATATATACACTTTTCCACCTCTGGTGAAGGGTATAAAAACGAAACAAAATTAGGGCGTTCACAAAAGCATCTTAAAATATGTAGTAATAGAGACTGCTTCAATTTAAATACGTTTATATGAGTTGGCAAGTTTTTTTTTGGAAATTAAATTTGCTACCAATTGCTAAATATAAAGATATGAAAAGCATGAGTATATTTAAAAACTTACATTAAACATGGTTTTATTTGTTTGTATAATATTTAATTCATAATCAAATCTCATAGAGCAATATCGAAATTCTAAAGGAATATTTTGGAAGCCTTTTCTCTTTTAAGCCTTTTGCGATACGGTGTGTAAATAAGTCCCGCACAACAAAATATTCGATCGCTTGTGGTGTTACTAAATATTGGCTGGCTGTAGGTAAAGGAAGCTCGTGCTTATCCTAATTTATTTTCAACCATGTCAGTAAGAATAAAAATTTTCAGTAGTGGCATTCAATCGACGTTGATAACTACCCTAGAGGAAAGCGAACTGACACCAAAGTAGAACCGTGATAGCTGGTAGAGATCGGTTCTAGTTCTTACGCTTTAAAGAATAAGACCTGTCACTTTGACATGGGGTTGTCATTGAAGGGGGTCAATTGGCACCAGTCACACATATATTCTCAATGAACGTGTTTAGTGTAAGTTACTACAATGTAGTATTTTTTCAATAAAACGAGTCCTTAAACTAAATTTTAGGACCAAATATAAGAAAGTCCCAAACAAATGTGTTCCACCACCGGTTAAGACTGTACTTTAATTCATTACTTTTCTCTACCTTTTTGTTCTTCATATACCAGCTTAATGATTGGTTCTCCTTTTTGATGGGTTATGAGTTCTTTTCTTTTGTACTTGTTCTATTTTCACAAATCCCAGGACCAGTCTAGTCTGTTGGAACAATTGACAGAAATCGCCGCACGGGAGATTTTTTTTTCAGTTAACTTTGAAGTATTGAGTGGCCCAAATTACAGATTAGATATTCGTATTCGGCGAATACTGCCGCAGATATTCGTATTTGCAAAAATCAAATATTGGTATTCGTAACATCGCAGCTACGGACACAACAAAACAAAATTATGTTATTAAGTAAAGATTTATATAAGAGTAATTTATGCGATAATTTTCAATACACTTCTGCCTTATGACCACTGATCAACATCCAACATCTCCCATCCATTTCAATAAGATATACAAAGGGCAAAAAATCAACATCTTTCAATTTCTTTACAAGAAGTTCATATCTCTTTTCATTCCATTCTACATCTTTCGATCATTTAATAGTCTTCACTAGAAAAGTGTGAAAAAAATAATACAAATAAACAGGATCTCTGAAATGTTATTAAACAAATGGAATGATAGTTCGTAGTAGGTACGAAAAACGTATTTCTTAACAAACCGTCACCAAGTCGATCATTAGACTAAATAAAAGTATAAGCCACTTTAAACAACTTTGAAACTCTTCTTTGTTATTTAAAATTGGTTCAAGAATCTCTGAGCCAGTTTTTTTTTACTTTTGAAAATGCGTTATATGCTCCTAATGCCATTAATGCATTTCACCCTTTTAAAAGCTAAAGTGAAATTTTTTTTGTTTTATCATTTATTTTTAAAATAGTTTCTTTAGTTTGTTCATTGCAAACTAATTTTATATTCTTTTTCACAAAAGGAAAATATTGTTTTAAGAACCTCTTAAATGATAATCATCCCACAAAATTATATAACGATATACAAACATATATATTTGTAAAACAATCTTAATAAAATAAAAACTTTAAAAAACTTTGCCAAATATCATGTAATCTGAAGTGATAATAAATTTGTAAAAGAATATAAAAAATACGCAAACACTACACAGACGCTCACTCGAACAAAAAGGAATCATGAAAGCCAAGGATAAAAGATAAAATCCTTTCTAGCCCTGCTTATTATAACGATATGGCTAAAGTAAACGAAGACAAAATCAAATACATTCATACTTATGCATGCAAACCAACAAACAAACCATCGTATTTACATACAGGGTCGACAAAAGGGTTTACACTCATGGTTTGTTAGAAATGACTGATGAGTGCACAATAGTCTGTTGTTTTGGTTGGCATGGTCAAGCCATGAATAAACATTGTACGAACGAACGAATGAACGAGCGTGAAATGAATTAATGAACACTCCATCATCTACAACCATGATGTGTACGTATGTTCGTATGCATGTCTGTTTGTATGCAAACAACTAAACAAACATACACTCATTATAACCTCTACCACCACGAGTGTTGTAAGGGGGTATATTGAGTTTGTCATTCCATGTATAACAACAAGCAATATTCATTAAAGGCCCTAAAAAGTTTAATTTTACTTGTTTTTTATTTTCTTATAAGAAATGTGATATATGCAATTTGGTGTTCCTTTTCTTAAAAGAAACTGTCTGGCTCTCTTAGAGGGTGTCATGAATTATTCTAAAAAGTGAACATTTTTCAATGGCATAATGCATTGCGCTTTACAGCATGTAAAAAGGCCCAACTATCATATACATAAGCTTTTGCCAAAAATGAACAAAAAAACAAAGTCAAAAATATTTTATTCCGTACGGAAAGTACTTTTATTAAGCAAATGACAGATTCATAAAACTTATCGAAAAATTCCTTAAGTACAATATGGGTTGACACATATGATTTACATGTATTCGCACATTAGCTTAAGCCAACTTAAGCATATTATAGCTGACCCTTAAGTCGACAGTTTTGATAGTGCCTTGTAAAACAGCAGTGCTGCCATTTTGGTGCTTTTCGAGAATTTAATGACGTTTTTTTCCTCTCTACCGTTTTATTTTTATAGAATACCCTTTATTCATACAAAACTTCATTCAGGATTCATCTCTAATAATTAAAATAGAATTTTCTCTTAAGTTAGATACTTTTTTTGCAAAATTAATGGAAGAACCTTGAAGGGAAACGAACTGACATTAAAGTAGTCTCGTGGTAGGTGTTTGCTGGTAAAGACCGGTTTTAGTTCTAATACTTTAAACGAAACATTTGACCGGTCACACATCTATTCTCAATGAACGTGTTTAGTGTTAGTTACTACAATGAAGTATTATTTCAATACAATGTAGAATTTTTTCAATAAAACAAGTTCTAAAAAAATGTGATACACCGCCGGTGAAGACTGTACTGTAATTCATTACTTTACCTACCTTTTTGTGTTTTTCATATACGAGTCAAATGATTGGCTCTCCTTCTGATTAAAAATTCTAAAGGCAAAAATCTTTTTCAAGACCCAGCTACACAGAAACAAATAACAATTGATTTTAATAAAAAGATTTGTAATATTAATTAAAAAATTAATTAAATTTTTTCCAGTATACAAATTAATAGTAACAATTAAACGTTTCATTCCCTTGATTAAACGTTTAATTAATTCACTTGATAAAACGTTTAATTCACTTTATTAAATTTTTAATAAAAACTTGTTTTTTTATTAATTAATGCTTTGATTGGTGCACAGTTTTGAAGAATTTTTTCTGTGTAGCTTTCTTATTCGTATACCCTAGTTTTCTTACCCAAATTCCGAACTCGATGAAACATTTGGCTTAATGAATTTGTTTTAAGCCAAAGATTATAAATGAACTTTCTTTTGCTCAGCCAAATAATTAATACATATTAAATACGGTATAAAACTAGAAAAAATTGCCTTAAAATTAATTCAAATCAAATTTAAAATTTTGTGGCACGATGGTGAGGATTATAAAACAGGGGTCTAATCACCGCACACGATATTATCGTATCGAATAAACTATCGAATGTTTTTGCATACGATAGACACTTACGTATCGAATAAAAACTCGATAACGAATGCTATTATTTCAAATTTAATCCATTTCATTCGATATCGATATCACCGCACACGATATTATCGTATCGAATAAACTATCGAATGTTTTTGCATACGATAGACACTTACGTATCGAATAAAAACTCAATAACGAATGCTATTATTTCAAATTTAATCCATTTCATTCGATATCGAGTTTCATGATACCAAAATAATTAATTTCGATCAATTCTGCTCGATATCGTATGCGGTGATTAGACCCCTGATATACATATTTAAAAATGAAATTGTTTTTTCTATTAAACATTTCATTATTTTGTTTGTCATGCCATGCGATACAGTTTTAATTATTCATCTCAGACCCAATAAAGTATATATATTCTGGGTTCTAGGATAATTCTACGTCACACAATCACAGACACGCTCAATTTCGGACAACTCAAAAGAAAAAAAATAATATCGGCATCTTTTAGTTATCCTAAGCAGTTTGGTATTGAAATCCAGAAATATGAGTTCAGTAGGATACGATATCCAAAAAAATTGAAATTTTTTTTTAACAAATTACAAATTTTGTAATAAAAACTAACCTAAATGTTGGCATAATGTACAAATTTGTTTAATACTCTGTAAAATTTCGTGAAAATTAGTCCGGACCATAGTCCGCATAAGAGTGTTCCAAAAAGATGAACTTGCGAATTTTAACCGTCTCTGCCTAGAATTGTTCTAGGACAAGAGCATAACGTTAACTAGCGCCGCAGCGACGCTGAACTTTTAAAGTACATTTAAAAGGGGGAAAATAAATATTTTTCAGAATTTTGTAAAAATTTTGCCAATTGACTAGAGTTGTCAATTATTCGCCTTTCAACTTTGTTCGAATAATTCAAATATTTGTTTTTGTTCGTTCGATCAAACGATTAAATCTAAAAAAATTATTCGATTAATCGATGAGAATAACGAATAAAAAAATTATTCTTACAAAAAAATTACTATGGAAAATCTTCCATTCCATCCGCTATGACATCTTCTGTTTTTAATGCATAACATTTTTCATCTTAACTCCATATCAAACCCTTAATAATCGTTAAACCCTTAATTCCTTAATAATCCGATATTACTCTGGATTTTCGAAAGGCGTTGGCAGACCTACCATCTTCAGCCAAACTTCTGTCTACAATTTTTTTCTATAGAACAGCCGCTGTCTCTCTTAATGTATTTTGCCATTGAACCAAGTACGGCATTTCTTGATGTCGTTGGATTCTGTTCCACTACATTGTTTTTATTGGTAACATTGTGACACTTACGCAAATGGAAAAGATATACATTTATAATTAAAAAAAAAAAAAATAATATAATAACAACATTTTCTACTTTCAAGATATGATTTATACTATAAATTAATTCTTTATTTTTAAGCTTTTTGTTTATTTCTTTATTTTTCACCCGAAATTGAAAAATCCCCTTTTCTCAAATTTTTTTAACGTTTGATTTAAAAATAAAACAGCTGATACAATTGAGAAGGTGAGTTGCAAAACTCGTTTGTTGCAAAACTAAAAATACGAGCTGGCAAATGAGTCTTACAGTTCTTTTGGCGCTTTATTAGACAAAATATTCTGATTGCATCAATGCATGTCCGTGCTTAAATCATGGAAGAGGATGTGAATTGATACAATTAGTATATTTCTTCTCATAAAGCGCTAACAGAACTATTAGAATTAATTGTCATCTCGTATTTTTAATGTTGCAACGAACGAGTTCTGCAACTCACCTACTCAATTGTTTGTAAAGATTTGTTAAATAACAACATAAAATATATTTTTGAAATACAATGCAGTTCACAACACGGTTTTTGCTTAATAAACATTGAGATTAATTGCAACCAGGGCTATGGCAACAATACTTTTTAACTTTCCTTCATTTCGTATCTATTTAATTTATTTTTAAATAAAAAAAAATTTTTCGATTAATCGACATTAATTACTCGATTTATTTGTTATTCGAAAATCGTCGTTTTGAAATTACTCGAACAAGAGTTTGGTGTTGTTTGATCGATTAGGCCATTAACGTATCTAAGGCCACTTCAATAAGAAATGTAAAAATAATCACCCTTATTGTGTTTGGCGTAGTCGAAAAACGACAGGTGTCGTAGTTGCAGTCGTATTTAGAATTTTATGTTACCGTCTAAAATTTTCGACTAGCAAAATTTTGTAAAAGAATCACAATGTAAAAGAATACACTTAGTTAAATTATTTTGAAACACCCGGTTAAAGATCTGCCAAACAAGTGCTTGAATTAAAAATAATACGCATAGTAAAATTGTTGGTAAAATTTTTTTATTATTTTACTTGTAAAATTTTAACTTTAAGTTTTTATTTATTTCTATTCACTATGAGCTGAGGCTACAGTTTTAAAAGGATAGTTTTGCGTTTTTATTTATTTCAACATTAACATATAATTATGTAAGTAGTTCTATTTACATGAACATAATTAGATTAATTAAAACAAAAAACAATATTAAATCATTCAAGTTCAAGTTTTTTTTTTTTATTTCTAGTTCGGTTTTGCGTATTTGTAAAAGAGCATTTCTGTTTTTTTATTTGCTTTAGAGTACCGCCTGTGCATAACGTTTCAATTCCGATAATTTATTTTTCAAATTCAAGCATTACTCTTTTTGCAGTTTTACTTGTTGTTCTAAAAGCCCTAGTTTCGCTTGGTTTTTATTTTTTCTAAGCGGAGGTATCACAGGTGAAGAACACGGACTAATGTCAGTTATTGTGTCTAAATCAACGATCTTCACGCTATGCCCCCGGGGGCCGAGCACTTTTCGTGAATTTCACACACACACAACACGAAGGTTAACGAAACAATTGTAAAAAGCCATAATTTCAAAAAACAAGAACAAAACACATAGTTAATGTCTCAAACGAGTAAATTTATTTTCCTCTCTTTGCACTCACAACCACATACACATTTTTAACTGTCTCTCTTTGTGATGACCGCTGGTCTAAATTTGTCCCGGGGTCTGGTTAAATCCTCCGCTTTCTCTTAATTCCAAATGGATCTTTATGATCGACAATAGCATGCATGTCTAGTAGATCAATTACTGCTTCTTCGACAGCTGAAAATGTATTTTGTTTGAACCGCCCACTACCTGTTGCATAGCTTTCAGCTTTATTATGAGTGAGTTTTTTCTTCAGTTTAAATTTAAAATCCGCTTTAACCTTCATCTAACCCTCTCCGGAATGGGATGGGGTGTTCCACTCCTCTTTAATGTTCGTTTTACTTAAACTTTTTTGGAAGGCCTTTGCCAAAAAAGGTTTTTGTTCCATTACTGCTACTTACTTCGCAAATTGGGCGGCAGTTGTGACCTTTATCCTAAAATATATACCAGAGTTAGGTACACAAGCACATGAAAACTAAATTATCTTTCAATGATATTAAATTTTTTGCATGTTTACATTTTATTTCCTTCCATTGAAATTATTTCTCAAATAATTTTAATAACGTCGTGATCAAAATGTTTAACGACAATTTTTTACACTTTTGACAGACAAATACGCCAAACACCGTACTGTTTTGACGTCGTTTTTGTAATAGATTTGAGAAGTGTCGTATTCATTGGCGTTTTTTGCCAATCACGGTACCGTTTTTTAAAAACGACTAGTTTACGCCGCAAAAACGCCAAAGACAATAAGGGTGAATATTAACATAATTTGAGAAATATTTGAATAAGCTATCAAAGTAATTTTTGGGAGTACAAAATACAAACTATTTATAATTCAAACATACCTGTGCATATTTACTTGCTTATGAGTTTTTGTCCTCGTTTGATTTCGACATCCTATTCGCACGTTTGACAAAAAAAAAATTATTTTTTAACGGTAGTTTCAAAAATGGAGTTTTGAAATTTATTTTTAAAAAAACTTCTTTAACAAATTTTAGAATATTTTGATCATGACATTGAGATTTGTTGTTAATACCTCCTATAGTTTTACCTACATGCGATTTAAATTTTGCGATTTTCGGAAAAACCCCATTTTTAGGCAATATTTTAGCGAATGAGCCGAATTTTCTTAATGTTATAAATTTAAGTAAAAGTTATTAAGAATAATATGGTCCAGATAATTTTTGATAAACTTTAGAGGATTTACTAAAACCGAAAAACATCAACCCTTAAATAATAAAAGTTAAAGTTAAAATTATGACATTTTTGAAATTTGTAAAGGAAAGATGGAAAATATTGTTTATTTTTGTGCCGCTTTTTCTATGAAACTGGAGAAAATATATAAAAATAAATTTAAACTATTTGAGGTAAATTTCGTGCAACTTGTCTATAACTGTTATTTATCAACCGAGTTCCCTAGTTTTCACCAATAGTATTTTTGAAGCTTATTTTGTATAAAAATAGAAAATTAAATTCACAAAAATGTGAAGGAAGAGGTAAAAAACTTTCGTTGTTGTGGTTGTTTGCTCATAACTCATCAATAGAACAGAAAAATCTATTTGAACCAACACACGGACAGCAGGACATCGTTAAATCAATTCTGCTACCCATAAGGATCCAGAATGTTTAAACCTTATAAGGTCAAAGATCAATATAAAAAACGAACTTACATAAACCTCTTCGATCCGTGTAGGGTATCAAGGAGTCGGCGCAGTTGAATAGAACATTCATACTTATATATATACATGAGTGTCTGTATGTGTAGGCAAACACTGTGAAAAATGTGTTGACGTTTGGTGAATAGAATGCTTTTCCATTGTCGTGTTGGTACGAATAAGTTGGCTGTTTGATATGTTTTTGTAAGCAGCAAGTGGAAGTTGTCGTTGTTGTTGTTGTATGTTTGATATGGTGGATTCTTGAAAGAGCGAACTGTGCAAGTTAAAACAACGCAATGACAGATGGCAAGTTAAACTGACACTTAAACACAGGCATGAATATTTACGAGAACTAAGAAGTAGAACTGTGAATGAAGGAGAAGAAAACGAATAAAAGAAAATTATTTGGTAAAATAAAAGAGAATTTAATGGAACCAACATAAACACAAGTGTAATAAGTTTATTAAGGATTAAAAAGAAAATATAAGCAAGTAACTAAAAGGTTAATTAAAAAATTAAATTTTTAATTTTCTTTCAACAAAAAAAAAAAAAAAAAAAATAGATAAAAAAATTATCATATTAATCAAATTGAAATACTTTAAAAATATTTTTTTTAATTGATAAAAAAACTACTGATAATTTTTTCTGTGTAAAGGCAGAATTAGTCTTTACTTTCTGTTTCTGTTCTGTTCCGTGCCGTTCTGTTACGAAATTAACGACGAATTTTTTAGTTTTGCACCGTCCATTGTTTTATTTTAATAACTTTAATGCACATAAATATGAAGAAATTAAATTTTATGAATTCTTAAAATCAAAAAATAGTTTATCTATCTATATAAGTATATCTATATATATAAAAATGAAAAATGTTTGTATGTTTGTGTGTTTGTTTGTTTGTTGACTTATAGACTCCGAAACTACTGAACCGATTTTCCTGAAATTTTTACAGTAACATCACGTGAGCCCTATTTTTTCGATAGGGGCAGGGGAATTGGTACCCCCCATAGGATGCCAATATTTATTATCGCATATCTTAAGAGCCGCTGGACGCATTTTGCTGTACTTTTTGTAGTAGGATCTTCTGAGCCCCGAAATTGAAATAAAATAGCAGCGGGGGTATTTGAATCCCCCATAGGACGCCAATGTTTAACATCGCATATCTTAAGAACTGTTATAGTGAGAATGTTCAAACTTTCTAGAAGTCACTCTTATGGTATACTACACTTTTGAAAATAAAAATAAAGCGGGTAGGCGCAGGGGGGGAAATACCTCCCATAGGATGCATACATTAAATATCGCTCAACTGAAGCACTATTAAAGGGAGAGTCTTCAAACGTGGTTTAAGCTACTATTATAGTAAACTATAAATTTTCAATACAAAAATGGGCGGGAGAGACAGGGGAGGAGCAGTACCCCTCATAGATAGAAATATTAATAAGAGCCACTGCACGCATTTTGTTGAAATTTTGGTAGTAGGATCTTCTGAGTCCCAAAATTGAAATAAAGTAGCAGCGGGGGAAGTGGTTTTCCCCATAGGACGCCAATGTTTAATATCGCATATCTTAAGAACTGTTATAGTGAGAATGTTCAAACTTTGTAGAAGTCACTCATATGGTATACTACACAATTGAAAATAAAAATAAAGCGGATAGGTGCAGGGGGGGAAATACCTCCCATAGGATCCATACATTAAATATCGCTCAACTGAAGAACTATTAAAGGGAGGGTCTTCAAACGTAGTTAAAACTACTATTATGGCAAACTTTAAATTTCAATATAGTAATGGGCGGGGTAGACAGAGGAGGAGCAGTTCCCCTCATAGATAGAAATGTAATGAAGAGCCGCTGCAAGCAATTTGTTGAACTTTTGGTAGTAGGATCTTCTGAGCCCCAAAATTGAAGCAAAATAGCAGCGGGGGAAGTGTTAACCCCCATAGGACGCCAATGTTTAATATCGGATATCTTAAAAACTGTTATAGTGAGAATGTTCAAACTTTATAGAAGTCACAGTTATGGTATACTACACTTTTGAAAACAGAAATAAAGCGGGTATGCGCAGGGGGAAATATCTTCCATAGGATGCATATATTCAATATCGCTCAACTTAAGAACTATTGAAGGCAGAGTCTTCAAACGTGGTTAAAGCTTCTATTATGGTAAACTATAAATGTCAATATAGAAATGGGCGGGGTAGCCAGAGGAGGAGCAGTACCACTCATAGATAGCATTATTAATAAGAGCCGCTGCAAGCAATTTGTTGAACTTTTGGTAGTAGGATCATCTGAGCCCCAAAATTGAAACCCCCATAGGACGCCAATGTTAAATATCGCATATCTTAAGAACTGTTAAAGTAAGAATGTTCAAACTTAGTAGAAGTCACTCCTATGGTATACTACACTTTTGAAAATAAAAATAAAGCGAGAATGCGCAGGGGAAAAACATTCCATAGGATCCATACATTAAATATCTCTCAACTGAAGAAGTGGTTAAAGCAGTGTAGCGAAGCGCACCGGGTTTAGCTAGTAAGTATATAAAAATGAAAAATGTTTGTATGTTTGTTTGTTTGTTTGTTTGTATGTTGGCTTATAGACTCCTAAACTACTGAACCGATTTTCCTGAAATTTTTGCAGTAGCATCACGTGAGCCTTAAAAATACAATAGGCTTCTTATTTGTTCGATAGGGGCAGGGGAATTGGTACCCCCCATTGGATGCCAATATTTAATATTGCATATCTTTAGAGCCGCTTTTGGTAGTAGGATCTTCTGAGCCCCAAAATTAAAATAAAGTAGCAGCGGGGAAGTGGTTTCCCCCATAGGACGCCAATGTTTAATATCGCATATCTTAAGAACTGTTATAGCTAGAATGTTCAAACTTTGAAGAAGTCGCTCTTATGGTATACTACACTATCGAAAATAAAAGTAAAGTGGGTAGGCGCAGGGCGGGAAATACCTCCCATAGGATCCATATATTAAATATTGCTCAACTGAAGAACTATTAAAGGTATAGTGTTGAAACGTGGTTAAAGCAACTATTATGGTAAACTAAAAAATTCAATGTAATGGGCGGGGTAGCCAGAGGAGGAGCAGTACCCCTCATATATAGAAATATTAATAAGAGCCGCTGCAAGCAATTTGTTAAACTTTTGGTAGTAGGATCTTCTGAGCCCCAAAATTTAAATAAAATAGCAGCGGGGACGCCAATGGGTAATATCGGATATCTTAAAAACTGTTATAGTGAGAATGTTCAAACTTTGTAGAAGTCACTCTTATGGTATACTACACTTTTGAAAATAAAAATAAAGCGGGTAGGCGCAGGGGGAAAATATCTTCCATAGGATGCATATATTAAATATCTCTCAACCGATAAAGTGGTTAAAGCAGTGTAGAGAAGCGCAACGGGGTAAGCTAGTTTCAATATAAATATGTATTTTTTATTATTTATTTTGCTGTCACTTACAATTACTTAACAATTTTTTGATTTTTCTTTAATTTTTTCTTTAAAACATATGCCAGAAGCAGTGGTGGTATATTTTTAGAAAACTTCATGTTAACCTTCATTGTCGTTTTTCTTTACTACAACTTTTTTGCATATGCGTCAAAACATGGCCTGTCGATTTTTGTTAATTTAAAGTTGTTCGGTTTTCCTAATGTTTCAAAATCTTCATTTCCCACTTTGTCCAATGTCCTGATCACATTAAAATTAAATTTTAGAAATTTTCTTTTTCTTCACCTTTATACTATTGACAAACCGTGATGATTTTTCTACTTAGTAAAATCCCGCCAAACCAACCGAAAACAAATTGCAGGCAGCTACTCTATTCGCACTAACAACAAAAAAATTTGATCCTTTTATTTCTTAAGACGTTGTTAAACCGTCAGTAATAACAATTAAATATCAAAAAAACGAGATGTCTCGTCTAAAATTTTAGAAGTAATTTTTTTTTAAATTTCGGAGAATATTTTTTTTTTTTGAATAGGCATCAGACTGTTATTAAAGATATCCCTATAGAAAATAAAAGTTTTTGTGCGACCTCATTGAATAAATAAGAAAGTCGGCCTAAAAACTTATTAATTGAAGCACAGCCGCGAATAAGTTACAAAATAATAATTTTTCAGGAGAGCAAAATAACGTTTTTTGGCAGGCAGCATTATTTGTTTTAATTCTTTTTTTTTCTATTATTAAAAATAATGATAATAAATACTTTTGTGCAAAAGGCTTTCAAAACATTATTCCGCACTGCAAACCCATTTCGGTTTCATCATTTTGTTAGTAACTTGCAGTGTTCTTCCACTGGCTGACACTTTGTATGCCATTTTGAAGGCGTTAAGGTGCATAGTTTTGGTTGATTTGATGTTTAAACTGTGTAAGAGAGTAATGTCAACGGTTATCTGCACAAAACAGTTTTTGCAAAATTTGTTCTTTTGGCTTTGCATATGGATAAAATCAGCTTAGTAGTTTCACTTGGATTTTCTATATACAAATGTCCCTCGGAATAATGGGCTGGAAACCCATATGACGCTATGTTCGCACGACAGCGTTTTTCGTATATCGGGCTCTTATTCGTGATTCACAGCCCAATTAAGATCCAAGATTGTAATGCTAGCACTATTAATTGCGAACACCAGGTTAGATTTGGTTTTATGAATACTACCCAGGAAGATGTCCTGGGTGAAGCCTATTTTTGATATTAGATCAGGTTCGGTCGGGCATAATGGTATCCATCCTTAATTTATAAAACTTGTAGCTCCATAAATCGTTAGCTTAAATGCAAAAAGGCGTAACTAGCAAAAAATTCAAAATCGTGGTTCGGATCGGTTATAATGAATGCCACTGAACTACAGGCCTTGACAAAATTTTAATTAACAAAAAGCCAAGGGACGTTACTACAAGAGTGTTTATTTTATAAATGCAAAATTACGTTATAATCCATTTTTTTCTAATAAAGTATAACGAAATGGTTTCCTTTTAAAAATATTTGAAGACCTATGGACGACTTACCAATTACACAATAATAACAACGTCAACCATCTCATTTATCTGAAAGCAGGCAAATGGGTTTTAGATCTCAGCATAGCTGTTTAACCGCCCTAACCGATGTTATCGAAGATATCAGAGGTAACTTGGAAGATGGGAGAATATCGTTTTTAGTTTTGCTTGACCATTCAAAGGCCTTTGATACGGTTCACCACTCAATACTGTGCTTTAAACTGTGTAAAATGTTCAACTTCTCAACTACCGCCGTTAAATTGACATATTTAACTGACAGATGGCAATACGTCTCAAACAAAGGACTTCTTTCTTAGCCTCTTCGTGTGACAAGGGGTGTTCCGCAGGGTTCCATACTGGGGCCATTGCTGTATTCGATATATGCTAATGATATACCGAAACAGCTAAATTATTCCAGGATCCAGATGCATGCTGATGATATACAGGTCTACCTCGATAGCTCTAAAGCTTCCATCATCACTAGAGTTACAGATCTTAACTGCAAATAGTTTACGAATTAACCCTAAGAAGTCAAAATGTATAATTATTAAACAATAGAGGAGAAAATCCTTGCGCCCGGCCGAGGGGCGGCCATGCAGAGAAGCTTTAGTTAGCGAAGCCGGTCTTTGTTATACCATAGAGGAGAAAATCCTTGCGCACTGTCGAAGGCCGGCTATGCTTTGGAGTTTGTAAACATGTTGTGATGGGCCCGCCGCACGCCCCACGATCGCCCGCCGGAAGCGCTCCCCCCTCCCCCCATTCCACCTACTGCACCATATATTTTCAACACTTGACAATGGCAAATCATTCTTTTATCAATTTGTAACCATAACAATTACACTGTTATGGCATTATTTCCACTTTGGTTACTAAACGATTATGGCCTTATTGCACTTGGATGGTGGCAATAAAGCCATATGGCCTTATTTCTCAATGAATTGAATTGACTTTATTATTTATATTAAGAAGATTTTCTGCAGTAATATTGTTGTTAAAGGTAAACTTTTAATTCTATTGATTATATTTTTAATTTAATATAGTCAAGAGCATTAAAATACAACGACTGGTGGGGTGTCATAAAGCCATAGGACATAAAGCCATAATGGCTTTATGTTTCAATTCAAACGGACATGAAGCCATAATTTTGATATGGCCTTATGTCTCATATCAATTTTAGTGGAATGGCTTTATGTCCCAATCGATGTTTTGCGTTACAAATGCTTATATGGTATAACAAAGACCGGCTTCACTAACTAAAGCTTCCCTGTATAGACGGCCTTCGGCCGGGCGCAAGGATTTTCTCCTCCATGGCATAACAAACACCGGTTTCGCTTACTAAAGCTTTTCTGTATAGCAGGCCTTTGGGCGGGCGCAAGAATTTTCTCCTTTATGGTATAACAAGTACCGATTTCGCTAAGTAAAGCTTCTAAAATCTGCCTTGTTTCCGAACGAAGGCCGAATACGCAGAGAAGCTTTAGTTAGCGAAGCCGGTGTTTGTTATACCATAGAGGAGAAAATCTTTGCGTCCGGCCGAAGGCCGGCTATGCAGAGAAGCTTAAGTTAGCGAAGCCGGTTTTTTATACCATAGAGGTAGGCCACGTAGAAAAAGGTGACCTAATCTCCGTCGGAACGGCCAGGTGCAACAAAACCCAACAACACTTGGTGCCTTTAACTGGCGCCAGCATGCAGAAGACATAAATAGCCGGCATTCTATTTTGCTTCAGGCTGAAACCGACTTCCGTTTAATTTTGATTAATAGCTTAATTAAAAAAAAAAAAATTGGCGGGTACTAGAAATAGAAGCGGGTTGAGAAAATGACCATAGAGAAAATACATAAAAGTTGCTTATATCACCAAAACGGTCTCAAGCTACTAAAAAAACTGGGACGTGATATCCCTAATCATAACAATCTTAATTGATCTTAAATATTTATTCGGGCAATCAAATTTGGTGTTGGTCACGCTATAAGCCAAGTACGTGCTGATGATAATACAGTAACTAAAAATCTTTTTCGTAATCAGTATGGACTCTTAGTTAATTGGAGTACGAGTGTTGTTGAATTGTGTAATTTGTATGACTGTATATATGAGTGTATAAAGTGTATACAGACATAAATATACATACATTATTTTTTGATTACGATTGAATACTAAATTCTATAAGAACTCACAGCATCAGTTGACCATCAATGAATATGGGTCTAACAGAAAAACTACTTTTATTATAATACCAAAATGTATTTACACAATATTACTATTTTCTTTTTACACGTTGAAATTAATTAGTAAGCACATACATATATATTGAAATATGTTTGGCAGCTTATGTGAAGCATACAGGTAGGCAGCCCTTATACAGACGGCTTTTATTCTAATACATATGTGTATTCTGTAAGTTTAAGAATGTAATCTTTCTTCTTAACGAAACAAAAGAGTGTTTACTGTTGGTGTTAAATTGAAATTAATCTTGAGAAATTTCCACAACTAAATGTATTATACAAGTACCTAACATCCATTAAGGACAGTTATATAGCAGCATACAAATACAATATCATATTGCTTGAGTTTAATTTAATTAAATTACACTCACATACATTCGCACTTAACACCGACTCTTAAAATTCTTTGCTACCTGATATTCAATGTCATTTATTATGTTAAGTCCAAATGATGCCTCAGACACCACGCACTACGTTGCCACTTAAAGCTGTGTTTTTGAGCATGAAAGTGTGTATGTGTGGAATTTAATGGAGTAAATTAGTGGCAGGTTGTTTTAATTGTTCACATACTTATACTCACACATACACACACGCTTTAAACTTTTGTTGTTGTTTGACCATCAATTTGCGCCGTTATCATCATCATGCAATTTGTTGAATTAACTTGTAAGATTTTCTTACTGTTATGCAATAAATTTTCCCGACGAGGTCCTTTTTCTTAAATGTTGAGATTATTTATCATTTAAATGGCTCAAAAGGAAAAAAAAATAAAAGCCATCTTTTTAAGTGCATCATAAATTTATATCATATAAATTTTCGCTCTTATATTTAAGCTTAAGAAGTAAATTTTTTAAGATTTATTTAGATCGAGTATATTTTTCAATTCCCAAGGAGATTTTTAGGTTCCATGTTCTGTTATACGATTTAAGACTTTAAAATAAATTATGAAGCATAATTTATAAACAGTAACAAATTTTATTACATCATTAAACAGCTAAATAACAGGCCTGTAGAATCTTTAAGGCTTTTTAATTATTTAACTAAAGACGAATAGCATTTTAGGGCTTTTGTCAGCAAATTTGACTTTGTGAAAAATATTTTCATTTATTAGATTCCTGGTTTCCTTAGCCACCAAAGCCAGGTAAAGATCATACAAAAGTTGAGTCTTACAGGCCTATTAGCTTATTATCAAATATATCAAAGCTGTTTGAGAAATTATTAGTTTAAAAATTAACACCGGTTTTAAGTAAAAATAGATGTATTCCAAACCATAAGTTCGGATTTAGAAGAAAACACAGCACAATCGAACAGACTTATCGAATAGTAAATGTCATAAGAAAAGCATTTGAAGAAAAGAAATATTGCTCAGCACTCTTCATCGATGTTTCGCAAGCTTTTGATAAAGTCTGGCATGAAGGCTTATTACATAAATTGAAGCAAAATTTACCAGCAAACACACACAAGCTGCTAGAAAGCTACTTAGTCGGTCGTCAATTTATTGTTAAAGAAGGAAATTTCTTAAGTTCACCTCAGCCCATTGACGCTGGAGTCCCACAAGACAGCATCCTGGACCCCCTTTTATACTTAATTTATACTTCTGACATGCCAACAAGCAACTACACACAACCTTCAACATTTGCAGACGATACAGCTTTTCTAAGCGTCCACGAAAATCGTTATGAAGCATCGCGTTACCTACAGCATCATATGCCTGCGGGAAGTTTGTGTCAATTGGTCCAACAGACTGGTCCTAGGAGTTGTGAAAATAGAACAGGTACAAAAAGAAAGAACTCACGACCAGTGAAAGGAGAACCAATCATGAAACTGTTTTATGAAGAACAAAAAGGTAGAAAAAGTAATGAATTACAGTACAGTCTTCACCGGTGTTGTGACACATTTTTTGGGACTTTCTAAAATTTGGTTCTTGAATTTAATTCTAGGACTTGTTTTATTGAAATAATACTACATCGTATTGAAATAATACTACATTTAAGTAACTGTCACTAAACACGTCCATTGAGAATAGATGTGTGACTGGTCAAATGGTGTCAATTGACCCCCTCCAATGACAACCCCATGTAAAAGTGATAGGTCTTATTCATAGAAAGTGTTTAAACTAGTACCGGTCTCTACCACCAAGGACCTATCACAGGACTACTTTGGTGTCAATTCGCTTCCCTTTAGGGATATTTCAACTATAAATATGGTTAAGACAATGGAGGATAATGGTCAATGTGCAGAAATGCGTACATACAACATTCACTTTGCGCCGCGAATCTTGCCCTCCTATTACAATCAATAATGAAATAATTCCTTAACATTCGCATGTAAAATATCTCGGTATACATCAAGATCGGCGATTAATGTGGAAATGCCATATAGAGGCAAAACTAACTCAAATGAAACTAAAAGCAATTCAAATTCATTGGCTTATTAGTCTCGATTGTAAGCTTCTACTTTACAACTCTATCTTAAAGCCTATCTGTTTCTACGGTATTCAAATATGGGGCACTGCCTCGGCCTCTAATATCGAAAAAATTCAAAGGCGCCAAAATAAACTTCTTCGAATAATCACAGCTGCTCCCTGATATGTTAAAAACTCAAACATTCATAAGGATCTCAATGTGCCATTAGTAAAAACTATGATTACAAAATATGCAGTAAAATATTTAAAAAGGCTTGAACAACACCCAAATCCACTACTCGCTTACGAAGAAGAGACACTGCAGCAGTTTCCCAATTAGATGAGCAATAAACACCTATATATGTGAAATGTGATGAAAAAAATTTTTGTCTGGCACTGGCAGGACATAAATAAAGTATTAGGATAAGATTTGATTTATTATTGTTAGTTCATATTTAATATATGAAGATTCAATAAAAAATAATGAGAAAAAAATAAGATTCCTGGAACCAAGCATATTATCCATTAAAGGAGCTGGCTTGTTGGCAAAATGTATAAAAAAATCATGGTTATTATTCTGAATCTGATCGTTTTTTGTTTAAAGTTCAGATGGTCAAGGTGTCAAGTTAAAGTTTTACGTATTCACTAGTTAATACCCATGTTAATTTCCCAACTTCATGATATGCGGGCTTGTTCTTTAGAAATCAAAGTCCTCAATAGACGGTGAACAAAACAATACTAAACGTGTTCGTATGACACCGAAGTTTAAAAGTAGACTTTGTAGAAATGCAAAAGATGAAATTAAAACATGACTGGATATTTCTGTTAAATTATGCCAAAATTTAAACAGTCCTGTGTGTGATCGACACTTTAATACACTAGAAGTGTAGGGAAAACACAAAGCAATCCTAGCACACAGGAAATTGCTACACACAGAAAACAAATTTGTTGGAAAACGGTTGCAGTAATAATATATTGATCAGGAACTATAATGTATTATTGCAACTATTGTGTGGGGAGTGGGGTTTTTCACAGAGGTGCACTTCGGTGTGGAACGCTATCTGCCTGCTATTTACTTGGGAATAGCAAGAAGCAATTCCTCTGCTGGATTTCCCAAGCAGCTCACTACTTCCGGTTCTTTGGCCAAGTATCCCCTGGTAATGACGTTCAGAAACCCGTCTGATGTCAGCTAGAGTGAGAAGGCGTACAGATATGAGTAACCTGAATGGCATGCGAACACCGGTGCGTCTCAGGTAATTAGGTGGTAATCCGGACTTCATTTTACCTCTGAAACTCAGCTGTATTTTTTTTTTTTTGCCTGCCTAGAGGTAGTTGGCAGCCCCAACACTAGGATCGGAGTGCAGTGGTCCAATCAGCCCTCACTCTTAAACTACTACGATTACAGAAACGTCGTCGACGCCCTATGTTCACACTGAACTTTATTTAAGTATTTATGGTGTTCAGAAATGTAATTCTATATATATTTAGATAAATAAAGGACACATATATATATATATATATTTAAAATGTGTAACTCTAACTGATTTTTAATATTAAATGATTATTAAAACGTAATTCTAACTGAATATGATTCCTTCAATTCTTTAATTAGTTATGATAACTAATTTCATTTAATACTAAAAATTAGTACGAATAGTGTCAATCTCAACCAAATTTAATACAGTGCATTACCGAATATTGGTCATTACAATCAAACATTTTATAAAATAAATGTATATTCATTTATTGCAGCTAATTATTGATTGTTAGTATTGTTTCAATTCGGTAACAAGTCCCAATTGTTTACTGTGAGTACTAAACTAATAATTTTCATATACAACTGAATTTTTTGTCAAAAGTAACAAACAAATTTGTGAAATAAATACATACATAAATAAATAAATTTTAATTTAATAGTTAAAACATATCTTTGTGGTGGGAAACTGTGCTTATTTAAAAGGCGTAAGTAGTTTTCACGAACTATTTGGAGAAAAGTGATCGCATTAAGTTGTAAAAATAAATACACTGTAAGTATGTACGTCAAAATTACACAGAAAAACGCCGAGACATCCCAACTTAATTGTGGGCCGTAGAATACAGTGGTATTCTCCATTTTTGAAGATTCGGTCAAAATCAAGAGATATTCTATTTTTAAGTTTGTATTGTCTCGCAAGTTATATTTATACTACAGATAAATGGAAAAAAGGCTTCGAAAACTCATTTGAAATAGCATTATTTATTATTTGCTTGTCAATGCTAAACTCTGTCAATGATAGCCGTCTATTTTCAGGTGGATACAATTCAATTACACTACGTGACAAAATTTCAACAAAGTCGTGACCAAATGAATCTGACAGCTAATCATTATGTAAAATTTTCCGCTGAATCCGAATATGAAGTCAGAATTGTCACAATTTCAGTCACAACATCTTTTTTAAAAACACAAATAACGGTTATTTTGGAATATCTCAAAAACTGTTCTACTTTGGACAATTCTGCCTTCATATTCAGATTCAGCGGAAAATTTTACATAAAGATTAGGTGGCAAATTCGTTTGGTCAAAAAATTGTCACGTAGTGTTATTTTTACTCCATGGCACTATTTACTCTAATTTTATCAATTATTTGCATAAGTAAAATTGAAAAAACTTGGATTAAATAGTACCACACATTAAAAATATATTAATTGTGCTAGCCAGAAGTTGGAAGGCCACCATCATAAGAGTTTAATTTCGACAAATAAAGTAATTTCAAAAGATATTTAGATTTTTTTCTTAAAACACCAACCAATTGCTTGAGAGGCAACACAAATTTAAAAATGCAATATCTCTTGATTTTGACATATTCTTTCAAAAAGGAGTATACCACTGTATTTTACGGTCCAAAATTAAGTCTCGGCGTTTTTCTGTGCCATTTCGAAAGTGAAAATTTTACTAACACTGTATATGTATGTGCATAAACAACTTTATTATTAAACAGATTCTTATTGTTTTAAATTTAATCGTTAAGAGTTTTTGTATCTCGCGGCTTATTATTCTCCTGCCAAAAATGCTCAATAAGCTTAAGGAAAACTTTATGATCCTTACAACTATTATCGCAAAAAGTTATCAGAAATTGGACGAATAAGACGAATTTGTCATATGGGATTGTTAATTATTTGTAATGTTTTATTGTGTATTGTAATAATTAAAATTTATATATTACATTAAGCTCAAAATTTATGCATACATACATATCGTCACCTAAAAGACGAAATAACCTATCTGCAGTTTTCAAAAGTTTACAGGAGAGGGAAAAAACGTTATAAAATTGGAACTATTAACGATATTGAAACGAAAATTACACATTTTGATTAAAATGAAACCAGTAATATACATATCGGTTGAGAAAATTTTGTTTTTCTAATCACAGCTTATGTAATGACACTTAGGTTTTTTGGAATTGTAAAAATCCGAAACCAAATAACCTATCTGCAGTACTAATTAGTATGAATAAATAAAAATTTCTTTATACACATGAATATTATATACATTAAATAATTACAATTGTAGTTTCTTTTACTGGTTTAAGCAAAAACAAGTACTTAATGTTTGTTTAAATTACACTATGCAACAACATTAAACTTTTATCGTGATTTTTGATGATTAATTTTTCTCTTTTTTGTGCATAACGGTCCTCTAGGTACAAAAACATTGTCATTTGTAACATTACATGTTCAAAATTTTGCACACATATGCGTTATGATATAGGGAATAAAAATCCATAAAAAAACTCAATTTTTAAATTTTTACAGATAGGTTATTAGGTTTTTAAGATGACGATATATAAATTTGTAAATAATAAATAATTAATTAAATAATTAAACAATGTCGAAATGATAAAAAATAAAAAAAATAAGCTAAACATGGAGTTTATTGGAATAATTTTGATTTTCTATATAAAAATCGGGTATATGGGTTATGCAAGCGGTTAAAAAACGATATTGATAAATTCAACCAAATCTCTTGTTACAAATACCAATTGTGTGTCAATTCAGTTGCATCTATCATATAGTCGGGTACTTACAACTAACAATATCTGTTGTTATGACTGATAGTGTACTAAAATTCAAATGTTGCTATCAAAAATATTATGTTTAGCAACGAAATTTTCAGTTATTGTAACCGAAATGTGTAATAGTACGTGCAACCGACGAAATTCGATTGGCGACAAATTCGGTTGTGATCACGAATCTGTTTTCTCTGTGTAGAGAAATTGTATGCATCCTTTCGATATCAGTGTCCTGTGAAACTTTGTGTTTCAAAACAAAATTAATAGTAACTCAGCAAAGAAACAGCAGTCATTTCATTTAGAAAGCAAGTTTTTCTTATAAGATCCCCAAGTCAAATCAATTTTAATTGAAAAGAAAACGTTTGTTTGAATTACCTTATATCTGGAAAACATTTACAGCAAATTTTTTTTTTTAATTTAAAGACAATAACTTGGTTATCAATCAGGGATGTCAGCGTCATACACAATTGTGGAAATTAATTCACACACATTCTTCACACGCATTCTTACGCTCTTTCATTTAGTGCACGAGAGTACACAATTCAGTCGTCGATTATCAAGCGATGAGTGCACATAGGGATGAAACGATACCTCTAAGGTATCGATACTTTTACTCGATGTGGTATCGCTCGTAAAGTATCGATACCTACTTAGTATCGAAAAAAATGTATCGATACTTACATACTTGTATCGGTACTTGTATCGGTTTGTATCATAAAATAATAGAAAGCAGCATTTAAAAACGTTCTTATTAGTGTTTTAGTACTATACAATACAATAGGAACTACGACCCACTAAATTTTTTGTGCAAAACAAAAATTGTAAAGATTGACACCACTTTTAGTTACTACAAGTACCAATTTCCTCTCGAAAAATCTTTTTTATCTTAGGAAACAAAATTTTTATAGAACGTTCAGGATAACAACCTTTTATTTACCTTTTATTCCAGAAATTAACAATGTCACTATGTATTTATTTTCAATGTAAATATGTATTTTATTTTTGAATTGATAAATATACAGTAGTTTTGACTTAACTGCCTTTTGTTTAAGTGCACTTTTCACCTAACTGCACAAAATTAATATTTTTAAAACCTTTTCTTTAGCTTCACTTCGGAAAATCAAATCTTGTAACGTTAATTTAACTGCCTTATAATCAATGCAAATGGATGAAATTTTGCAGGCATACATATTCCCGATGACAATACACGAATACATGGGCGTAGCAAGGATAAAATCTAGGGGGGGGGGCAAACATTTTTTTTGGCAAAATGCTTTTTGACCGCCTTTTACTCAATGCAAATGGATGAAACTTTGCAGGCATACAAATTCCTGATGACAATACACAAATACATGAACGTAGCAAGGATAAAATCTAGGGGGGGGGCAAATTTTTTTTTAAATGTTCTTTTTTAAGAAAAGCGTTTCTAAAAAAATTTTTTTTTAAATATTGTTATTTGTCATTATTCTTTAAAATTCCATACAATTTTATTTTTTAAGTGCACTTTCTATACCTGCACATTTGAGATAAATGCCCAAAATTTTTGACATTTTAAAATTATTTTCATACAAAAAATCAAAGTTAGCTGCACTTTGACTTAACTGTCCAAAATACATATTTTCTGTAATTATTCTTCAAAATCCTTTTTACGTGCCTTTTGTATACCAGCATATTTATCATATTTTATTTTATTTAAAAAGTCAAAGTCAGCTGCTTACATAAAAAATTATGGTGTCCACTTTTTCACATAAATATCCAATTTAAGCTGTTTATAAAAACAAAAATCGCAAACAAGTCAAGTTGGCATCATTATAATTAATTTATTTTGTTTGCATGTACCTACACTTATGAATTTGGTTTGCGGTTACAGCAACTTTAACGCGATTATATGAAAGGAATAGTTAATCTTAGGCCTGGAACAGAATAAAGTATTTCTAGTAGTATCTAAAGCTGCCGAATGCTCTGTAGCGCAACTAAGTTCAAAATTTCGAATTTGCGTTTCAACTGCAACGACTTCTACAACTATGTATTCTGTTGACACTACTTTGATACTGCCGTTTTTAACTTTTGATAGCTTGCAGCGCTATTCTTAACGTTTTACTACAGCGAAAATTCTGTTCCCCACTTTATTGTTACCAATTTGGCTACCTCGTTCATTACAAAAATGCATAACAGATGACTACAGGTTGCTTGAACGTCATTGTTATTATCAATTCATTAATAAAAACGCTGTTACTCCTCTTTCAAACACTTTATTTTAGTTATGCAGGTAACCAAAATTGATTATCTGCACATTAAGGCAGCTAAATAAATTTAAGATAGCTGCATTTTTGATTTATCTGCACAACAAATCGTGCAAAGGAGATTTTACAGCTAAGTCAAAATTATGTATAATAAAGGGTGGTAAAACCATAATCCACGATGTTAATTGTAAGTCACACCTTAACGTCAAGTTTTTTGCGCAACTTAAATTGACCTTTCTTTGTATTTAACAACTTCTATCATTGAGAGGTACACAATTGAGCAGCGCGTTAAGATTTTTAAAGCCTTTTACGAAAATGGGCGTTCAATCAAAATGCATTTCGTGCACATCGTGATTTTTTTGGTCAGAATAATCGACCAAATGTTTCCACAATCGGGAGAATTGTGCGCAAATTTCAGCAAACTGGGTCTGTAGAAAATGGGAAAACATATGTGCATGCTCGCCCAGTTAGTTCTGCGGCTCGCGGCGTTATTGGGCCGTATTTCTTCGAAATTGAGGTCAGCCAAGCAATTACCGTGAATGGTGTTCGCTATCGCGAGCTGATAACGGACTTCCTATAGCCAGAAATTGAGGAAATGGACCTAGACGGTATGTGGTTTAAAGGTGTTTACTGGTCAAACGGTTTCTTGATACCAGCTGCTCCAGCTTTGGAAAAAAATCAAAAATTTAAGATAATTTCAACACCAAAGTAAAACGATTACTTTTGACCGATACCGAGTATATTTTTACCGATACTACTTGGTACTCGGTTGCTAAGTATCGATTACAAAAATAGTTGGTACTTATATAAAAGTATCGAATATGTACTTGTATTTACTCGTATCGTTTCATCCCTAAGTGCACATGCGGCGGATGCTTACGTGTTTTTTTGTTTTTATTAAGAGTACTTGTCTCTTTATTCACTAATACTAATATAAATCAATACAACCACAATTGACGTCACTGTTATCAATACTCGATAAGCACAAAAAAGTGGGCAGGATTGGACAACTAAGCGTGGCATCTTCTATACACAGGCCACATTATTAACTGTTTATCTGGAGAACAGTGCGGGAAAATTTGGTACAAATAACAGGGTTATCAATCCACAACGTCTCTAAGAAATTGGGCGGGATTAAAGAAGTAGGCGTAGCACCTCCAATAGATTTCTGTTTATTGAGAGAACGGCAAGAGCCAAAGTTTAAAAATTGGGTACAAACATCTTGGTTATTAACATACGAATTGCAGAAGTGAGCCTGGCACAAAATAAAATTCTTAACATCTGGGGAACGGCAATAGGTAAGATTTTCTAATTTGGTAAAAATAACTAAGTTATCAATACACAGCGTTTGTCAAAAAGTGGACAGTGTTGGGAAAGTGTGTGTGTCATGTATATGGAGTACTGTAACAGTGGAAGTATTTATATTTTGTATAAATAGCTTAGATATTAATACACAGCATCTGCCAAAAAGTAGGTTCAATTGGAGAAATAGATATGGAACCTGACATACAAGAACACTATAAATTTTTGTATATTTGTAGAAAGGTAGCAATAAAAGCATTACATTTTGGCACAAGTTGCTTCGCTATCAATACACGAGATCTGTTTTACAAAAATATTTACTAAATTTATTTCGATTGGGGTTTTAAGGCGCAGCGGGTTTAGCTGGTATAATATAATTCAACTACAGCATGTTGCTCTTAACTGATGGCTCACCGATTTTAGCCATTTTAAATAGAAAAATACACTGTTACTGTCGAGGTTTATTGCTGTAAAATTTTAAAAAGTGCCAGCAATAGTAAGACAGGCCGATAAAGCTAGATCATCTTAAATTATCACGAGCACTTTGGTTGATATTATTTATAGTATTTCATACACTTTTAATTTATTTTGATATTTGGCACAAATAAACACTGAAAACTAATAAAAAAAAAACTTAACAAAAAAACCATTAATTTGGTTATAGAACAAGCGTATCCGATGTTGGTACTATGAGGCAGAACATGAATGGAAGGCTTGGCCGAGACCTTGACATAACTTCGGAATGGAGTAGTGCGATTAGGGTCGAATTTAATGCCAGAAAGACTTATGGCGATTTCTTTTCTGAAAAAAACATGTTACAGTATATACATGTAACATTTTCTAATGTTACCTTTAATCACTGGAAGTGTTACATGTTGTGCAATTTCAATTGAACACAATTAGCTGCTTTTATTTACAACTATTACACTTTCATCAATAATGTAATTGATGAGCGATTTTTAAAGCTATTTGAGCGGTTTCTGCACGCAATTATGGCTTGCAAGCAAATATAAATATTGACATCACTAATGGCTTAGAAAAATTCAAACGATTATAATATAAATAGACTTTTTTTTGATTTTAATGTGTAAATATATTTATATTTTGTTTTAAAATAATTTTTTTACAAAATTATGAGCGGCATAAATTATGACAGGCAAAATAAAACATTGGCTGTACAAACAAAGTAGTGGGTATCAAAGTTGTAAGACAGGGCAGTATGAACACCTTAAGTAAAAGTATGTTTTTTATCAACATATTCACAAAAGAACTTGAAAATTTTTCCCACAGTTGTATTTTGGCTGTAGGAAATATCAACCAAAGAAAAATGGCCCAAAAAAAAAAATTAAAAATCGCCCAAATGAAGAATCGCCCAAGCGAACATGAAAAATGACCCAAAAAGGCAAATATGAAATTTAGCCCAAAAAAAAAAACAACAAAGGGCCCAAAAAGAAAATGAAAAATGACCCAAAAAGCAAAAACGAATTTTTTCCCAAAAAAAAAAAAAAAAAAATACTCAATTTGCAAAAAAGTGTTTATTATTCATATAAATTTAGGTGTCATGTCATAACGTCCAGTGTCGTAGTGTCCTTGGACTTTATGACACTTTTAAAAGTGTCATAATGTCCATCGAAGAATTGTCATAACGTCCGCAACTTAACTTATAATCAAAAATGTGTAAATTATTTTTTAAATTACCGTTAAAATTTCAAGTGATTTTTTTAAAGATACTAATTTAACCATAATATGGTTGTCGGTGACAATAATTTGGTTAAATTAAACATAATATGGATACAATATTTTTATAGCTTTTACTTCGGGTGTATATTAATATATATCCAAAATAAGGATTTCATCTTGTATGGTATAACAAATACTGGCTTCGCTAACTAAAGCTTCTATGTATAGCCGGCCTTCGGCCGGGCGCAAGGATTTTCTCCTTTATGGTCTAACAAAAACCGGTTTCGCTAAGTAAAGTTCCGAAAAACTGCCTTGTTTACGAACAAGGTCGACTACGCAGAGAAGCTTTAGTTAGCGAAGCCGGTCTTTGTTATACCATAGAGGAGAAAATCCTTGCGCCCGGTCGAAGGCCGGCTATGCAGAGAAGCTTTAGTTAGCGAAGCCAGTATTTGTTATACCATAGAAGAGAAAATCCTTATTTTCGATATATATATATATTTAATATATACACCCAGAGAAAAAGCTACAAAACCATTTTTAAAAAAATTCTACCCATATTATGTTTAATTTAACCAAATCATTGTCGCCGACAACCATATTATGGTTAAATTAGTTTCTTGAAAAATAGTTTTGTTGTTTGCAACCATAATAAAACATGGTTTTCTCTGCTATGTAAGATTATGGTAGAATTTTAAAAATGAAAAATGGCCCAAAAAAATGGGCTATTTTTCATATGAAAAATCACCCAAATTTAAAAAACGAAAAATCACCCAACAATAACGAAAAATAGCCCAAAAATTTTGGGCCATTTTTCATACGAAATCAGGCCCAATTTTACATGCAATTTTTTTGGGCGATTTTTCATTTTTTTTTTGGGCGATTTTTCTTTGGGCCGTATTTCCAACAGCCTTGTATTTTTTGTACAAACGAACACAAAAATGTGAACATGTAACATTAATGCAACATATTTCTCATGAAAGAAATCGCCATTAATGTTGCATGCTGACGAAGAAACGCACGACGGATCAAGGTGCATTATCTGTATATATGGATGTTATAATTGGTGAGGAATCAGAATCTCTTGATATTCTGGGCAGGGAATATAATGTGATGTCCGATGGGCAGAACGGAATAAGTATTCAAGTACCTCTGTTTTTTAAAACGGCATAAGCGATGCTTCACTCCATCTGATCTCCTAACTTTTTCTACAACCCATTTTCGACCGCAAATGGAATACAACTCTCATGTGTGGGCCGGTGCTTCAAAGTCTATTTAAGAGCCTCTCGACCACATGCGAGGGCGAAGATTCTCATTGGTGATAGTTGGGTATCCATTAGGGATCTGGTTCCCGAAATCTGTAGTTTTGTTCGTAGAACACGTTTTTCCTCAAGAGCCTGTTTTTTGTGGTCGATTGGCCGGTGAATCGTTTAACGCATTGCAGAAAATTTTGGACGCACTGTTCGTATGTGGAAGAGACAAGAGAAAATCTGTTTAAAATATTTAACAGCTTAATGAAATCAAAAAATTTATTTTGTGGATTAAAACAAAATTTAAAAGGCACTTTGAAACCTTTAATAGAGAAGATTGAGATTTTCAAAAAAAAAAAAGTTTAAAAAATCAAAATTTTTTTACGGTTTGTATTTGAAAAATCTTTGTTGTACAAATCTTAGCGAAAGATATTTACTGCCAGGCCCACGATGTCGACAAGAACATTTCTTTCGCTTATTTATATTGAAAACAATAATAAAAAGCTAAAATTTGTTTTTGTTTTCAAAACAAATAAATGAAAGAAATGTTCTTGTCGACATCGTGGGCCTGAGCCTTAATAACACAAAAATTTCAATTTGCTTCGTTAACTTTGCGGAGAAATTTCCAAAAATGTTCCTTAAAAAAAATCTTGGAGATATCAAAATATTTATCCCCGAAATTACCATGAGTTTTAAAAATGTTTAGGATCGAATGGTGCGGCTATATGACTGGCCTCATAATCCAGGACTTTTTCGGCCGCTTTCAACTTGGCTCCCACCAAGCATAAAACTTTACCTAAGCGCATGTGTAATCGACTACCGCATTAATTCGGCTAGTTGGTCAGTCCACACGTACGATTTGTAACGCTTCAGGTTGTCGTTAAGGATTTTTTTTCATGATTAGTAATGATTTTCTACAACAAAGACTTTCTTTGCAGCACTAAGTCAGCATCTTGTAAATGAAAAAATCGTTTTTAAACTTCTAAGAAATCTTAAAGTTCTTCTTAAGTTGTTATATTTAAACTTGTTTGCCAGCCGTTGTCTTTTCTTACTTCTAAGCTCCTGAACTGCCTCTCCGTAAGTTGAAATCGACGGAACATATTACGAATAAATTTCGGGTAGCAATCGATCCGCGTCAGCTGCATTTTTTTTATACCCTTCACCACAGGTGGAAAGAGTATATAAGTTTGTCATACTGTTTGTAAGGTCAACAGCTTTTATCTTGGGCATTATAAAGTACATAAATTCAGGCTCATTATGAGTAACGATATCTGTCTTTCTATTGCAGACCCAATACACGGTTGGGACTAGGTTGTAATATATTTATATCTCGTATGTTTTCTATTCAGCCAAATTAGTCCATACATGACTGATGTATGGATATTTCCTCAGAAAAGTCTACTTTATATATATTATACAATATATAATATATGCTCAACGAATAGCAGTCGTCGATGGCTGCAAGTGTTAAACGGCAAGCCCTCTGAGGAGATTGAGTGGTTGCAATCGAAACATGTCAGGGTAACCTGTCCGTAAAAACGCCTGGGTTCGAGCCCAGATTGAGTCAAGAATGAAAAATTATCAGTAAATTTTAATTAATTTTCATGTTGTAAAATTCCTTTCTTCACAAAAATAATTTAATAAAAATTAAATTTCATGAACTTAAGCCTAATTAAAAAATATTAAAAATTTGGATTAAAAACCATAAATAGTTCAACAAAATAACCACAATACTAATTATTGTTAAAAGCTAAGGCACGAGCTCTATGTTTGCATTTGTCCTTCAAGTTGTGCTGAAAAGGTCAACAAGAAAAAGAATGACAAAAAATTAAAAAACAAAAACAAAAATATGTACTTTGAACTTCAAGAAGAATTCTTGACAAAAGTACGAAAAAACAGAAGTAAAAGGAAGAACATGTAGAATAAATTAAAATAGATAATCATTCAAAGCAAATTTCGATCTACCAAAGGTTAAATACAATTTGGTTTAAGGATTGATGTTTCACTATTGACGTCAGCAGTCGTCGATGGCTGCAAGTGTTAAACGGCAAGCCCTCTGAGGAGATTGAGTGGTTGCAATCGAAACATGTCAGGGTAACCTGTCCGTAAAAACGCCTGGGTTCGAGCCCAGATTGAGTCAAGAATGAAAAATTATCAGTAAATTTTAATTAATTTTCATGTTGTAAAATTTCTTTCTTCATAAAAATAATTTAATGAAAATTAAATTTGATGAACTTAAGCCTAATTAAAAATATTAAAAATTTGGATTAAAAACCATAAATAGTTCAACAAAATAACCACAATACTAATTATTTTATATATTGTTAACTTTTTTTATTTTGGAGTAAAGCGTTGCGAAAGATAGGAAGAATTTGAACAACATGGGTCTAAAATACAAGCTTAATTGCTTAGTGACATTACGTTACAACAAAACAGAGCTTTTCTGTAGAAGTGCCCATATGAGAAAAAAACAACGATTTCCTCTAATTTCTGCCATAAAATTCCCTCAATATATTTTATTTTATTGCTGGCTTATCAATTTTTTTTAAGGTGGTTGTTCCACATCTTGATTCATAGCTCTGATCCTTCTAAACCGATTTTGCTGGAATTCTATCCCAAACTGCTTAGGATAACTACAAGCAATTTGCCATCAAGTTTGTTTATTTCTTTTGAGTATTTCGAAAGTGACCGTGTTTTCAATAGACGGACAGACAGACAAACACGGCTTAATCGACTTAGAATTACTCAAGGACCCAGAATATAGTTACCTGAGATGAATAATAAAAAAGTTTCACACGGAATGACAAACTTAGTTTGCCCTCTTCACAACTAATTGTGTTGGAGGGTATAAAAAGAAACACCCTTTACAATAGCCACTTTGAATACTTTCTGCTGTGCAGAAACAGAAAAATATATCTGCAATAACTTAATTTATTTAAGTTACTTGTCAATGAATGCCAATGAATTTGGCATTTTTATTTAAATTAGATTTTTATTTTTAATATATGAATTAAAATAGACTTTTTATTTTTCTTTCAACAACACAGAAAACTCAATTCCATTTCATGACAATGAACTAATATTTGAGTACTTGTTTGACATGAAAATTTGTATTGCACTCTACGTTCAAATATAGCAGGCAATCCTGAGTTTCGTAATAAATAAATGGGAGATGTAGGATTATACATAGCTAATATGTATCCAAAGGATTTTGTTTTTCGTATTTTAAATACACAGCTTAAAAATCACCATGGGTTTAAAGAATTAATAACTTTTTCGTTTTTATATTTATTTAATTTTTTAAATTTTTAACGTATATTTTTCTATTTTTAGTGCTTTTTTTATTTTTTCTGCTGAAGTCTTCCTTCCCACTTTCAACACGAATAAGCTTAAGTCGAATGTTCACAAGCACTTCTTCCTTTATCCTCCTTCCTAAATCATATTTTCCGAGTTCCAGCACAATGCAATGCATTAGTGGGGGCCATGCCCTGAGTGTTGGTCCTAACAAAATAAAAATGCTAATTCCTTCATTTCTTTAAATATAAAAGAAAAAAGAATTTCAAATTTGACAAAATTAAGCACCTGTGTCTCTGAAAATATTAGCACATTGCTACACTGCCTGTTAAACAATTTCTTACTTTAACGTTCGCAAATTTCTACGAAAAACACTCAGTTTTAAAAATATGTTCCAAAAGAAATTCCAAACCATCACTTACGTTTGATATTGTTGAACAAGCAGTAAATCTTCTAAAACATTTTTAAGCTTTCAACGTATATAAATTTCTAGTTTCATTAAAATACCCCTATTGAGATTTAAAAATTAAGTTTTCTTTTTTTTTAATTTTTAAAAGTCTCTTTTTTTCTTGAAAAAAAACTTCTGTTTTTCAATATCCTTTGTATCTTTAACAAATACACAGACGAGTTTATGACTTCATTATTTTGATTATTTTTGGTATGGAAATCAAAGATTTAATCTTTTAATAATTTATTTGTTTGAAAAAGTTTTTAAAGTGCTTTTTTTCTGTTTTTATTTTATTATTTAGTTTAGCTATCATTTGTTTTTTTTTTTTTAAATTTTAAGTCAAAGTAAAAATAATTTTTTAAAACTTTATTTCTTATCGACTTTTAAACTTATTTCTTTTTTTTTTTTTGTTGTACATTAAATTCGACTTTTTTTTTAAAAGTTTTGTGTCTTGGTTTTATTTATAATAATTAAAGTAGTTTTTGTTCTTTTGTGTTGTCTAGTGCTTATTTTGTACAAGGAGTATCAAAGACGTGCTTTGCCAACTTGGCTTCCTCCTGTTGAAAACACCTCTCTCTTTTCTAGGTCCTTGTTGAACATAAAAAACTTATAATACAGTTTTTTTTTTCAAACACATTTAAATGTTATCGCATATTTTCAACAAAACAAAAAAATTTATGGTTAACTGTTGACTGACGAAAATTAGACCTCAAAATTCGTCATAATTTCCCTTAAAACGTATTTACCAAATTTTATAAAGCTATCAAAAAAATTGCAACTTGTTCTTTGAGCACAAGGTATAAATGTACAGACAACCAGCCGGAAGGACGGATTGACATCGTAAAATCTCTATAAAACGTTTTTCTGAGTAGATCGGTAATTAAAAAATGGATGCAGATTTCTTTGTATGACACACATCAACAGAAACATAAAAAGGGTGGTTAAATTATGGGCGATGTTGAGTTTGAATTAAACACAAATTATTTAGGAAATTATTGTCATTTAGTTTTATTATGATAATGTTGATATGGTTCAATTATTTATGGAACAAAATACCGGCCAAGGTCCAGGCGGCACACCTCCATTAAATCGTCCAAATGTTCGATGACGCTGAGGCATTATCACTCTTGGATTATCATTCGCCCAAATGCGCTAATTCTGCTTATTGACGAATTCATTGAGGTGAAAATGTGCCTCATCACTGAAGATAATTTTCTTCGAATATTGATTATCCTCTGTTGCCATTTCTTGCCACCATTCTGACCAATGACGACGTTGGGAACTGTCAAGAGGCTTCAGTTTTTGAGTCAGTTGCACCTTTTAAACGTGTAAAAACAAGTGTTTATGAATAATGTTCATCAACGACGAGTGTGAGAGGTGGACGGCTCTTCAGCCACACTATCGCGAACAGCAGCAATATTTTCTGCAGTACGAGTTGTACGAGCTTGCTCAAAATGTTGCCCGATTTTTCTGATTGTACGCACATTTGAACGGTTTAATTGATCGAAAAAAATCACGAATTGCACGATATGCATTTTTATTTGAACGGCAATTTTCACAATAAGCCTGAATAACTTCAACGCGTTGCTCGATTGTGTATCTTTCCATGGTTCAAATTGAGTTAGTCTAAAATTGAGAAATGTCAAAGGAAATGCAGAAAAAAATTTGACATTTAGGTGGGGTTCACATTCAACATCGGCCCTTAAAATGTATAAATGGTTTCTGCTTAAGTATGAAATTCGACAGTTTAGAATAACGATTTTTCTTAAATGATAACCTTGTTTGGCTTAAAATTTCATGCTAAGTCGACTTATAATGTTTTTAATCTTTTTAGGTTTTTGAATTAATTTTTGAAAGTATCGTTCAGCTTAATTATATACAAAAAATACAATTTAAAGTTATGCACAAAAAATATTAAACATGAAACTGAATGTTGTATCGCCCGCAAACTTTTCGAGCTTCTCCCGCAAAGCTCGCTCCTGCAACTCAGCATGTTTTGGAAATGAGCTGACGAAATTTATTTGACGAAATTGCAGCAGCAAATTAGGTGTACATAAAGATATTTTAAACAGAAAAGCCAAACGAATTTTGAACAAATTTTTTTCGCAGCGAAATCGTTTGGAGTCATCTAAAAAAACTGAACATGTATTAATATATCGTTGAAAAAGATGAAATATGCGCTTTGATATAAAAAATATGCAGTGAAAGTGCTCTTTTAACTAAATTATGCAAAAAAAAAAAAAATGCTATAAAGAGTAAAATAATCTAAAGCGGATAAACATACTGTGTCTGCCTCATTGATCGCACAAGGAAAACATGCAAATTTATATTTACAGTTTCCCTGTTAATAACAAACAAGGTGCGTCTGATATGTCAGATAAATGACTATAGTCATTAAGGGCTTCTTATAGTCTTTTGATTTTTACAATTTTAGACCTACGATGGTTTGAACAATTTCAACTGCCATTCAGAGAACTGTCTACAATCCAAGGTATAATTTTTCCAAATTGTTATAGGTTTTAGTGTATTTAAGCTGTTGCATTTTCAATTGATTCCACTCTTCACTCTTAAACTTTATTTGTTTAAAGTTTTTAGTTCAAATAATTTTCTTTTTTCGATTTTATTCTCCTTATTTTACCATTTTCACATTATTATTGATAAATTGATTGTTGGTTTTAATTTTCTTTTTCAAGTAAAAAAAGAAATCAAACTTCTCCTTTTAGCTTTGCTTCTACTTATTATCGGGGTTTTTTTTATCTTAAGAGAAAAAAAGTTTATTGCTTGGTTTTGTTATTAGATTTGTCTTAAATCCTTTTGAATGGATATTTAAAATAAAAGTTTTATGTGATCTTTTTTTACTATTATTTGTTATTCCGAATTGCTTTTTTTTATTAGATAAAAAAAAGTTTATTGTTAAGTTGACGAAAAATATGTAAATGGCTTGCGATGTTAACTAAATAATAAAGTGCAAAGAGCTAAGATTACGAAATTGTTTAAGGATTTTTTTTTTAAATATTTTATAGATGTTTTGCATAGAATTTCAAAAATATTTCTTTAGAAAATTCAGGGACCAAATTATGGAAGAATCGAGTGCCAGGTATCGATCGAAATTCCCATTTTAATTGTATTGTAATTTCGATCGATATCGGATGCAGTAATTTGTCCCCAGGAATTTTCAATATTATATATAAAAAATTTGTTTTAGAGTTAGCTAAGTCCATAAAAGGAAACATTTGCAGCCAAACAAAAACTATTTTCCGTTCGTCTTTCCTCTTTTACCGTCATACACAAATGTTTCTAAGATATATTCTCGTCTACATTTCTATTTTATAAAGTCTTGCGGCTTCTTGTTCATTAGGATTATACTTGCATTAACATTTGTAAAATTAATTATCAGAAAACGTTTTTTAACAAAAAGTACCTGGGGTATAAAATTGTCCCCTTTTTTCCCAAACTATGCTCCTAATAAAAAATGTTTCTAATGTTGTGTCTGTTTTGCTACATTAAGCAAAATTTTTCAAATCGATACCCTGATGATATTTTACCATATAAACACAATTGATGCTTATGAACGTAACAGCGTACGACGCGACGTAGACAGGTTGTCAAATTAAAACGAATTATATTTTATACAAAGGCCCACAAAAGAAGGCGTAAACGTAACAGCGTATCTGCGTCGTACGTCAACTTAAGGTCCATTTAGACGTGACATAACCATAACCATATGATTAAACCAACCTTATGGACAACACTGTATTTGATTATAGGTGACTAACCATAACGACATAAACATAACCATACATACCGATTTAAATTTTAGTTTCTACGGTCATCGTTACGGCTGTGGCATTATGTTTATGTCACGTTTAGTTTTGGAACTTAAGATCTAGTTCTAATGGGTGATTTTTTAAGAGCTATAGGAAAGTTAAAAAAAAAAACAAATAAAATTCAGAAACATGCATGAAATCTTTATTTGAATCGATAGTACGGTCCATAAATTTTAATGTTTGAAGATGATTTCATGCAAATGTTGACCGTGACTGCGCCTCAAATGGTCCATCCGCTTATTCCAATTTTGTCATACACTTTCCAACATTTCGGCCGGAATCTCATGAATAAATGCTTCAATCTTGTGTTCCAATGCGTCAATTGAAGCGGGCAAGTGTGTATAGACATGAGCTTTAATATAGCCCCACAAAAACAGTCTATAGGCGTTAAATCGCACGATCTAGGCGGCCAATTGACCGATCCCGAACGTGAAATAAAATGTTCACCGAACTCGCCTCCCAATAAGCTCATTTCTAAACGTGCTGTGTGGCATGTGGCACCGTCTTGTTGAAACCACATGCCATGCAAGGCAAGCTCTTGCATTTTAGGCAAAAAAAGTTGGATATCATCTCACGGTAGCGCTCACCATTCACAGTTACGTTACGATTCGCATCATCTTTGAAGAAGTACGATCCAATGATGCCACCAGCCCATAAACCGCACTAAACTGTGACTTTTTCTGGATGCATTGGTAGCTCTTGCAATGCTGATCATTTAGTCACAATAGCCCGAATAGCCGCTTCAGTGGGTCGATTAGACTGACCATAAAATGGAAGAAGCGCGCGATAAACTTTCTTAACAGAGCACGCATTTTGATAATAAAATTCAATAACTTGCAAGCGTTGTTCGTTTGTAAGACGATTCATGGTTAAATTATAGACCAAACTGAAGATGTTTGACAGTGAAACAAAACACGAAACGTGCGTTAGCTGTTTAAACCAGTATTGCCTAAAAGATAATAGCTAAAAAATCACCCGATATATCGTACGCCGGCTACGGCCGTATTGTCAAAGAAAAAGAAATATTTTAAATATAAAATTAAATTATTTTTGTGTTTTCAAATTGAATTTTTGATAGCAAAATAAAGGAAAGAAAAATTAACATAATAATTTTAATAAATTTTGGAGTTTTTATACCCTCCACCAAAATTAGTTGTGAAGAGGGTATATTAAGTTTGTCATTCCATGTGCAACTTTTTTTATTATTCATCTCAGACCCCATAAAGTATACATATATATTCCGACTTCTTGAGTTATTCTTAGTCGATTAAGCCATGCCCGTCTGAAATGAACCAACTTGGTTTCAAATTGAATCTACTTATCCTAAGCAGGTTGGGATTGAAATCCAGAAAAATTGGTTCAGTAGGATCACAGCTATGAATCAAAAAGTGGAACCACCACCATAAAAAATTTATTATTTTGTTAGAAAAACTTACATAAATGGTGGAACAATGCACGGAATGATATAAGATTTTGCAAAATTCATTTCATTCGACTGGAAATCACACTGTAAAATTTCGTAAAGATCGGCACATAATTCAACCTAGGCCCCATATAAACCCTACTCTCGGAAAACAGTTTATTACGCCTAAAACCATAATAAAAATGCTATCAGAATAAAATGTAGTACTTCACAGTTTTATAGGACTATAAATCACACTAATAAATTTCGTGATGATCGGTTCATAATTTACTACATACAGAAAAAAATCAATGTAATTTCGTTCAAAACAAGGTTGATTTTATATTTTTCAGTAGTGATTTTGCTTCAATGTTGTTTCATGTAATTTAACATGATTTTACAATAACTTGCGAACAACATTTTTTTCTTTTAAAATAACTATAATTCATGTTAATTTAACATTGCAGTAACGTTATAGCAAAATGTCATTTATATTGAAATAACAATACGAATCACGTTGAATGACAGTTATTGCAAGTTGAAACAACGTAAATTTCATGTAGAATCAAATTGGTTGGAGTGTGATATACCAGTGTGAAGACATCATATGCATTTATTTAATAATAACTCAAAACATTTACCCCTGCAACACAGGTTTCACTTAATTTGTATCTCCTTTGTTAACAGAAGCATCAGCAGAATGGCCCGATATGGTTTTCGTCATCATTCTACTTTGAAAACTTGATGTACTATTTAACTAAATAATTTTAATTAAAAGAACACGGGTATTGTCTGTTTTTATAACATATTTTAAACATGAAAATTAAAAAAATGTTCATACTTAGGTATGTATTAAAGGGCTGCGCAAAATATTCTTAATGTTCTATGTTCTACTTCACACAACTATCAATTATATTATTTCACTGTAAACATACATAGCAAAACAAACATAACAACACATTACTTCCACCAAAACAAAACAAGCATAACTTGAAAAGTTTTTCTCTTCTGCTTTGTTAGTGCTTGTATTATCAAAACAAACAGAATATCAACACAAAAACAGACAATGAAATAAAGAAACGGTAAATTATAGTAAAAGCATCGAGTGCACTAGAACATTAAAAAAATAAAAAAATTGATATTTTTGAATTATTTCCTAAATGTACATATATTTTATTTAAGTCGACCTTTATTTTTATATTATGTATAACTAAATTATCAAGCTTGAGGTCTTGTTTTATTTTTATATAAAACTTTAAACGTTTATTTAACCAATATTTCTAATTCTAGTTAAATAATTATTAATATTTTGTTGCTATCAATTTTCCCAAAAAATTGTGAAACACACCATTAGATTTTATTTTTTATATCTATGAAAATAATGAATTCTTCTTAATTTTATTTAAATATTAGACCTAAGTACCTTTATATGTATGTAAATAATAAACAATAAATTTTTGCAAATAAAAATTAATATTACATATAAACTTTTTTAAGCTTTTTCATATTCATTACAAAACGAAAATGTTTCTCACTTTGCAATTCTCTTTGGTATATGTTTACAATCAAAACATTCAAACATGCTTGGAATGTTCTATTTCTGTTTTAATGTTCTACTTCATCTTTGTTCTAATTCAGCTTTATTTTAGTTCAGCATTGTTCTAGTGCAGTTTTGTTCTATTCTTCTATATTTTGATCGTAAAACAAAACAATTGTTTTTGGAAGTATGTGTTTTGTAATGAGTGAGTAATAAACACACACTATCTAAATTCAATGAAATTGCTTGTAAGCAATATTTCTTGTGCTTGTGCATCTCTTTAGTATGTATGCATGTTAATTTAACAGAATAAACTTTTGATTTTAATATAAAACAGGTTTTTAAGGATTCAATATAGAAGAATGTTATTTTAAGAGTGAATAATATTAAATAAACGTGATTTAAGGTTATTTTAATATTTTTCATTTAAAATTAATATGAAATATGATAAATTTATATAAAGGGAATACTTTTGCAGAAATTTACCACAATTCTCAATCAACATTTCGCCATGTTATTTTAACATTGGTATTTTTTTCTGTGTGTACACCCAGATAAAAAACATGTTTAAATATGGTCACCTCCAACCAAACTATTTTGAAGGAAAATTTTAAACATATTATGTTTATTTTAACCATATTGTTGTCAGGGATAACCATATTGTGGTTAAATTAGGCTTCCATCAAGCAGCCGTAATCATATTTTTGTTGCCTCTAAGCATGATATGATCAATAATAACTAAACTTTGTTAAACACTTACAATAGCATGGTTTGTTTTCAACCATAGTATGTTGCTCTTGGGAAAGAGGAAAATACTATTGTAAATTTAAAAACACATTATTGTCATATTTAAGCATAACATTTTAAGAGGCAACCATAATATGGTTGTGGGTTCTTGATGGAGGACTAATTTAACCATAATATGGTTGTTGCCAACAATTATATGGTTGTTTTAACCATAATATGTTTAAAATTTTCTTTAAAAATAGTTTTGTTGGAGGTGACCATATTTAAACATGGTTTTTCTCTACGTGTATAAACCCCATATAAAGCCCATTCTGATAAATTAATTAAATTCGCCTCAAACCGAAGCAGATATAGATAGATATTGCGCTTACATTTCTTCCAAATTAATTTCATATGGCCATTAAAAATGTTATGCAATTTATTGATATACGTTCCAACAAAATACCTTGGATCACATATTTGGCATCCTTCTGAAATTTACTGTAGGCGCTTAAACTAATTTCACTGCTGTATTAAAATTAATTAAAATTTATGTCTTTTAATACCAGAAATGACTCTGCAGAATTTTGGGATGATTGGTTAAATTACTAGCCATGGATACTATACAAATCCCCCTCCAGAAATCTTTTAAGTTCGGCTTAAACTGTTACGACTCATGATATTTTACTCAAGCAAGTTAAAATTGCTAAAAAAAAGCATACAACTTATTGATTGTCGGTTAATAATTTAATATATGAACGCAACTAATTTTAGCACTGACGTTAGTTTTTATAAAGATTAATAAATAATAAATATATATCATATAGATATCACACCTAAAATATTCGAACTGTCGGTGGAGGGTATCAAAATTTCGGCACAACACAAAATAGCGCTCTAACTTGTTTAATATTATTTTCAAAAGAAAACATATTTTACGTTTACGACGGAATTGTGAGAAGTGTGTTTCTAAAAATTTACGACTCATTGTGTTCCTAGCATAAATTATAAAAATAAATAAACTATTGAAATTTTTTAGGTAGAACACGCAGAGAAAAAATATGGTTGGGTATGGTTACGGCAACAACACTATGTTTATTGTAACAATAAATTGTTGTCCTACACAAATAATTGTTATTTTTATTAAATATCAGCAATATTATAGTTACTGTAAACATATTAATGTTAGTCGCAATTATTAATTTGCGTATTGTTGACCGAAAAATAATTATTTTTCTAACAAATAAATTATGATAACTTTCAAAATATATTATATTATTCCCAACCATATCATGATATTTAATAGCCATAACATGATAACTTTCTATACATTTATCATATTATGTTTAAGAAGCAATCAAACTTTTTTTACTCTAATAATACTATGTTAGCGCCATTTGTAAAATAATTTTGAATCAGTTGTGTCGTTTGTTTTGTATGTGAGGGGTTAAACAATTTAAATATAAGTTCCCATAAAAAATAATAAGTTTAAAGATATTAAAAAAAATATATAAATATAAGCGGAGCTCAGTATTAGTGATGTATAGTGCAAATGCAAAATATCGTAGTAAAATCCAACAACAAAACACACAGAGATTACGTTTTATTTTATAAAAGTGTTACAATATTTTGCATTTGCTCTTTTGGAAGCCAAATATTGAACTCCGCTATTTTATTTATATATATCAAGAAAAACTTTAAAAAGCAACAAAATAAAAAAGCGATGCAAAAAAATTTAAATTTATTTTGTATTGTTATGACAGTTATGAAAGGTGCTGTATCATGGTTGATTCTAAATTTATTATGATTAACCTGATGATAATATGATTACTTCTTAGCTTATTATGATTTACATGACAATAGTATGATTAATTTCTCAGCTTATTATGATAAACATGAAAATAATATGATTACTTCTTAACTTAGTATGATTAACAGAATAATAATATGATTAAGGGAAAAATATTATGATGTATTATTACGAATATATTTAGCAAACAAAATTAAAAAAATGTTGAATATATTTAGCCATTATATAATTCAATAATAATCTTAATATGGTGGCTACAATCATGAATCCTATCATAATATGTTGCTCTTAGAATATGGGGTTAAATAAAATATTCCCACAATTCCATGTTTTTCTCACTTTTGCTCCCTAAAAGACCGATTTCTTGTGATATGAGGCCGTAGCAATAGAAATTTATAAGAACAAAATTTCAATTAAAAAAAAAAAATATATTGATCCAGTATTGCCCTCTTTGTGTTTAATGTTTGTTATACCATAAAGGAGAAAATCTTGCGCCTGGCCGAAAGCCCAACCATGCTATCTATCTCGCGCTTCTTAAAATTAATGCTGTATAATTAAACCTATTGGGTTCATATTTTATTTAAGAAATTGGCGTCCTATTTCATATGATTTCTGTTTGGAGCGCACTTTGATGTATAACAAAATTGTGTAAAAATTCCGTCAAAGGATTCATGACCTCCCATATATCCTTTTTTAAAAATTTTAAAATTAGCAACACTTTTTATGTTGAATTGTTGAAAATTACCAAATCTATCTAAATATAATGTTAAAATTGATGTACTTAATTTTTTATAAATTCTAGCAAGGATTTTTGTATGATACAAACAATTTAAGGCCCTGAATTTGTAAAACGCAAACGAAACGCCAAAAATTATATTGAAAGCAAAAACAAAATCTATATAAATGTATATTGAATTTTTAAGTTTTTAACGCTGCATATCTTGTGGCGTTGATCATTTTAAAACGCAATATGAATTTCTGTAGAAAGCAACACCAAAATTTAGAAAAATTTTTGACATTGTTTTTGCTTTCAATGTTATTTTGGCCATTGCGTTGCGTTTTAAAAAATTAGGGCCTAAATATTTCATAGTCAAAATGTTTCATACAAAAATATAAAAAACAAGCAAAAAAAATGACACTTATGGTGTTTTTCTTTTCTACGAAAAAATGTGTCATTTTATTAAAAAAAATGCAATTTGGTGTCTGTTTCTTAAAAATTTTAAAAGGGTGGCTTGTTTTATTCTTAAAAACTCCCCCTTTTCGGGAGCATATATTCTTTAACAAAACAGAAAAAACGGTGCACCTTGTTTTTCTAATTTGAAGTAAATATTGACGATTTTCCAACTTAGAACTAATATGTGGTTAGTTTCTTTTTGTGATTTTTTAATTGCAGACACTTGGTTTATTAAAAGGCAGGGAAAATGGGAAAAAGTATTCACCTAGTTTTTTTATTTGTCCATTAACATTTTTTTTACTTTTTTTTTTAGTTACGGTACTTTTTTAAGATTCATCCAAAGCATTACTAATACATAATTTAAATAAAGTTTGGGCTCATATCAAGGCAAAATGTCTTTTTTACCAAATACTAACTTAAAAATGCTGGTACTTCTTTGATATAAATTTAAATAATTTTTTTCCTAGTACATACATGTATTAACTTTAATTTTTCTTGTAAAATTTTATTAAAAATTAGGACAAGTTTAGCGACCTCTAGCAGCGTCGAAACGCATTTAATATATAAAAAGGTTCTTCCTACACAGTGTTGCCAGTGGCTTTTTCGAAAATATACTTACTCATGCTAAAATAAATCCGATTTTTCCCTATACGTTGAAAAATTGCCCCTACAAAAATCCCTACGCATTATTTTATCATTAAAATAGAAGAAAAAACATTAGTTATAAAAAAAAAAATTCAAGTACCAAACTAAAAAAAGTAAAACATATATATGTATGTACTTTTAAGTAAATTCAATTAAGTCTTTCAACATAAGTTGTGATTCCGTACTCAACGTTGGGAGCCCGCAGGATCCGAAAACTATTTCTGTACTCAAAGTTTGGTAAGGTGGGAGATCTTTTAAGAGAAAAATTTTCTTCTTCTTGCACGAAGTAGCCCGTACTTTTTCTTGGCGCAAATTTATAAAATTGTTAATCCATTAGCTGTGTCAAAAATAAATAAAAAACTGCAAGCATGTTAACCAAAATAATTAATATAAGAAATATTTATAAAATAAACAATAGAAAATGTTGAAATATATAAGTAAATGCCTGCATTTTAATTTTATGCACGTTAATGTGTCATTTATGATTTATTTTAACATAATTCGTATTAACGTTTTCTTTTGGATCAGAAATTTGGTTTTTATTCTTCCCGTACTTTTGTACATTTTTTATATATAAGTGACAGGTATTTTTGTTTACTCTCATTTTACCGAACTTTACCAAAAAGTATGAGATCACAACCCTGGAAATATATTTTGAAGCTTTTTTAGGGAAAAATTTTTTTTCAACCGTTTCGTACAATAAAATAGCATTAAAAAATGTTTTTTCAGCATTTATTTTATAAATAATACGATATGACGCAAGATCCCTACATTTTGGAGATTATGAAAAGTCTGTCCGATTTTCCCCACGCTTCTATTTAAGTATCAAAAATACCTACATGTAGGGATTTTCCCCTACTTCTGGCAACACTGTTCCTACATGTAATTTATTTAGATACGAATACAGTACAGTAATTTTTTTAAACATTGGAACAACATTTTTTCACCTTATGTTTGTATCGGGTGATCTTTTAACAGCTATAGGAAAGTTTTAAAACAAAAAACACACAAAATTCAGAAAAATGCATGAAATCTTTATTTGAATCGATAGTACGGTCCATATAATTTAATGTTTGAAGATTATTTCATGCAAATGTTGACCGTGACTGCGCCTCAAATGGGCCATCCGCTTAGTCCAATTTTGGCATACTCTTTCCAACATTTCGGCCGGTATCTCATGAATAAATGCTTCAATGTTCTCTTCCAATGCGTCAATTGAAGCGGGCGTGTGTGACATGAGATTGAACATAGCCCCACAAAAAAAGTCTAAAGGCGTTAAATCGCACGATCTATCCGGCCAACTGACCGGTCCCGAACGTGAAATAAAATGTTCACCGAACTCACCTCTCAATAAGTCCATTGTTACGCCTGCTGTGTGGCATGTGGCACCGTCTTGTTGAAACCACATGTCATGCAAGTCAAGTTTTTGCATTTTGGGCAAAAAAAAAGTTGGATATTATCTCACGTTGTTGAGAAACAGAGGCACAATTGCTGCGAACGGCGACGAATCGATAATTGATGGTCATCATTAATACTGGTTGATACAGCTGCGATATTTTCTTCACTTCGCACTCTACGTAAGCGTGTTTGTGGTTTAATGTCCAGCAATGTAAATTTAGTGCGAAATTTAGTCACAATAGCCCGAATAGCCGCTTCAGTGGGTCGATTAAACTGACCATAAAATGGAAGAAGCGCGCGATGAACTTTCTTAACAGAGCACGCTTTTTGATAAAAAAAATTCAATAATTTGCAAGCGTTGTTCGCTTGTAAGACGATTCATGGTTAAATTATAGACCAAACTGAAGATGTTTGACAGTGAAACAAAACACGAAACGTGCGTCAGCTGTTTAAACCAGTGTTGCCAAAAAGATAATAGCTAAAAAATCACCCGATATATGGAACAAAGTACTGTGGGGCGTTGCTTCATTTCGTTTGGGGGCTTATTTCATTATCATAATTGGGGTTTTATAAACTAAGGCCCCAATTTTGGGATAGACTTAAATTTGTGATACATATTTTACAAGCTATTTTTACTCTTTTTGCAGTTTTCTCATAAGCGGACAAATTTGACAGTCCCAACGTCAAACATAGTCAGATTTTCACTTTTTTTCAATTCGTCTGATGTAAAATCCCTATCCACAAGTGGTTAATAAGTTTTTAGTCATAAAAAGAATTCGGAATAGCTTCGGTTTAGTGATTTAAAAAAAAATCTTTCAAATGCTATAAATGATGTACAACTGTTTCAAATGCTATAAATGATTATACAACTTGTAAAGACAATTCATGAAATTATGTTAAGAAAGTGTTTTCCTTACTTATATTGCAAAACTTCAACATATTTCATGCGTTAAAAAACTTGAAAACAAAATCTTTCTCAACATTTAATTTTAATTAAACTGAAAAAAAGTTTTTGTCGCAACTTAACTTTAAAAAATATTCTTGCATTAAAAGAGTCGTAATCTAGACAACATTGATAGTTTTATTTGGCACCAACTAATCTTCGTATGGTGGAACATACAGCAACAACAGCTGACTTTCATTTTATTGGCATCATACAAAAATGTAACAAGCCACAGAGAGGCAAATATATGTATGAATACACATATCATGCAGCATGCAGCAGCTACATTGAGTGAGTGAGTGTAGGCAACCCTTATAGTTCAAGTTTAAGATAATCCTCTTTTGCAATGTCACAACGCAAATTTGGGAAGAGAAATGGAAACTGGCAGGAAAACTTAGACATCCAGCGTGTACACATAGATTTTCAAACAGTTGGATTTATGTAAGTGTATGTGTGTGTGTGTGTGCTTGGTAATGCATGATATTTTTTTTTTTTTAAACAGGAAGAGAGACAATAAAAAAGTTTTTAGTGAACAAATGCATGTGCATTTCAACATTCAGAACATCATTATCATCAACTATTTCCTCATCGTTAAAATGTTTGAAATTGTCATCGTCTTTATCATCTTCAACAGCAACAACCGAGCAACCACTAACATTGTCGTCATCATCTAAAATGTTGGCACTCAACTCAAGTGAACCAACATTAGCATCATTAGTTTAGTGTTTATACTCTTAGATACACATACATACATACATACATACAGACACTCATAGTGAGATATTTTCTCCTAAAAGTGTTGAAGATGAGTTTTTAAAACCAACAAATTCATATGATGACAACTTGTATGGAGTGCTTTCAGAAAAAAATCACATACTGGTGCTCTTCTCACAAACACTTACACTTGCTCATACCAATGTCACATTGTTGAAGAGTTGTTTTTTAGCTTGGGAACAAAATTAGTAGTAACAAAACATGTGTCATCATATTAATGACATGTACTGCATGTGCAAGAAATTATTTAAATATTTTTGGTTAAGCAGCAGAATATTCAGGAGGTTTTTTACTTAAAATATTGACTGTACCATTAAGTGCAGGATATGATTTGGTTTTTTATAACCACAAAACTAAAATTAATAAATGAAGGTTATTTTTATTTCAAAAGAATTGCAAATTTGCAACAAGATTATTTCCAAATGTTTTTTTTTAATAATATCGCAAGATCATTCCCAGTAAAAAATGGAGCTTCCAACGAAGCAGGTTTGTAAGGGAGAAACATAAGAGTTGCGCTTACCATTGCGCATACGGAAGACATGAATTTTATATGGCGAGTTCCCACTTTGAAGCAATACATTTTTGACACATGAAGCGCATTATTCAGCGCATAAAAAAATTGTTGGATGTAACGATCAGCTTTACACACTGAATGCTTTGATACAGTTATTTTTTAGTATTCTCCCTTACAAACCTGCTTCGTAGTAAGGGAATGCCGTAGCACTTGAAATGTTATTTTTTTTTTATAAAAGTTGTTGAGAGTTTTTTCACTTACTTTACTGCATTTCTGTATGTCTTATTGCGTAGCGCATAATTCTGCGCTTATTTTTTTAAATGTACCATTAGTGCTTCGCAATATGATAAAATTTTTTATTGGGTTGTTATAATGAAACAATTTTTGTCGAAGTGGACAAATTAGAACGCGAATCTTTGAAAATAATCTTAAGATTACCAGAGCTTTACCCTAAGTATGGGAAGATGATGCTAACATGTACAAGGGGTCCTCATGTTGTCTCACCGTGTTTTTCTGTGGTTGTTTAAGGTATTTCGAAAAATCTCTTACATTGTTTTTAAATTTGCCCTGTAGTTTCAGAGATATCGTAGAATTTTTGAAGAAACAATAGGGATATTTTAAAAAAACCATTTTTGTTTTTTAAAAATTCATAAAAAATAAAAACGCGACAAAAACACAGTTTTGGTCTTAAAACATGTAGCTAACATAATTTTGAATGACATGACATTTGTTTTATTGAAATCTTTTGATTTTATTCACAATTTACTGAGAAAACTGAATATCGATTTCCATACAAAAATAAAGTTTTTTTCTCTTTTGCATTGAAATCGATATACATCTTTTTTAATTTACCCTATTTAAAAACAATGTAAGCACGGCTTAAAGATGATAATGTTGCCGAGTTTCGGATTCTCCTTAAGTTATTCCAATACAGGTAGTAAAAGAGCCTTAATTTTGGACATAACGGCTTATCTTGAAAACTAGAGCTCATAGAGAAAACTGGAGATTAGATTTGAAGTCCGCGACCTCAAATTAATAAAAATTTGCAATCATATTCCAGACCGTAAACTTACTGTTCCGAAGTGTAATTGTAGCATTCTTAAAAAAATTGTTTATGAAAATTCAAATTCGGATGTTTTCACTAAATATGCCGTTAGTTCTTAATTTTTTGTCTGGCGATAACAATTTTACGCTTACTACGTTTAAAACAAAAAATTATTTTATATACATGTTAAAAAAGAATTTAAAAATTTTTTATTGCCGAATTAAAATGGTGAATTTTGAAAAAAACATAAAGAATCACTTTTTTCCAAGTTTAAAGTCCTGTAACTCAGTATTATGTTCTGAAAGAGAAAGGAGATAGCTATGCAAAATGTGAAATCTTGTAAAATTCAGTTGAACAGTTCTCGAAATACCTAAAACAACTGCAGAAGAACACGATTTTCGCGAATATCTCGAAAGCGCTTCTTGAGAAAAATAAATGAATGCTATATTCGTATTCAGCAGCCCCAATTTAGCTTACAAAATATCTCATTTTTGAGGTTCATTTTTTTGTGGCATAGTGTAATCTATCTTTTATGCAAATAAACAAATATATAAAAATTCTATCATATTCGTTACTTGTCTAAAATATACAAACATAAATTTGGGACTTTTTCGAAATTCGAACGCTTAAATGGTAGTAATCAAACCTACACTGAAAGAATTTTCTTCACAATACCAATGAAGTTTGACATTAATCCCATGAAAAATTGCATTAAAAAGGAACCTATGCAGCGCCTCGCTGGATGAATGAAACCTGTTTCATTAAAATGTATTTAATGAAACATTACATTAGATCTTTGAATATTCGTTGGATGAATACCATCAATAAAGTAAAATAAAATGTTATGTTTGTTGCCATAACTCCATTAATAGCGTAAATATGTGATTAAGTTGTCCATAACAACAATATAAACGTTGATTTTTTTTTGCTAGCGCATAATAAAAAAAGACCACATAAAGGGAAAGTTTTTGTTTCATTACTATAATAACATTTTTCATTGTCATAATGAAAATTTCAATTTATGAAGGCATGCTTTTTCGAAATATTTTAATACTTTTAATTATTGAGACTATAGAGTTATTTAAATGTTAAAAATAATTTATTTTTCAATTATTGAAATATGTTGCTTTTGTAAAAAAATTTTTGATTTCATAATTTTAATTGGCATATACATACATCTAATGGTATGAAATAATTAAATCTTACATTTTTTAATTAACAATTAAACATTTCTTAAGTAAACTTTAATTTTGTATTAATTTATGTTCCCAATTAAAATTTTTTGTTTAACTTGGACAAACTTAAGTTTTCATATATCCAATGAAAATTTTTAGCGTAAATACGAAATCCAATGAAAGGTTTTTAACGAAAATACTTCATTATAACTATTAAATTCTAGTTAGACAATGAAAATTTTCATATTACCAATGAAAATTTTTTTATGAAAATGTTTCATTAAATATATGAAGCATTTTTCTTTCAGTGTATTATTGGCACATTTTTGACAAAACATTTTTCTCCATTTTTTGACAAACCATTTTTCTCCATTTTTTGACAAAAATGTATTAAATTATAGACTCCAACCAAGGCGAATTCATATGTATATGTAGGTGTCCGTATCATGAGAGAGAGAGAGTTATGCCAGCTGTCCCTTTTTTTTGTTTCGATACTATAAATGTCCATACAAAAAAAGGGCCAGCTAGCATAAATCCCTCTCATTCGGTCTGGTGCGGTCAACTGTATGAATTTGCCTTGGCTTCCACAACAAAATTGAAAAAAGCACTAAAAAGGAGAAATACGGTTCAAAAATAATCTGACAACCCAGCATATAATATGATGTGGCGAACACGTACATATTTTAGAATCTTTCTGTTACATGTTTCACTTAAGCTTAAGTAATTACACCAACAGAATCTCAGTAAAAATGTGCTTTTTCTCTGTAGTGCTTCAAAAAACCCAAATTTTTTTTTTACTGAGATGTGATTTATTTTCTGGCCTGCTACGGCCTTCATCAGCATTCTTCATTGTGAACCGCAGGTTGGCTTTAGCAAACAGTATGTTATATATTGAAGGAATAGGAATATTGCTAGAAAGCTTTTTTAATTGAAATTTGACTCATTGAAGAAAAAAAAAATGCTAAAAATAATAAAATAATTTGTAAAAAATAAATAACTCCCACATTCTATTTTAATTTACATTTAAAATTTTTGTAATAGATTTACCCCCATATTCATAAAATATATTTTTAATAAAAGGTTTATAAAACGAATTTTTCTAATTTGTTTAATAAACCTGTCATAGACCCGAAATATTTTTTATGAATATGGGTTAATTGTTAAACGTTTAGAAGCAAAAACGTTGCTCTCTTTGTAATTGAATCCGCATTTCTGATTTTGCGGATCAACGTTCGAGGTCTGCTAACAAAAACTGAGAGCTTTTTTTATACTGCCTATAAATTTAAAATTTTCCTATGATTGAGTTTTGTAGAATTATTTCCCAAAAATTTTGATTCACTCTGTTGTTTTAAAAAATTAAAAAAATGACTATGGTTGTTTTGTCAATATGACAAATATATACATAACATTTATTCATAAATATTCAAAAGACACGTTTTCCTTAACAAAATCAAAGGTAAATTTTAAATACTATTTAAGTACAATCTAGAATTTGTTTTTCTTTTTTTAAAGATTCTTCTTCAACATGCCTAAGCCTAAGTTTCCTATGCATGATTATCATATGCGCAAATCTCTGAAAACTTGTGTGGCAGCAGTTGGTGTTTCGGTGGCAACCGGACTAGCTTTCTACGTTTTTCGTCACTTACCACTGAGAGCAAAATACGATGATTTCTACTCGTAAGTGTTATTAGCAATTTGCGTTGTTTTAATAAGAATGTTCAAGTTTATACTATTCTAGAAATTATGATCCAATGGCCTCATTTAATCGCATGAAAGCTGGTGGATATTTAAGCTCTTGTCCACCGGATAGCAAAGCAGAATAATAAAAAAAAATCAAAAGAAATATTAGGAATTTCCAAAAACTTGCTTGTGTTAAATGTATTTATAAAATGTTGTTTTTAATATTTTGGCTACTTCAAATAGTTTTCTTTTCGATTATCTATGATTTGAAAAACCGTAAAGGACATTTAATTTGCAAGCGAGAATTAAAGTTTTGTTTTTTTCTGTGAGTGTTTTTGGAAAAGAGATGTCCTTATATGTTCTATGCTGGAAGCTTTTTAAAAAATTGGATTAAGAGTGTTTTAAAACGAATTTCAAAATTATTGCGTTTTGCGTTTTCGATTTCCGCAACGCCCCTCCTGGGCTGCAATTTACTCCAATTTTTTTTAAAAAAAGTTCATAAAATTATGCCGTTTTATAAACTTCAAAATTTGTGTACTTATTTTCTTAACAAAATCTACTCTTAACAGAAAAAAACTACAGTCGTTTTGAAAATAACTGAAATCAAAATGTCGTTCAATTTCAATTCCACTTCATTTCGATTTCTAGAACATGTATTAGAAATCAACTTTCTTAAGATACTTAAAATGATATTATCGAACTTAAATCGTTTCGTTTTCTAAAACGATTCCACCACACACCTGAATCTTTCGTCTAAGGTGGTTTTTGCGTTCCCGAGTAGCTGCATGCTTTAGCTATCAATATCAGGTTTTGCAAAATCTTCCCTATGCCCTTTATAATTCTAATTCTGTTTAAATTTAGTTTTGTATTCGTTTTTAATTTTAAGAAAATTTTCGTTTAAGAATGAGTTGAAAGAAATCAAACTATTCTTTTCAATTAGTTTAAGAATAAATGACGAAATAAATAAAAATACCTTGAGTTCCAAAACATCGTAGTACTTTGTGAAATTAAAAATCAAAACTTTTACGTGTGACTTCATATTTACATTGCATAGTGGTGTAAAAATTTATTGTCCCCACCAACGACAGGCGAAATAGCTTGCAAATTTACTCAATTTGTATTATGGGGTATTGATGTTGCATTCCAATCATATCTACATCTTTCTCTATATACCAATATCGAGTGTTAACATGTTAAAATACTTATAGTTACTGACGTCTCGCTAGCTTATTCTAATGCAGCAAACAAATTTTTTCCACGAAGAGACAAACAAAACGGTATGCTAAATAGATTCCGTTACTAAAACAACAACAACAACATTTAACGATCATCGCTTGTTTTTGCTAGCACTCAAGTTATGCATAGAGGGGTCAATCGCCACTTCGTGGACTATCCTCACGTTGAATTCGCCACTCAAGAGCATGTGAGGTAGATTGTGATGTGGACAAGCGGTAGTTAAAGAGCTAGCCAATAAGCACGCACAGAGCTAGTACGCCATACCACTGGGTAATTTTGCAATTAGAGACACAAAAATCACTGAATATCCCATCAGGTACGCTTGTCAAATTATATGGTGATCTGATGATGTCTTTTCGTATGAAACAATTTCTAGAAAAGTGATAGTGATACTAAACACAAGGTAGGCACAACAAGTCCCCGCATGTGTCAGTTTTAGAACATGACTGTTAGGAGCTGGAACTATGCAAATTGCACTGCAAGGCAACTTTACTTATATATTATAAGAAATCCTCTAATAACACTACATTCACATTTAGGACCTGTTTTCCCGCTATTTAGGATTTTTTTTTGCATAGTCCTAAAAGAATAACTGAACTAACGAAGTTTCAGGAATACTGTTCTGTATCAACCCATAAGGTATTAGATGGTTTACTTTGAAAGGAATTATTTTAAGGATTAAAGAAAAGTTCGATGCTTTCTTACTGTATTTTGCATAGCAATGGTTATGAGCCATAAAACTTGCAGAAAATCTATATAAAAAAATTAATTGATGTCTCATCACATGAGAACGGCCGGACCGATTTGGCTAATTTTTTTTAAATGTTCGTAATGATCTTAATAAGGTTTGTAGAGAAAGAAAAGTTGTCCATGCCCAATAATTCGCTCCATATAAAACCCCAAAAAAAATTTTTAATTCTGATGAATGATATGTTATCCTTGGGTAATGACCCGTATAAGTCAAAATATCTGAAAACAGTATACGTCGACTACTCACACGACTGAACCCACACGACTGAACCGATTTTATTAATTTCTTTAATTTTTTAAATGGACATTCGACTTCAAACGCTTGTATTTTCCGGTGCGTCAAGCATTCATAATGACAATAAACCTTAAAACTCTATGCTTCTCCCATGGTCATTTGTATGTTACCCGTCTCCGTATAGGAAAACCATACCATACATGCCAGACAACAACAGAAAAAAATGTTGGTATCACATCATAAAATATGTTTATAAATACAAATTTTCCATCACTCAAAAATCCGTATATTTTCTCTTGTCACAAACAAATTTGTTGAAATCGGGACGGAACAACGTCTGCTGGGTCAGCTCTTATGTCTCTTAAAATCAAAATGCTATAACTTTCCTATTCATAAATGGGTGTCATAGAAACCAATTTTATTTGAATTGGACTTAAAACCGAAAAAAATACGTTGGTGTTGTGAAACCCAATGTTGTCGGGTTTTTGTTTGAACTAAAATTAGTGTCGGTTTTCGGTGTCACAGAAACCAATATTATCGGTTTTTATTATTGAAAACAAGCAAAGCAGTTTACAGCTCTGTTTTTTTTTTTATTGGAAATACACATTGTTGTTAAAAGCTTAATTTTTTTATAATATATTTAACAGTTAGATTTTTTGCATAGAAGGAAGTAAATAAAATTGTTAAAATAGTATTTTTTGCATGTCTGCAGCCTTTCAAAAGACTTCCACAAACTTTAACAGCAAATATGAAACAAACGCAATTTATTATATAAATGTTTGGCTTGTTTTAAATATTAAACATTTTCGCGATTTGTGTAAACGTTTTTATTCGCCGACAATTTGGGTTTTTAATGCCCGATTCATATTTTAATTGCAATGCACAACTATTACTTTAAAAGCGTAAGAAAGTTAGTGTTTTCGTATTGCCCAAAAAAATTACATTAAACAATGTCCCTCATATTGTTGAAGCAAAAAATTGCTATCTGCCGTAGTTCTGCTTTCTTGCAGAAACTTTACCACGGTTTAAAAATTTATATTTCTAGAGGTTAATGAAGTTAATCGCTTTGCTATTTCTGTACTATATTCTTGGATATGCACTACTTAAAACAAATTAAAAATGAAAATGTTTAAACAAAAATAATAAATTCCACACTGTTACAAGTAATTACCAACATTTTAAAACTTTTGCATTTTAGTTTTTAATGCGATTTTAGTATTAAAGAAATTGTTTTTGCTTCAGTACACCTTAAGAGAAGACTTTGTAATAAAGTTCATTAAAAACTTTTCTTAAATGGCCTTGAAAATAAAAAAAATGTAGAATGTATTTAATGTTGTACAATGTCTGATAAATTTATTCTCTATGTTTGATTATTTTTAACAAACTTTTTGTTTTTTTTTTAATTCAACTTTCACCTGACCAAATAATAAAATGAAATTGTTTTTTTAAATATGAACAATACAAAAACCCAAGCCAAACCTAAACTGAAATTGCAAAACAATAAGATAAACTGAAATAAATTCAATACAAAGTCCTTTTAAAAATCAGCAACAGAAACAAAAAGACAGCAGTCAAAGTTTTGCAATAAAAAAATTTTTAAAAATAATAGAGAAATAAATGCCAAAAAGAAAATATCTTTTTCACGCCATTACACTTGGAGATTTTCCCAGAAAATTGGACGATTCAAATATTTTTTTGCAGGATTTTATATAATTTTTATTTTGTTGTTTTTTTTTTTTTATATTAAATCAAGAGGAAACAAGTTTTCAAAAAGTTGAATAGAAAGATAGAATGATTTTTGAAAGAAAGTGTGCTAAGAAAGTGTGTCATTTTCTTCACCTTTTTCGTTACTTGACAGATACAAATTTTCTCTGACACGGACAAGAATCAACATGGAATTTCTCAATGGATGGGTAATAACACGTTTGAGTAAATGTGGATATTTGTGAAAGCATACAAAATAGAAGGAACGAATGTATAAAGGATAGTAAGTACGTCATTGTTTATTAGAAAACTTTTCTTTATAGAGCAAGAGAATGTAGTTTTTGGTTCAATACTTAGGATATGAATGATGATGATTATGATGCTTCGACTGATGAATGAAATATTATCCTGGTTGTGCAAAATCAAAAGTAAAACTATTTTGCAGTGACTAGAAGAACATTTGCTTTATCACTATGTACATGCTGCATGAACCACAATGACACAACTTAAATTTTGTCCACCTTAAGGTTGAACTAATAAACAGTGGGTTAAGAGGTTGTAAAAGTATTTTTAACTTTAATCCATACATTTGTTCATAACGTTTTTCTGTTTGACCCATTTTTCTGAGTTTCGATTTCCAACTAAATCACACGAAGTTAATTGTTAAAATAACAAAAAGTTTTTAGAGAATTGTCTTAATATTTTTTATTATGATAGAGGGATCTATGACAACTATGTGTGAAACAAAATATCGACTAAATGCCCGCCAAGGCTTCGCCATAGCGTCAATCACTCTGAGACATAACTGAGGTTCAAAGCAGTGTTCGAAAATAAACAGTACATTATTTAGCGTTCGGCTCACACACCGAATAACGATATCTATTTTTTTAGTGTTTGTGTAAACATACACAAACCTTAATACCGTTCGTAACTATTTTCTAGAAAGAACCGAACATAATATAATGTTCGGTTCTTCGTTAAAAAACAGAACAATTGTAGTGATACTGTAGAAAAACATTATATTTTAATGTTATATAATGTGTTTTTCGTGTGTGTATTTTGTTTTTGTAAAAAATGTTTGGTTTTTTTTATCAGCAAAAAGCGACGAACATTAACGAGCCGAACCGAACACATTGAAGTTCGCGGATTTTCAAAAAAACCGAACGGAATTTAATGTTCTCATTATTTGTTGAGTATGATGAAAACAGCATTATTTTTGTGTTCGAAAGATGACAAACAGGGAAACGTTATTTTTTTTAATGAATTTCTACACAAACACTATTAGCGTTTGTATTTTCCACAAATCTACCGAACCGAACATTAAAGAACGATATTTAGTGTTTATTTTCGAACACTGGTTCAAAGTATTTAACGTGCCGAATTATCTCATTCTTAAGCTCTTGAATTGTTCTTGGCTTATTGACGTACATTTTTTCTTTTAGATATCTTCAAAGGAAGAAGTCCAACGGTGTCAAATAACATGATCGTGGTGGCCAATTAACATCGCCACGACGTGTAATAAGACGGCCATTGAATTGCTCGCGCGAAAGAGCCATTGTTTCGTCGGTTGTGTGGCAAGTGGCTCCATCCTGTTGAAGCCATATATTGTTCAGGTCCACATCATCAATTTCTAACCACAAAAAGTCAGTTATTATCTCGCGATAACGAATATCATTCACGGTAACTGCTTGGCCGATCTCATTTTCGACAAAGTACGGCCCGATGACGCCGCACATTGGTTGAAGAGCGGCCAAAATTCATTTTTTTCATGTTCGCCGATTTGAATAATTTTTTGTTATTTTGTTGGCAGATATCTGAATATTATGATTCCGTAATATTAGGCTGATATATTTATTATTTGTTTGGATAGACACGCTCGAAGTTCATATATGTTCGCTTGTTTAAAATGGCATGCAAATTTACTGTATATTCAATCTTTTTGTACAATCACAGTAAACTTATCATTTGACTTTGTTGTATATTTTCGTAAATGACAATTGTCAAAGATGAGATTTGCATTAAAAAAAGTTGGAAAAAGTGCCATATAAAAAATTTCGTAGAACAAAATATAAACAACATCAAAATTTCAATGTTCATCAACTTCAATAGGCTGTATCTTTTTAGCGCTGTGGAGCGCTGTTTAACGAATGATGTCAAATTAGAGCTTGAAGTCTCAGCTAAAAGTGAGACTTTTCTTTCATGCTTGTTGTTGTTGCCATAATTCTTAACTGTTTAAAATTATTACAAAATGTAATTTACATACTAGTCAATAGTGTTAATTATACATTCCATTCTTGAAAAAAGCATAAGCTTCAATTGAATTTGAATTGTTGTTTACTAATTTACATTAAATTGGCAAGTGCAGTGATAAGTGGTGTATTATTAAGTGATATCAACCTTTTATTTTATTAATTATGGAAAATTTAACAATTTCTTATTGCTTATTCATGTTTTTTCTATTTGTTTTGTCTGTGGGAGGTGGGCGTAAAAGTCGGCGGATCAGGTATATATTTTCAGGAGCCCATTCTACAATTATAATATTTATTTTTAGCGAAAATTGAGTTGATACAATCAAAATCAAGGGAGTTATGCCACTTTTTCATTATAAGTTGTATGGGAGGTGGGCGTAAAAGTGGGCGGATCAGCTATATATTTTCAGGAGCCCATTCTACAATTATAATATTTATTTTTACTGAAAATTCAGTTGATACAAACAAAATCAAGGTAGTTATGGCACTTTTTCAATACAAGTTGTATGGGAGGTGGGCGTAAAAGTGGCCGGATCATTTTGATTTTTCCATTTTTTCTTGATTCAAACAAAAAATTCATATGTGCCAAGTTTCATTGTCCTTCAACAACTTCTTCTATTTTTAGCCGCTCGTTATATGAACATCAACCAATGTGCGCCGCCAGCCCATAAGCCGCATCAAACAGTCAGTATTTGTTGGCTCCACTCGTGGACTCTCATTTACTCAAACGTGTTAAATCTGCTTGTAAACGAGCCAACTGAGGTGAAAGTGTGCCTCGTCGCTGAAGATGAAATACACGAAATGCATTTGGATTTGAACGCCAATTTTCGTAAAAGGCTTCAACAATTTTAACGCGAAACAATAAAAAGTCAAATTAAGTTGGTTGTTTTCTTCCCAGCGTATTTTGTACAGACAGATAGACAAAACAGATGGTCGCAAGGAAATGGCTCAATTTACATAGAACTTTACGAAGACCTAGAATGTACAGCTTTCAGGAGTCCAGATTAATATTTCTCTGTCTTGATAATAATAAATGATAAGCTTCATATATTGTCATTCAATTGAAGGACATACAGGACCATTTAATAGAATTAAGCCAAAATTTCTGATAAAGAAACAGTTAAATGATTATAAGATCGGTAATTATTTCACCACCACTTATGGCTACAGCAATTCCTTAACTTACATAGCATGATCGACCCACTGTGCACTTGTGCTCATTGTGTTTCTGTTACCGGGCCAAAACTCAATAAAAAACTGTATTTGTTAATCTAAAACGATTGCAGTCAAAAAGGGTTTTTTCAATTTTTTTTTTTTTTTTTGCAAAAGTACATTTTTTTATAATACAAATTTTGTTTTGCAAAGCATTTTTTATCGGATGCATACAATTTAGTTTTTCTGCAACTTTAAACTGCAATTTTTCATACGAAAAAATAAAACAAGCAAATATTTTTGTTTCTATTTCAAGAGTTTGAAATAGAAGAAAAAATTTTAAAAACAAATACAAACTCTTTCATTCTGTCGTAGAGAAATTGAAACAAATTTTTGTCAAGTAACACAGACGCACCAAACCACACACACACAATTTAACTACCACAAATCTGTAAAGGACATGCAAACTAAAAATTAAGTTTAAGTGTGTTGCATTTTTGTGTGAGGCCGTAAATGTCAACTGGGAGAATACATAAACAGACCAACACACATAAAAAACACACAAGTTGCAACTTAAACTACTACAACAGCTGTAATAAAAAAAAAACAATACAAAGGTTTTCCAAACTGAGTTTCAAAAATAAAAATTTAAAAAAAACTAAAGAAAACAAAAGCACACACTCGACAGTTATGCGTATAGTTTGCCAAAAAGCCAATTGCCTCAAGGAGTTTAAGCAGACAGAAGGCAGCAACAGGGGCAATACTAAGAACAACAACAAAAGTTGCCACCATTACCACCAGCATCAATTTCATTCATTTTAAGAGTCATCTAAAATTTCTCATTGATGTTGTTTTTGTTTCACTTCAGTTGCAATTCTAACTTTTCAATGAAATGTTTAAATTTAGTACAAGCAGCAACAAAAAAAAAAAAAAAAAAAAAAATAAAACAAAGCACGGCACAGAGAAAAGTTTGAAACATTTTGTTTTCTGTTGTTTAGTACTAGTGTTTTTCATACGGGAATTCCCGGGACAAAAATTTTCCGGGAAATAAATCCCGGTAAATTTGTGGGGGAATTCCCGGGATTTTTCTCAATTTAATTATGGCAACTTTTAGCCGTTAATTCAATTTGTTTCTCTTTTGTTTGGTTTAAATCAGTTAAGTCTACCACAATTCCTTCTAATCGTTATTATCAGCTCTTAAGAAAAAAGTCAAAGAAATATTCGGTTTTGCCGAATCTTATATACCCTTCACAATGGTGAGATAATAATAAAAAGTTATATAAATAACGTTCTGTAGATATAAAAAATTATAATTTTCATTTCGTCAGGCTGAATAATATGACAAAATCAAAAAATTTATATACCTAATTCCGTTTCCTTTTTTGGCAAAGTTGATGTTAAAACTCGTTTTTAGTTTTATAATCTTAAAATCGTTTTTTAGAACATAAAAAAATAAAAATAAATTCATTTTTAAAAACTGAGTCATCCTCATTCGAACTCGTAACCTCACGAGTCGTCTCAGGCGGGAACTTGGACAACTCGGCTAAGAACGCTTTTACTGAAGAAGCGTTAAATTTAAATATATTGAGTTATACGAGTTTGTTTCTTTATTTGAGCGGCATATCATGTACGTACATAAATGTGTATGGGTTTGTATGCGATAAAATTTAATACATTAAAAGAAAACAACAAAAAACCAACAACCGCAAGTGATTTCTTTGGAAATGGTGGAGGCAGTCGTGGGTTTTTGGTCATATCTCAGACATTTGTGCACAGATCTTGCTTAGTCTGTGTTCATACGGCTCTTGTCTTATTGACATGATTGCTACTTTATAGGCGAGAGGGACGAGGGGAAAAGAAACAAGTACACAGATGCATGTACTGTCTTTACGTTTTTCTTTTTCATTCGTTGTTTAATTTTGTTATTGTTTTCAATATCAAAAAAGAACATGTCGTCAACATGACATGAATCATTTGAACACCAATTCATGTTCAAAGAAGAAAAATGAAGAATCTTGTCAATAAGACATGAGCCGTATGAACTCAGACTTAGTTTTAATAGCAAGAAGTGTGTCATAAATAATAAACAACCTAGCCGCTATCATGTCTGGAGTCCCCGGAAAACACATATCAAACATGAGACGAACAGACGGTCAGTTGGACAGAAAGACGGACAGACGGGCATCGTTAAATAAACTGATATATAGATCTTATATTAATATTGTAGAAATTACAAACGGAATGACAAACTTATATATACTCTTTTCAACCTGTGGTAAAGGCTAGTATTGCAGTCTTTGACTTAAGACAGTTTTATCAAACTCCAAAGTGATGTCAATTCATAATCGATAAGTAAGGCAATGTTTAATGCTCTGAAATTTCGAAAGAAGAAGAGTAAAAATGTACAGAATTTTTAATTTGTTCAAATACCCATTCCCACTTTTCCCACTTGCTTCCAAAACTTTAATGATTTTATATGCAGAGCAGCTGCATACAAGATTTTCGGATTAGATTCTGTAAGAGATGATGACAAAAGTTATTTATTAAGAAAACTCTTATTCGATTTGAAGAAAATAATTTTTTTTAAAAAGGAATTACTAGTTTTGAAGGAAGTGCTTGGAAAACTGAAAGTGTCTAGGGATTATATAATGTTCCTTTGATTATAAATTCATTGAAACTTTCTTGATAAAATTAGAAATAGGCTTTCAAACGATTCTGTAAATACTTATTGTGAACTTAAATTCTATTTTAAAAGAAATAATTTGATTAACTAATTTAACTTTTTTGGTTTTATATAAATGCTTATACCGTTTTTAAGATAACAGTACTTTTGTGTTTTTCGGTGTATGGTCCCACTCAAACCCTTGTGGAGCCTTATCTTCATTGCTCACACACTATATTCGGCGTCCATCAGTTTTTACGTATTTAAAAAAAAAAAACGGAATTTTATATGAGATAAAAATATTGTCGTTCCACAAAATCATTAATAAAAACTTTATTTTTCATCCGATTTCAAATTACGCTTAAAATGTTGGTAATTAAATAAACTATTTGGTTAAAAAATAAAACATTACAGATCTTTACTATAACGTAGAAAAAAACGAAATAAAAATGAAAAATTTTGAAAAAAGCGTAAAAAGTAGGCAATTTTTGAACTTTGAGGTGCCATAACTCAGACGGAAAAGGCATTCAATTGCCTTTCCAACGATATGCCATTTATATCGATCGGACTTTTTGGTTGGGCTTTACGAGAGTTTGAGTGGGACGATACACCGAGAAACACAAAAGTACCGTTATCTAAAAAACGGTACTTAGAAAAAAAAATTACAGCGTTTTTCGTGTTCAGGAGGTCCCAATTAGCTTATCTAGGCATGTAGCGTTCTTGGTATTTTTCCAAATTAAAAATTTGTAAAGCAGTGTTATATGGCAATAAGTGCTTAAGTCTATTTGTTAAGTTTCATAAGAGAAACTTTTTGGAAACTTTATCAGAATTTATTGTAATTATCAGTTCTCTGCGGTTATAGTTTTTTAAGTTTTTATTCCTTGACCTTCCTAATATTACAGATCGGAAGTTTTTATTATTCCAAACGTTATTGCACATTGAAAAAAGATATCCCAAAAGTAATTTTGCTATAACTTTTCCAAAAATCCTAAAAAATAATTGAAATTTTTCCCATGAAGATCTTAAGGTGCATGAAGCATTTTTTCCTTTTTGCCACAGAAATTTGAGAAAGTTAAATTATAAAATTTTGCATCGATTTGTTTTGAACGGGATTTCCTGGGAAATCCCATGAAATTGAAAAATAAATCCCGCTTTCCAGGGAAATGAAAAAGTCCAGGAAAAGAAAAACTCTACTAAGTACGATACTTTTGCATTTGACTTAAATCTGTTTGAAAAAAATTTAATTTCAAATAAAGTTAGAGTTGAATAACCTGTCAACAGGAGACGCGTCATTTAATGTTTAATTCATTGTTGATTTCAATTTCTATTTTTCCAAAAGTTCAAAAAAGTTTTATTTATATTTTGCTTTAATCTGCTAAAACTCAAAATTAAAATTAAAAATAGACTTTTCCATTGATTGTGATGTATTGCATCAACGCAAAAATTTTTTGGAACGTTCTGGGTCCTTATGAGGAGAGAACTTTATTTAACCATGTCCGTCTGTGCGTTGAAATGGATTTTCCGAAGACCCCATATACGATGTGGGCCAGGTTATTATACATTTATGTCACATATGGTCCGGAATTGTTTGCTATTGAAAGTCCACAAATGGCTGAGATATGAGCAAAAAACCACGACAACCTCAAATTTTTTCCAAAAATCCCTTGTTGTTGTGGTATATTTATTACTTTTTTCTATATATCTTGAGTACGGCAAGAGCCAAATCTTTCAAATTAGGTACACACATTTAGGTTATCAATACACAGCATCCCACAAAATGTGGGCGGTATCGGAGAAGTGGGCGTGGTATCTCCAACAACAAATTTATGGGTAAATTTATAAAATTAAATTTAAGGTAAATTTTAAGGGCCGATGTTGATTTTGAATTAAACACAAAATATTTAGGATATTATTGTTATTTCTTTTTATTATGATAATATTGGTATGGTTCAATTATGTATGGAACAAAATATCGGCCGAATGGCCGCCGCAACCTAGGCGGCACATCTCCATCCGATGGTCCAAATTTTCGATGACGGTGATGCATAATTGAGGTTCCATGCCGTTAATGTGCCGAATTGTCTCATCCGTTAGCTCTTGAATTGCTGCTGGCTGATGGACGTACACCTTTTCTTTGTAATAACCCCAAAGAAAGAAGTCAAACGGTGTCAAATCACATGATCTTGGCGGCCAATTGACATCGCCATCACGTGAGATAACACGAGCATTGAATTTGTCGCGCAAAAGAGCCATTGTTCCGTTTGCTGTGTGGCAAGCAGAGAACTGCAAAATCACCTTTTTTTCTTGATTTATTCATACGCTCAAATTTACATTCACTCTTTGCTTGCAAAACAAAGTTCAACGTTGGTTATTTTTACATCGTTTCGTACACATTTGATTTTTGCATGTACTCGTTTTTTATTGAAAGTGCTTGTTTGCGTTTTTGTTGCGCACGCAATATAACACAACTGTGTAAATTCGAAAGGAACACATTCTTATACTTTTGCATTCAAGAAGTCATTGTCCACTCGATGAGACGCTTTGTTAACATTAACAACAATAAACCACTCGATGAGACGCTTTGTTAAAATTAACAACAATAAAAACAACAATAACAAGAATACATTGTACATACAGAGCTACTGTACTTTTTAAGATGATAAAAAGAGCCTTCTGTTTCTATGGAAATTGTTCCTACATATGTGCGTTTAGTTTCATTTCAATTTTTTTTCTTGTGCTACATAGCAACTGCTGAATGAATACATGCGTAATGATTGCTTGATTTCTGGCTTTTTTGTTTGTATTTTTTTTTCTTTACCAAAACAATCATTGTCGCACCGAGCACACAGACATCTTTATTAAAAAACGAAGCTAACGATGGTATAAATAACAAAGCACGATGTGCATTATTTGAATGACTGCAAACCAGCAGCGAATGTTTGCGGTTGCGCAAGTTTGATTTTATGACCGCAAGCGAGTGTATTTGTTGCTGTTCATTTAATGCGATTTTTTTGCAATTGCACAAAACCGTTCTCTGGTGACAGGTGGCACCGTCCTGCTGAAACCACATATCGTCCACATCCATATCTTCCAATTCGGGCCATACAAATTCACAGTTACGGCCTGACCGGCCTCTATTTGGAAAAAATACGACCCGAAGATGCCGCCAGCCCATAAACCGTACCAAACAGTCACTCTTTGTGGATGCATTGTTTTTTCGACCATAACTCTTGGATTACCATTCTTCCAAATTCGGCATCCACTGAGGTGAAAATGTGCGTCATCACTGAAGATAATTTTCTTCGAAAATTGATCATCCACTGTTGCCATTTCTTGCCACACTCATAAAATTATTACAGTAACTGATTGTAGGTTATTAAATTCGTTTTCGGTACTGTTAAAATTGAATAAAAATATAGTTATTTTACGAATAAATTTATTTTTCAACATTTATGTTTGTTATTAAAAAAACAAACTACCAAAAAATAATGTTTTCCGTATTTTTTTTGGTTAATTTGTTTGATTTTTATCGGTTAAAATATATTTTTTAAAAGTAAAAACTATTCAATTTTAACGAATATGATGTTCAATAAATAAAAAACATAGAAATTACTGAAAAAATCATTTGTTTTAAATGAAATGTAAATGATCCGTTTTTTAAATGAATTTTAATTTGTTTCAAATGAATTTTCGTTTGAATTTAACTACATAATATTTTGAGTGCACCATTCTGACCCCGACGTTTGGAATGATCAAGAGGCTTCAGTTCTTGAGTAAATTGGACCTTGTAAGCGTGTAAATGTAAGTCTTTATGCAAATTGTTCATCACCGACGAGCGTAAGAGGTGCAATTGTTGGGCACGACGACGAGTTGAGAAAAACGGCTCTTCAGCCAGACTTTCGCGAAAAGCAGCAATATTTTCTGCAGTACGAGCTGTACGAGAATGCACTGGTGTTTTCACATTTATTTATTTTATTTTTATTTTTTATTTTATTTGCTTTCCAAAACAACAAGATTAAAAATCTTATAATTAAAGTAATGGATTTTTGTAACGTAAAATATAACAAAGTTTTAATAATCTGTTTGGTACAAATTACAAAAAATAAAAATTATTATACAATTATTGAATTAGTTCAAACATTATTGTCTAACACAAGTTTTGCTAGTATAAAACAATATATAAATAATTTTAATATGAAACATAAAAAATAAATGAAAATCAAAAATAGAATGAAAATACAATGAAAATCAAAAATTCAATTTGTAGCATACAATTTAAAAATTTCGTTTTTAAATTGCCGAGCGTTGCTTATAAATTTAATATTCGTGGGTAGCGAATTCCAAAGACGGACTGAATGAATATAAAATTGCAATTTTGATACAGAGTTTATATAACGAACATGTACGATATTATTTGTTCTTTCAGAAAGTGTAAACAATAATCTCTCAAACAAGTAAGTTGGATGTCGGGAGTATATGATTTTATGTAAAAAAATCAATGTTCTGATATTTAGAAGATCTACAAAAGTAACTCCATATAGTTTTGTTGTGTAATGGGAAATATGGTCATACTTCCCTAGACTAAATACATATCTCAATATTGAGTTAAAGGTAGATGTAAGCTTTCTACGACTTGCAGAATCACAATTTGCGTATATCTCGCATCCATATAGCAAAGTTGGCATGAGGTATGTTTTCGCTAGAAGAATTCGAATTTTGAGTGGGGTAAAATACTGGGTATGCCATAACGCTCGTAACATTGAGTATGTTTTCCCTGTTGCGACGTTAATATGATCTGACCATGTAAGAAAACGATTAAATGTAATTCCAAGATTTTTTGCCGTTGGTACTATCTCGATTTTCTTATTATTAAGCAATATTGCCGGTTCTTCGTTTAAAATAGTTGTCTTCTTTGTAATAACTAAGCACTTGGATTTTTTAGGGTTAAGGCACAAACCATTAGCACTTGCCCATTCATATATTCGGCCAAGATCCATATTTAAGTTCCCAATGCATCGGCTCATATCATCAAGGCTACTACTAATATATAGTTGTACATCATCAGCATACATATGAACACTGCAATACTTTAGATGTTGGGGAAGGTCATTGGTATATATAGTAAAGAGTAATGGACCTAATATTAATCCCTGTGGCACTCCTTTCAGGACTGGTAGAGATTTTGAAGTATTGTTGTTGGCAAAGACGGACTGACGGCGTCCTGTTAAATACGATAACATTAATTTTGTTGATGACGTAGAGAAATTGAACATTTTCAGCAACTTAAAACAAAGTACATCATGATCTACCGTATCAAAGGCTTTAGAATGATCGAGAAGTACAAGGAAAGAAACATCACCAACATCAATACGCTGTCGCAGTTCTTCAGAAACATCTATTAAGGCCGTTATACAACTATGTTGCGGTCGAAACCCAGATTGCTTTCTAGTTAATAAACCCTTATCATTTACGTATTTGCTTATTTGGTGATGAAGTAAACGTTCAAATACTTTTGATAAATATGGTAAAATGGCAATAGGGCGATATTCATTTTTAGATTTTGGTATTGGTATTATTTTTGCAAATTTCCAGTTTTCTGGGTAAACACTTTTTGTAATTATAGTGTTAAATATATGTGTGATATAAGGCAGCATACGCAAAATGATTATTTTTAAAAACTTTGGATAAATCTCATCAAACCCAACAGCATTTGATTTAATTGCAAGGCAACTAGATAGTACATCTGATTCGCATACACAATCAAAGTAGAATGGATTATCCATAATATGTGAAGTTTGTTCATAAAAACCAAGATTTGATTGAACAGCAGGGAGATTTGTAAAAGACTTATTAGTTTCATCAACATCTATATCAATAACATCAGCAGAGGGTCTACCAACGCCTATCTCACGAATGGCTTTCCAAGTTTTCTTAGATCCCAATGCAGATGTAAAACGATTCGAATAAAACTGTGATTTTGCGGCTTTTATCAATCTATTTACAAATCTCCGTGCATCGCGATATTCTGTTTGTAGATCGACAGTCTTAAAGAGCTTCCAACGTTTGTAAGCAAAGTCTCTACGGACAATTGCCGATTTAATTTCAGGAGTAAACCATGGTTTCTTCTTAAAATTTAGCTTGACAGTTTTTAGTGGAACAGATTTTCTAAAAATATTTAAAAGGTTTTTTTCCAGAAAGTTAAGCTGATTATCTACCGAAGGCATATAATAAATTGTTGCCCAATCGATGCTATCCAGCTCGTAGGATAAAATATCATAATTTATATTTTTATAATCAAAAAAAGTAATATCCTCAGTTATGTGTTGTAATTGAAAATCATAGGTTAAAAATAATAAATCGTGTTTGGAAAAACATGGTGCCGATAACTGACTATATGTGAAATTTTTGCACGATTTCTCCGATTGTACGCACATTTGGACGATCAAATTGACCGAAAAAATCAAGAAGTGCGCGATATGCATTTTGATTTGAACGCATATTTTCATATTATATTTCAATGCGTTGCTCGATTGTGTATCTTTCCATGGTTCAAATTGAGTTATTCTGAAATTGAGAAATGTCAAATGAAATGCAGAAAAAACTTGACGTTTAGGTGTGGTTCACATTCAACATCGGCCCTTAAAGTTTAACCACTATTTTTATGGGGGCTTATATATGGGGCTTTTTTTATAACGGCGACGACTACCTCAAAGAGCAACAAAGCTACGCAAAAATTGCAAAAATTCGGCAAAGTTTGCATAAATAGCGAAAAATTGCAAACATTTTTATTATTTCAAACGAGCCATAAAATTGATTAAAATTCCTTAAAACAATAATGAATGGTAGCAATTTGGATAAAAATTGCTAAATTAGCGGACATTTGCAGAAATTTGCTAACAGCGGCATGATAGCAAAGTATTTACTATAAATCATTAACGGTCTAAAAAAAAAAATAAAACTTACAGTAAAAATCGTGTCTATCGCGGACATGGCTAAAATTCGCGAAAAATTGCAATATGGGAAACAAACCCAAAAATTTATTTGTAATCGCTAAATCGGTTAAAAAACAAAATGTCAGAAAACAATGAAGAAAAAGCGTAACAAAATTAGCTATAATAATGAAGAACAATTTATTTCAGGTGCTAAAAACGGGACATTTCACTTTTTCATATCTTGTATTTTGTTGTCGTCAAATATAAAATAGCATTATTAAATTGCTGGCAAGACATTTTATACATGCACCTTTTTAGAAGGCGATAGTTGTTGTGTAGAAAAGAAAACACCATAATTTAAAAATAAATTTCTGTTATTAAGCAATATATGTAGCTAAATTTATATTAATTTTTGAATTTTGAACTTTGGCTTCGAAAAAAAATCAAACAAAAATAAGCAACTTAATATTTTAAATGAACGGAAATTCATATGTCTCTTATAAGTTTGCTTTTAAACAACGTGCCCAAAATGTTAATAAAATAATAATTTAAAATAAACTACAAACAGCTTCTGAATTTATTTTATTTTAGTTTTGCTCAAGCCGGTTATTTTAAAATGTCCATTTTTCGAATATCGGATAAACCGGTTATTTTGGTAAATAAAAACCGGATATTTTAATAACGTGTAATTTATATACGTTTTCCTTAGTTTTGTTGTACATTTACCCGCAATTTAAGTATTTTTCTAATTGAATATTTACCAAAGTTAAACTTTGTATGAAGAGTGTCGAAACAAGATGTAAACAAAAGTCAAAACACATTATGAACGATGTAAATACAAATTGCTTATAAAAGCGTGTGTTCTTGTTAAAGAAAAATAGAAACAAGTCAAAATGCTACAAAAAATGTTCAGCTTAAAAGGTAAATAGCAATTTGGGTGAGAGTATTCGAAATACTAAATATATTATGATACAGATGTCATCTCTGGATATATTATGACCAGGATTTGAAAGACAAAGGTGCTTGAAGTGTCCTGAAATGATAAGTTGCGAAGCACGAGTTGCAATTTTTAATGAAATGTATCTCTTGGTACTGTCAGCACCGCAGCCAGTATCCACAAAAAGGGTATACCTGGATAGATGCTTCAGAATTCTATTAAAAAAATCTAAGGCGGTATGAACTAAGTCCCCAATGAACTAACTCCCCAAACCCAAAATGAACTAAGTCCCCAAACGACTGTATGTGAAAAAACAACAACGATATTTGGGGACTTCGTTCATGTTTTTGGGGACATCGTTCGTTTTATTTTTTGGGGAGTTAGTTCACTTTCATTAGAGGATTTTTTTCACTCTTGCGGCTTCGCTAACTAACGCTTCTCTGAACAGCAGGCCTTCGGCCGGGCGCAAGGATTTTCTCCTCTATGGTATAACAAGCACCGGCTTCGCTAAATAAAGCTTCTCCGCATAGTCTGACGTAATTTTGACGTCATCACACAACGGCCATTGTGGCCTTGTAACAACGTCGAAATTACGTAAGAACCACATGCGCATATGTCTGTTCACATTCCGTGTACTCTAGTTTTTATAGTTTAAGAAAAATTTGAATTTCAAAATGATTAGTTTTTAGCAGTCAACAGCAACAATTTGTTTCAGATCTTTCTATTGATTAACACGAAATCTCCAAACACTTACCCCTGTACTTATAAACGAGAAAATTTGTTTTGTAAACCTTTATCAAATTTTAAATATTTGTATTACACTTTAGAAATTTTATCTTTAGGACAATAAATTCAATTTTTACATTACAATGTAACGTTTCCTCATACATACTATTATACATAATAAATAAATGGAAAATAATTTTTGAAATCAATATGATTAGGATTTTGGCATACTCGGCCGGTATCTCATGAATAAATGCTTCAATTTTGTCCTTCAATGCGTCAATTGAAGCGGGCATGTGTGTATAGACATGAGCTTTAACATAGCCCCACAAAAAATAGTCTAAAGGCGTTAAATCGCACGATCTAGGCGGCCAATTGATTGGTTCCGAACGTGAAATAAAATGTTCACCAAACTGGTCTCTCAATAAGTCCATTGTTAAGCGTGCTGTGTGGCATGTGGCACAGTCTTGTTGAAACCATATGTCATGCAAGTCAAACTCTTGCATTTTGGGCAAAAAAAAGTTGGATATCATCTCACGGTAGCGCTCACCATTCACAGTTACGTTACGATTCGCATCATCTTTGAAGAAGTACGGTCCAATGATGTCACTAGCCCATAAACCGCACCAAACTGTGACTTTTTCTGGATGCATTGGTAGCTCTTGCAATGCTTCTGGCTGATCTTCACTCCAAAATCGACAACTCTGCTTATTAACGTACCCATTGAGCCAAAAATGAGCTTTGTCGCTGAACACAATTTTTCGATAAAAAAGTGGATGAACTTTCTAAGCGGAGCCACATTTTGATAATAAAATTCAATAATGTGCAAGCGTTGTTCGTTTGTAAGACGATTCATGGTTAAATTATAGACCAAGGTGATGATGTTTGACAGTGAAACAAAACACGAAACGTGCGTCAGCTGTTTAAACCGGTGTGCAAAAAAATAAAAGCTTAAAAATCACTCGATACCTTTGAATAACAATAGTATTTTTGTTTTGTTTTAAATAAAATAAAATAAAATAAACAAACGCTTTTTTGTGCATATTTTTTATTTTTTAATGCATATTTGGGAGTTTTAATGCATATTTTCGATTATTAAGTGCATGAAAATCTCATCCCTACTGACGACAAATAACGAGAAAATAAACTTTTTATTGGCTTTTTATTTCTTTAACCAGCTCTAAAATTTCAATAATCTTTCAATGTTATTATTAAGTATAATTTCATTGTACATACATACCTTCGCCTTTAAAATATACAACTACAACAACAAACTGTTTTCTTAAAATTTAATAACCTCTTTTTAACACTTGTAAAATTTCATTGATTGATCTTTATTGATAAAAAAATAACTCACAAAAGACTGGTTGTAGTTCAACTAGAAAGGAACAAAAAAAAAAAAAAAACCTCATAAAAAGGAAAAGATTTTGCAAGAAAAAAGTAATAAAGCTGGTGTCAATTAAAATGTTACAAGAAACTTTATTAAAAAAAATTCTACTCATAACTGGCATCCTGGCGCGAAGAATACAAAGATTTTTATGAGTTTTTATGAAGCACATAGAAACACACACAATCTTTCTTACATATTCACGTATATGCACTTTATAGGTCTTAAGATTTACAAAAAAAAATATTTCTCAAAATCTACTCATATCGTACACTTTTTTTTATAAAGTTCATGTGGGGTTGTATGTTTGTATGTTTTGCTGTATTAATCTTGGTAATAAAAGCGTTGACAACCCAGCATGTTGCTAAAACCGTTTGATGGTTATTTCTATTTACAACTTTTTGAGGTTGTTGCTTCCACCGATTTCCTTTCTCTGGATATTTTCAGCAAAAAAAAAAAAAAAAAAAAAAAAAAACCAAAAAAAAAAAACGAAAACAAAGATTCAATTAAAACATAAAAGAATATTGCTGTCACTTCTTTGTTTCATTACAAAGAATTGCTGAGTTTCAAACAAACATATACACTTTAAGGCAATATTTAATAGGATTTTTCGCACAGGAACTTATAAAAAACCTCACGCCACTGTAGTAAACGCAGGCAAAGCTGACGATTAAAGTGATTAAAAAGTCGTTAAATATTTGTATGGAAAAACATCTGATGTGTCTTATTTTTAGCGCAATATATATAAACACATAGACACATACATATGTTGGTATTGACTTAAAAATAGGAGTATGAGTTTAGATTTACTCATTAGGTTCAGTATTTAAAAAACTAAGTCAATCTCACACTATGGGACAAAAGTGAAATTTACTGAAACAAAAGAGTAAACTTTCTTTTAACTTTTGATACCCTTTACCCAGATTAAAAATTTTTTAAAAGAGAGAGAGTCTGTCAAAAAATATGAACCAATTTTTATAAATCTGACATTACAATATTTTGACATAAAACGAATGTATGCGCAATTTTATGACAGTGTCATTATTCGTTACGGTTGTAGTCTAATTAAAATGTATTCCGACAGTGGGCTTTATATGGGACCTATGGTAAGTTGTCAACCGATCTTCGCAAAATCTGTTGGAATAAATTTTAGTAATTTTTTTTAAAACTGGAACAAATTATTTTAAAATTTCGACCGTTAAGCTGTTATGATACTTGCTATTTTTATATTTTTTCTATATTGGAGAACAGTGCAAATATATTTGCATAGGAAAACTGACTAAGTGTAAAGAGTATGATTATATCATAAAAAATCTTGAAAAGTCAAACAAATATACATGTGTTATCGATAAATAATCTAAGACTGTCAAAAAAAAAAATACAAAATTTTTTATATTAAAATTGACATTTCCAGATTAATTGTTAGCACTGTTGCCAATTTTTTTAGTTTTTGATCGAAAGAAACGGGTTTTAACTTTTTTTTTTTGCGATTTTTAGCTTTTATGACGGTTTTTTGTGGGGAAAAACGTGGGCAGAATTGTTTGTTTTGTTTACATTTTATCAAATTGTATTTCTTGTTCTTTCTCGCATTTGTTTTTTCATTCAGTCAATCCTAAAAAAATCCAATACAAAAAATAGCAAGTATCATAACACCTTTAACGTTCGCTCAGAATTTCTTTCTTTTTCTAGATTCAAATAAAATATCTTTACTCCAAATAATATTTTTGAATCAATATTTGTTAAAAAATTTTGCCTCAGTTCTGTCATTTATATGATATCGAATTATTTTTTAGTGTAAATAAAGTGATAAAACCAAAAAAAAAAAAAAAAAAATTGCAACTAGTGCAGGAGCATTTAAAAATATTTTTTTCCCGTATGAAACCAACAAATCAATATTATCAAATTGTCTTCTAATTTCCTCTGCAACTCGGTGTAACCCATGTGCCAAGCATGTAACTTGTAACAGTTTTGGATAAATTGTTTTAGGATAATTGGCAGCCTTTACCATGTAAGGTGCTGCATCGGCTAAAAATTTAAGGATCTTTTGTCACAATTTTTTATTTTATGCAGAGCTCAAAAAAATAATTTATTGATTTAAACAAAGACTTTTTTTGATTTTTTGTTTACACAATTTGGAAATTTTTTGAAGAACTTTTTATACCCACACCACAATAATGGAGAGGGTATTATGCATTTGTGGTGATGTGTGCAACGCCTTTAAAAATTGGGCCTAGACCCAACTTAAAGTATACCGATCGACTCAGAATCACTTTCTGAGTCGAACTAACGATGTCCGTCCGGCTGGCTGGCTGTCCATGTAACCTTGTGTGCAAAGTACAGGTCGCAATTTTAGAGATAATTTGATAAAATTTGGGACATAGGTTCTTATTGGCACAAGGACCAAGCAATTGAAAATGGGCCAAATCGTAGGACCAGGAATGAAGATAGGGGGAAATTTCTTCCTCTCAGAAACTATCAAGCCGATTTTAATGAAATTTAAAACATAGATAGAACCATATCTTTATGGACACAAAAAGAATGCATTTTTTTAAAAAATAGGACCACGTGGGGAGAGGGGCAATTTCTGCCTCTCACACCGATTGATACATAAGCTGTACTGTTTTTCAAAAATGGGCCCACAAGGGGTGGTAGCGGGGATTTTTGCCTCTCACAAACTTTCAAACCGATTTTCATGAAGTTTATAAACAGATAAATCCATATTTATATGGACACATAAGCATGATGTGTTTTTAAAATATGGAAATTTAAAAAATAAATCACTCAAAAATGTTTAGAAATTGATTATATATGCAAAAATATGCATTTTCACCAAAATAAGCAATAATATGCAAAAACAAATCGATGCCATTTTAGCGCAAATTTAATTATTCAAAGATACTTGGTAGACATCGATTTTAGACTATCGACAAAAAACATGCTTTTGCATGGAAATTGCATCCCTAATAATGATGTAATATTACTTATATATTTGGTCTTAATATGATATTTTATGGTCCTAATAATAATACAGTGCAGCACTAAAATCTTGAACCAATTGAGACCCCCAAAATCTGAAAGCTTATGATGGAAGAAGAAAAACTCTAGCTGGGTTTTGCATTTTTAGCTAAGGTTTTCTTTTAATTCATGTTTGAAGTTTTCGACTGGGGGTGTATTTAAGTACAATTTTCAAAAACATGTACTGATTCTTAAGTCTATATCTCGTGAACTATTCGAGTTATCGCTTGTCTCTCTTCGGCAAATTTTAAGCTTCATCAGATCTAAAAATTTTACCTTTAGATAAAATCGAAAAAAACAACAACATTTTACTCAAAACAGCAAAACTGTCAAAATCTTCGAAAAATTGATGATTTTGAACGTAAAGAATGAAAAATAAGGACACTTCAAATCTTTTTAAATATATATTTAACTTTAGTCGTCGCTTTCGGAGCTAGTCTCATTATCTAAAAACATGTTCCCGACCGTTTCGCTTGCACACCTGTTTTAAGCAAAAAAAAAAAAAAAAACAATGCACAAAAACTTAAGAGAATAAAAATTTTAAGAGAATAGTTAACAAGTACGTTACCGGCTTTAATTTTTTGATCATTGAGTCTTATCAAACTATGTATATCAAATGTCAAAAAATTTGCATTGTTTTGATTGCACGTTCGAATTAAATAAATTTGGGGAATTTAAATATTGCGGCATACATTGTAGAAAAAAAGTTGATGGAAAAGTGTTGGAAGCTGAACTTGTTTTGCTAAGTTTGTGGTATTTATGTTCCCAAACGTTCAATGAAAACACAAAAAACTAATTTTACTGCTGAATTTAGAAATGGGTACCTCTTATATTATTCTGACCAGTTGGACTTATTCGATTGTTCGTGGACACCAGATGTAGTATGCAGACGTTGCTTTTGCTACATATTCAACTGGATAAACAGAAAACCAAGCCCACTGCCTTATGGAACACCAGTAATATGGAAGGAACCAAAAGGACACGATGAAAACACATGCTACGGATGTATACATTTTAAAAATAAATTGAATTGAAAAAAATGTCAAATGTAGTGTACATTCCAGGTCATCATGCATCTCTCCCTCAAGAACATTCTGAAGCCAACCCACCACGAAGACTATCGAGTCCAGATAGAGCAACTGTATGGACTGCTAAAACGTTTGTCAATGTGCTGGCTGATCCACCGTTCGAGCCCGAAGAAACAATCAGCAAGCCTGAGTTTTTTTTAACAGTTTTGCTGTTTTGAGTAAGATGTTGTTGTTTTTTTCGATTTTATCTTAACGTGAAATTTTTAGATCTGATGAAGAGCTTAAAATTTGCCGAAGAGAGACAAGCGATAACTCGAATAGTTCACGAGATATAGACTTAAGAATCAGTACATGTTTTTGAAAATTGTACTTAAATACACCCCCAGTCGAAAACTTCAAACATGAATTAAAAGAAAACCTTAGCTAATAATGCAAAACCCACCTAGGGGTTTTCTACTACCATCATAAGCTTTCAGATTTTGGTGGTCTCAATTGGTTCAAGATTATGAAGTTAAAAAATGTGCTACTGTGTAATTATAATAAGTATTATTATATCAACATATTATGATGACAGCAGTCATGAATCTTATCAACAATGATTTTTCTCTGCGTATAAATTACGCAAAATAAGGCTCGACTCTCATCTCCGTGGCTCTAAGTTCTCATGATGGTATAGGTGTCACTTTCCAAAACAGTTAGAAAAGTAATTTAGATATGGTTGACGTCTTGTATGTGTTCGCTAGCAATGCAAGAAATATTTGAAAAAACATTTTTCATTGAATTTTTTTTTTTTTTTTTATTTATAACTGTAACCTGCCGCTGTACTCAGTTGGGGAGTCTATCTAATCTATTAAGATGTTAAGTGAATTTGTGATCACTGGTTTGGACTAGGACCAATAATTTTATGCGTTATTCAAATAGAATTTCAAAATACATTCAAGTGAAAAAATGGGGGGTGCTTTAAAACCTTGTGAGATAAGGCCATGATGGCTTAATTGCTCAATTTAATGGGAGATAAAGCCATAATGGCCTTATTGAGAGGTCATATTTTAAATTTTGCGAAATCAGAGATATAGTCATATTTTTTTTCGGAAATGAGAGATAAAGCCGTATTTTTCCAGAATATTGTTATTCATGGTCTGAACATTCTGTAAAAGGGAAAATCCTTAGTTATCATTAAAAAACATTTTTTTACTCTTGTGACGCACACAGGAAAACTTTATACATCGAAGTCACCTGCCGCGACCTACTGGAGGAAAAACCCCCAAAGCACGGCCGCAGGCCGCCACGCAGAAATACTTTAGTAGCGAAGCCAGATTTCAATACTTAACTTTAGTGTCTCCGGAACTGTAATGAGAGATAAAGCCATTTTCTAGTATTGCTAATGTGAGCTAAGTCTATGATGGGTTTAACTCCCATTCAAATAAAAAAAAAAAAATAAAAAAGGCTTTATCTCGCTATTGAATGGGAGATAAATCCATCATGGCCTTATCTCACATGATATTAAAGCACCCCCCCGAAATAATGACGTATTAAAATATTTCCTCCATTGCCTACAGTTCCATTACCAAAATAGTTGTGTTACTTTAAAAGAAACTTAGTCACAGTCTGTAATTGTCAAGTTTTGTTATCTTTAATATAAATTTGTGGCATTTCGACGAAACATCTTAAGTCGAATTTTAAAAGTTGAAAAAATGCTGTTAATCACACGAATTTTCATTCAAAATACATATTTATTAACGTTTTTAAAATTTTGTATTATAAACGGAATTTTTCTTTAATTTTGGTTTATTTTATTATATAATAAAAATGATTGCTTCACCGAGCTCTTTTAAAAACTTTTTTGCTATCTTATCTCTACTTAAGATGATTTGTCAAAATGCCACAGAAATGTATTATTTACCAGACTTGGGTCTTGTCAATTACATTTCGTAATTTATAAAAGATCAAATTGCTTGTAATTGGCAATTGCCAAATACCAACTTAATGTTATTGCAGCGTTTAAAGCTTTCAATTTAACCGACCCATAGTGCTTATGAAAAGCAGCACGCAAACAAAAAGAGTGAAGAAATAAATTAAGCCCCGCTACAAAATGAACAGCTGGAGAAGCAGCAAAAAAGGAGTTACTAAATAATGAAAAATAAAATTTAATAAGGTTTACGTGTCGCGCTCAAAGGATAATGAGCAAACAATGTTATGAATTTTTAATTTATTTCTATCCATATGGTGGGTTAAATCAGATTTAGTTTGTTTTACAACCTTCTGCTTTTTCTCCTGCTGCTGCTTCTTCATCTTGGCTCGTACGTTTATCCACATTTTATAATTTTAATCGTGCATGTTTGGTAGACTGGCTGGTTGGCTTAATGTGTGAATGTCATGTTTACGGTGGATTTTAAGTTGGGAGATGTACTCTTAGCTTGAGTATATTTTCTTTCTGCGGTGGTGAAGTTATGTTTGTTGATTTGTTAACTTGATTTTATTTTGCTGATTAAAGCATTTTTTTTATGTATGTGTCTCAGTATGCATTTGAAAAAATACATACAATCTAAAGTCTAGACTCGTTTTTTCATATTTTGCGTGTAATTCTGACTGTGTTGCCTGTTCGTAGTGCCAAGTGATTGGCAGAGAGTTAGTTTTAAAGTTCTGTTACATTGAACTATAACAATGGCAGAAATAATAATTTTTGATGTTGTTCTGTTAGTATATTTAATTTTTAGATGTTGGGACATTATTTTGCTAAGCAAGCATATAAAAGCATATCGAGCCTTTATAGCAAAAATGATGTAACCAACAAAAAAAAAAAAATAAAATTTACAGGAGAAGGTTTTTTTTAATATTTTTGCTTCAAGTATAGGGTTTCGTTTGAAATTGCTTTTGCTCTTATTTCGAAATGGTACTTCCCAGGGTATGAGATTTGTAGAGATGATGCAAATGACCAAAAATAATTAATTTTCATCAAAAACAAAAATTTTAAATGTTGTTGCCAACTTGTTGGTTAGATCATTTTTGCCATTAGGGCTTGATATTGTATCAGTGCGTATGATTGATGATGGAGATTTGAAGTAGAGTTTTCTATTTCCAATAAACTTTTAGTGAAAGTATTGATAAAATTTGTTGCTGCAGGCGAATTGATGATTTTTTTTATGTAGAAAGTAAAAGTGCTACTAATTATACTGTCCTACTTTTAAGAGCACATATCTTAAGAGATAAAAAAAATAAAATCTTTTAGCCTGGTGCTTAATTCAAATGTTTTAAAAGTATGGTTTTGAAAATTAAACCTTTTTTAATATAGTGCGAGACGTAAGTATCATTATGATTTATTAAGCAAAAAACTTTTTTCTTTATGATTTGGTTTTTAAGGTGAGCAGTTGTTAAAAATTTGGATTACAATTTTGAAAATATATTAGCTATCCTCAAAGTACCCAACAAAAAAGACATGCAAAATAAGTAGTAAACGCATGGTTTCCCAGGATAACGTACTGGTTCTTTTAAAGTGAAACATGCATGATCTTAACATTCGCCTGCCATTGGCGAGCATGTGTTCACGTTTAGGCAAACGGCTCGTTATTTAAAATATTGCTTAAAGCCAATGAATGTTCAGTGATAAGATTGGGGCTTTTCACTGATCTGAAATATTAATTGAAATAAGTGCGAATGAAAACCAATGAATGTTTGATGATTCTAATATGTAATTTAATGGGTGCTGAATATTATTAATATATTATTTTGGTTGTGTGTTAAAGTTAGAAGGAGCTCTGAATGGGAATTTGTAATTATCTCTGAGCCGATCGAATAAACAAAATAATTACATTATTTTGCTTACTCATAATTTGCAAACTTCCAATAGGCAACATATGCAGGAATTCAAATAAAGATAGTAAATAAAACAAGTAAATCTAACATATAAATGACGAGAGGCTAGCTTTCCCTCAACAATAAATTTCAGTGTATTTATCAAATATGAAAAATTGGGAATTTAGCACGTCATACGAAAATCGTATTAATAATAAACTTTGTATTCCCGAAAATAATTTTGATTAGATTTATTAATAAGATTTCTGTGGGTTTTACCTTTCGCTACAGCTAGGGATGCAACATCGTCTTGAAAAACATCGATGTGTAAAAACATAAATTTTTCCACGAACATCGATGTTATAAACTTCTCTGCATTAACACTTTCGGACTGCTCAGATTCTTCTATGCTACTGAAAACCTTACGTTCCAATTTTAACACACATAAGCTTGCATAAGCTTTTGTCAAAAAATAACAAAAACCCTGTCAAATAAATTTAAAAACTCAAAATCAAAAAACATTTGATTCCCTACACGCAGAGAAAAACATGTTTATATATGGTCACCTCCAACAATACTATGTTTAAAGAAAATGTTCACCATATAATGTTTAATTTAACCATATTTTTGTCACCAACAACCATATTATGGTTAAATTAGTCCCCTATCAAGAAGCCACAACCATATTATGGTTGCCTCTAAACATGTTATGGTAAAATATGATAATTATTTGTTTTTAAATTAACAATAGTATTTTCCTCTTTTTCAAGAGCAACATGCTATGGTTGAAAACCAACCATGCTATTATAAGTGTTGAACATATTTAAGTTATTATTTACCATAATATGTTCGGAGGCAGCCATAATATGGTTGTGGCTTCTTGATGGAGGACTATCTCTACTATAATATGGTTAAATTAAACATTATATGCTTAAAATTTTCTTTTAACATAGAATTGTTGGAGGTGACCATATTTAAACATGTTTTTTCTCTGGGTGTAAGAAAAGTTCGATCAGTTTCGCACATTGTGACAGATTCAGTTAACTTAACAAAAAATTTCAATATGGTTTGACACATATGGTTTACAAGTATTCGCACAGTTGCTTTAGCCAAATTAAGCATATTATCATTAATACGATCTTCGTATGAATTATATTATCAAAGTTATTTTCGGGAATACAAAGTTTATTATTAATACGATCTTCGTATGACGTGCTAAATTCCCAGTTTCTCATATTTGATAAATACACTGAAATTTATTGTTGAGGGAAAGCAAGCCTCTATGCGCATTTCGCCGGTTGCTTACACCAGCTCATCAGGAAACCTTTTCCAAAGATTTTAGAAAAGCCAAAAATATTAAACAAATAAAACCTTAAGCGAATAAGAGTTATAAACACTCTAAGTCTTACCTGTAACAATATCAAAGCTTAAACAAAACACCAACAATAAACAGTGAGTTTATCTTTTCTTACATCCCCCTACAATTGGTTGGGTTCTTTCCGACTCGAATTGTAGTTGTAAGTGGGTTAAAAGAAAAAACAAAATTAAAAAACAAACCGCTTCATTCTATTGTCTTCGTAAGAAAACAACGAACAAAACCAATTTGCCAATTCAGTTTTATGCACGGGCACATGCAATTATATTATCAAAGTTATTTTCGGGAATACAAAGTTTATTATTAATACGATCTTCGTATGACGTGCTAAATTCCCAGTTTCTCATATTTGAAATACACTGAAGTTTATTATCGTTGGGCCTTCATACTTGTTCACACAGTTTCCAAAAATGTTTAACCAATTCTTAAGTTTATAAAAGGGGGTTCCCCTTATAACATATATATACTTATGCATAGTTTGCATGTATACACATACATACAAATTTATATGTTTATTTTTAGTAGAGACAAAAAACTGTTCATACAGAGTGGCCCCTTGTTGCCGAGCCGATTCGACTGACGCTTATTGCGAGAACTTGTTCATGCGTGAAACAAGTTTGAGTGTGCATAGTGGATGCGATAATCAGCGCTGATATTTTATCTATTATTTGTGTTTTAAATTTTGTTTATAAGTTTTTTTTTTATTTTTTTTGATAATTGTTATAATTTTATTAAATTCGTCAGTCGGCTCGGCTCAGCAAAAAAGCGGCCACTCTGTACGCACCCTTAAGAGGAAGCAGTCCGATATGTTTATGCTTTGAAATAAATTTTTATATATTTTTAATTTAGGCCAAGGCGAATTCAAGCATAGGGTGGTGGCGATTCTACAACAAGTAACAACACCAAAAACACAACATTGTTTTTTATTGGTTGCTTTCGTTGGCCGATATGTCAAAAACATAAGTTACTTTTAACATTCCTCTCTCTAATTAAAAAAAAAAAATTGCTCAGCTGTGCTTTTATCGCGACCTGAAAACTGAATTCGCTATGATTTAGGCTTTAATTAAAAAAATAAAAATTAAAAATTGTAAAAATTATACAAATAAAATTTTAATAAATGGACATGTTAAATGGACGATGTCAATGTTTTTTTGTTTTGACGCCGATGAGACAAACAAATTATAAGGAAAGTTCTATTTATTTCAAAAATATTAAATAAAAACTCAATTGTTTATTAAGTCGCTTAAGCAGTTATCGCTTGTGACCACAGAATTGTTAGACATCGTGCGTAATAAAAGTTTTGTTAATAAATCTCTTTTAAATACATTTTATTTTATAAATATCTATAAGAAGTATTTATCTTTTCATTTTACAAAATTTCGAATCCCAAAGGACCCCGATATTCTGAAAAATCAGTCCCGATTGGTATTCCTAATAACAACGGTACGTTGTCAAAAATTAAAAAAAATATATTATCAAAATGTTACTATTATGGTGTTAATATTAAAACAGTTCGTTATCAGAATTAGACCAAATGGTGACAAATTGACAACGTGCACTCACAAGGAAAATCAATCCATTCGTACTCAAATCAATCCGAAACGGTATTAATAGTACGGTGAGTACGGATTTTCTTGAATCAAGTACAGCAAGATTGATTCAGGTACGGATTTTCAATCGCAAAATACTTTAATTATAAATATTCAATCCCGATTCCGAACTTGAAATAATGATAATGATTTTAGTAAAAAAAAGATTGAATCAAAATACGCTTGATTTAAGATGTTTTAATCCGAATTCGTACTTAAAATATTCCGAAAATGAGATTGATTTAAATAAAACTTTGATTGAATCAATCTCAAAATGCGCTATATTTTAGTATTATCAAGTTGATTTTATCCCGAATTAGGAAGAGCAAATTATTATGATTGATTAACTTACCCGCATTACACCTTACAGAATGATACAACACCAACATCATGACCGATATGGTTTTAACTTTAGAAATTTTGTGTACATATTTATAACTAAAAATATAAACTAAATGAGAAGCAAGAGTTCAAATTTACTTTTTTACCCTTCGTGGTAAACATGAGTCTGGCCAGACCTTTTTTCAATGTGTATAGAAAATCAAAACATGCGTAAGCCGAAGGGTTAAACACAGCGAAAAGTTTAATCTTAGCTCAGCCGGAGGGTTAAACACAGCGAAAAGTTTAATCTTTTTTTTTTTTTTGATTAAAAAATTTTATACTTATTCCAAGAAATTTCGAGATTAATTTTCGAAAGTAATCCCATTAAGGATTGTTTTGGGTTATTAGTGTTATTCGTACTTGAATTTTGAGTACGACTCGTACTTAAAGTACTCATAAAAAACTTGATTTATCCCGAGTGTTTTTCTTTCTGTGTGGTGGTTAAAAAAGTTTGACATCATTCGTTATCAAATTGAATACAAACATGGTTGGCTCACTTTTGATAACGCATGGTGTAAATTTTGTTTTTTTCCCTCTGTGTTAAAGGAAGGTTTTTGTAATAAAAACAGTTTTTACAACGGACAATTAAGTCTTTAAGCAAATTCGCTTAGACTTGCTGTCTAATAGATTACACTACGTAACAGTTTTTTGACCAAATGAATTTGACACCTAATCTTTATGTAAAATTTTCCGCTGAATCCGAATATGAAGTTAGAATTGTCAAAAGTTCAGCAGTTTTTGAGATATTTCAAAATAACCGTTATATGTGTTTTTAAAAAAGATGCTGTGCCTGAAATGCAAATATCCAAAAAATTAAATATTAGCCTATTTCAATACGAAAATTTTGTGCCCAATAGGAACCAGATCGGTGCAAAAATGACAAAGTTGCAGAAGATTAATTGAATTAACCCACAACAAATAAATATACAAAGCTAAATTTTTAGTAACAATAAATATTAAAAATTGCTTAAAACTATTGAAATTCTATATGGGTTAATTTACTAAATCTTCTGTAGCTTTGTCATTTTCGTACCAATCTATATCTTGTTGGGCTCAAAATGTTCATATTAAAATAATCTAATGTCGCATGCAATAAAACATTAGGATTTTTAAATCATTGGTTTAAAAAAAATAACTTGAAAAGAACAATATCGAACAAAATCATAAAATTTTCAATGAAGCTTGAGCTTTTGGCCCCTGTAACTCTGTAATTTCTTGACTAATCTTCACAAGCAATCCATGGTTATTTTAGAAATTTTATAACCTTTCAATTTAAAGAAAGAATTACATAATCCGTTAAAAATTTTTTAAGATATTTGCATTTCAGTCACATCATCTTTTTTTAAAACACAAATAACGGTTATTTTAGAATATCTCAAAAACTGTTCTACTTTTGACAATTCTGACTTCATATTCGGATTCAGCGGAAAATTTTACATAAAGATTAGCTGTCAGATTCATTTGGTCACGAATTTGTTGAAATTTTTGTTACGTAGTGTTATTTGTTATCAATATCTTATTTTAGTTATAAGTAAATCCCCTTGTCATGCTTTTGACAGAATTTGCATAATTGTAAAAATTACCTAAGAAATGTCTAGATGCAATGAAAGTTTAATGTGAAACTTAATGCATAAACATACATTTACCGTTTTGTATGTAACACAAAATTGAGCTACGCTGCGTATTAGTGATATTAAGTACTATATATTAATTATACTCTCATTAGATAAATGCTTTCATTTCAAGATTTCAAAGTGATGTAAAGCTCATCCACACAATCAAATTAAAACAGTAAACTTTATTCTGTTTCAAAATTTAACCATCATAACGTAAAAGCACTTAAAACTTCTTATGTAATTAACATACTTAGAGTTAAAGTAAACTTTAAATAGTTATAAAAATAAAGCAATCACTTTGGCTCAAGACATTAATAATACAAGCAACATTAAATACAAACAAACATATAAATTGATAACTTTGTCTCACGTTTTGTTTTTTTTTGTTAGAAGGCAAACAAATTACGTTGTTTCCATGAAAAGTAAATTCTGACACTAGAATAATTACAAACGTACAAGTCTTAAAAAAAAAACAAAAAGGCCAATAAGATGTTTACTTTAATTTTGGCCACAAAACACGTTTAACATAAATTACAAAAATGTGTCTTTAACTTATTTAATTATCGTAAAAATACGTAACTTTGACTAACCATCCATTTAATTCAAAGCCCGATCCATAAAAACAACCCGAAGAATCAAATGATTTACTATTAACGGCATTAAGACAAAAAAAAAAAAAAAAAAAAAAACACAAGCAACAAGCAACAAGAAACAGTCGTAAATCCAAAAAAGAACAAAAACACAGTTGGAAAACATACGAAATGCATACATATTGACTTAATTTATTTACAAAAAAAAAAAAAAAAACACACTTGTTTAGTTATTCGCACTGTCTTATTTTTCCTACAACAAAAGGACACAAATAACAATGATTTGTTCTTCTTCTTACACTAAGGACTACACATTAAATAGTCAGTAGTATCTAAAACAAAAGTAACCTCCTGACCCCACGACCAAGTTAAAGTCCAACTAACGCAACAATGATTCCATAAAGATGCTGCACGTATCTTTTTAATAAACAAAAAAAGGAAATACATTGAATGATGACTCGTACGCTACACGAACAAATAACATGTTCCATCATGTTTGTTTAGAGCAGTCGTAAAAAGGTATGAATAAAAAAAAAAAAAAAATAAAAAAAGTTCAAGAAGTATTAACTGATAAAAGGACGAAAGTAGAAAAAGAAATAAACATTAAATCAATTTCATCATCAATTTGAAGTAAAAGTTTAGTGATTAAAGTTGGCGAAATGAAAGTTCTAGCTAAACATTTGATTAAGACAACAGCAAATCACGTATAGGGACAGCAGAGTTGCAGACACTTCAGGACCATACATTGATTATTTATAGCAAAAAGTGCTAAAAAAAACAGTTAAGGTATGTTTTATTGGAATAACGAAATAAAAACAAACCGATTTGAGCTTAGTTTAATCAACATAGCTTATTTTGTATGGACTCTATCGTTCCAAAACCCTGAATTCAGGAGGTGAGCCGGGTAAAATAAAACATAGATTTGGCTCGTTTTCAATTTTTAATAGTCGGTATACTTAAGATATAGCTGAGCCATATTTGGCATCACTTGTTTGTGCCAAGAACCTTACGTTGGGAACTTGTGAAGTGTGCTTCGTTTTGTGATCTACATGGGAAGCAAATGTGTCCAATATGTTTAATTTATGGGCACTTTTTTCACATTTTGTTTTAAAATGTCCGAATATGGTTAAAACGGAGTTGTAAAAAGATGTTTGCGGCCGAGATAAATTTAACATATTGGACACATTGCGCAAATGCGACGCATTCATAATTGTCCAAAATTATTGCAAAAACCGCCAAATCTCAACATTATTGAGCCTCTAAGCTCTATAAAACCAATTTCAACACAGTGAAACAGGGAATAAGATGTGAGAGGAACAATATAACTTTGAAATTTTGCACAAATTCCGTGCAGTCGATTCTTCCATGTACTAAAACTATATCTTATATATGACTGTCCAATTATACGTTTGAGCCACGGTAAACAATAACCCCCGTATTCATAAAAAATAGTTCAGTTTTATAGAAGGTTTATTAAACGAATTTTCATAGAGAAATCATGCAATAAGCCTTTTATTAACCTTAAATATTTTTTATGAATAAGGCCTTAAATATCTGAGCCAAATTTAGTTTTCCTAGTTTTTTTTTTTTTTTAAATTCTATTGGCGATATTGGGAAAAAGCCATTATTAAGGCATAATAAAGTAGTTTTTCGTCTATAACTGGGTTATTAATGAACCGATAATGTTAATTTTCATTTCTAGTATCCTACTAAGATTTAGTTAAAATGAAAAAATATAAAAATATAAATACATTCAATTTATAAAGTAACACTATCCAGTGAGACACAAAGAATGCTGACGAAGGCCGTAGCGGGCCAGAAAATGCATTACATTCTGCTGGTGTCTAATAATTGTAAATTTTTCTGTACATTCAATATACTTCATTGCTTTCCAAAGGAAGGCTAAAAAAAAGAAAATACAATATAATAGTCTGGTAGTGTATAAAGTCATTTCTGAAAAATTAAAAGAAAAGAACTATTACAAAAAAGCTTTATAAAATACAGACCTGAAATTTAACTCATAGAATAAATTCGAAAAATGAAAAAATGTTTAATATAATTAAAAAATATAGTTTATAGAAATAAACTTTTAAAAAGTAAAAATAAGTGGCTAAGACATTGAGATTAATAGGAAAATATTAGGTGCAGTGGTGGAATTGTACCAGTGTTACCACCAGCAAAAAGGCATTTACAAAGAAGCAAAAACACAACAAACTGATTAAAACAAGATCAATATTAGTCAAACTGAGAATTTTAATTAAATTAACAAAAATAACGTTAAAGACTTAAAAACCATTAATAACACATAAAATAAAACTGCTAAAATAATGATTTTAACTTCCACATTTGGTTGATATATCCTGGGAAGGTTTAAAATGTTTCTTGTCATTGCTTTATAATGGATGCGTTTTAGCCCCATAGAGCTTACGAAAGGTTAGCTGTCAAACGAACTGTCATACTATTTTCTTTTTTTGATCAGGCACATCATCATGAATAGATTCATGCTTGAACAACGCCACCAAATTATCCAAATATACTTTGAAATTCAGCCATCGATTTTCGCAACTTAAAGGTGACTTCATGATTTAAGTGACGCAACTTTTTTTCACAAATGAAGGCGATGTGTTGATTTAGAGAAAATAAACGGTCAATTAGACTTCAAGGCCGTGCGATGTGACACTTATTGATTGTTTTCCGTGGGGCTGTGAAGTCAGTGGTTAATGCTGATAAGCCAGCAACCATCGGTGTCTTGGAGGTCAACATTGTTCATTTTATTCGAAAAAGGGAAACAAAATTGAATAAGGACAGACTATTTGTTGTAAATCAGTTTCAAATCATAATGCCGTGTATCAATCTGCGATTAAAATTAATTTTTTTTTTGTGTTATCTACCATTTTAAGTTTCATGGTCTTAAAAAATACCATTTATACCTTATTTAGTTAACAAAATGCCTGCAGAGTTTTATACAACTGTCCCTTTCCTAATTCAGTTTTACAACTGTAAAGGGCGTTAAATATTCTTTAAACTAAAGCATTAAAAAGTAGCAATTGTATGTTGCAATATTGGAAACATATCTTCCCCCAGTCAGGTTTTTAGTTTGAATAACTTTTTTCAATAAACTTCAGGTTCGAAATCACTATGATAGGCATCTTTATCCAAATCTAAGGGTCCATCTTGCGACATTCATTACCAAACATTTGAAAATATATGTATGTTTAATGATTGAAGTCGTTTCTTAAAAAGAAACCGAGATTTTGGCTCAGAAAGCTGCGCATTTCTTAGCAACAATATTTAAAAAGAAATAAATGTCATCACTGAAATCGAATCTTGATTTTATTTGGGCATCTGAAGTAAAAATTTCAAATAACACCTGAATTACACCTAAAAGAAATTACCCACGCTCTACCCACGACCGTAAAAATTATACCAAATTCGGGTAATTACCCACAAAGTGGCAACACTGAATTGTACTCATATCTCCGATGTTGAATTTCAAAAGCAACCTTTAACGAAGTGCATCTGACACAAATATATAATAACCTAGTCCTCTTAGCATTTATAGTTTTCGCAAGCCCCATTTAAACAGGCTCACGGCAATACCAATTGACGGACGGACATTGTACTCGGCTTCTAATAGGGTGTTCATTAATTAATACCCGATCAACTGATCGGTTAATTTAAAAATGGCTTTTTTCGATTAACGATTAAACCGGTTAATTTCAGTTGATTAACCAATGTAACAAAATTTTAAACTTTTTGTAGTAAATATTAAATCATATTTTTTTTATACCCTCCACCACAATTAGTTGTGAAGAGGGTATATTAAGTTTGTCATTCCGTGTGAAACTTTTTTATTATTAATCTCAGATCCCATAAAGTATATATATTCTGGGTCCTTGAGTAATTCTAAGTCGATTTAGCCATGTCCGTCTGTCTGTCCGTCTGTTGTTTTATTCTAAAAAACTCACCATTTTCGGGAGCAAAATTTTTTTAGAAACAGACATCAAATTGCACACAAAATTTCAAGTGTCTGGCTTAAGTTGTTTGGGCTGGACGATGATCACTCAGTCAGTCACGCTAATCCTATAAAAATAAATGAAGTCACGAAAAATGATCTGGTTACTGGGGTGGCAGGTGCTGGCATCTGAAATGTACAGTACCTACCTTTGATACTTGAAAGTAATAGTCAGAGTTATCACTTAACCTCCCCTAGACCCACCTTTTCTGTTATGGTCTCTTTAAATTTAGCTTACTTTAGGTTTTAATTATTTTTAAAATAACTCACAATCACTTCACTTATCCAAAAAAATAACGCGCACAAAATCACAATTATCACATGTAATGATTAACTACTAATACGGTTTAAACATTACGTCCTAATTTACAAAGAAAACTTTAAAGGAAAAATCAAAGCTAACTTTTATTTCAACGTACAAAAACCAACTTTGAAAACCTTAAATTTGTAAGAAAAATCTTATCTTCATTGCTCCGGATTAACGGTTAAATAGTTATCCATGATCCAAATTAATAAATGAGTTGTATATTTTGAAGTGTTCGCTATGTTCGTTATAATTTATGGGCGGAATTGACCAGTGTGAAAAGCTACAAAATAATTTTTTAATTGATTTAAAAATGGTTTTTGAAAGGTTTTTTTTTTAAATATGGAAATAAAAAAAATCACTCAAAAATGTCACAATATGCAAAAAAATTTGCATTTGAAACCTAAATATGCAAAAATGTGCATTTTCATTAAAATATCCAACAATATGCAAAAATAACTCCATGCCATTTTAACACAAATTAAATGATTCGGAAGGATAATTGCACGCATTTGCACGGAAATCGCTTCCTTATTTATTACATATGATTGAACAGTTCTTTTTCATATTTTCCTAACTTTATTTCAGGACTAAAAGTTTCGATTGATTTTCCTTAAAATTTGTTTTATTAACATAGAGGCTACTCATGTGTGAAATAAATAAATAAAAATAATGAAAATAAAAAATTCATTATAACATTTAAGGCTGATATTTCTTTTTCCAAAACTCCAGAACGAATTGTGAACTTTACAGCCGTGCTGAATCTTTCATACCCGCTACCGAGTGTAAGTACGCTGAGGGAAATTTGTGTCAATTGTCCCCATAATACTATTCCTGGGATTTGCGAAAATAGAATGAGAACAAAAAGAAAGAAGAACTTATAACTTAACTGGTACATTAAGTAAGAACGAAAAGGTAGAAAATTTGATCTTATTTTGTGTATTCATGTGGCTGTAGGAAAAATGGCAAAAAGAAAAATGGCAAAAAAAAAAAATAAAATTAGAAATCGCCCAAAAAAATTCCATATAAAACTGGGCCTGAATTCATATGAAAAGTGACCCAAAATTGTTGGGCTATTTTTCGTTATTATTGGGTGATTTATCGTTTTTTAAATTTAAATATTGTATGAAAAATAGACCATTTCTTCGGTCCATCTTTCATTTTTAAAATTTCGTCCAAATCTTACACACTATTTCTCTAAATCATTCATTATCATTATACGTCGAATTCCTAAATGTTATTTGTAAAGATAACGGGACATATTGCAAAAAAGTGGCATGTCATAGTAAAGCTTCTCTGCTAACTAAAGCTTCTCTGCAAAATCGGAAACAAGGCAGATTTTAGAAGCTTTACTTGGCGAAACCGGTACTTGTTATACCATAAAGGAAAAAAATCCTTGCGCCCGCCCAATAGAAGCATTAGTTAGTCAAGCCGGTTTTTGTTACACCATAGGGAAGAAAATCCTTGCGCGCAAAAGTGTTTTCGTTATATGTTTAATATATGCACCAAGCGAAAAAAAACAACACCATTTTTAAAAAAATTTTTACCATATTATGTTTAATTTAACCAAATCTTTGTCACCGACAACCATATTATGATAAAATAAGTTTCTTTAGAAATAGTTTTGTTGGTTGTGACCATAATAAAACATGTTTTTCTCTGCGTGTATGTAGATCTTTTTTTTTTGTAATTATGGACCTTATGACATTTTTTAAAATGACATAACGCAGGTAGAAATAACGACTCTCCTAAATATTATGTACCGCGACAACCCTGTAAATACAAAATTATGACTCTACCAAAAATATGGTACCATCACAACACTGTAGATTCAAAATAACAACCTAAGTTTTTTAATACCGTTTTTAAATCAGATTCAACACCGGTACAACACCCTAAATGCAAATATACGTTTTTTATAGTCATATTTACCATAAAACTATACCGCTATAACACTGTTTATATATACAAGAATTAAACCTTTATTTCCTAATACCGTGTTTATAATAATTCTTCACCGCTGCAACGCTGTATATACAAAAATTTAGTCTTATTAATTTAATAGCGTCGTATTAAAATGAAAACACAAAAACTATTTTAGGTTAGAAAATATACAAATTTTTTCATGTTTATTTAGCGAATTTGTATTTGTAACAATATTGAAAATAAGAGTCGGAAGACGGTTGTGACTACGTTGTAAATTCGTGAATTCAACATTGTAAATTTAAATTTACAGTACTCTCACAACACTAAAAAGAAGAGTCGGAAGACGCACATTTGGCGTTATCATTTTAATATTGTAACAACATTGTAAATTTGGTAATCAGTACGTTAGTTGATAGTGCCCCCTGCAACGTCGGCACAGCGTCGTGGTGATTGTCTTTTTCTGCCTGGGAATATCCAATTGCAAAGTGTCTTAATGACCACGGACATAATGACATTTTCAAAAGTGTCACAGTGTCCATGGACACTGCGACCCTGAACGTTATGGCATGCCACCTTGCAAAAAGCTTTATTTTGTTTTAAGTAATTGATTATAACTATGCAGTGAATAATTAATATTTAACTATTGACGAGTGCACAAAGTTTGGCGGAGTGCTCAAATAAGCATTACTGTCCATACTGCCGAGCAGCTGTTGAAGATACAATGCAATTTTTTACATAAAACTTACATTTGTATGTAACTAAATTTATATGAATAATAAACACTTTTTTTGCAAATTGGGTAATTGTTCATTTTTTTTTTTTTTGGAAAAAATTCGTTTTTGCTCTTTGGGTAATTTTGAATTTTTTTTTTTTTCCAGATAATTGGAAACATGCGAAAATAATACCAGTTTCAAAGTCTAACTCTGAGTTCAGGCCTATAGCAATTTTTCTATTTCTGTCCAAAGTTCTTGAGAAAATAATACATAAACAGATAAGTGATCATCTAGCTCAATGTAATCTACTCAGCAGCAGGCAATCCGGCTGTCGACAGAAATACAGTTCATTGTTCAGTGATCATTCCCTACTTTGCTTAAAACTTTACCATCAGTTCTTGTTCTGTGATACATCAGTATTATTAATTAAGTTGTACCTTGAAAATCGTTCTCAATCTGTGTTCTTAAATGACTCTTATTCTAGACCTTTATCTTTTACCCGGGGAGTACCACAAGGCTCAATTCTGGGTGCACTTTTATTTTCTTTGTATGTAAATGACTTACCTAATACTGTATTTCACAGTAAGATTCATTTATACGCTGACAACGTGCAGCTATACATAAACACATCGCTTGACACTATAAATGAAAATGTATGTAAGCTTAATTCTGATCTTGACAACATTTATTGCTGGGCATCACGAAATGGTCTATGCCTGAACCCACAAAAATTCAAATGTTTAATAATCCGCAAAAAATCTTTAAAACAAAATATTAATGTTGAAATTCGTATTAATAATGATAAAATTGAAATCGTATCGGCAAAGAATTTGGGTATTACATTTAAGAACACGCTCAGCTGGGCTAATCACGTTAATATAGTAGTAGGTAAAACGTACTCAATGCTTCGTACTTTGTGGGCAACACACTATTGCACTCCAGTTAACATTAGAATGCAAATTGCTAAAACTTTTTTAATGCCGGTACTTCTTTATGGATGCGAAGTTTATGCCTTTTGTGATTCCCCTAGTAAGCAGAAGCTTAATACTCTTTTTAATAAGATTTCTAGATATGTATTTGGCCTTCACACTCTCGATGGAATCGCAACCCAAAGTAAAAAACATTACAACTTGACTTTTAATAATCTGGTCAACATCAGGACACTTACGCTTCTGCACAAAATCGTGTACACAAAAGTGCCGTCATATTTATAAAATCGGATAACTTTTGAAAGGTCGAATAGCGGGAATAAGGTTATACCTATTGCACACAGAACTAAGATAACGGAATGGCAATTTTATTATAACGCAATCCATCTATGGAACAGACTTCCGAATATGGTACAAACAAACAGCAACGTAATTACTTTTAAGACCGAAATAACAAAACATTTGAACAGTTATATAACGTAACTTGACACTTTAAACTAAATATTGTTTTTACTTTAAGTATTTTTGATAATTTATAATTACTTTGTATTATTGATAAATTCTGTTATTTTTAATTTGATTTGATTTTAATTTAATTTTATTCAATTTTTTTTCTCCTTTTTTAATTTTTTGATCCTTAAAATTTTGAAATTTTTCATACTTCTTTTAAATTAAATTGTTTTAAGTTGTATTACCATAACTTCTTCTAGTTCCATATTATAATTATAAGATGTATGTCTTGTTCTATGGAAATACAGATAAATAAATAAATAAAAATAAAGTAACGTTGTTGAAAAATAGCGTAATTTGAGCTTATATAAAAAAGTTATATGATGAAATGTAAATGAGCTTTGTCGATTCGACGAACGAATTTTTTTATAACCAAGAACTAGTATTGTAGTATCTAACAAAAACACGCTCTAAAGTAGCAGTTATTTGTCAATTAACCTCCTCCAATGACAACCCCGTATAAAAGTTATAGGTTCTTTTCATATAAATCGTAAGAACAATGACCGATCTCTACCACCAAAGAACCAATCACGGGACTTCGTTATTTATTTATCATCAACAATTAAAATCTATTACGAAATTTAACGTTTTTTGCCAGTATTGCTGTTTGAAGATGTTGTTATTTTTTGATTTTATCTTAAGGTAAAATTTTTATATCTGATTAAGAGCTAAAAATTTGCCGAAGAGAGACAAGCAATATTTCGAATAGTTCACGAGATATAGACTTAAGAATCATTACATGTTTTTTGAAAATTGTACTAAGATCCAGCCCCAGTCGAAAATTTCAAAAATCAAATTAAAAAAAACCTCACCTTATAATTCAAAACCCAGCTAGGGTTTTTCTTCTACCAACATAAGTTTTCAGATTTTGGGGGTCTCAATTGGTTCAGGATTTTGGAGTTGAAAAATGTGCTACTGTGTATTAAGAAGAATTTGATAGAAGTAAGTTAGCCTTTGAAGTATTTAATGTACAGAAGGAATATGATAACAAGGCTTAGAATATACAGAAAGTATCAAACACCGTTTAATAAATCAAGATATTTTGCATCTCGAAACAAATACTTGCTGATTTGCAGAAACAAAAAACTAGAAATTTATAAGAAAAACTTGCAACAATTGAATACAGTTAAAAGTTCTAGCGAATGGTGGAAACTATCGAAATCATTGAGAGCCACTACATATAGTGTTAAGGGGGTATTAAATGCTGAGGATTTTTACTCTCATTTCAGTACCATGTTGAGAATAGATGAAAACATTCATACTACGAGCTGGTGCATGCCATACTTTACGGATCCTATGTTAGATTCCCCTTTTGAATTCTGTGAACTACGCTCGGTAATTAGTAAGCTCAAAAAAAATAAAGCTCCAGGACAGGATGGTATTTCCTACGAATTTTATAAAAATGCCCCAGAATGCTTTCTTAATGAAATTCTAACAGTTTACAACAAGATATTTTTGCATGAGCAAATCCCAACCAGCTTCAAAAAATCTCTAATAAAACCACTATTTAAGAAAGGAGATCCAAAGATACCTAGTAACTATCGCGGACTGTCATTGATTAATACATCGTGCAAAATTTTTAATACTATACTACTTAATAGAATAACTGAATGGATTAACAACAACAATATTTTAAATGAGTACCAAGCCGGCTTTAGAAAACAATACTCTACTGTCGACAATATTTTTAATTTGGTAAACATAATTAACTTGAATAAATTGAACGGAAAAAAACATATGCCTTTTTTGTTGATTTTTCTTGCGCTTTTGACATGATACCGAGAAACAGCTTGTTTTACAAACTATCTAAGCTTGGATTGTCGTCTAAAATAGTAAGAATATTAATTCGTACATATGAAAGCACAGTAAGCCAAATCTGGGATGGCATTACCCTCTCAAATACTTTTGCGGTTGAACTTGGAGTAAAACAAGGTTGTATTTTAAGCCCTTTACTATTTTCTTTGTATGTAAATGACCTTCCCGATGAGCTACCTGGCGGTGTAAATGTAGCAGGAACAAATGTCAAAATTTTACTGTATGCAGATGATATAGTTCTACTTTCGGATTCACCTGTGGATTTGCAACAAATGATTGATGCTTTATATGCTTACTGCTCAATTTGGAGCCTAAAAGTAAATTTAGATAAGTCTAAAATTCTCATATTTCGAACAGCCGCACGATTACCCTCTACCTTGAAATGGCATTATGGAGCTCAAGATATAGAAATCGTTAATAATTACAAATATCTTGGAATTATAATTGCATATAATTTATCTTTCAAGAAACATCTGACTGGCAAGCTTTCTGACTCGAAGTTAGCAATAAACTCGGCATGGTCTAAATATATATTAAATCCACAAATATCGCAAAATAATAAAATAAAAGTCTTTCATGCTGCTTCCAGATCTATAATGTTTTACGCTGCACAAATATGGGGATACGAAAAATATGACGAAGTCGAAAAACTATATCGGTTTTTTATTAAAAAAATGCTTTACTTGCCCGCCAATACTCCCAATTATATGTTGCACTTGGAAACTGATCACGATTCACTATATCTAACTACTCTGAAATTACATTTTAATTACATCAATACTATATTGAGTCTAAATCACAATCGCTTACCTCGAATCTTGGCCAAAAGTATCATAGCAAAAAATGTATGCTGGGCAAAAGAGTGGTCTGATCTCTGTATTTATCTGGGATTCTCCCCTCCTGACTCTGGCCAGCCTTTATGTGTCTATTGGAAATCTATTTTAAACCTACTTAGAAGTAAAGAACGCGAAAATTACATTTTAAATGCAACAAACTCACAGCATCATGATCTCTACTCACAACTTAATTTTAATGGTCCGGCTTCTCTCTCCGCAAATTTATCCTCAAGTATCTCAAGTGTCATAATTAAAGCAAGGGGTGGACTACTAAACTTAAACGCTAGAAGCTTTTGTAACAACTCTACTACTTTATGCACTTTATGTAATCTTGGTGAACCTGAGAATACTTTTCACTTTATTGGTGTGTGCCCAATTTTTAATCACTTCAGGATCAGCTTCCTTGGGAAACAACAATTTAATATAAGCGAGGTGCTAAATATGCTGAATGGGCTCAATTACAACAACCTATACAAATACATAAAAGTTTGCTTAAACTATAGAAAACTTATTGTAAATGAATTTGATTCCTAAGTTTGAATTTTTTTTTAACAACAATGAATTATTATAATAACTATGCTAATCAGGCTTACAACAAAATGTTCAGCCTAATATAGATATGTATTAAAAAACAATTGAATTATGAAAAAAAAAACAAAATATTTATGTACATATTATATTTACATTATCTATTAATAAAATAATAATAATAATATTTAATGTACCTCGACGTTTATAACCGGTATGTATGGGCAATGTCAGAATATATCCTCTATGCAGAATTCTAATGTTGCTAATATATCAGATGCGTCTGAAATTGGTTATGTTTTGGAGGTAAATTTAGAATACACCGAATACACTGATAGAAAGGGCGTCATAACGCTGATGTATTTTGACATCATTACTATGACAAGTGTCTTTGATTTTGACCCCACGACACTTTTCATCATTGTGACGTCAGCCTAGACATCGTTTGGCTAAATTGTCAGCAGGGTCAAAAATTTAAATTATGTCATCATTGGGAAGATACATCGGCACCTCAGAAAAGATAAATCGGAGTCAGTATAATAAATAATGTTATAAGTGCGATGACTCAGGAGAAACTACTCATTCCACGAACCCAGAAGATTTTGCCTAAAACTTCTTTTTCTAAATATATGTGTGGCTTGGTTTTATCAAAAGTTATTTTACTGAAAGCGAACAAAAGTTCAATCGAATGCTGCAAAAAATTAATTTTAATTCTATAGTTACTCAAATCAATCGTTGCTATGTATTTTACAAAATAGTAAGAAAAGCCTGCTTAATTCAAAACATCCGTTTCTCGATTAAAACATTTCATTTGCACATGGAGAAATCTCTTCTTGAACTGAATAAAGTTTTAATGTTAATGCCTTAAATGTTCAATCAAACGTTTCTCATACTCATCCTGAGTAAATTGCTTTACGCAAATATTTCCTGAAACACTTAAGAAATTATAATTCGACTCAAGTAAATAAATTTTAAGTTTTTTAAAAAAGCGTTGCATATACTAGATTCAAATATTGAAATATTCTTATCCTTAACAACAGAATTGTGTAACAAGAAAATTTTGCTTGACATACTAAGAAATAACTTGAATCAACTACATACAAATTAAAAATTTACTTAAAAAGTAAAAAAAATACTTACTCAATTCAAATACATGTTTGTTCTTTGAATTGAGAACCTACACTCAAAAGAAAAATAAATCTTTCTATCCGTACTTAAAACAATCCGAAGAGTTACGGTAAGTACGGATTTTCTTGAATCAAGTACAGAAAGATTGATTCAAGTATGGATTATTCAAGTGCGAAATGTTGCTTTAAACTCAACATGTGGTGAACATATTTAAATAATAATACAAACATACATGTGAGCGATCCTTTTTTGTTGTTGTTAACAACAGAGTTTCTATTGTAGTAATAAACATTAATGCGTTTATAACGATAGTTTAATATTTTGTTTATTTAGGCTGCACGTATGTATTATTGTAATTTATAAAAGCTAGTATCGTTATTGTTTTAGAATTAAAATTTTAGTATTTAAGGAAAAAATATTATTAAATAAAAATGAGTTTTATTTTATACTTTAACGGACAAGTGTGTGTACAAATTCAATTCCTGCGGAAATGAACAACATACATTTACATTGAACTAAATACGAACTCTTGCTTTTTCTTTTCCTTTTTAGACATGAAAACATAAAAACGTGTAGCATTAGTTACTTAAAGAAAACTCAATATGAATTAAGAAACTTTTGTTTAATTTGCTTAATATGCCGATTTGAATAAAAATATGTTTAATTAAACCAAGTTTTATTGTGTATTTACTGAAAAAATTAAAAAAAATCCCTAGCATTTTTTTCTTGAAATTCGATTCAATTTAAAAATCAAGAAAACTAGACTTAAATTAAATAAATGCAGCTTGAACTCTGAAACATATTTTTTATGTGTAATTAAAACTGGCAACTTTTGAATATCTTGATTTAAGAAGTTTTTGATCATGACAAAATTTTTCTAAATACGAAAAAAATAAGTTAAAAGCAAGAAATTATTTTGGATTTTGGGTTTACTTGTGTTAAGAAACGAAATTGATTACTTAAGAAAATAGGCAGTTTGCCATTAAATTGAATTATGTGGATTGACTTCAGTCAAAGTGAGAGAATATTGTTATGTTTTTACCCGTTATACATGTTTGTTTCACTTTTGTTGTATTCCGCCCTTTGTTGACAGAAGAACTCTCAATTATAGGCAGTGTTGCCAATTTGGCCATTTAGTGGCTAGATTTAGCCATTTTTCATCCTGTCTAGCCATTAAAAAATAAGTTTAGCCATTAGCCATTTTTTTTAGCCATTTCTCAACTTATTAAGCCATACATTTTTTGCCATTTTTCTTTTAAAATAATAATTTTCAATTTATTTAAAAATTTATTAAAGTTAAATAAACATTTTTAACAATTCAAACTCATTTCATTGAAATCACAACTTTTACAAATGTTGGAAATCGCTATGAACTACCCTGTAAAAACTTCGCCATCAAAATAATGTGTTGAGTGATCAGAAAAAGATAAGAGCACTACTTACAATTCTACTGAAAGAACCAATGAATTTTACAAGGTATGTGCCAAAATGAACGCATTCAAAAGTAAGTCATTATTTTTTTTACCTACATACATTCAATATTAATAGCTTCTTTAACTCATTATTTAGTAGCTTTCTTCTTTAACTACATCTATAACAACTTCTATAACTACTTTTTTCTGGATGTATGCAGGTAAAAAAAGTAATGACTTACTTTTTAATGTGTTCATTTTGGGGCATCCTTTTAAAATTCATTGGTTCTTTCAGTAGAATTGTAAGTAATGCTGTTATGTTTTTCTGATTACTACACATTATTTTGTAGGCGAAGTTTTTACTGGGTATGATGATGAAACATCTTTCGAAATAAAGCAATAGTATTCCAATATTTAATTTATGAAATGGATCAACACAAACATCGGTGTTTCTTTCTGGTTGCAAGTATTTCAATAAAGAGATGCAGGCGGCAAAAATTTTTTTTTTAGAAATTTCAGAATGGACTATATAGTTGCTCTCACTTGCATGGTCTAATGATGAAGTAGAGAGGGTATTTACCCAAGTAAACATCGTTTAAAGTAATTTGAGAAAGAGGATGCATTAAGCAACCGTTGATTCGGTTTTATCAATAAAATATTTATGCCAGCACCATAATAGTGGAGAGGGTAGAATGCGTTTGTGCTGCTGTTTGTAACACCTTAAATTAATGGTCCTGAGCCCACCTTCACGTATACCGATTGACTCAGAATTACTTTCTGAGTCGAATTAACGATGTTTGTCCTGCTGGGTGGCCAGCCATGCTGTTTTGGAGATTATTTGATAAAATTTGGTACATAGGTTCTAATGTGGTGTAGGGTACCATATCGTCGGTGTTGACCGACTTTACTTTCTTACTTGTTTTTTATTGTAGATCGGGACTGAAAAGGTTGGGTAAATGTTGTAGTGAATATGATTTACCTTCAAATTATTAAAAACAAAGAGGCCCGAGTGATTCCTATGAGATGAACAATAGCGACATCGAATTTTTCGATAATTTAATTTTTTAAATCAATATCAAAATATTAATTTACGTTTATTCTTATTTAACAAATTGATCTTAACTTACAATTTCATCGTAAACCACTTTAAATGAATTATTTCTGTTTTGTTATTGAACTTTAATGTTTTTTTATTTAAAAAAGTTTAAGCTGTTTTTAGCCCATTTTTAGCCATTTTTTCCGTAAATTTAGCCATTTTTGGTCACCAAGTTTTGGCAACACTGATTATAGGACACCAGCAGCATGTTCGCTATGGCTTTCGTAATGATTCTAATTTTAAAATTTTATGTATTTAACTAAATTATTTAAACAGATTGAATATGCAAATCGTTCAGAGGTACTAGTTCGTTTCAGATTGACGAATATCTAAAAACAACAACAAGGAGATTTTTGGGTAAAATTACGATTTTTTGCTTATATCTCCGTCATTAATGGAGCGATCTGACTGAAGTTCAAATGTTTTGTGAATAAAAATTCGTATGATTATAGAATTGTTTTCATCTTTTTAAATTTGACTTAAGAAAGTTTGTCAAAATGCCACATATATATACTATAAATATATATATATTTTTGGTTCATTTAAATGTAATACCGACATATACCGTTGAAAAACTTTTTGTGTCGGTATACTTATACCCAATTTGTTTCGGTTGTCAACCTCTTATTATTTAAATTTTTCATATAAAAATCGGCGTATACTTAATAATAAGTTAGTGGTATAATTTTATATTGATTACGCGTTATTTCATATTTGCATAAAGAATTGCATAATTTCAGGTTCATCAATTCAGTCGTTGTGGACGCGTATACGCAATATTTATTTTTTTTACTACGTATACACTAAAGCCCTGCACGAATGCATTTGAATGCCGTTTCAAATCATTCGTTTGTTTTTCAACTCGTGATTGTCGATTGCATTTTGCTAACGAATCAAACTGTGTATTGTGAAAATCACATAAAGCACGAAAAGAATATAAACACACAAATGCAAATGATTTTAAATTTTTGTGTTATAAACGACCAAATCCGAATACTCCACACAACAACGAAACAAACGAATAACACAAACTACACCAACTCATACGAATCGCATGAATCAAACGAAACAAACGATTCAAGCGAATCAGACCAAATCACACCAAACAACAGTAACAAAATAGGAGATTTGAATTATTGAATTTTTTTTATTATTAGGTATGACTAGTAAACTTGTATTGCGCAAAAAACAAATGAAGATGCAAAATATTTTTATACAATGCTTAAGTTTTTATTTTCAATTATTTTATTCAAAAGTTACAAAAATATATTTTGAAATATTTTATTAAAAGTAAAAAAGAAATGAAAAGCTAAGTTCAATTAATTGCAAAATTAATATAAAAATAATATAATGAGCAAAATGGTTTAAAATATATATTAATTTGTACAGTTTAAAAGTTCATTTTGCATTTCAGTTGCTTCTATATTTGAATGAAGAAATATTATGGCATTTAAAGAATCACCGTTTGAAGCAATGCTGCATCTTTTTTCAGAAATCAAATTCCGTGCTACTGAAAAAACTCTCTCTGAAGCTGCACTACTAGCAGGCGTTGCTAATATTTTGCAGCTCACTTTGTAGAGAAGTGGAAATTCATTTTGATGTAAGTTCCACCCTTGCAAAATGTTGAAATCTTCATTAGTACTAACATTCATACATTAGCAATTCGTTGGATACTGCATCAAGTTGTGTAGTATTTTCCCTAATGGTATATCATAACATTTTACAAAATACCAAATGTGCACCTGAGTTTGCCTGCAAAAATGTATAAAGTCATTTTAACAGGTCAAAGTTGCGATAAATAGTTACCATAAATAGGTAAGGTTAACTCTTTGGGCTCGGTCATATAATTGTAGCATTAAAAGTATGCAATAAAAATAGTGCGAAACAATAAAGTTTCATTAATACATCAATGAAATACATCTTTCTACCCAAACATGTTACCTACTGTCACATTTGCTATTATGTATATAGGTTATTTACACATAAATTGTAGCAAAACAAGCCTTTTTTAACTTGTTTTTCTAAAATTTTTACTTAGTTAAGAAAAGTGTTTTCTAAGAAGAAAAAACGCCACCGACGCGATTGGTACAGAAACCAAAATATTTTTACAAGCACAAAATACCAACAAATTCTTGTGGCTATTTTTTTCTTAATAATTTCAGTATTTAGGTACGTCTTTTTAACGAAGGAAAAAGGAACCCTTTTACAGGTATCTAATTTTTTTTTTTGTTATCATAAAGTTTTTTCTGTTAAGATGAAACAAAATAACATAGCATCCGCTAGACGTATACACTTGTCGAGTCACATCGACGACTGTTTAAAATTGATTCGGTTTTTCATTGTGTATCATTCGAATTGATTTAAAAAAAAGAACTCAGTATTTCACACAACAATGAGTTGGTGTGGAGAAATGTGAAAAAGAAACAAATGCATTCGTGCAGGGCTTTAGTATACACACAGTGAAGCCTGTTAGTAATACGTCCCTTGTGCAACTAAGGTATAGCTGAACATCATCAGCATACATTTGCACACAAGAGTATCGCAGTTGCTGCGGGAGATGATTGGCATGCTTTAAGTATAACAAGGCCCCAAGAATTGATCCCTGTGGAACCCCTCTATTTACTGTTAATTCATTATTCACCACAGATTGACTTCTATCAGATAAATAGGACTGAATCAAACTACCTGTAAGTGCCGAAAACCCAAAAAATTTCATCAGTTTCAAGCAAAGAATGGAATGATGAACGCTGTTGAATACATTAGAATAGTCTAATAGAACCAATATAGGAATTTTGCTGCCGTCTAAATTGGCACGAATTTCTTCTAGAACATCGGTAAGTGCGGTTATGTAACTACGCGCTGGTCTGAAAGCAGATTGGCGATCAGCAAACAGTCGGTTGTCATTCACACGTTTATATAATAAACGTTCGAAAACTTTACTAGAATATGTTATAATAGCTATCGGAAGATGTTCGTTATTGGTTTTTGGTATTGGAACAATTTTAGCATACTTCCAAATTATTGGTAGTATATTGGTCATAATTATGTTGTTAAAAATATTTGTAACGAAACAAACTATCCGAGGTAAAATAAATTTTACAAACCTGGGGTCAATTTCATCTAAGCCGATGGAATTCGATTTCACAGTATAAAAAGCCTCAACTACTTCTAGTACTTCAACACACTGAAAATTAAATTTAACCACAGAACCAACGCATAAAGAGGTAAGAGATCATCGTCATCATATACATGTGTATATTAGTAGGCAAGTTTATTTCTTTTGTCCCCTTTAACGACTATACTATTCATTGGACATTAACAAATTATACATCATTCGAAAGATATTTTTTGGTAGAAGTGCACAATGTCCATTTTATTAAAATTCAGTATTTTAGGAGTTATAGGAGTAAGAAAGTGTTATAAATACATAGAAAATATTCACATACGTGTGAGCAAAACAATTAAAACAAATAACAGAAACACCGTTTTATGCTTCTTTTTTGTGTTTATACATTAAAAAGAACAACAACATACGATTTCTCTCCTATGCCTTTAATTGGAGATCGGTAGAAAAAAAAAAGGAGACAGACAATTTTAAATGTTTTGTTTTCTTTTTGTAAGAGTTGTTATTTTAAAATGTTGCCGTTGATTTTGGCTCATTGGTGCTCAAAGATGTATTGCATATGTATTGAGAGAGCATTTTAAAATACAGAGATACGCAAAACTATGCGCACCAGTTTTATTTAAATTTTATAGAAAGAAATTGTTTTGGTTGTTAAACATTTATAATAATACAGTCAAAACTAAATTTTTTATTTTGTTTTTGGCTTTTAAAATTGCAACTTTTTAAAATTTTAAAAAACTGTAAGAGCATGTTTGTCTTTTAAAAGTAAGAATTATATCTAAAAAAAAACTGCACTAAAATCTTGTACATTTATGCTTTTATGACAGTTTTGTAAAAGCATTAAAAATTTTTTTAAAATTTTATTACTTATCCTACACACTGTATTTGAAACAACATCAACTCATCTTCCGTACATGTGCAACTAAATTAATGAGCGCAAAAAAGAAAGTGGTAGGGCTTCTAAACAATTGTTTGCTTGAATGAGCATCACTGCTTTAAATTTTACCGTTGATTTCTAGAATTTTGTGTATATGAATAATTTTAATTTATATAATTTCAATTATCAGTTGGTAATAATGTAAAGAATAGGTGCATTATATTTTTTTTTTGAAACAATTCGGTGTTGCTTTACTATTTTTTTAAAATATTTTTTGGTATTGCTTTAAATTAATTAGTGTTTGGTGTTAATTAGTTTATACTTGATTTTAGTAAGTATTTATTAACTAAATTTATAATTGTATCAAAAAATATAGTTTTAAATTTTAAGTGACAGTGTTTTATCGCCGTGGTAACTAGACGAATGGGGTTGACAGCCATAGAAGAAAACATTCTACAATATTACCAAATATGCAATGCAGTCCTCAACAAATCGAATGATGATACTGACATCTTAGATGTTTCTTTTAATGGCTTAAATTCAATCCAACGTAATTTTCGACATTTTAACTGCATTAAAAGCTATTTTCGTGAGTGGTTTTTATATGGGAGCTATGGCAAATATGGACCGATTTCAAGAAAATCTGGTAAGATAAATTGAGTTGCAATACAATAAATGTGGGTTGAGTTCAATCTAAATAACAACATAATTAGACGGTACAAAACTTTATTCCGGAGAGAATTTTGTATGAGGGTTATGTGGAATTGTGGTCCGATTTTCACCATTTGCAATAGGCAAAATTGTTTATTCAGCATTAACGAATAACATCCTGTACAAAAACAACTCTGCTAAAAAGAAAACTTAATACCTATCTACAATTATTCGATTGAACTGATGTGTGTAATAAATAAAACGATGGATCATTGCCAATCACGAATTTCTGTAATGAGGTTAAGATTGAAATAAAATTTATCTGTGACGAATTTTGTCTAGATATCTAAATCTATGTATATGAGATTTTTCGGGTTAAAGTGATTTTAGGGAGGAGGTTTATATGGGACCCATGGTTTAAATAAACGTACCAATTCGAAGTTCACATAGTAGCTGTTATAAAAGTTATTGTTGCCAAATTTTATATAAATACCAAAATTTCTAAGGAAGTTATATCATTTGTGGTATTTGTATGGGATATATGGATCGATTCCAATAAGATTTGGTAATATAATTAAGGTTGCAATAAAATATTTTGGGTCAAATTAAATGTAAATACCAATATAATTTGATAATTAATGGGCACAAACTTATATTCCGGAGAGATTTTTGTATGAGGGTAATGTGTAATTTTGGACCAATTCTTACAATTTATAATAAGCACTATTTTCGTTCAGCACAAACGCTATTATGCTTATACTTTCTGCCTTTGGTGGTGTGGGTAGAAAAACAAATTTTCCAAAAAGAAAATTAAAAATTATTACAATCTATCTGTTTTAATACCCACAAAACCATAGATAGATAGGATATTTTGCTATCGTACTGAAGTATGTATGTAACAGATACAAATATTGGATCTGAGCACCCCCTTTTAGTGTACTAATCGATTAAGTCCGTTTGGCTGGCTGGCATACACCAAACAAAGTCATTGTTTCTAGATTGCAGTCGATTGGGTCTAGGTAAGGTCATATTTACAATTTTGCGAAATGAGAGATATAGCCATATTATTTTTCGCAAATGAGAGATAAAGCCATATTTTTCCAGAATATTGTTATGCATGGTGTATACATTCTGTAAAAGGGAAAATCCTTAGTTTTCATTGAAAAACATTTTGTTATTCTTGTGACGCACACAGGAACGCGAAGCCACCTGCCGCGTCTACTGGAGGAAAAAAACCCCTAAGCACGGCCGCAGAAAAACTTTAATATGCCAAGCCAGATTTCAATACTTAACTTTAGTGTCTCCGGAACTGAAATGAGAGATAAAGCCATTTCTAATATTGCTAATGTGAGCTGAATTTTTAGGGGGGTGCTTTAATACCATAATAAAGCCATCATGGCTTTATCTCTCATTCAGTAGGGGGATAAAGCCTTTTTTTATTTGAATGGCAGATAAAGCCATCATTTAAAAGTCGATTTTGGAATATTGCTAATTTAAGTATCAGAATTATTACCCTCGCGAATGGGTAGTCATCTTGCCGCGATGCGAGGGCTTAAGTACAAGGACGTTTAGAGTCATGCTGGCGGTAGTGACGTCAGTCAAGACCGGTAGGGCCTCCCATGCCAGAAGGGTCTAAACCGAGTACGAACCAAGAACTACCCCCCCCCTGTCTATTAGCGTCTGTTTTCTCCTAGTTGGAGCGGCTAATGACTATGCGTCCGCTGGCCTTTTACGGTCAACTGTTAGGCCTCCTGAAGGCCGTCGGTCCGCAATAAAATCCATCAGCGTCTGTTCTCATATTGAGCGGCTGATGGTCTGCGTCTGTCTCCAGAGGAGCGGCAGGTATTCTTTCGCCTGGCAGTTAGGCATAAAATGCAACCCCAATTCACCCCCCCCCGAAATGTCCGAAAATTCATGCCCTAAGTATCCGGCAAAGGGCTTCATAATCCCCGGAGACCCTACTACTACAGCGTCGGTATCAGGCTGTAGTATGTTGAATGCTACTGAGACCTCGTCTAGCAAGGTGGTTGCGCCAGGCTCTGCTAGACGGTTAGCTACTAGTGCGCAAAAACACACGACTAAGCCGTCAGGCGGTCGTAAACCAAGCTTGGTGCAGGGTTCTTCGAAACCAGGTACCTCTAAGGCTTCTCAGGTCCGGACGGGAGAAAAACCTGTCAAAACCCCTTCCTCGGGTGCTGGCTTGACGGTACAGACTCAGTCTGCCAGAAATCCAGTTTCCCATGTGCCGAAACCTGTGCAAAGAGAGCACACGAAGAATGATTCGATGCTCTCTGATGCACCTCCCTTAGCCTCTACGGCACCTACCAAAAAACCCCAAAGGCACATAAATGCATCTAAACGGGCCTTCACAACCAGGCGCTCCGCCTACAAAATCATTAGCCGACTTGGTGAAAAACCGGTTGGTGAGCTCACTGAGCAGGAGAAAACTTCTCTTCAGTGGGCAAAAACCCATATTGAGGGTTTAAAACGTGGACCTCCCTCTGCAGAGGAAGGCAATCCTGAACGGAAGCCAACCGAAGCAGCGCCTAAACGGCAACGGTCAGGGGAGGACACACTTCCTGGGACTAAACGGTCCAAATATACGCCTCAACGGCCGCAAAACAGGTCGTACAAAGATGTGGCTAAAGACCACCTCATTTGGGCGATCATTGACCGCAACGCCAGTGACGGCACCATTTCATCCAAGAACTGGAAGCTGGTTGTCGTCGCACTTAGTAGGGCGTTCCTTAATGTCTTAAGGGGTAACCCTGGACCACCACCACAATGTGAAGATGCCGGCTGGTATCAAGGTCACATTAAACTGATAGCGTGTGCAGATGAGCGTTCAGCGCTGCTGTACAAGGCTGCCGTGGAGTCCCTGGGGGAAGTTTGGCAGGGCGCTAAGATTGAGGCAATACCTCTGGCCGATGTACCGCAAAGGCCCAGATCTATTGCCAAGATCCCCGCTGAGCCATCCGACCCCAAGGAGATCCTGGAAATTATACAGATCATATAGTGAGGGTTTCTGAATCTGTTGAAGAGTCCAGGAAGGCCACTGTTATAATAAACAGTGACTCTCTGCCGTCACTTCGGAAGACACAGGGGAAGATATTCTATGGATTTGGAACTATCTTCCTCCGAGTCTACAAAGGTGATGACAAAGGGAAGCCTCAAGCTCCGGTGACTACCACAACAGCAACAGCATCAACGGAGCATATGGAAGACGATTCCGCTACGTCATCGGCCAATGAAGACACTCAATCGGTCAGTGGACTTGTGGCTGACTTCTTTGGCAAGATGGAAGTGGCGGACGATGAGGACATCCTTCTGGAATCGGACGACGACCCAGAGGATGCCAACGTCACAGTCGTCCATAGCGATGAACTATGATGAAGGTTACACAAATCAACCTTCATCACTCTAAAGCGGCGTCAGCTGCCCTTCTCCTCCGATTGGCTTCAGGCACGGAGGAGCTTATATGTATCCAAGAACCATTGTTGTATAGAGACAGGGTTTGCGGACTCAGTTTAGACGGGTATAGTACTATGTACGCAGCCGATCAAGGTAAGACCAGGGCTTGCGTTATGGTCAAAAACATCCTTAAAGCTTTCATTCTTTCTGATTTTAGCGATAAGGACACCTGCACTGTCGCAGTAGAATGCAGAACCAGAACAGTTTGGTTCATGAGCTGCTACATGGCACACGATCAGGGTGCTAATCCACCAAACTCCACAACCAGGAAGGCGATGTCGTATGCCAGCAGGCGCAACATCCCCCTAATAATATGTGCTGATGCTAATGCACATCATACCATCTGGGGAAGCTCGGATGTCAATCCACGAAGTGAGTCGCTTTTGGACTTCATAGTAGAAAATGAACTAACAGTAGTTAATAGGGGTAGTGAGCCCACCTTTATTGTAACTAACAGAAGGGAGGTTCTTGATGTTACGCTTATTAGTGATAAGTTCGCGGATATGATTAGCGATTGGAATGTGTCAAAGGACTGTTCCCTCTCTGATCACATGTATATTGATTTCAATTTCTCCTTAAGAGTTGATTCAGCTAAACCCTACACAAATAGAAGAAGGACCAACTGGTCTATCTATGCGAGTGTACTCGAGGACAAGCTGCCTATGGGCCCGGTTCTCATAGACAGTGTGTCCATGCTCGACTCCTCAGTGGAGTCTTTGACTGGTGTCTTAATTGAGGCAACGAACGAATCCTGTAAAAGAATCGACAGGAAGGGCAAAGCTAAGCCCATATGGTGGAATGCGGAGATTGCTGAAAAACGCAAAGAAAGCAGGAAACTCTTTAATGAGGCAAAACGTAATGGTGTTTGGAACAGTTACAAGTCCTCAGTAAATGGATTCAAAAATCTTATAAGGAAGGCCAAGAGACAGTCATGGAGGAATTTCTGCAGCGACGTGGAAAACTCCTCGGAGACAAGTCGGCTACGTAAGATTTTATCCTCTAAACCAGCTATTCCATCGTATATACGGAAGATGGACGGATCCTGGACCACAAACAGTCGGGACTCCCTTGAGGTCCTGATGAATACACACTTCCCAGGTTGCACTGATGATGTGCCTAGGGAGGTAACATTTACTGGCACTCGGGATATCTCTAATATTCCGATAACTCGCCATCGTGTGGAATGGGCGGTCAAAAGCTTCCATCCCTTTAAATCTCCAGGTCCGGATGGCATTATCCCAGCGGATCTACAAAAGAACCTGGGAATATTGATGCCATGGCTCTTGGCAATTTTTAGAGCCTGCCTGAGTCTCTCATATGTCCCATTAACTTGGACAACATATAAGATCGTCTTCATCCCCAAGAGTGGGAAGACATCTCACACTATGGCTAAGGACTTTAGACCAATTAGTCTATCCTCCTTTCTACTGAAAACACTGGAGAGGATTTTGGATAGTCATATTAGATCATCGTTAGGACACAATTCCTTGTCACTGGCTCAACACGCCTACACGAAGGGAAGGTCCACGGAAACTGCGCTTCACTCATTGGTGGGCCACATAGAGAGATCCCTGCACTACAAGGAATTTGCCTTAGTTGCATTCCTAGATATTGAGGGCGCTTTCAACAACGTTGAACCTGAATCGGTTATAAACGCAATGAGACATTTGGAAATCGACCCGGCGATTATTCAATTTGTCAGCAGTATCCTGCACTTCAGGCGTATTGAATCCAACTTGGGCGCCTCGAACATCTCCAAGGTTGCGACTAGGGGCACCCCGCAAGGCGGTGTACTCTCACCATTACTTTGGAATCTGAATATGAATACCCTACTCAGGGCCATGGAAAGGACGTGCTGCAGAACGGTTGCTTATGCGGATGACGTTGCAGTTGTGGCTCTGGGTAAAGATCCCAGACTATTGTCTGAACTAATGGAGTCCGCATTGGACGTCCTAACAAAATGGTGCCAGGGATGTGGACTGGATGTAAATCCTTCCAAAACGAAACTGTTACTTTTCACAAGGAGATACAAAATTCCCAAATTTGATACCCCGAGGGTAAAGGGGATCTCGCTGGAACTGTCTGACAGCGCCAAGTATCTTGGGCTAATATTGGACAGCAAACTGAACTGGAGGATGAACACCATTTCCAGGACTAATAAGGCGGCAACTGCATTATATTGCTGCAAAGGGGCCATTGGCCTAAACTGGGGAATTAACCCGAGAAATGTATATTGGCTATACGAATGTGTCATTAAACCCATTCTATTCTACGGGGCAGCTGTTTGGTGGCCGGCACTCGAGGTGAAGAGTCATCAAATTAGGTTTGAACGTACAATGAGAATGGTGGCGATAGCGGTAACAGGTGCCATTAGAACAACCCCCTCTAAGGCACTGTTTACGATTTTAAACTGGTTACCACCAGACATTTTGGCGAAAAGTTTAGCTGCGAACGCGGCGGTAAGACTAAGGGCCACCGGAGCATGGAGGGATTACAATATCGGACATGCTAATATTCTGAACGAAATTAATTGGAACATGGATGTTGATTATGTCACACCCGAGCCAATCTTTGATCCTGGCTTCATGGTAAGCATTTTGGATAATGTGGTTCACTATGATGACCTACAAATTCCCGCGAACGCGATTCAAATTTTCACGGACGGGTCTAAAACACTGTGTGGTGTCGGTTCTGGCATATACTCCGAGCAGCTAAACTGGAGCATTCCTATAAGGCTGCCGGACCACTGCAGTGTCATCCAGGCCGAGATAATGGCCATCTACACAGCCGCGAGACGCATCCGGTACGGTGATATATCTGGAAGGGATATTCACATTATTACCGACAGCAAGGCGGCCATAAGATCCCTGGAGAATGTGTTCATCACATCGAGAATTGTCCGAGAATGCCGGATGTCTCTGGAGGAGATAGCGAGACATTCACTGGTGACCCTTAATTGGGTCCCCGGACACAGGGACATACCGGGGAACTGCATGGCGGATTCGTTGGCGTATGCAGGTACCACCTTGAATCGAGACGGCTCGACATATAATGTAGGTGTTTCACTCCCAAGGAGTAAGCAACTCATTGCGCACAAGTTTCATATCATCGCCAGTCAGAGGTGGCTCGTTGAAACTACCTGTGGGGAAACCAGGAAAATCTGGCCCATCATAGATGAAAAAAGGACACGGCGGGCATTACAGCTGTCCAGACATCATCTTAGAAACCTGATTGCGGTTATAACCGGCCATTGGCCCATTGGGAGGCACGCCCAGAGGCTGGGGCTCCCTTACAATGACTTATGTAGAAGTTGCGGCGAGGAGGAGGAGGAAGAGTCAACGGAACATCTTATCTGTAATTGCCCGGCATTCGGAGATCTAAGACTCAAAATGTTTGGTCGAAGAGCCCTTGGGGACGAAACTTGTCTCTCTGATGTTGATGTAAACAGGATCCACTCCTTTACTGAATCGACCGGATGGCTGCGTGGGAGCACTAGCAGCCAGACAACATAGGACCCATGGGAGACGGTGTGACATGGTAACACAACGGGAACTAATTAATGGACCCACGTGAGCTGTGCCTGATCACGGCTGCCAATGGAACCTAACCTAACCTAAGTATCAGAAGTTTTCATTAAATTTTTTGTTTATAAAATTTAATTGTTTTCTATACTCTCTCTATGCATTGAAAATAAGCCATAATTTTCTGTAAATGAACATACCTATTATTGTTTTTATTTTTATTATATGTGTGTATGTTTAAATGAAATTCTTATATGTAAAAATCCTTTACTATAATTATGAGATTATAAATGTTGTTGTATTGGAAAACAATTAAATAAATAAAATAATCAGTTAAACAATTGTTCTTAAAGCACTTATCCCGTGGTCAGTAAAAACAATATTATGATATCAAGGAAGTAATTGTGCAATGTAGGTGAAAACATGACATGTGACTTACCTGGTGATTATGTGCTTGTAAGTGTTGTTACTCCAGAGGAAAGGTAATTAACGTAAAACTGATTCTAATAAAATAGCCAACAGTCAAAACGGTCTGCGGGTATTGGCTGCTTTTATTTATACGAAGGGGATCTATCATATTAAAATGGTTAACTCGGGACAATGTCTGCTACAGGGATTGGTTAAACCGATATTGTCAAAAAGGTGCCAACTAACCCCCTCCTAGGAGAGCGCCATGTTTAAGTGACATATTCACTTCACCAATTTCAGATTATGACCAGTCTCGCATTTAAAGTCCTCTAACTACGATATGAACTCTTTTTAGTTCATAAACATAAATAAAATTTATGCCCGCCTTCTTAGCGAGACTTGGCTAAATGAAAACAATTTAGAGTGCTATATTCGGCTGTGACGAATCTTTGATACCCTCCACCGATAGTTAAATGGGACATATGAAAAATTTAGACTGATATTCACGAAATGTGGCAGTTTAATTTTAGTCATATTAAATCATATTAAGCATTCCAAAATTTCTATAATTTATTTAAGCGTTCTTTAGTGTTTTTCGAGAGTGGGCTTTATGGTTAATTATGGACCTATCTTTACGAAGGCTCTAAAGGAACCCTTTGTGCAAAATCTTATATCAATATGTCCATTCCGCCACAATATATGCCAGTGTTTGTAAATAAATTATTATTAGTTTTTTGGGTGGTTGTTCAACATTTTGATTCATAACTCTTTTCCTACTGAATGGATTTCAATCCAAAGCAGCTTAGGAAAACTAGAAACAATTTGAGACCAATATTGTTCTTATTTGAAAATCGCTCGAAAGTAATCGTGATTTCAACAGACGGACATGGCAACATCTATTAAATAATACACAAGGACTCAAATACATGTACTTTTCGGGATCTTTGATGGATATTAAAAAAGTTTCACAAGGAATAACAAACTAAGTATACCCTTTTCACAACTAGTTGTAGAGGATATAAAATGTATATTATACACAACAACTATTACTGTTACAGATATGACTGATAATAAGGAAAATATTACACACGAGTTATTACCACGTAAGAACACGAAACTAATTGAGCACATAGGGGATAAGGTTACAACTGGAAATGAATTCCTACATTTATATTCATGTTATTTCCCTGGTGGCATAAGCGTAAACTCAAACAGTATACAATTACAATTTAAAGCAGCAAATATATTTTAAGAGGTGATTTTAATTGCAGAGCCCGTTTTTGGTGCTGCCACAAAAATAATTTCTGTGGAAATATTCTTTGTAAAAAAATGTAACCAAATCACCTTCAAATCGTCTTTCCCTATTAAAGTACGTTTATACAAGCTGACCCAAGAAGGTGCCTGTCAACAGTATTCTTATTTAAAATAAATAACCAACAAATAATATTTTTTATAAAATATAAATGTAAGATAAATATACATAACTTTAATAAAGCAAATTGGACTAAATGCGCTTGATACATGAATAAAAACTTCTTGTTCAACCAAACTTTACGGAAGTATTAAGAACACCCAAAATTTAAGAATACAATCACTGCAGAAATAGAATATAGTATACCAAAAAAGAACTAAGTTTTATCTGTGGAGAAATTGCCAAATAACATTCAAAATGTGACCCAAGGGCAACAAGGTTCTATTTGCACCTAAACTGCATTTGAGATTGAACCTTGTTGTCCTAAGCTTGCGAAGCTTTAATTTAATTTAGGAAAATATATAGAAGCAATGATCACCACCAATGATCACAATTAATGAAAGCATTAATTGTGACATGCTATTTTCGTAAGAAAAATATTCTTCTCCGTTTTGGAACTTATTAAAAATATTAAAAAGAAAACACAAAACACACCTCTTCTTAAAGCTAATTTTAATAAGTACGGTAAACTAGAAGGAATATGCAATATTTTAGCAGATACTTTTTATTTTAACAACAATTTTTGAAACATCATAAGGAAAAACGAAAGTATATTTTATGCCCATCATTTTTTGTGATGATAGTCTGTAGCCTAAAGTAAAGCTTGCCACCCACTAAAGATTAGTTGAAAACAATTCCAGACGTATTTTTTACAGTCCTAGAGACTTCATGGATATAACATTGATTCTAGAGCGTGACTTATTAAATTTTTTTGTTTTGTAAACTGATTGAAAAAGCATCATAATGTATTTTGACATCAGAACTATGACATTGATTTTATTTTTTGACCCCGTGGCACTTTTGACCACTGTGATGTCAGCCGTAACATCAGAGAAAGGACTCATTGGGACTGACGTAAGTCAAAAAGAGAGAATATTATTATTTACTTAACTGGTAACATGTTTCTTTCTCTTTATTTATATTCCGCCCTTTGTTTACAGAAGAACGACACCAGCAGCATGCCCGATATGTCTTTCGTTGTCATTTTACTGTAGAAATTTTATGTATTTAACTAAATAATTTATACAAATAGAATAAGGGAATTTTTTTACTTAGTTCACTTTTTTAACATGAAAATAATGTTAATAATACACAAAATGTGGCAGAGAATTGATGCAACTGTAGTCATAGCATAGATTACGCAGAAATTATGTCAAAATTTTATGATGACGTGCGTCAATGAATTAATATGACTTTATGCCTTATTAATGCTATCTGCGATAACATTAATGTCACAATTCCGATCTTAGGGCATTATTAATTGGAAGCTGCTTTTTGTTTTGAGTGTATGTTGATCGAAAGATGACGCTCAGTTTTAGAATGGCTTTCTTGCCACGAGCAAAAAATTGGACATAACGGAGAAAAGATACGAGAATTCATAAGTCGCGCTAAAAACTTGATGAATATCGATATACAATATGTTTTAATCAGGCAAAACGTAAATATGCAATGGCAAGTTTTCCCTGGTGCGACCAATAGATGCAAAAGCAAAATATTTATCCGTTTAAAGCTTTTTGTGAATTTTGGCATGTATTTATAAGCACATATTTTTGCAAACTAAACCCTTTGCAGAACTTTTTTGGATATTTTATTCAAAAGGCCATATTGTTAAAGCATATTTTCAAAAAATTAATTTAAATTTTGGTTAATTGATTTTGCTATTGCCCACACAATCATCGGTTGGGAGGGCATCATAATCACTTTCTGACTCGATCTTACTATTTCTGCCTGGCTGCTTGTCTGTTGGTATAACCGGCGCAAATCACAGGTCGAATTTTAGAGATAATTTCATGAAATTCGCTACATACCTCTAAATTGCCCTAAGGAAGCCTAAGAGTCAAATGAAAATGTTGAAAATCTGTTAACACTTTCAGATGGCTGCATACAAGGTTTTTTCCTGAAGAATAGGAACATAGGCAATTAGCCATCTACAAATGTTAATATTTAAAATAAATTCGGTGCAGAAATATAATATTTCCACCTAAATAACCTAACCAAATTTTAAAAAGTCGATCTATGTTCATATAATTATGAAATGCAACATTTCAAAATGTTAGGTCCAGAGTTCCCTTTTAGACGAAACAATCTCATAGAGGTGAATATATCGGTATATGCTGTATACGCTGGTGTTATTAAAAAACTTAACGACAGATTTGCAATAGATTTGTAATAGATTTGTAAACAGTTTCGTAATTGTTGTAATTTTTTCTAACCAAGATACCATTTTTTAAAAATGCTTAACCTTCGCCACAAAAACGCATACCACGATATGTGTGAATATTTAACACAAATAACTCTTATATAATTTTAAACTGATAACATAATATTGATCTGGTGCGTCCATTACTGCCCATGAATCCCAAATAGGAAACACGCAAAAATGTCTCTGTAAGAACTGTGTGCCGCGTTACCGCTACTAAAGTATCAATTTGACTCTTTTAAGACGGAATTGGTACCCTTTATGATCCCTTTTTTAATTACCCTTTTGTTTCATTTTTAACTATTTTGTGCCACTTGTTGACCCTTTTTTGGAAATAGCACTCACATTTTGTTTTTTGTTAACACTGCTGAACGGTAGTGCTTCAGTTAAATATATGTTTTCGAAATTAGCATTGCTTAAAAATAAACTTTGGAACAGGCTCAAAATAGAAACTTACAATTCCATGTTTTCTTCTCTTTATTTGTTCGAAGAGGAGATGGTGAAATGGACTTCAAGTGAAGATTTAATAACAACCCTGCGGGAAATTTGTGTCAATTGGTCCCACAGACTGGTCCTGGGAGTTGTGAAAATAGAACATGTACAAAAAGAAAGAACTCATGACCAGTGAAAGGAGAACCAATCATGTAACTGGTTTATGAAGAACAAAAAGGTAGAAAAGTAATGAATTACAGAACAGTCTTCACCGGTGGTGTGAGAAATTTTTTTGGGACTTTCTAAAATTTGGCTCTTGAATTTAATTCTAGGACTTGTTTTATTGAAAAATTACTACATTGTAATGAAATAATACTACATTTTAGTAACTGTCACTAAACACGTCCATTGAGAATAGATTTGTGGCAGGTCAAATGGTGTCAATTGACCCCCTCCAATGACAACCCCATGTAAAAGTGATAGGTCTTATTCATATGAAGTGTTAGAACTCGAACCGGTCCCTACCACCAGAGACCTATCACGGGACTACTTTGGTGTCAGTTCGCTTCCCTCTAGCGAAAATACAGAACGAACATTTCTAAAAAGTAGTTAGCTTAAGCAAAAAGTTTGTATTAAAACATTTTTTACGACTTCAAAAATTAGATTTCAAAAATTAGATTTTCTTAAAAAAATGCAATTTGGTGTTCGTTAAAAAGGTTTTGCACTCCAAACGGGTAGCTCGTACTAATGGCATAAAGCAATGAACTTTTCGCCCCATATGAATCGACAGTGTTGATAGTGCCCTGTAAAATAGCTGACTTCGGTTAATATATGGGTATATTTTTAAAACGGTGAAGATTTAATGTATAAAAAACTAAAAAGATTTTAATCTAATCTTTAACCACAACAGGGGATTGGCTTACAATATTTTTCGAACCAACCTGTTGACAACTGTGTTTTAAGGTGAATTTTCGGGACGCCTAGAAGAGCCTTAACGCAGTTTAATATTTCACGATGTCATGGTGGCCGGAATACTTATACATGACCGCTTTCAAACACGACGATCCTGTAAAATAATAACTTGTTTATATATGTGAATATTGTATTATTTAAGTGAAATTGTTGTACATATAAATACTGTTAAATTGTAGTAAATACATTATATTAGTTTTAATTGTCAATATGTTCCATTAAAAACGTCCTTAACATAAAGGACTCTTTTAAAAGCAAATAAAAATAATAATTTAATCACAGTCAATGTAAAACAGTGAACAAGTGAACAGCAATTACAGAAACAGAAAATATTGTTAAACAAAATTGAAAAAAACCATTTCAACAAAATTTAAATACAAGAACAAAATAACTTTGTAGATTCAAAAACAGAAACTGTTACTCAAAAAAGGTGCAATCGCTTGGAAAAACCTTAAAACAGGAGAATTATTAAACCGACCTTTAATTTAAAATTTTGATTTTTAACAAAGCGTGACACCGTCAAGTCCTTTAAATTTTATTAAGGCTCAAGTACTTAAAAAAACTACAAGTTTTATTTGCAAACAAAAAAGAGATTAAAAAGAAATAAATTCCAAAAAAAAAAGAATGAACATAAAAATGCAATTTTACAAATTCATTATTTTATTTCTAATTGTTAGAATTTGCATTGCTAAATTAACTCCACCTGAAAATAGAAATGAAACTAATTTTCCATTACGCATCATCAATGAATTAAATCAGAAACTCGATATAAAATGGAATGCTGTGGTCACTCTAGACTTTAAACAGGAAATTGAAGATGCGCTGAAATCATTGAGTTTGCCTGTACTGTTAATCACAAAGAAACTTGACACAAACATCAAGACATTATATAGCGACCAAGTTCTTACTATAGTGTATTTAAAATTTTCATCTATAAATAATTTCTATGAAATCGTCGAAGAACTGTTAAAACATTCGCAATATACCCATATTTTATGGATTATACCGGAAGCCAGCATGACAGACTTGTGGAGTTTAGCAGACAAAAACTGGTTTTCTGGCTATACGAATGTTTTGTATTACACAGATGGAGGATTATTTAGTTACCAACCAGTGCCCAACATAACAGTTTATCGAATCAACTATCTAGCAGAGTATGTCGGTAGAGAAGAAGTACTAGATTTTCAACGATATCCCTTAAAAGTACCCATTATAAAACTTCCACCCCGTTGTTATTCTTTTCAAGACAGTTCTGGACAAACAATTACAACTGGATATTTATATAAAATTATTAAAATTTTTGCACAACAACATAATTTCCTACTAATGGATATTCAAGGTTATAATATGACCTTGGATTATGAAAAACTTACACAGGGTGTGAATAACAAAACTTTGGATATTGTGCCCTTAGGATTGTATAATTACAATCGTTATGCTGGTAGCAGCAGCGATGTTTTGTGGAATGTGAGAGGGGTTATTGTGGCACCTTATCCGCCACCCCTGTCTAGAACTGAATATTTCTTACATCCCTTCACTGTTACCACCAGATCTTTTATTCTGCTATTGCTGTTATTTTGCGTTTTTTCAGTGTCTTTTATTTACTACCTGCAACACTATACGAATAAATTAGATTTTGGCAAATCCGCTTTGTATGTTCTGGCCGTGTTCATTTGCCAATATCACGCAAATTTTAAAGTCGAAACTTTTACGCACAAACTGGTTTATTTTCTGATGTTCATCAATGGTTTCATTTTGACCAATTTGTATTTGGCCAAATTATCCACTCTGTTCGTGCAAGATGTTTATGAAACGAAAATAGAAAAATTGGAGTATCTTAATAAAACATCGCACCAACTTATAATAACCCAAGGTAGTTTAAATTTTTTAGACAAGTTACCTGATATACGAGATTTTCTAGATCAAAAGTCAAAAATTGTTAGTGAAAGCGAATTATTACAAGCTCACCGTGACCTCAACCAGTCAAATATGTTCATGGCCTTGGAAAATAAAGCGGATTTTGTAATATTTCAGCAGCGTTATCTCAAAGTTCCTCGTATGTATAAAATCAACGAAGCAATCTTTACAAAGCAGGAGTATTTTACCGCACGGCGAGACTTACCTTATCTTCTGTTATTCAATCGTTATTTGAAAAACATAATGGAATCAGGTATTCTAGCTAAATTTATGGAATATACTAACTATGATGGCATTCATAGTCGAGAAATTCGTTTCTTAAGTGAATCTGAAAGCGGTGATGTGCTTTTGGGTTTTAATTATTTTAAGACTTTATTTCTTTTTTTCTTATTTGTTATGTGTTTTTCTCTAATCGTATTTATAATCGAGGTATTATATGCTAAATATGTTAAGAAAATCAGCCTTTGTCTTGGAAATCGAATTGGAGTAAAATAAGAATCAAGCAAAATTTGAAAATGGTTCTTGTTTTGAAAGTTCATAAATTATAATCGCTTTTATTAACTTCATACTTTAAGTATCACTTACCTTTAAACTAACAAATATTTAAATCCAGAACAAATGGGATCATTTAAAAAAAATTAACTTTAAATTTCAATCGATTAAATTTCACTCCATTTCTGAGACATGGCCGAATTTATTAGTAATCCACTTGCAATGTGCGCTATGTTAATCGAACAAAATGTTTTAATCTAAAACGATTTTTTTAGATTTTCATAATACATACTGTTACGAAAGTTAAATTATCTAAGAATTATTTATAGTTATACACTCACAATATTATTACAGTAACGGACTGTAGTTTATTTAAGAAATATTCCGTTCAGTAATTTTTAAATAAATAAACATTTAAAATTCCAAGCAAATTTATTTTTAACTGATTCTAACAGTTATTAAAAAAACTAAGTACATATTAATACTGATTTTCAGTTGCAGTTAATATTGTCCGTTGATTGAGTTAAATTCTTCTTTATGATAAATTAAATAAAAATTTAATTTAAAGCAACGAAAAGTTCATTTAATTTTTACTGTCAAAAATTCAACCACGAATTCCGTAACACCAAATGAATTTTCAGTTATCTTATATAAATTAATTGTCAAAAAATTAACTACATATTCCGTAAATACAAATAAATATGCAGTTATTTTATAAAATTTTACTGTCAAAAATTCAACAGCATAGTCAGTAAAAACAATTAAATATTCAGTTATTTTATATAATTATAATACCAAAAATTAATTTTTACTTATTTATAAAAAATGAATTGCTTGTTTTGTGTAAGCAATACCCATTTTTATTCGTTAATATAATTTAGTTAAATACATCAAATTTTAAAAGTAAAATAATTGCGAAGCCATATCGGTCATGCTGCTGGTGTCTTATAATTGAGAGTTCTTCTGTAAACAACATGGTCAGTACAACAAAAGTAAAACAAACTTGTGTATCAGGGTAAGTAAATAATAATATTCTCCCTCTCTCGCTTATAAGAAAAACAAGCGGACAGGTGTCTGTCTGGTATTTTTTAGAAATTCGGCTCTTTTGTGGAGTAAACGAAAATTTAATGAAATAACTGAATATTTTATTGTTTTTACTGAATATGGGGTCAATTTTTTGACAGTAAAATTTTAAAAAATAACTGAATATTTAATTGTTTTTACTGAATATGGTGTTGAATTTTTGATAGTAAAATTTTACACAATAACTGAATATTTATTTGATATTACGGAATATGGTGTTGAATTTTTGACAGTAAAAATTAAATAAACTTTTTGTTAAAAATAAATGAAAAATAAGTAGACCGGTTTTTAATTGAAGTTTCATTTATTTTATATTACAATTTCAGTTAATTTTACGTACAGAATATTGTGAGTGTAGTTATAAGTTATCTTGTAAGTTATAGTTTTATGTTACTTAAAATTGTCATGTATAATTTTCAACACAACTGTTATTTTAAAATAATTCCTATATAAATTTCCCAGTCATTTCTAGAAATGGTTATAGAACATAATAAATAGTTTTTACGGGAAGGTTCAGGAAAAATCTAGAAATAATTATGAAATATAAAAAGGGGTGACTCATGTAAAATGAGTTTAGTTTTTTTTGAAAAACGGTTCTGTTCGTTACTAACAATTGTGAACAAAATAATTAATTTTCAATAAAGTTTGTTAAGTTGAATAAGTGTGTGTTTTTATTCGAGTTTGCCATTAAAAAGAACTCAAACGCGTTTATTAAAGGAAAAACGTAACAATACTTTTGATACTCGGGGGGCCAATTCCTGTTTTATGATAATGTGAAGTAAAGAAAATAAATTAATTTTTTATTTAAATTTATCACTCTAGCTTTTCAGATATACATATTTTGGTTTTCTCGTTTATGATATGAAAATATTATGTCATTCGATTTGTACTTATGAAACTTTTGTAACTAAATTATCAAAATTTAAAATCAAATTCAAAAAATAATAAAAACTTGAACAATAATTTGTTGTTGACAAACATAAAGACATTAAACATGAAAAATTAAATTAAACACAAACTTAAAAATTTATATCACAGGTTAAATATTGCAACACAGTAACTGACATTAATGTTTTGTGTGTCTTCTTTTAAGTTCATTGTCTTTTTATACCCTCCACCACAATTAGTCGTGAAGAGGGTATATTAAGTTTGTCATTCCGTGTGAAACTTTTTTTATTCATCTCAGACCCCATAAAGTATATATATGTCCGTCTGTCCTTCTGTTGAAAACACGCTCACTTTCGAAAAACCTAAAAGAACTAAACAAGCTGGCTGTCAAAATGCTTGTAGTTATCCTAAGCAGTTTGGAATTGAAATTCAGCAAAATCCGTTTTGTAGGATCAGAGCTATGAATCAAAATGTGGAACCACCACCTAAAAAAAAATTGATAATTTTGTTACACAAACTAACATAAATGGTGGAATAATGCACAAAAGAACATAAGATTTTGCAAGAATTCGTCCGATTCAACTGGAAATGACGCTGTAAAATTTCGTGAAGATCGGTCCTAATTTACCCTAGGCCCGTATAAACCCTACTCCCGGAAAACAGTTTAGTACGCCTAAGACTATAATTAGTAATGTTGTCATAACAAAATTTGGCTCGTCACAGTTTTATAGGACTAGAAATGACACTGTGAAGTTTCGTGAAGATCGGTCCATAATTTACTCTAGGCCCTATATAAACCCTACTTCTGGAAAACAGTTTAGTACGCCTAAATCTGTAAAAAATAATGCTATCATAACAAAATTTGGAACATAAAAGTTTTACAGGACAAGAAATAAAACTATGTAATTTCGTGAAGATCAGTTCATAATTTACCCTAGGCCCCATATAAACCTTACTCCCGGAAAACAGCTTAGCGCCTAAAAACGTTAAATAGAATGCTATCATAACAAAATTTGGTACATTACAGTTTATAGAACTACAAATAACACTGTGAAATTTGGTGAAGATCGGTGCATAACTTCCCATAGGCCTCACTTAAAGCACACTCTGGTAAAATAATTAAATACGCGGTAAAGTTTCTTCCAGTTTAGCTTCATATGGCCAGAAAAAATGTTATGCAGTTTTGTGATATACGGTCCACAATTTACCTTAGATTCCATTGTAGCAGCCTTCTGAAATTCACTGCAAACGCTTAAACTAATTGCACCGCTGTATTGAAATTTATGTATTTTAATACCAGAAATCGTTCAGAATTTGGGATGATTGGTTCATAGCTTACCATGGCTTTTATATAATTTGTTCTCCTGAAAATCATTTAACTTCAGCTTAAGCTGATGTTCTACTCAAGCTTTTTAAAATTGATTCTGATTGTCGGTCAATAATATTATATAGGTCTAAACCGCAACAAATTTTAATGCAGATGTATGTTTTTACAAAGATAATAATAATAAATAGACATCATACATATATTATTCCTAAAACATTCGAAGTGTCGGTGGAGGGTATCAAAGATTCGGCACAGCTAAATATAGCACTCTTACTTGTTTTTTTTTATTATGGGTTAGTTTAAAAATTTCTCGAACATCTTCGATAAGTGCAAGAATTTTTTCCAAGTAAAGATGTATCAAAACTAAAGAAAAGAATCGCTTAAGTTCTGAACATTTAAACCTAATTAATTTTATAGAAGATTATATCATTAGATCTCCTTAAACTTTTGAAACAATTATCGAAATGATCTCACAGTTGATTTTTTTAATAAATACTGGAAATTGAATTTCCTACGTAAATTCAATTGTAGAAATGGGAAAAGGCAAATAAACTCCTGGGGAATTTGCACTAATAATTAGTCTGAATATGTACATATGTATTAATTAAAAATATGTATTACTTAGTTATGAATTTTTTTTTGTTTGCTCGTTTTATTTCAAGAATTGCTATCCCAGCAAAAACTTGGTAATGACTTGCCATTACTGAACAACTTATTTTCAATGACTACTTCATACGATCTGCATTACATAGAAGTAGTTTAGTAATGGCTGACATATAATCTGATACCTAAGTACTTGTGTATGAGTTGATTAACGAAATTTATAATTCATTCATAATAAAATGAATCTACCGTTTAGTTTTTTTCAAATCTAATACAAATTGGTTTTAAATATTTATTCTTACAATTTGTTTTTTTTTTTATTATACTGAAAGAAAAATGCTTCATATATTTAATGAATCATTTTCATAAAAAAATTTCCTTGGGTAAATGAAAATTTTCATTGTCTAAATGGAATTTCATAGTTATAATGAAATATTTTCGTAAAAATCGCTTCATTGGATTTCGTAATTACGTTAAAAATTTTCATTGGATATATGAAAACTTAAGTTTGTCCAAGTTAAACAAAAAATTTTAGTTGGGAACATAAAAAACAATTTACAAACATAACTAAATTCATAAATTAATACAAAATTATAGTTTCCTTAAAAAAAATGTTTAATTGTTAATTAAAAAATGTAAGATTTAATAATTTCGTACATCTAATGTTACATGTATGCCATTAAATTTATGAAATCAAAAAATTTTTTTATAAAAGCAACATATTTCAATAATTGCCTTCATAAATTTAAATTTTCATTATGACAATAAAAATGTCATTATAATAATGAAACAAAAACTTTCAATCCACTTTCAATCAACGTTGTTACTTTTATTATTGACAATTTAATCTCATATTTACGCTCTTAATTGAGCAAAAAACATATTTTTTTTATGCAAAAACTACACTGCCCCAGTAGACAAGCTGGTAGTGAGCTAGTCTATCAGCACCGAGGTTGCGCGATCGAATCCCACCAGAGACAGAAAAAAAAAAATAAAAATAAAACAAAGTAAAATAAAATAAGAAAAAAAAAAATAATTAAGAAAATATAGAAAAAAGATAATTAACCCTCGATCTTACACGTGTTTTTATTTTCACATTCGTAACGCATGAGTCTAGCCAGACCCAACCAACTTTTGAATAAATAAAACCAATTTTTGTAACTAAATGTTATACTATACACATTTTCCATTTAAATAAAATATGAAATTCATCATATGAAATAATATGCGAACATATATTTTGAGTATTTCTAAAAACTGAAAAATAAGATCGTTTTATGTTATCAAAGGTATATAACATGTTTATAATATGCAATACGATTTTATTTGTAAAAAAAAGAGAAATAAAATAAATGACACATGTAATTTTTTTTAGAATGTTGCTGACAATATGCACACTTTGAACAAAAAATTTTCAGTATTTAATAGAACCAATTCGTTTGTAAATTTTCAAACATCGTTTCTTTTCAAGCAAATACAATAGACAGCCAGTGCCAAAATACTGCAAAAAAGGCCAAAGTTCATCTCTTGGTGGATAGTTTTGTTGTAAAATATAGTTGACTATGCATTTATTTACGTCGTTAAACCGGTTTACTTCAGGTTTAATCGCTTCGCCTTCAATCTTTACCACAGAAGTAATCATGGGCAGAATATTGTTGACAAGTTTGTACATGTGGCTCTTCTTCATCGTCCTTAGAAGCAAACGATTCATTTGGTCTTATGACCAATTTATTTTCAGTACCGGATGAATCGCTCTTATTTCGAACGCAATCCACATCATCACTGTGTGCAGTTGTGAAGGTTGAATTACATAACTTTCCTCAGCAACTTTATTATGCTCTAAGTTATTAGCCTGTACTCTTCAGATGTAAAACTCAACTTCTGAACGTGAGTTACTAGTTACTTTGCTTATTGTTTTTTTTTTCCAAATTAGGAACTAGATGGAGCACTAGTTTGTTTGTTTAATTAAATTAAATAAATAAAAGACAATTTAACAACAAATAATTAAAAACAGCAAGAAAGAAAGTTAAAAATACGGCATCTTCTGTACAAAATATATATGGGTCTGGCCAGACCACATGTGTTACGAATGTGATGTGTGCAGTAAAATATTCGAATAAATTTCCTTATATATCCTTTCCAGGATATATTTTTTAAGCTTTTTGTAGAAAACTAAATTCTAGAAGGGTACCTGAAATTTCAAGTCTCCACCTGAGTTTTAAATATACTAAAATAACATTTAAAATCGAAAAAGGTCTGGCCAGACTCATGAGTAAGACGAAGGGTTAAAAACAAAATAATAAAAAAATTTTTTTTTTTTGAGTCATTACATGTTAGTTGTAATTTTGGTGACATCGGAGTGATAACTTATTTAACTCCCTATTTGTAAGCGATGGTGGTAAGTACTTGCCTCCAATGACATCACCGTGTTAAAATAATGAGTTAAAATGCCAATGTATAAGTAGTGATAAGTCGTTATATTAGCTTTTTAAATCATTACTTTGCAATGTAAGTTTTTGCTGGGATGTTATTGTTTTTTTTTCTAATAAGCTCCAAATAAAAAATAATTTTTAATTTTTATTTATTGAAATTACTTAATTTAAAAAAAAACCGATCAATAACAAAATTAACCGATTATTAGCCGATTAAACTAAAACCTCGATTAATTAATCGAGTGATTAACCGATTAAAGCAAAAGCCCGATTAAATGAATACCCTAGCTTCTAACAAGGATCAATATTGAAGGAATTCAAACGAAATGACAAACTTATGTAAAAAACGCACCTTTATAAACCCTTTCCACCACTAGGGATGAAACGATACCTCTAAGGTATCGATACTTTTACTCGAAGTGGTATCGCTCGTAAAGTATCGATACCTACTTAGTATCGAAAAAAATGTATCGATACTTACTTGTATCTGTACTTGTATCGGTTTGTATCATAAAATAATAGAAAGCAGCATTTAAAAACGTTCTTATTAGTGTTTTAGTGCTATACAATACAATAAGAACTACGACTGGGTTGCCAGATATCAAAAGTCAAATAACTGGACAATTTGAAAAAGTACTTAACTATAAAAAAATATAAAATTTTACTTCAGATTTTATTTTGCAATAACAAAAAATTTTTAAAAAGCAAAGAAGCGTAATACTTTAAATTCAGTCTTATATCATATTACAAAATTATAATCATGGCGAATTTGCTACAAGTGGCAGCGAAAAGTCTGCTGACTTTGACAGTTCGAACCAATTTGTTTTGGTTTCATAATACATATATTATTAATTAATAGTGACCATTTCGCGACGTTAACATCAGCTGTTTCTGTGGCGTTTGTTTTGTTGTAGTATTGCTGCCACCGTTTATATAAATTCAACTTGGTATATATTAAATTAAATTAAATTAAAAAAGTACATAGAGATTTCCAGTTAAATTTTCGCTTAAATTACCGTCGTTTTTTTTATTTTGAGGTAAGTTCTAATAAACATAAGATGTAGTCATAGTATGAAGTATATAAAACAAAATTATTTAATGAACTTTAAACACTGGATCGTTTTTAAAGTTTGTTCGATTTTGATTTCACTCGAATTTTTTTGTATTGTTATTTGAAGAATTTAATAACTCTATTACGTAAGTTGTAAGCAAAAATGTTTGAAACATTTTGCAACTTTCATCAAAATTAATTGGAATGTTTGTCGACAAAATAGAAATTGTTTCCTTGCAATTTTTTCTTAGTAAGTGATTTTGTTCTAAACAATAATAAAAATAAATAAAAAGTTATTTTTCAAAATTAAATAAAGTTTTTTAACTGGACAAATGGTCAATCCAGGTCGTCTGGCAACCCTAACTACGACCCATTAGAATTTTTGTGCAAAACACAAAGTTTAAAATTTGAGACCACTTTAATTTACCACCAAGTATCAATTTCCCTTCGAAGAATCTTTGTTATCTTAGGAAACACAATTTTATAGAACGTTCAGGATAACAACCTTTTATTAACCTTTTATTCCAGAAATGAACAATGTTACCATAATCCACGATAATTGTGAGTCACCTTAACGTCAAGTTTTTTGCGCAACTTAAATTGACCTTTCTTTGTTTCAGTATTTAAGAACTTGTATCATTGAGAGGTATACAATTGAGCAGCTCGTTAAGATTGTTAAAGCCTTTTTCGAAAATGGACGTTCAATCAAAATGCATTTCGTGCACATCGTGATTTTTTTAGTCAGCATAGTCGACCAAATGTTTCCACAATCAGGAGAATTGTGCGCAAATTTCAGCAAACCGGGTCTGTAGGTAATGGGTTTACTGGTCAAACGGTTTCTTGATACCGTTACTGGTGCTCCAGCTTTGGAAAATAATCAAAAATTTAAGATAATTTTCAATACCAAAGTGAAATGATTACTTTTGACCGATACCGAGTATTTTTTTACCGATACTAGTTGGTAGTCGGTTGCTAAGTATCGATTACAAAAATACTTGGTACTTATATAAAAGTATCGAATATGTACTTGTATTTACAAGTATCGTTTCATCCCTATCCACCACTGGTGAAGGGAATTAATAAAAAGTTAAAAGATTATAAGAAAACTATTAAGGTTTATTGATGAACATTGGAAAAATTAAATATAAGCACGTCGAATAATATTTAACAGTGAATAGTCTGTAAGGATATTTTGTAAATCAAACAGACTTAACGAAATACAAATAAATAAAAATAGAAGTAGACTGTATCAATCTAAACAAACAGTGGACGCTTTGTAAGGAAAAAAATTCTAATAACTATTTTTTAAACAAGTGTTAACTGATTCAACAACATTTGGCAGAGTCTTGTGATGATAAACTTATTACGGCTTTATGCCTGATCCATATTTCTGGCGTATTTCGGACGATTCTCGCACTAAACAAATTATTTAAAGCGCTTATTGAAATAACAACTTAGGCCAAACGAATTGAAAAGCTGGCTTTATGTGCTTTTCCTGTTGATTATATATAACCTTGTCAACAAACCCTCAAAAATTTAAATTTTTTTTTTGGAATATGATTTTATTACAATTATTGTTCAAAATTTAGCAGATAATAAAAGTTAGGCTCCTTCTGGCTACACGAACTAAGGAGAATAGTCTCTAGGTACCACGAGTTTTCGAATTCGGCATTGATTTTATTGTAATTAAAACAGCGTTACGTTTATCAAAAAGATACAATAAGGTTGAAAATTATATTTCAAGTAATTAAAATAGTTTCAATATACAATAACATATGAAACTATGAAAACATGATCAAATTCATTATGTTGAATACAAAGTAAAATATAAAGTAGAATACAATATTTAACAACATGCCTCCTCAACATTATGAATTTACATTACAATTCCAAAATTATTACAACAAAATAAATGTTTAGGTTTAGGCACAGGTTTAGTCAAAACATTAGCCATCATTTTATCAGTAGATAAATATTTCAATTTAACAACGTTTTGTTCAATGGTATCCTTCACATAGTGGTACTTGTAATGGATATGTTTAGTACGGGAATAATTTGAACCAAATTCAGCCATTCTTTGAGCGTTTTGTGAATCGGTATGTAACGTCACTGGTTTTCGATCAGAATAGCCAAGTTCTTCTAAAATATACCCCAAATAATTAGCTTCTTTGGTTGCTTCAGTAAGTGCCACATATTCAGCCTCTGCACTAGATGTTGCTACAACCTTTTGTTTCTTTGACTCCCAAGAAATAAGACCACCTGCGAGTAAAAAACAAAAACCTGATTGAGATTTTCTATCATTGACGTCTTGCGCCCAATTTGCGTCACAAAAACCAAGAAGTGGTAAGCCACATTTCTTATACTTCAGCACAGCGTTTTTAGAATGTTTTAAATATTTAATTATATGATACGCTGAATTTAAATGTTGTTTACGAGGATCTTTAGAAAATTGGGATAACATATTAACAGCGCACGTAATATCTGATCTACTATACAATGACAAATAAAGTAAAGATCCAATTATTTCTTGATAGAACTTTTCATCAACTTTCTTGTAGGTTTGCAATTTTCTAAATCGTATTTCTTGATTAAATTTGAAATATATCCTGGTTGCGAAATTGAAATTTCTCCATCTTGTATATCTACTTCAAGACCAATACAATGCTTAGGAACTTCTAGGTCACGAATGTCAAAATTTTGCTTTAATTTTAGTACAAATTGTTCCATTAAAAAGTTGTCATTACCGGCAATTATTAAATCATCAACATATAAGGCAACAATCATTATCTTTTGGTTTTTTCTAATAAAATAAATACACTGATCATATTTTGACTGGGTGAAACCATAATCCTTGATAACGAAATCAATTCTTTTAAACCACTGCCTACCAGCTTGCTTTAGACCATAAATTGCCTTGTTTAGCTTACACACTTTATTCTTTGTAGAATAAATTTCTTCTTCCAAATTTCCGTTAAGAAATGCAGTAGATACATCTAATTGGCGTAATTGTAAATCATACTCAACTGAGAGTGCATATAACATTCTTAAAGAAGTTTGACGAACTACTGGAGCAAAAGTATCTACATAATCTAAGCCAAATTTTTGGGAATATCCCTTCGCTACCAATCTAGCCTTACGCTTTTCTATGGTTCCATCTGGTTTTATTTTTGATTTAAATACCCACTTGCATCCTACTGGCTTACGTCCACTTGGTAAATCTGCTAAAGTCCAAGTATTATTTTTTAACAAGGACTTGTATTCATCTTCCATAGCTCTAAGCCAATCTTCAACGCACTCAGATGATATGAATTCTGATATAGAACTGGAATCTGTTACATTATATTGTACAGCTTGAGTCGTCTCTAGATTTTTTCTTGGTCTTAAACGATTTTTAATTGAATTAATAATGTTTTTTTTGGTGGCTCTCTTGGCTTGTTTCCCTTAACAGATTTGTTATTTACTTGTTCTTCGCTTGTGTCATTTTTGTTCAATTCAATGATATCTTCTATAACTTCACCTGATTGTTTACGTATGACTTCATTTGGTACAATCTCATAAAAATTGTGATTATCATTTACTTTTGTCGTATCATACATCTGGTTTTCTATAAACTTAACGTCCCTACTGGTAATGATTTGTTTTGTTCCTGCCTTCCACAATCTGTAAGCTTTTGATTGCTCAGAATAACCGACAAGAATATGTTCATTACTTCTAGCATCCCATTTGGTTCGTTTAGACGACTTATCTAAATCAAACGATATACAACCAATGCGTCGGAAATGATTAATAATGGGCTTTCTCCCTGTCTACAATTCTTCAGGGGTTTTCGAACCATTTAAATTTGTTGGACAACGATTTCGTATATATACAGAAGTATTTATCAATTCTGTCCACAAATTCTTAGGTAAACCAGATTCCAGCATTAAGCAACTAAAGCAACTTAATTTCAACTAAAGTTCTGTTCATCCTTTCTGCGATGCCGTTTTGCTGCGGTGTATAACTTGCGGTTAACTGCCTTTTGATTCCATTCTCTTTTAAAAATTTTGTAAAATTCTCACTTACTAATTCCGCACCATTAGCACTTCTTTCCGGTTTGATTTTCCACCATTTTCGTAAATACAATGAATTTCTCTAAGTATTGACTCTTGTGTCGAATAAAATAAACAAATAATTTTCGCGAAAAATCATCAATAAATGTTGCAAAATAAAAACTTCCACCAAGAGATTCAGTTCTCATTGGGCCACAAAGATCAGTATGAATGAGTTCTAGTATTTCGGAAGTTGATTTTTCGATTTTTTGCGGAAAAGGTAAACAAGTTGGTTTTCCACGAATACACGGAAAGCAATTAATTCCTTCATCTTTAAGTTCAGGCAATCCTTTTAGCATTTCATCTGTTTGCAATTTTCTTAATTGGTTAAAATTTAGGTGACCGTACCTTTTATGCCAAAGCTCTGTTTCATTATCATTACTCGTTTCAGTTGCATGTATCAAATTCTTTGAATTTTCAAATAATGTGACAAAATATAAATTATCCATTTTGTAACCTTCTATTATATCATCTTTTTCTTTATAGACTACAACTTTAGTTCCCTTCATAACAACTGTACAACCCTTATCTGTTAATTTGCTAGTTGATATTAAATTGCATCGTAAGTCTGGAACAAATAGAGTATTACATAGGCCTATTTCTTGCTTTTTCCCATTTATTTTTACAGTTATTTTGACCTTTCCAATACCTTTTATATTTAATTCGTTATTATCTGCTAATCTAACTTTGCCACTGAATTCTGAATCTAAATTTTCAAATAAAGATAATTGGGTGCACATATGAGACGACGCACCACTATCAATTAGCCACGTTTTAGATGAACTAGTGCAAAAAGTTGTTTCTAACATTGTCACTAATACTTCATTTGCATTCTTATGCCTGCTATTGTGTTCAACTAAACGACTATTTTCACCAAACGATTTACAGTCTTTTGCTTTGTGACCTTTCCTTCCGCACCGAAAACATTTATAACTGAAATAATTTTTGGACATACCTTCTTCTTGAGTTTTAAATTTTGAGGAATTATCATTAGATTTCTTTCTATAAAACTTAGCTTTGAGTGCTGAACTATTGGTATCGATTTCTTCTTTGTCTCCAATCTCTAATAATTTTGATTTCATAACAGCAACTTTTGGAAATTTATTTGCAGTATCCACAGCTGCTTTGACTGCTGAAAACCTTTCTGGTAACGCATCAACCATAATAACAACAAGCAGATCTTCGTCAACTTCGATTCCCATTTCCGTCAAATATGAAACACATACATCAAAATCAATTAAAAATTGTGATACTGACTGATTTTCTGTCTTTTTCATATTCAATAACTTACGGTAACACTCGATCTTCTTTCTTATGGACTTACGATCAAATGTTTCTTGCAGATAACACCAGATTTTATTAGATCCTTTCATATGTTTTACCACTGTTACAACACTTGTCTCCACAGCCATTAAAATTTCGGCTCTTGCATCCATATCTTTATCGATATATTGCTGAAGAAGCATCATGCCTTGCTGAAACTCACGAGTTTGTGCCTCTGTCGGTGTTTCCGGAAGTTTTCTCAATGCTGGAACTTTTTCCTCACCTATCACAATATTTAGTAATCTATTTTTGTGAAGCACCGCCTCCATTTGAGCCTTCCATGTTCCATAGTTGGCTCCGTTCAACAAAGGAATTCTTCCAGAAATTGAATTCATTTTCAAATCTTGAAATTTATTATTTTCAAAACTAACGGCCACTAAATATCCTCGATGTAATTATTTTTATTGTAATCTTATGGGATATGGGCCCATAACCTATTGTAATTAAAACAGCGTTGCGTTTATCCAAAAGATACAATAATTTTGAAAATTATATTTTAAGTAATTAAAATAGTTTCAATATACAAAAACATATGCAACTATGAAAACTTGATCAAATTCATTATGTTGAATACAAAGTAAAATATAAAGTAGAATACAATAGAATACAATATTTAACAACAGATTTGGTGGTTGGTCACCCTATACAAACGGCTTCTTGCATTGCGGATTATCGTTATGTTTTGATCGGCTTTTGATTACCAACAATTATTTGATGCAAAAACATCTTTTTTGATATTGCAATGTTTTGCAATTACCAAACTTTGATTTTCTAAAGAGTAGTTTTCAAATATAATTGTTTTAAAAAATAATGTTCAAAGTAACGTACTTATAGGAAAGTTCTAAAATTGGGAAGACTTAATTTTTTTAAGAGATATTTAATGGACTTTTGTATGCACTGTATGTAAGAAACGAATTCTTTGTAAGGATATTTTGACCAAACAGAGTTGTCTTTGGACAAGTTGTGTAATTTACTAAAGTTTCCTATAGACAAGTTTTGTCAAGATGGATTTTTTTCCAAATTGTTTGATAATTCGTATTTTGATAATTTATAATAGATTCTATACAAAGCTTTCTACTTTATGACCCATAATAAAGATTCCAAATTAATTCTACCACCTTTTTCATTTTTCGAATTTATTCTATGAGCTAAATTTCAGTTATGTATTTTATAAAGCTTTTTTGTAATAGTTCTATTCCTTCAATTTTTCAGAAATGACTTTATACACTACCAGACTATTATATTGTATTTTCTTTTTACATTTTACCTTAGCCTTTCTTTGGAAAGCAATGAGGTATATTGAATGTACAGAAAAATTTACAATTATTAGACACCATCAGAATGTAATGCATTTTCTGGCCTGCTACGGCCTTCGTCAGCATTATTTGTGTCTCACTGGATAGTGTTACTTTATAAATTGAATGTATTTAACTCAACTATTTTAACAAATATAAACTGGGAATTATTTCCTTCCGAAGGTTACTTTATATTATATTCAACATTTTTCATTTTTCGAATTTATTCTATGAGCTATTCCTTCAATTTTTCAGAAATGACTTTATACACTACCAGACTATTATATAGTATTTTCTTTTTTCGGAAGGAAATAATTCCCAGTTTCTATTAATTCTACTACCGTAAATTACTTACGTGTGCTATACTTAAATACGTATTAAAGCGTAACGAAAATCGTAACTGTTATAAAATTTGTAACTAATAGATTTATTTTGACTTAAAAGCTAGAATTAATTGCAGGTAATCTCGGTTTTACAACAAGTACAGCTCGTACAAAAACCACAAGCAATTTGTTTTTGTTAAATCAGTGAACTGTAATGTCAAAAACAAAAACCAAGCTAATAAACATGCATAATAAACATGCATCTTCGTTTGACGTGCTAAATTCCCAGTTTTTCATATTTGATAAATACACTGAAATTTATTGTTGAGGGAAAGCAAGACTCTATGCGCATTTCGCCGGTTGCTTACACCAGCTCATCAGGAAACCTTTTCCAAAGATTTTAGAAAAGCCAAAAATATTAAACAAATAAAACCTTAAGCGAATAAGAGTAATAAACACTCTAAGTCTTACCTGTAACAATATCAAAGCTTAAACAAAACACCAACAATAAACAGTGAGTTTATCTTTTCTTACATCCCCCTACAATTGGTTGGGTTCTTTCCGACTCGAATTGTAGTTGTAAGTGGGTTAAAAGAAAAAACAAAATTAAAAAACAAACCGCTTCATTCTATTTTCTTTTTTCTTGGTCACTCTGTTTGCCGATATCACAACTTTAAATGTTAGTTAAACCCTACAAATAATAGGACCAGTCCAAACACGCGCGTAAAGAGTAGTTCACAAGGGACCAGCACTGGTCCAAAATTAACCCAAAAGTATGGAAAAACGTGGTATATTTAACGTGACGATGTCCTAGGGCAGGACCATATAACCCACCTTTGGACTACAAAGGAGTAGTTTTAAAACTACTCCATGGTATACACAAGAGGATTAGTTTTGAAATTTTATTTGCAGGGAATGAAAGAAATATCCGTCGGTGTTTTTGCTGAATATTTTTGAAATTTAATTTTTTTTTTTTTCAAAAGATTTTGCTATTCGTGCTTAATTCCCAGTTTTTATTATTGATAAAAACACTAGAAATTTATTGTCAATGGGATAAGCTATTCCTATGCGCATTTCACTGGTTGCTTAGGCCAGATCATCAGGAAACTTCATCCATAAAGATTTAAGAAAAACTAAAAATATTAAACCAAATAAAAATGTTAAACGTATAAGACTTATAGCAACAGTTCTACTTGTAATAATATCAAAGTTTAAACAAAACACATCAACAATAAACAGTGGGTTTATCTCATCTTACTTTCCCCACTACAATTAGTTGAAATTCTCTCAACATTAATTGTAGTTGTAAATAGGTTAAGAAAAACAAAATAAAAACAACAACAACTTACAAAAGATGTTGTCAATTTAGTGTTTTTTTAGGCCGGGCACTAGCCTGTTTATTATCAAAAAGTAATTTCAATTTTTGGGAATACAAAATTTTAATTGCAAAAGATTTTGCTATTCGTGCTTAATTAATTTTTTTACTAAACATTTTGAATTGAATTCACTTTTCACTATTTTTTTTAAGATTTGTTATACTTCCCATACAAAATCGCCTATTTCAACTTTTTTTTTAAAGTAGCATGCAAACAGGGAATGCTGCGAATAATATTGACTTGTCAAGAAAAAAAAAAAAAAATTATTTGTTTGTTGCAAATCACGTCCTCTTGTTAAAGAAAACACTATCTTATTTTTCTTCCCCCATAAATTAAAAAGCACGTATACATTCCAAAATACTTTTGCAAATACGAGCTTTAACACTATTTACATTCACGCAAATACAAAAAAAAAAAAATATATTATTTTTTTTTTCAACTTCAACACTTAAATGTCCTTTAAATATATTCGTATTTATAAACCAAACATTATCAGTGTTCATAAGTACGAGAGTAAATGTGAATGTTTTTGAACTTGTGTGTGTGTAAGTTTATATTTCTGTATGTTTTCGTATCCATGTGAAAGTAAATAAACATACATGAGCTCTTTTCTTTTCTTTTCTTTTTGAAAAATAGAACTGAAATAGGGAATAACAATGTCTGTTATTTTTACACTTTTTTTAAGACTTGAGATTTGTTTTTTTTTTCAAATACAAATCAAAACTTGTCAATGCAGTGGCGGACTTGGTGAAAAATATTTATTAAATCTGATAAAAATTGTAAAAATGTATCGATTTGTATTACACTACGCTTTTATATGAAATCAGTGTTGACAATTTGGTCATTTGAGGGTGTGCAGTTTTGCGCCGATAACTGTAAGTTATGAAAAAGAGTGTATAAATAAGTTGTTATTTTGATATTAATTCTTTTTATGAATATTAAATTAAATATAAATTGAACTTTTTGTAAAAATAAATCAAAAATGGTAGTTATGTAGTTGTACTTTTCTGCACACCAGACTTGTTTGTTTCATTCCCAATAAAGCGATCGTTGGGGAAATTTTGTCTTAACAAATTTATATAATAAAAAAATTAAGGTTTTTATAGCAACCCAAGGATTCTTATAATGTATTTACTGAATAAGAAAGGATATATTAGATCCAGCGATGCCAACTTAGTGCTTTTGGCACTATTTATGGTGCTTTTTGATGCCTCAAAACGCCAAAATTTTATCCTTAGTGCCAAACTAAGAAAAAACACTAACTTGGTGCTTTTTAATTTTTCGTAAGTGCCTTTAGTGCTTTTTACAATTTTTATTTTTTTCTATAATTTTTTAAAACTTCAATTAAAAAGAGGATGACTTAGATGAGATTTGCTATTTGGGGTACTATTTTAAGAAGGCCTGCAAATATTTTAAGATTTTAAATGATAAAAAAGTGATAAAGGTAAGATAGGTTACGAGGTTAGAGCTAGGCTTCCTAGCAATTTGGAAATTTTACAAAACGTCACACTTTTTAGCGTTGACAACATATTAAGAATTCGTAATAAAAATGATATATTTGTTTTCAGTAAAAATTTTTTTTAAAGATGTGCACTAATGAATCATTTTCATAAAAAAATGTTCCTTGGGTAAATGAAAATTTTCATTGTCTAAATGGAATTTCATAGTCATAATGAAGTATTTTCGTTAAAATCTCTTCATTGCATTTCGTAATAACGCTAAAAATTTTCATTGGATATATGAAAACTTAAGTTTGTCCAAGTTAAACAAAAAATTTTAATTGGGAACATAAAAAAACAATAAACAAACATAACTATGTTCATAAATGAATACAAAATTATAGTTTCCCTAAAAAATGTTTAATTGTTAATCAAAAAATGTAAGATTTCATTATTTCATACATCTAATGTAATATGCCACTAAATTTATGAAATCAAAAATTTTTTAATAAAAGCAACATATTTCAATAATTGCCTTCATAAATGTAAATTTTCATTATGACACTGAAAATTGTTATTGTTGTTATGGACAATTAAATCTCATATTTAGGCTCTTATTTGAGTAAAAAACATAGTTTTTTTCCAAGTCTATCAACACCGAGGTTGCGCGATCGATTCCCGCCAGAGCAGAAAAAAAATTAAAAATAAAATTAAATACAGTGGTATCCCGCTTTAACGTATACTCAGTTTAACGAATTCGCGATTTAACGTACGGTCATAATTTTTCCATTGATTACCTTATATTACGAACAAACAGCAAATTTTTGTACTCTATATAACGAATGTTTGAAAAACAATATAGAATGAATGCAAATATATTTGCATCCATTCTCTTTTGTTTTTGTATACATTTTAACCATATTTTAATAGCGATTTTACTGAAAACAACGAGTTTAAAGAAATATTTTATTTTCTTACAAAGAAAGCAAAGAAAATACTTGCTCGCCAAAATAAAAATTTTTACGTTACAAAGTCATTTTTACTGTTGTTTACAAAACAAATGTTTGTTTTCTGTTTCAAATTTTACGTAATTTTTGTGAAGTTGTTGTACAGTTTACATCAATATTCCCAAAACAAAACGTTAAATTTTTAAAGAAAAATTAAACATTATTGACGTCTATGAAAAGTGTTTTTCTAATAAATATCAGCTACCAAAGTCATCAATATGCACAATTATAAAATCAAAACGGAAACTTTTGGGCGAAATGGAAAAGACTTATTTAGGATCAAGATTTAATTGGTTTCAAAACAAGAGGAAGGCCAACATTCCTATTAGTGGTCCTATATTAAAAGCAACTCATTTAATTGAAAATGATTTGAAGTATTTATTTTTTGATTGTTTTATGAATGGAAATAAACGAATTTACTTTGTTTTATTAAAAAAAATGTATTAAAAAAACTTCGGTATTTAACGAATTTTTCGATATAACGAAAGGCCTGACAATATATAATTCGTTAAACCGGGATACCACTGTAAAATAATATAAAATAACATTAAAAAAAATTTAAAAAAAGAAATAAAAAAAAAATATTTTTTTTTTACTTTATTGAAAGTATTCATCCAATGAATAATATTCATAGATCTAATGTAACGTTTCATTACATACATTTTATGAAACAGGTTTCATTGATCCAACGAAGCGCTGCATAGTGTGTAGACACTGTTTCAAAAATAGAAAATGGCCTAGAAAATATTAGGAATTGTGATTGTGAAAACATGCAGTCGAAAACCGTAAAAAGGACGCAAAGACTTTAAAAACAAAAAAAGAATCGTAACTTTGTATTAGCAAAGTGTTTAATAAATTTAAAACAGCTGACAGAAAATGCTTTTATAACGAGCGTTGAGTAACCGTGTGCTGTACACTTCTACCTCTAGTGGTATTGCAAAAAGGTTGACTAAGTATCAGAATGCAAACATACATGTTATTTCTATTTTGCACCTTATGTGTGTTTTTTATTCAGAAGCGTAAATAGGACAATATCATACGCCAATTGTTTTATTAAACTTTGCACGATTTTAATTTAGAATTATTTAATCGATAAAATAAAAGGGTTTTTATTAAAATAAACAATGGTCGGTCATTGCAAATTTTTTCGAGTAACGAAAATCGCGCTCGCAATGTATTACTTTAAAACTGTTTTATAGCCAATTCAAACACAGCTGATGGTGATACATGTGATTTGGATGATATTTTTATTGAAGATACCCTGCGGGAAATTTGTGTTAATTGTTCTCACAGACTGGTGCTGGGAGTTGTGAAAATAGAAAAGGTACACAAAGAAAGAACTCATAACCAGTGAAAGGAGAACCAATCATGTAACTGGTTCGGGAAGAACAAAAAGGTAGAAAAAGTAATAAATTACAGTACAGTCTCCACCGGTGGTGTGATACATTTTTTTGGCACTTTCTAAAATTTGGCTCTTGAATTTAATTCTAGAACTTGTTTTATTGAAATAATACTTCATCGTATTGAAATAATACTACATTTTGGTAACTGTCACTAAACATGTCCATTGAGAATAGATTTGTGACTGGTCAAATTGTGTCAATTGGCCCCCTCCAATGACAACCCCATGTAAAAGTGATAGGTCTTATCCAAAGAACGTGTTTAAACTAGAACCGGTCTCTACCACCAAGGACCTATCACAGGACTACTTTTGTGTCAGTTCGCTTCCCTCTAGGGTAATAATAATACATTTAAAAATGTTTGTATACGAATGTTAATATATATTTTTAATTAAGTTTTAAATGAAAATCCCCAATCAAAGCCGTCAACTTTGCACAGCCGAATGCAACTTGTTTTGTATTTAGTTAAATTGTTAAAAGGGCTTAGTGCTTTTAAACGCTTTTTTTTTGTTCGAAATAGTGCTTTTTAGTTCTTTTTTTTGAATTTTAAAGTGGTTTTTGCTCTCAAAAAGTTGGCATCACTGATTAGATCGTTGGCATGTCATAAGGTCCGGCAAGATAAGATCCATGGACGTCATGTTACACTAAAAAGTATTATAATATCTATAGACACTGCGACAGGATCAGTGTTATGTCAGTTACAAATGTGTTGCAATGTCCACTCATTTAAAAAAGAAAACGAAGAAACGTTTAAATATATATTTTATTTGAATACTTTTCCTTGGAACATATTTAAATTACTTTCAAAAATTATTCCACAATAAGTACCAAGCAAGGATGAATTATAAGTTTATTTTGTTTCCTCGATTTGAAACTAAAATTTTGTAAAAAGCTAGAGCAAATTTTGAAATGTTTACATGACATCAATAACACGTTCTTCGGTTCCACGAGGCTTATAACCCATTTTATAAAATTTGCAGCATATCTTTAAGGTCACCTGACTACTAATGTTAATGTTTTATAAATAATGTTGAATATATTTTTTAAGAGAATATTTTAGTTTTGTTATTAAATTCATTTTTTAATACAATTTTGAATTGAGCACATATTTTTTGTTCAAAGATAAAGATAAAAATCTATAAAGTCCGGTCTATTTACTCTTCCATTCCATAAACTCCCAAAAAAGCTGAAAATGTTCATGGAAGTTAAGGGCACTACTATAATAATACCGTGCTAAGTACCCATCGATCACCGCTTCTTTTCCTATTTATATTTCCTATTTATATTTCCTATTCAAACTGCCAACCCCATCTACTCTTTTCCAAATGACAGTAACCTTTGCCATTCGTAATCTCTTAATTATAGACCAAGCTTGTCCGATGTTGGTGCTTTGAGTCAGAACATGAATGATACGCTTGGCCGGGACCAAAACCGTACTATACATTACAGGGAAAATTCGTTTTTTGGCCGAACTGTTCGTGTGTGGAATAATCTTCCTGCTTAAGTCTTCCCTCTCAATGTCAACATAAATAAATTCAAGTCGAATGTTCACAGGCACTACTACCTCTTTTCTCCTTTCCCTAACCTATTTTCCTAGTTCCAACCCAATGTAATGCATTAGTAGGGGTCATCACCTGAGTTCTCTGATTTTCCTCAGTTTTGAAAAAATATGGCCCAATGATTACACTCTACGCTTAAGCTGCTGTATTTACTTCACTACGTGCTGGACTCAATATTGCGAATGATGTTTGCAATAGTGGTTTCAGTAGGCCGATTATACGCACCGTAAGTTCCTCGAATCACTCAAAAAATATTTTCGACAGAACGCTGATTGTGCATAAACTTTTTATTGATCAGCAAAAACAAAATAAATTTATTTTCGTCTATTCAAATGCGTGAAAATTTATATTATGGTAATACGCGATGATTCAGTTAGCCTTTCAGAGAAAAAAAGTGCAAAATTGTGCCCAGTGTCCGAAAAATCGAAATAAAAAAAACACGGAAATGTTTTTACTGTTGATGAAAGTTTAATAGTTTTTTAATGGAACTACATATTCACTTTTTTTAATTTTTTTATATTTTATGCAAAGTTTTCAGTTTTTAAAATGATGCTGAAATTAATGCTTTTACTTCCCCCTTGTTATACAAGGCAGGAGTGAAGTGGGAAATAACTTTTATTTTTATATTTGTAGCTAACCACTTACAATATATAATTGTTTAAAAAAAATTAGTTCTTTGTCTTACCTAAAAAGAGTAAAGAAACTACAAAAACGCGTTAGATTTACTATTCGAAAAATCGAACATTGGGACGATATAAGAACACTCTGTCTTAGTTACATAACTACTTTTTCTTAGGATACCAGTAATCTTTACCACAACTATTCTTAAAATTAGGAAAAACTGCTTTAATTTAAAAAACAAAATGAACTAAAAATCTTCGTAGGTTTCACTTTACTTTATATGCCTAAGGGCTAAAAAGTCAGAGCAAGTTAAACTCTCTCTTTGGTTTAAAATGTGTTTAAGCCAACAATTCTATAAATAACTAAACATATAAACCAACTTTAAACACATAAAATTGGGCGTTTAAACTACCAATACAGACCATATGAATTTGATAAAATGTTATTTTTTATCAACATATAATACATGGGACACTGATTTAAAGTTGTTGAGTTTAAGCTGTATATAAATTCAAGTTAAGTTCAACTAAACCACTTACTTTTGAATGCGTTCTTTTTGGGACATGCCTTGTAAAATTCATTGGTTCTTTCAGTAGAATTGTAAGTAGTGCTCTTATGTTTTTCTGATTACTCAACACATTATTTTGTAGGCGAAGTTTTTACTGGGTATGTGAGAGCATTAGAAAAAACGTCCTCAAAATAAAATTGATTTTATTTCTCGACCGCATTCTCTGGCGTAATTTTATGTCAAACTGTATGAAAAACATATTTCAGCCCCAGTTCTGTTTCATCATTTAAGGAAACAAAAAAAAAAAAAAAAAAAAAAGAAATGGAAAATGTCCGGAAATGATTTCTGTCCACTTTAAGCAGAAAATCAAAGAAAATTCGATCAACAACTCTAATTTTAATCTATATATAAAAATAAGTCCGTATATGTACGTCGCCGAACTACCCATAAACGCGTCGTGCGATTTCAACCAAACTTATACACTACATAGGCAGGGGCCCATATATATGATTTATATGAAGTTTGGTTGAAATCCGATAACGCATGTGTGTGCGGTGCGTATGTAAAGTGTGTGTTTTTGCCGCAGGAAAACCAACTTTATTAAAAACAAGTGTGTTTCTTTTCTTATTTTGTTTTGCCGTGCGAAGCAGGCAACGGGCCCGCTAGTATTTCATATAAAATACCTCCTAAGCTTTTAAGGATATCGTATACATTTAATAGACCAGAACTAGCAGATTGAGTTTATAGTTAGATCTTTTATATCTATCCAAAAATAAGGAATTATGGTTGTAACAGAAGATGTTTTATCTTAAAGCCTTCTAAGCACATTCCCATTAATTCCAATAGGCTCTAAATTTAAACTGCATCTCAACATTTAAATTTTTAAAAAAATTTGTCGACTCGATTACAAACTGCCCACTTATTTCCGCATATTTTTTAATGTTCATTTTTAATTTCATAAATCAACCGTAAGTTTTTGTTAACTTGATTAATACTTAATCAGAATAATGAAAAGCCATTCTCATTTGGTCAAACTCTCTTTAAATAAATGCTTTTCCTCTTGTCTTACGCCTCTGAACTTTTTCAATAAGTACTGAGTGTGTGTCCTTCTTAAAAAGCTGTTACACAAAAATAAACAAATCAAAGTGGTACGTTTTATACGAAGACGTGTATTCCTGTATGTGCAAATAGACATTTATGCATTATAAAGAAATAAAATGTTAGAAATTTGGTTTTTTCCTTTCGATATTTTTCTTTTAGTTTTTCTACTTATTGCAGAAAGGAAAATGAAATCATGTTCAATATTGGCTTAAATAATGTGGGGTAAAAGAATGTTTTAAATAAAAAATGAAGTAGATTGAGAGTTAAGACTCGTTTAAGGACCAATAGGAATTATCGACTTTGGACCAAAAAATGTTAAGGTTTTTAAAATATAACACTAGATTAAATCTGATCAAATCTGTTCTACCACTTATTGAAATAAACTTTTGGTTTCAAAAGTAATCCAGAAACTGGAAGAAAATTCACGTAAACCCAATCATCAATTTGGAATAAAAAAACACAGCATAATCGAACAGATTTATAGACTAGTATACGTCATAAGAAAAACTTTTGAAGAAAAAAATATTGTTCTGGCCCTAGAGGAAAGGGAACTAACACTTAACTTGTCACGTGACAGTTCTACAGTGATAGGGACCGGTTCGAGTTCTAACACTTTATGTGATGGGATGTCCTACGAGGTGGTTAATTGGCACCTTTTTGACGCTTTGTAACAGGTCACAGAAACAACCTAAATAGACATATTCAATTTCAGTTAAAATAATGCCTGTCGCAAATATTGTCCCAAATAAACCATGTTATTAGGGCGGATCCCCTTCATTTAAAGTAATAGAACCATTAAGAATCAATCAGTCATTACCCACACAAAATCCAGTTACATGACAAGTTGTTTGTCAATTACCTTCTGGAGTAACTACTCTTTTAGCACATTATCACCAGTTAAGTGATATGTTCTGTTTTAACCTCACAATTCGTTCCTTTTAATTATAAAACTGCTTTCACTTGTCACGGGATAAGTGCCTTAAAACCAATTGACACAAATTTCCCACAGGGGGACTCTTTATAAGTAAATATGTAAGATTTTTATAAAATATGGCCTGACGGCGTAATGCATAAATTAACTGCCTGTCCCTCGATTTCGAACAAAATATTCGTTCGTTTAACTAACTTTCGAAAAAAAAAACAAAAAGTTATTAGAAAGGCGGTTGTTAAGCCCGAAAGTATTTTAAATTGTATAAAATAATAATACAAAACAATAATTTTTTGTAAAAAAAATTATTTCATTCGGAAAATATTAGAATATTAGAACATGACCTCCGGCATATGGGCACTGCTGCTGTTATTGACGACGCGACAAAGTATGACAATTCGTTTGACTGACTCTTTCGTAAGTTCTATCGGACTTAAAAATCCCCCTTATGTTGTTGTTTAACTTGGCGTTTGATTAAAAAGAAACTGTTGGCCGTATTAGACGGTTTCAATTGTTCTACTACGACTACAACCCCCCTCTTCTGGTGTTGCATCCTCTGAAGAAATAAGATGAAGCCAGTATCTGGAACTATCCAGAATTTAAAATTGACAGATCTCTTGAGCTCGCGGCTGAATACCATGGGATTCAGTAGGCCCTGGTGGCATGGTACCAGACGAACTATTAACTCGGGCCACTTCGGTAAGAAAAAACTTTTTAAATATGCTCACCTCCAAAAAAATAATTTAAAATACAATTTTAAACATCTTATGTTTAATTTAAACGTATTATTGTCACCGACAACCATATAACGGTTAAGTTAGTCCCCTATAACGAAGCAATAAACATATTACGGTTGCCTCTAAACATTTAATGGAAGGCTACAGTGGCTTACTATACCAATGTTTGCGCCGGGTGGGGCTTAATCCTAGACAGGTCAAATGGCAATTTGAATAGAATGTTTGCGCCAGGTGGGGCTTAATCCTAGACTGGTCAAATGGCTGACCAAGGCAATAGCCCAGCCTATTTTTACATAAGGATCTTTGGTATAGTGGACCGCGATGGGCAGGCAATACGTCGTGGGCCAGCTGGACAGACTATAAAGATCAGCCTGTGTTGGGATAATAGGCCCTCTACGTACTTTTCCTTCAAAAGCGTTGAATACTATACTGCACCTTTTTCTAATAGAATTACATTTAATGGCCATATTCGTGAACAGCGTGGTCAGGCTCTGTACTTCGGAATGTTGGAAGGCGAGGACGTACGGTCATGCAAGGATCTGACAGAAGCAACCCATATTTCTGAAACGACCAACGGACTTTATGATACCCCGTTAAGACTTTGAGAATAAATTTAAGGTCATATTTCCATCAAGGCGGCGATTTGGCATGTAAAATACTGCACAGTAGGAACATTAGCAGCAAAGTAAGGATTTTCGTCGATAACCAGGCGGCTCTTATGTCACTAAAGTAAAATAAAGCAACGCTCATTATCGATACCCCGTGTAATGAAGAACTATCCAGACTGAGAGACCTATCTGACATTGACTTAATTTTGATCCCTGCGCATAGGGACCGCTACGGTAATGAACAGGCAGGTGCGCTGGCCAAGACATAAACTGCTGTTGATATTTCATAGGGTGTGCCAGTTGCAATACCCCTGGGAACTATCAGGAGCGAAATCTGCAGACACTATCTGGTTATGGCTAGCGATTAATGGAAAAATGGAAGATTATTTGGGAATTACTTTCTACAAGGACTCTGAAATATCGCACTACAGGTCTTATTTTGTAAAGCTTATTAGAATTTGGAGAATCCCATAGTGGTAAATTAGAATTGTCATTGAACTGAATGCACTTTTTTTTCTTTTTTAAACTTTAGTTTCGGCACTGTCTCGTGTATAATGGGTGCACCAATTGATGAGATCCACCGGCTTGTTTTATGTAACTATGTAATGTAAGTAAGAACACTTGATAGTTTTATCAATGGCATAATGTTTTGATTAATATTCCATTAAATTGCTAAATATCGGTTGCTAGTAATAATTGGTTAAGATTTCTCTGAATTCTCTGTTTTTCAGTTCAGCAAGAATTAGAATTTTGTGGGAGAGGCTTCACGTGGGAAGTGACACGCTGTGATTAATTATGGACCGCTCATTAAAAAAGTTTCTTTTTTTCATGTAAAATTTAATGGCAATAAATTTAGCCCAAATATTTCTTGTTGTTTAAGAGTTTGTTTATGGAATTATGGTAAATTACGGACTGAGTATCAAAACATTTCTAGTTATATAAAACGAAATTGGACCAATTTATATTGCAATGAAGTTATTTGTTAGCGTTTTAAATACATATATTAATTTGATTTTTTGGAGGGAGCTTAATATGGAATCTATGTAAGATTATGGACCAATTATCATAAACATTTTATTCTATTTTCTGGTCATATTAAAAGAATTTATGCCAACTTTTGTGACAATAAATTCGACAAATTGTTAGAAATTTATTTCAAGTTTTGGTATTTGGTATCGAAAATATATCTGTGGCATTTTGACGATACGTCTTAAGTCAATTTGAAAAAGTTGAAATATCGTTATTAATCATACGAATTTTCTATTAAGATTTTTGTATGACGTGCTAAATTCCCAATTTTTCATATTTGATAAATACACCGAAATTTATTGTTGAGGGAAAGCTAGCCTCTATGCGCATTTCACTGGTTGCTTAGGCCAGATCATCAGGAAACCTTTTCCAAAGATTTTAGAAAAGCTAAAAATATTATACAAATAAAATCCTAAAGCGAATAACAATTTTAAACACTCAAAGTCTTACTTGTAACAATATCAAAGCTTAAACAAAACACCAACAATAAACAGTGAGTTTATCATTTCTTACATCCCCCTACAATTGGTTGGGTTCTTTCCGACTCGAATTGTAGTTGTTCATTCAAAAAACCATTTTTGTTTACGTTTTTTAACAGCCAGTCCCACGATGTCGCACGTTAACGTTCGCATAGAAAATAACATTTAAAACAAAAAAAAATTTTAGAAATTGTTTTTGTAATGTTATTTTCTATGCGAACGTTAATGTGTGACATCGTGGGATTGGCTGTAAATTTTGTATTATAAACGAAATTTTTCTTTATATTTGGTTTATTTTATTATTTGATAACAAGAATTTTTTACAAAGTTTTTTTTCAACTTTTTTGATATCTTATCTCATCTTAAGATCTTTTGTCAAAATCCACAGATATAGTTTTTGTGATGTGCCGCCGACGTAAGTGGGTGGATTAGATCTTGATAAAACTATTGTCAAAACATAGCTGAATTATTCAGTTTTTTAGGCAAACAGTTTGAAATATAAATTATTCCTTTCTGCTGAGTCGTTCGGAATTCAGCGTGTTTTTATTTAACTGACAGACGGACGGACATGGTTAAATTGAGCTACAATTACTTAAGGACCAAGAGCTATGGACCTTTGGTAAATGTTCACCTCCGGTGTTAGTAGATAAATAAAAAAAAAAAAATAATTAATCAGCACCAGGTTCATTTTTGGGGATGAGATAATAAACTTAATTTGGGGAATTTTAGTTTTGAAAGCTTCTAATTCGTTGATAACACTCGAAAACAAACAAGAAACCCTGTTTCTTCCAAATGCTTCCCTTTTTGCTTAAAGCCCACAAAATCTTATTTTTTTTTAATTCTTAAGCGTCTTAACAGTTTTATGGTTGAACTTTAATTAAATGTCTTCCATACACCTCTACACCGTCTTGAATTAATGTGTAAATAATCTGGTATAAAAAATTTTATTTTGTTTTATTATTTTTTTGTTACTTTTCAAGATTTTTTTTTTTTTTGGTTTGTAAAAAAAACGATTCCTTTAATTCCACAATGGCTTTGTCTTTTTGCCTCGACTTTGCTCTCTTGTAATTTTTGAGGAAAAAAACAGGAATTTTTGCAGCAACAACAATAACAACACTTAAAAACTCTCCTTATTTACAAAGTTAATAGTATTTGTTGTTTACATGTTTTAACAATTGATGTTTTTTGTTGCTGTTGTATTTTATATCTGTGTTAACAATCTTAATCGACTTTTTGTTATATTGACCACAAAACATAAATCCTCCTACACCTGCCAGCAAATATCGAGAAGGACACTTATATTGAACCAAATAACAAAAAAAAATAAAAAATATTAAGAAGCGAATAGAAAAAAAATACAATAAACAGAGTCCTTTGTTTACTACGGTTTTCCTAAAAAAATTCTTTTAATTCCTTGTTTCTGCTCTTTTACAGCTCCTGCGGCTCTTTAGCTTAGCTCTTTGTTTTATTAATCTTTTTTTAAGCTTCCCTGTATGTATGTATATATTTTCTTAGTTACCTCTTTTTGTCTTCATTCATTTGGAATTTTATGGTCTTGAAGTCAAAAACCTTTTGCCTTTTTTTTTTTTTTTTGTTGATATTTTGGTTTGTTTGATGTTAATTTATGGTTGACTGCTGATACGCTTGATTTGGTCATTACAATTGCCAAAACTAAAACACAATCAACATTGTTATTAAAGTTAAATAGAAATGAAAATGTTCTAATTTTTTCTGACTTTCATTTCTATTTGGTTTTGATTAGGCCTTAAAGGTTCATTTGTATAGAAATTTGATTTTAATCTCTGAAAATGTAATGACAGCTCATTGGGGTTATTTAATGGCAAAATCGTATTAGAAAATGTTTTTGTTGCAGAAAAAAAGAATATAAACAATAAAATAAAAAATTTTAAATAATTTCATGGAATTTAAGTACTTAACTAAATTTTTATGCATTTTGGTTGATATTTGTAGCGCCAAACAATAAACAAATCGAATTATTTTCTTATTTTATCCAAGCATGTCCATCCATCTCACTTGTGACCCAGTTGACTTTGTCATAAAACAACGGCGGTATGAATTAAGTCCCCAATGAACCAACTCCCCAAACCCAAAATGAACTAAGTCCCCAAATTTGGGGACGTCGTTCATTTATGGAAAAAACTCGAAAAAGCCAATATGAACTTAGCCCCCAAAACAGGTGAACCAAGTCCCTAAACAGGAATGAACTAAGACCCCAATTTCACTTAAATTCCACAAGAGTTTAAAAAGTCCTCTAATGAAAGTGAACTAAGTCCCCAAATTAAAACAAATATAGAAATTGTTTTGGGCCTCCATGGTATAACAAAGACCGGCTTCGCTAACTAAAGCTTCTCTGTATAGCCGGCCTTGGGCCGGGCGCAAGGATTTTCTTCTCTATGGTATAACAAAGACCGGCTTCGCTAACGAAAGCTTCTCTTTATCCTTGCGCCCGGCCGAAGGCCGGCTATACATAGGAGCTTTAGTTAGCGAAGCCGGTCTTTGTTATACCATAGAGGAGTAAATCCTTGCGCACGGCCGAAGGCCGTCTATACAGAGAAGCTTTAGTTAGTGAAGCCGGTCTTTGTTATATCATAGACGAGAAAATCCTTGCGCCCGGCCGAAGGCCGTCTGTTCAGAAAAGCTTTAGTTAGCGAAGCCGCAAGAGTGAAAAAAGTCCTCTAATGAAAGTGAACTAAGTCCCCCAAAAATAATTGAGGGGTTTAGTTCATTGTATTTTTTGGGGACTTCGTTCATATGTACTAATAAGAGTGTAATTTTTCTTTTTTTTCATTTTTCCAACCAAAAAAGAATTTAAATGAATACCCTTACTATGTTTATCGGACAAACATTTCACTGAGTTACTTGCCTTAAGATTGGAAAATAAGTTCCATTAAGACAAATCATTTTTATTTTTTTTTTATTTTTTAAACACATATCTTAAAGACAATTTTGTTCCAAACATATTTGTAACAAAATGGTTTTCATCGAACAAAAATAAGAAAGTTGCAATATTTTTAGCAAAAAAGTCCAAATTTAAATTTTCAATAAAAAAATTTTTGTTTCTTGGTTGTGTTGATTGGATTAGTGTTAATTTTTTGGTGAAACACTTTATATTTTTACTCTTTTATGTTGCGATGTTGCTACCTCTTTCCTTCAGAAAGGTGCTTATCAGCATCACAATTTCTTAAAACTGTCATCTAAAATAACTTGCGTACATACATAAGTCTCATAGCTTCAATAAAGTAATAAAAACTACGATAGTAATATCGATATATCGATACTGAAATCTGAACTATCGATAAATATCGATAGTAGAAAATATCGGTAGTATCCCAGCACTAACTTGTACACAATACACACACACAGGCTGTTTGTGTTGTCATCGGGTAAAACAGCTGAGCAACAGCATCAATACTAGTGAGATGCGTTGCGATCGTATATGAATTTTTCTAAACTTTGTTACTTAAATAAACTCACCCACAATATTTTCAAATACAACAGAAAACAACAAATATTTTTGAAAATACTTAGACAACATATATTTGTGGGCTTAAACAAAGGTTATCACGCTTTTAATGCACCACCATAAACAAATGTTTTTGTTTTAAGATATGGTGAGTTGGCAAAAGCAAGGCCAGGCCATACAATATCAGTTATACTTATTATTTTCTCTTTCAACTGAACACTTTTTTATGGTATTTGAAATTGTTTTTTTTTGTTTCCAATAACACACGCTTTTAAAATCGTATTTGTATTAACATCGTCCATTTCTTTCTTTGAATTTTGTAACATGTTTTTTTGGACTTTTTAAAAGTTTAAGGTTGTTCAATATTACAATTATAAAAATACATTGGTAGTTTTCGAAAATCAACAGAACATAATTTAGCGTTCGGTTCACATACCCTAGAACAATATCTATTTTTTAAGTGTTTGTGTAGACAAGCACAACCCTTAATACCGTTCTTAACTATTTTCAAGAAAGAGCAGAACATTATAAAGTGTTCTGTTCTTATATGTTTTGTTTGTGTAAAATTATTTTGCTGGCTTTTTGTTTTTTTCCGTAGGTGTACTTTTTTTGTAAAAAAAACTCACAACAGAAACGAACAAACATTAATGAGCTGAACTGAACACAATGAAGTTTGAGGTTTTGTTGAGTTGGATAAAAAAGTATTATTTTTGTGTTTGAAAAATGACAAACAGGGAAACTTTATTTTTTTAATGATGTACTGCATAAACACTATAAGCGTTTGTGTTTTCTACAAATCTACCTAACAGATCATTAAGGAGGGATATTTTGTGTTTATTTTATAACACTGCTCTAAATACGGGTAAATTTACAACAAAAGTACGGAAAATAACCGACCGGTTTATTCGAAAAATTCACATTTCAAAATAACCAGCTTAAGCAAAATTAAAAAAAAAACTGGTTAAAACCTGTCAAATGATAACCGTTCGATCTCCCTAGTTGCAAACATAATATTTTTTTGCTGGTATATAAAAATAAATAACCTGAATATAATTAAATTAAATCTCTCAACTTGTTTAAAGCCTTTATTTTTGCTTTAGTTAATTAATTATTCAAACTTTTTTAAAATATTCATTTAAAACTTTATTATTTAGTTTCAAAATACATTTAATTTTTTTAACTTAATAACTTTATAGCGTATACGCTGTTGCTAATTACAGGTCAGAATTTATTAATCATACGTTTCGTAGCACTAATTTGTGTCATATGCTTTTAATTATTTACAATAAATTGTTTTAAAAATTAATGTTAGAAAATTTTGGCAATTTACATATAATATTTTTCACAAAAACTATTAGCACTGAATTTTATACTTAAATAATCTTTTAGTTTATAGTCATTTAATTAAATTAAAACACACCCAAATAGAATTTTGCAAACAACTGCTAATAATACATTTATTTTTGGTTTAATAATAGGTTTTGTTGCTATTCGTATACATCTCTGTAAAATTTTATGGATATTCATATGTACTTTAGTAAATAAATAATTAAAATCTTAAATTAATTAAAAGGGTTGACAATGGAGTAGATTTGAGTCCATCATATGGCTTCACATATATGATTCTGTATGGAAACGTAAATATACATGTTTAAATGTGCATGTATTTACTTTTAGTTAAATCTACACATTTATACATTTATATGTACTTGATCATAAGGAGGGTATTAACTTAAAGATGTTATTTTTTAGCTGTTAAAATATCATGCTATTTTGACAATATTTTGTTAATGAAACGGTTGGTTTAAAAATTCTTTTTCATATGCTTTTAATATTAAAAAAAAATTATTTTGCTTTTCCTTAAAACTTTTAAAATTTTGAGTTAATACTCTCTTTATGATCAAGTACAGTATGTATGCATGTATGTATGTAATTAATATTGACTCACTAAGTCACAAATACTTACACCATATTGTTCTGATTTACTTAATGTGGACAATTTAAATAATTACAAATCCATTTTGTATTTGTATTAGTGTCCAAACGCATTTACATATGTATAGAGATATACGAACAGCTAGATGACCGCATGCTAAGGCTTACATATTTCCAGGGGCAGGCGGAAACAGTAAAGGAAAATTGCATTGCTGATGTTGGAGAACAGAAAGGCATATCTGATATTCCGTTTTTGAAATGATATGATAGAAATCGCACTAACAAAAATCTTAAAGACATTTTATTGTGAAGATATTTGTTCGACGTTAAGCCCTCTATTTGAGGAAAAAAGATTCACAGTAATCGATATCGTAGTCAGATATCAGAAAGGCATTTTTTTATAAACTCCATCCAGCTTTGGAACCAATTACCCAACAATATTCAAACAACCAGCAATGCTCAGCACTTTAAACGCGAAGTATTTAGGCATTTTAGTTAACTTCTTTAAATGGAAAAATTAAGTATTTTTTATTAATGTATTAAGTATTTTTATTAAATCACTGAAAATTGTTTAATAAAATTAAACTATTTATTTATTTGCTGCCTACTGTTTTTTTTGCTTTATTGTATTGTAATCTATTGTATTAATCAAACTTTTTTAATATATGTTACATTTGTGAATAGCGTTATATGTACAGTGCTTTAAAAAGACTTGTTCTTGTTGCACTGTGTACCAAATAAATAAATAAATAAATAAAGAAGCCCTACACAATTATAGGTGGGGAGCTGTTACGAGTGCTATTGCGCTTAATCTTGAAAGGCATATAAATATTCGTGTTTGGGAGCAGTTATGGGAGCAGACTCGCTTGCTGTCAATATAAGCTAGATGAAAGCATATAATCTTCTGTGTTACCAGGTAAACCTTTTGTACAACGTATGGGCCGGAATTTTAAAAATCATATGATAAAACTTAGCAATTTTTATCTGCATTAGATCTTTGATAACGATAACAGCTGAGAATGTCAAACACTGTTGGCATTTCTGTTCAGTATGGGTTAGAATCATGAATCGTTTAACGCTAGAACAATTCTTCTGAATTGTGAAGATTTACTTTGAAAAAATAAATCAGTTCGCGCAGTTCATTAAGCACTTCGTCCATTTTACGGTCACCCTAATTGGGCTATTATGCAAACAATTAACTCAGTTATTGATAGTTTTCGCACTTATTTTATTCTTCTTGATGCAAAACTATCAACAAGATAAATAAGTCCGCGTACCTATGATAATATTTCTACTCTAGGTGCCATTCGACTACGTGGTTAATTTTGCTAAAGGATCTTGGATTACGTGCCTATAAATTATAGCTCGTGCAAGAATTGAAGCGTCGTTAGCATCGCATTATTGCTTATTAGGGTCATTTAATACTTGTCGAAGATGAGCATTTTTGTCAAAGAATTTTCTTTAGTGATGAAGTTTTCCGCTTAAATGGCTACGCCAATAAGCAAAATTGCCATATTTGGTGCGGATACAATCTGTAGTGTGTTTGACAAGTCGTGGTTACCATACCTTCTGTATGTAACACGAGCTTCACACTTTGTGTAAGCAAAATTGTCCACACACCTCAAACCCATCCGTGAGAATTTGCAACGATGCATATTCTCACTGATTTAATAAAAATAAATTATGATGAGTAAACAAATTGTATAAGTGTTAGAATAAAAATAAGTTGTTAGCTTTTAAGAAATGATAACAAAGAACAATCATAATTGTAGAGACAAAGCATTTATTAAATAAAAGGAAGATTTTTAAATAACTAATAATAAATGGTGTAAATTATTTAAATAGATACAGTAAAAACTATTATAGTGTAAACCATTTAAATAAGAAAAGAACAAGTCTTTACAATCCTCAAGCCGTTAACGAATCACGGCTATACCCATAAAACTTAACTGTTTGGTGCGGCATCAGCGGCCCTTATATCTGTCGAAATTACCAAGGAGCTGCCAGTAAGGTGAATGGAGAACGCTTTCGAGCTATGCTGACTGAATTTTTGTTTCCAAAAATTAATTACCTAAAATATCAACGTCATTTGTTCCTACCAGATGGCGCAGCTCGCCATACAGCGTGCTTAAGAATCGATTTATTGCAAAATCAATTTGTTGACAACTTTATTTCCAGAAGGGGTTCTGTTTACTGGCCCCATCGTTTATCTATCCGACGCCGTTCTTTGTAGCTCGCTCGCTGAGCCTCTACTCTTGGAAAATTTTGAAGAAAAATCTTGGACTGCATCCATAAAGTTCCAACTAGTGTACGAATGTCAGACAACGGAAATTGCGTCGTATGTTCGGTGAATGGGCTGACAACCAACTGGAAGTTAAACCAAATGAATGTCAAATTAACTTCAGCGATGAGGCTCATTTCTATAAAACCGGGCAGTAAACAAGCAGAATTGCGTTTTTAGAGAGAGCACAATCCTCAATAGATACTAAAGACTTCATTACATCCCAAAACAAGTTATTGTTTGGTGCGGTTTACATGCCGGAGGTGTCATTGGCCTATTTGAAGCCGTGGCCAGCGTTATTATGAGTGGTGAACGCTACTGGCAAATTATTCGTATTGATTCATTCATCATCAATGCACATCATTTTGAGGAGAAATTTTTTCAACAAGACGGCGTAACAAATCATACAGCGCGTGAAATCCATCACTTTGCTGATGGCTGCTTTTTGTGGGGGACCGTCAAATTTCTGGACTATGCAGATAAATCAGCTTATATACGACACACTGTTGACAAAATAAGACAGGGTATGCTTTAAAAAGTGATGCAAAAGTGGACCGATAGGATGGCGTTTAAAACTGTTTCAGGCCTAATGCTAGCTATTGGGGATTTTTTCATAATTTATGGAATATATGGTTTTACCATTTTTGTATCCTTCAAGGATTTTCAGGATACGCATAATTGATGCATTTCGTTAAAATAATTAACTAAAACAAATTTTTGTTGACTTCAATTGGTTTGAAACATTAAAATTAATATTTTTTTTAGTTAAACTATGCCCATTTCACTATTTGATAACGATAAGTGCTTTTGTAATTGAAAACACTGCTGCAGTTCATTTTGACAAAACTGATATGTGACGCAAGTCTTGCGCAATAATTGAAGAAACGGTAATGTGAACAGCAGAATTATGTGAGACACAAACATTAAGAATAATAAGCGCAAACATTAAGAATAATAAGTATGCGGAATAAGATATGGCCTGGCACATTAGCAGTAATAAAAAATTTATATCAGGTTTTCAAAAATCAAAGTTAATATGCAATTGTTAAAATACACAACTTAAACTTAAACTAGCCACATCGATGGGCTTCTTTCATATTTTGAGGCACCCTACGGATATCCCCTTGAATCACCTTTGTGTGCATTTTCTATAACATCCATTTAATTTGAGTGATACAACAGTCTACGTTTCCTGGTTCCTATCCCTATTTATAGAAATTTCTTTTCAAATTCGCCTAAAAAGTTTGAATTGGTGTCCATTCATGAGCTTCCATTATAAAAAAGCTCCCATCATCCATGATACGATTCGTGGCCAGCCTGCAGCAAAAAAAATTTGTAACAAAGCTCTTTTCTGAGACTGCTGGAACGGGTTTCTTTACATATTTGACTACTCTGATATGTGCTTCGTACATCTAATTTTTAACTCTTCATTTATTAGCCAACGCACGGTAAGATTTTAAAGTATATCCGGCAATTTCTACCTTCAACTTAGCTCGAGTTTGGTTGCATCGTATCAACAATTTTTACCGGATCGTCGTTTTCTATGGAACGGTTTATTACTTTCGAAAGCTTTTACTTTCTTATAAACAAAAGATATTTCAATTTGGATTTCAGAAAAGTGTCGAAAAAATTCAAATTTTCTTTAATGAGGATTATTTTCACAAAACTTACAAATCAATTTACGACCTTCTAATTCGTTTTATGATATTTTTTCTACTTATTATCAATTTATTGAACTGATACTTTTTCCATATTTTATTTTTATATTGCATTTTGTTTTGTTTTTGCACTGACGGTTGAAAATCAGTCCATATTTCATTCCACATACGTTATATGCATGCCGAAACCCACCCGTCCAATCGATGCACCACGGTCTGAAAGGGATAAGGTACAGATGCGGAAGTCATAAACCAAAATTATGATTAAACATTAAATGAAATGAAATTTGTGAGCTATTAAAAAAAAAAAAAAAAATTAAATAGTTAAGTCAGTTCAATATTGATAGTCACATGTCTCTTACGAATATTTATTTATTTGTTGAATAAGAGTTACAAATGCAATTACTAATTATATTCTAACTTAAGTAAACGAGCAATAGTAATGTAGACCTTCAGCCTGTTGAAGTGAAACAGACAGTCTCTGGCGGGAATCAAACCCGCACCCTCGCAGTCCAGGAAACTATTATTTCTAAACTAAAACAAATAATTAGTATTGTGGTTATTTTGTTGAACTATTTATGGTTTTTAATCCAAATTTTTAATATTTTTAATTAGGCTTAAGTTCATCAAATTTAATTTTCATTAAATTATTTTTATGAAGAAAGGAATTTTACAACATGAAAATCAATTAAAATTTACTGATAATTTTTCATTCTTGACTCAATCTGGGCTTGAACCCAGGCGTTTTTACGGACAGGTTACCCTGACATGTTTCGATTGCAACCACTCAATCTCCTCAGAGGGCTTGCCGTTTAACACTCGCAGCCATCGACGACTGCTGACGTCATTAGTCACACATCAATCCTTAAACCAAATTGTATTTAACCTTTGGTAGATCGAAATTTGCTTTGAATGATTATCTATTTTAATTTATTTTACATGTTCTTCTTTTACTTCTGTTTTTTCCGTACTTTTGTCAAGAATTCTTCTTGAAGTTCAAAGTACATATTTTGTTTTGTTTTTTAATTTTTTTGTCTTTCTTTTTCTTGCTGACCTTTTCAGCACAACTTGAAGGACAAATGCAAACATAGAGCTCGTGCCTTAGCTTTAACAATAATTAGTATTGTATAATTTATTAAAATTATGCAAACAGTGCGAAAAAATTTTACAACTGTTCTGTAAGGGAGACATAAACTACACATACTCACATCTTTTTCAAAATACGTTTTACATATTGTTGGAATCAGAATTTTTCCACTAACGATGTGTGAATTCCCATAAGTCCTATCGAATATACATAGTTTTCGAGATAGAAAATTTCACAAAAACACAAAGTCGAACTTGCTTAGAGGTAGAGGGCATCAAATATACTTAGTGTTGTTTACCACTGAATTTGTAGAGGCAAAGAACAGCAGGAGTCCTTTTTTGTAAATTGTCAAGTAAGGTCTTTTGTTTTTTATAAAGATAAATTAAAGCACTGTAATTTTGAGTTTATTTTATTTGTTATGTCAAATATTTCCACATACTTAGTTAATCGTTCTCAGGAAAATTAAATACATTTTTTATTAAACATGCAGATGCGCCTTCTGTTGTTTCTTGCATAATTTGTATAACACACTTTGAAGAGAAAAGTAAGCTAACGAAACTGTTGTAAGCCTTGTATTATTTTTGGGAAAAAGCAGAAGTTTTGTTGTTGAACTTGGTGCTATTTGTCTCAAGGGATTGAGCAGTACCAATACTATCATGGATGGCAAGGACCAGAGAAAGACAATGGGTATTAAAAAATTAAAGTAATCTAGCACATATCGAAAATTTTCAATACCTGTGCGTACTCGTATCTATTAATTCGCATACTTGTGTATATCCCTGCGCATTTGATTTCATTCATGTATGTTATCATACTAAGTATATTTCATACTCGCACATATCCACATACACCCGTAGGTATATCATTGACTTTAAACATTTTTTATTTATTAATTTTTTTCATAAGTATTACCAGAATTGCTGAGTCACTAATATCCTTTGTTCAAAATCGTTTGATTAAAATTCAACAAAATTTTATTGAAAAAGAATTGTTGACTTTACAAAAATCTTGGGAATATAAAGATCTGAGTTTTTATCTAAATAGAAAAAATTACTTTTAAGAAAATGTAACAAACAGAAAAAATGGATGCAAATTAAAATACGTCGTTTTATTTATATCTTTCTTAATGAAAACACAAAAAGTTGCCGAATACCAAACAAATATATTAGCCGAATATTCGGAATTAAGAAATGAGATATCACAGGTTAATACATTCATACATATAATGACTTTGAGATGTTTATCTGTTGGCAGTTGCATTTCTAAGACGTATAAATTGTTTGAAATTGAAAGGCTAAAGTCAACAAGTCGAGTACTGCATGAACGCACGTTAAGCAATCCGATTGGTATAAGCACTGGGGTATCTCCGCTGTTATTCAATATTGTATTGGATTCAATTATGCAGCAAACAACCCGAATAAGAAGAGGCATTACATGGGGTATGAATGGTCGATTGGAAGACCTTGACTACGCTGATGATATTTGCCTGCTCGCACATAACTTTACCGACATGTCAGCCAAATTGGATCAGATACATCAGCTAGCATCTGGTGTCGGTCTTCACATTAACTTCGACAAAACTAAGGTTCTACGTATCAATTCGACTAATCTCTCCAAGTTCCGAGTAAACAACATAGAACTCGAGGATGTCCAATCGTTTTGCTACTTAGGAAGTATCATATCAACAACAGGCGGCTCACGTGATGATATTGCATATCGCATAAGGAAAGCAAAACAGTCTTTTGGTGCATTACAAAGAGTATGGAAGTCACCACAAATACATATAAAAACTAAGCTTCGCCTTTTTTCCTCTAATGTTCGCTCTATCCTGCTATATGGATGTGAGTCCTGGAACTCTACTGCAAGCGACATTCAATCCCTGCAAGTATTTGTTAATCGTTGCTTGCGAAAAATTTTGCAAAGAACAGGTGAAATACCAATTCGCATAGAAATTGCAAAGAGGAAATGGAGCTGGGTTGGTCATATTTTGAGAAGACCCCATGATGATATATCAAAGATGGCAATTGATTGGAACCCTCGTGGCAGCAGAAGAAGAGGTAGACCAGCTAACACCTGGAGAAGGCAACTAGAATCCGAAATTAGCGAAACAAGAAGAACTTGGTCTGAGATCAGACAAATCGCACAGGACAGATCCCAATGGAAGAATTTCGTTACGGCCCTTTGTTCCAACTTGGAACCATAGGAATCAATATATATATATAAAGTCGATCAGTATGCCAATGAAAATGTTAGGCTTACAGAAGACTACAACATCACGCTATATTGGAAAAACAACTCCACAAGATTTCCACGATTGTCTATTTTTTTCTCCTTAGCTGGAAACATGAAAAAAGAAACAGAATAGATTCCAAAATAGTTGATAGCCTTCTTTTTTTAATTCTTTTTATAAAAAAAAAACTTTTTTAAAAAATATTATATTTTATTATTGTTAATAGAAGCAAAATTTTATAATAAAAGAAAATATTTATGTTTTAATATAGCTTTTACATAAATTAATTAATTCTTATTTAATCAGTGCTATATTTGTTTTGGTGGCTTTGAAAAATACTTAAAATATAATTATCTTTTCTGCATCAAAAATGTTAAGGTCCTGGCTACACTGTTTGCTTTACAATAACCGTACGAATTGTTGAAGTTACTTGTCGATACTCATCGATACATGCTTATACTCATACGCATTCATACGAGTATCCATACGCATGCCTGTTTGTTCATACTCATACCGGTCGCTATACAAACTTATTTATGTTTATACTTATTGTGGCGTATGAGTATGTTACAAGTATTAAAAATAAAACTTTTTGGCTTTCTCTGGTAAGGACCACAAAGTTCAATTTAATTAGTAAAGGTATTTCCGTTCCATATTCAATATTAATATTGTCCAAGAAAATATAAAATTGTAATGGCCATTTTCTCATTAGGCAATTATCTTTTTACCCAACGAAAAACTGCACATTAAAGAAATTTGGTTTTCTCAATGTCTAATTTGCTTCCATTCTGTCGCAAAGCTAACCAGCACTCATCTGCCAATTATCTATTTTCCTTTTATTTGTCGTACAGATAAATTCAATCAGCTGACTCCCAACTTTTACATGTATTTTGAGTGGCGTTGCCAGCTGAAAACAATGTTTTTTGCCGGTATATTGAGAAAACCAAAATCGTTAACGGACAGTTTATCGGTCCAATAAATTTATGTTGACATTAAGTAACAGGCAGTTTGTCGATACATTGAGAAAATGGCCATTAGGCCATAAGTCTTTATTTTCGATCCACTTTTCCCCAAAGTGAGTATACTCATGTATCTGTAGATAGAAGTATTCTTAAATCATTTTTGTCATGTATTGTTCCGAGTTCATTTATTTTTTTTTTCTATTTTCATTCACTTTGAAGGTTGGAATTTTATATGTATGAATGAAAAAATAAAATGTCTTTTATTTTTTATTATTATAAAAAGGTCTATGTTTATATAAATGGTTGGTTTCAAAGCATATCTCATCTGTTTTACTTGAGGAAATTCCGCTGGATACTGACAAATTTTATATATTCTTTCAAATGATGAAACAGAACTGGGGCTGAACGATGTTTTTCATACAGTTTGACATAAAATTATGCCAGAGAATGCGGTCGAGAAATAAAATCAATTTTATTTTGAGGACGTTTTTTCCAATGCTCTCACATATAGACACTTACAGCCTGTTCATGGATTTCGAACGTCATCGTTCGCATAGAAAATAACATTAAAAACAAAAACAAACTTCGAACAATGTTCGATTTTTGTTTTTGTTTTAAATGTTATTTTCTATGCGAACGATGGCGTTCGATATCGTTAAACAGGCAGTTATTCTCTTAACAATGCTACCATACTTTCATTCAATTTCATACATTTTGTAAACAAAGAAAAATAAGAACAAAATAAAACGAAAGAAATGAGAGAGAATTTGAAGTTACTGCCGACGTTTTAATTATGGGCCTTAAAATTTTTGCCTGAAGTTGAAAACTCAGTTCTGTTTCATAATTTAAGCTACTTCTAAAGACATTTTTATATACCTATTAAACATGCAAAAGATATGTTATGTTTACACTCTTTCCTCATAATCTCTCCATTTCCAATCAATTGTAAATTGAGTATTAAGTTGTTTGTAAAAAAAATGTATAGATATTTATGGTAAAATGCATGGTGATAATAATAAAATAGAGCTACCTAACTGGTATCGAATCCAAAAAAAAAAAAAAAAATTCCAGAAAAGTTTATTTTTCTATATTATTTGTACATCAAAAGCGTACAAACTTCCCATATATAAAATGGAAATTAATATGATTGTTGTTAAAAATACATGTTATTCTTAATTTTTGCAGATATCGAAAATCTGTTCGAACCAGACCTGCAGTAGAAAATAGTCTTTCAGATGCGAAGTTATAGTAACCCCTAACAAAATAATCGTTTAAACAATATTTCTTTCTTTATAATTTTTTTTCCTTTAAGTACTTAAATACTTAATTCGGAATTTAATGTTTACAAAAAAAGAAATTTAATATTACTTTAAAACCTTTTAAACGTTGCCCATAATAAACGAAAACAAACGTACTATACTTAAATAAATATACTTTTAGTTTCATAGCTTTTATTTAAAAATAAATATTTTTTACATGAATATTTGTCCATAACACTGTGTACAAACATGCACAGATAAAATACTTTAAATATTTTAATCTTTCTTTTCCAAGAATTCTTGTTTGCATTTCTAATAAATTTTTGGTGACCAACAATTAAACTCTCACTAGATCAAATGATTTTTAAATACGAACTTCTTAGGAATTATTGCCCAACCAATAAAACCATTAAAAATTTTTGGTAAACAAATGATTTCCTTTTAGTTCATAGGAAACTACCAATAAGCATATTTGTTATATTTAAAACTAAGATTTTTTTAAAATATATTAAGTAACATTTTTTGATAAAAGTTTTTTAAGAAAATCTAATTAGGTTAGGTTAGGTTAGGTTAAATGGGTAGCCGTCACGAAGACGACTCACTTGGGTCCTTATAGCATCTAATTGAAAACCAAAATTATCCGAGAGAACTCATTATAAAATTTAAGTATTTCTGCATGAAGCGGATCTGCGTCTCTAGAGATATTAGGAGATTTAAGGTATATCTCGATTTTTTTTTTTGGGAGAATCACAGCATAAGATGTGCAGATGCTCAATCTCCTCGAATTTTGTTATGATTTGTCCACAAACGCGCCAAAGGTTCTCCTCAATTTCAAAATGCATAGTTAAACGTTTTTCCGTAACGATTGAAGCCGATTGTCTGAGAACAGTCAGCCAAAGCCGCTGTGGGAACAGTCAACCGGAGCCGCTGTGAGAACAGTCAGCCGAAGCCGCTGTGAGAACAGTCAGCCGAAGCCGCTGTGAGAACAGTCAGCCGAAGCCGCTGTGAGAACAGTCAGCTGAAGCCTTGTCCGTTTATACTTATTCAGAAATGAACTGAATAAGAATTATAAATGAAAAAGCACATTAAACAAGTGTATGCAATAGTATGAGTGTATGTGGTTGTTACAATAGGTGCGTTCAGTGTTATTTATATCTAAAATTAATGTTTATAATTATAATAAATGAAAATTAAGTAAATAAACTTAAATTAACTTTGCCTGAATATAAAAATATTATTAAAGTAAGTGTTTTTATATGCACTAAAATATAAAAACTAATAAATTCATGTGAACGTTTAAATATTGTACTGGAGTATTCATTTCCACCCAGTGAAAACTTCGCCTACAAAATAATGTGTTGAGTAATCAGAAAAACATAAGAGCACTTCTTACAATTCTACTGAAAGAACCAAAGAATTTTACAAGGGATGTTCCAAAATGAACGCATTAAAAAGTAAGTCATTATTTTTTTTACCTGCAGTAGTTATTGAAGTTGTTATAGATGAAGTTATAGCAGAAAGCTACAAAATAATGAGTTAAAGAAGCTATTCATTTTGAAAAAGTAGGCGAAGTTTTTACTGGACGTTCCAGAACTTTTCACCACTATGGTGCAAAGAAAAACGGCTAAAGCTGGAGGTCCAAGTTACGCGCTCGATTTGTTGATGCATTTAAGCATCTGTCAAAAAAATAGAATCAGTGTAAAATTTAGTTGGCAAGTTCCTCAACAAACGCGTATATTATATATACGTCTAGAACGCATTAAGTGGGATAACTTTCTAGATATATTTACATGCGTCTTGAAAAAAGATCAATAAAGTATCAAACGCATAGACACATGGTGTGTACTTTCACTTAAAGCATAATAACAAACAATTTATTATTCGGTTTTGACTTTATGTTCTGCATTTAAATGTGTGATTTCTCTTAGTTTTTATGCAAAAAAAGCATTGAAAATCCTGTTGTTTTTTTCCAAAAAAAAAAAAAACTTTAAAAAAAGTATTGGTGTATCGACAGTAAAATATCGCCGAAACCGATATATATACTTCAGGCGATACTTCAGGTTTGCCGATATATCGGTATTGGTATTTGTTACATCCCTAGTATCTAGTCATATAAAAAGAATTTATGCAATACTTTATTATATGCGGCCCTATGCTCCTTGCAGGAGTAAAAGGAACGAATATATATATATATATATATATATATATATATATATATATATATATATATTACCTTTACACTTTACACCAACACTTTATATTAGTAAAAAAAAAAAAAAAAAAATTTTGTTCTACGTTTTTGTTTATAACTTTTTTCCTACTGAGCCAATTTTGCTGGCTTTTAATGCCAAACTGTTTAGCAGAAATGGAAACCATTCTCCTAATTGTTCTTTTCTGTTAAGTCTATCGGAAATGAACAAATTTCAACAGACAAAAGCAATTGACTAAATCGAATAAGAATTACTTAAGGAACTGGAATATACATATATATTTCACGGGGTCTTAGATGAATATAACAAAAGTTTTACAAGGCATGCGGAATTAGGTATACCCTGATTCACCACTAGAGGTGCCGATGATTGTTTTAGAAACATAATCTTACTTATAATTCATTGTGTGGTGGTTGTACGTTAGCCCAATTAACAAGTTATCATCAACTTATTTTAAATAAAATGAACGAGACTATATTTCATTGGTGTTTTTCGACCTGTGCAGACGACTTAAATTTTACTTCTAGCTTACTTATTTTAGTTTTTATAGGGCGACCGACCACACATTTTCCCAATTTTCCGAAATGTTGACATTTTGTTAAAAATCTGCGTGATAGATTTTTTTTTTATTATTTCTGTAGGGTTCTTAAGAAAAATTAAACTTATGGTGTTTTCTTTTTTGACAATACTGTTCCATATATGCTACCATTCGTGCGGGTTTTTGTTCCATTCTAAAAATATATGCAAAAATGTGAGAAGTTGTCGTTTTCCTTTCTAAACATGTTGCAACAATAAATGGCAAATTTGTTCCATTTCTTACCCGCAGTTATAACTGAGTGTGAGATAATACCTTTTTTTGCATCTGCGAAAAGTACTTTTTTATGCAAGCAAGTATTTTTTTTCTTGTGTTTGCGGACAATTTACGTTATATTATGATTTTTAGTTATATTGTGATGGATTTAAAAACTTTTTGTTTTTCGTTTGTTTTACTTTTATTTAATAATTATATTTTTTTTGTCGCAAAATTTTTAACAACAGCTGACATTAATTATTGAAAATCAGTGCTGTTAACGCTTATTGGAATTGTAAGAAAATTTAATGTTGAAAACTGCTACAAGCGTGGTGAATATCGCTTTTAGTACAAACTTTGCATTCAATATTTAACACGCTAAATACACATTAGTGTTGAGTGTAAAACGTATCTATTATTTTGTTCCATTGTAATTTAGAAAAATGTATCACTTTGTAAGGGTTCGTGTAACCTAATAAATATATAACACAACCATAATGCATCATTATTTTTTAGAAAAGAAAACACCATTATTTTAGTAATTTACACTTGAAACTCAACCTTGGAAAATTTTGTACTTGACTTTTTATCCTTCTACACTTATGCAATATGTATGTTTGATAACAAGGACAAGTTTTTCAAGATTTTAACTTAATTTTTTTCCATATTTTACAAGATTAAAATTTCTTAGCAAACAAACTGCAGTTGAAACTTTATTGTTAAAATTGTCATCACTACTACCATCAATGTATTATCTCAATTTTTTGTTCGATTGCTCTGTATGTTAATTTTTAAAGCAACAATGGTTGTTTTTTTTGTTCGATTGCTCTGTATGATAATTCTTAAAGCAACAATGGTTGTTTTTTTATAAAGTGTTTGGTATGCAGACTTATAAATTATCTTGCATATTTTTTTATTTTTTTTTTTGCTTGCATAATTTTCTTTTCAATTTATGCATATAAAAACTTTCCCTGCTGATTATATGCATCCCCATGCATGTGTTTATAAATGTGTGTAAAGTCATATAAGTGTGGAAAATCTATTGTATTTTATGTTGAACTTTATATGCTTCTACAGTGACAGCCAATTAAAAAATAATAATTTTTTATCAACGGGTTACCCACTTTTGATTGCAAAAGTAGAAGTTTAATTAAACACACATAAAGATATGATTTCGATGAAACTTTTATTTCATTATGTACTAAATACAATAAGGGTCTTCATGATATCGCTTAAAATTGCCATTTGTGCAAATGGGTAAACTTGCGAGACTCGTTTCATGAAGATCCTTTTTAATTTTTGTGTAATTTTAAACAATTACTGTCATTTCAAACTGAAACGTCAATAAAAAAATATATTAAAAAAAATAATCAAAAATATAATAAAAAAGTTGAAATTTGTGAATAATAAATGAAATTTGTTTTTAAACATGCATAAAGAAAGCCAAAACACTAATATACTTATGTTATTACAAGAATTTATTGTTTGTGATTTATTAACACTTGAAGTTTTCATTGAAAACGGCGGTAAGCATTAAAAAAATTTGTTTGTATAAATGCACAATTGAAGAGCGCAAGTTTACGAGTCATAATTGTTGGGCAAATTTAAGCAGTTTGTGTAAATTAATTCTCATACAATTTTTGACAGTTCATTTACGAGGGCGTAAGAATGCACAGTTTGCACACATTACGAGACTTATAAACGATATCATGAGGACCCTTATTGTCATTTTAACGACCGCGTCTAGATTGGTTGCTGCATTCGATCCTTTTAAGGAAGTCGGTTCCGTCTGAAACTTGCATTCGCCAGAAATACATGCCAGAATTGTATAGGGAATCTATAGAAAAAGAGAAAGCCAAAGACAAATATATATTGGTTTCTGTAGGTGAAACTACGGACAGCGAACAGAGATATGTTGCAAATTTTATTTTTGGAGTCTTAGAAGAATTGAAAGACAATAAATCTTATTTATTGAACATGCAAGTACTTGAAACGGCAGCTGCATATATGCTAAGTGAAATATCTTCTCTAAAGGCAATGTATCCGAAAAAGCTTCATTTAACATGTCTTGCACATGGTATCCATCGATTAGCTGAATTCATTCGAACAAACTTTGAAAATGTCAATAAATTGATTTCCAATGTTAAAAATATTTTCTTTAAGGTAAATATAACTATAAATCAGAGGTGTTCTGGAAATCGAAAACGCAAGAATTTAAAAGTCCTTTTTTTAACATAATTTTTGTAGTAAAAGAATTTGATGACAAATATTTCTCTATTAAACAGAATTCTATAAGAAATTTATATAAAATGGATAAAGAGTGCATTAAAAAGAACTTGAAAGTTCTTGCGTTTTTTTAACATACATATGTATATACATATGTATTAAAACTGAATTATAACATACATATGTATGTTAAAAATATATGTAACAAAAACAAAATTTTTACAGGTACCGCAAAGAATACAACTCTTTCTAAAAATGAATCCTAATGTTGTACTTCCACCGTCTCCATGCCCAACTCGTTGGGATACTTGGTTAGAAGCGGCAATGTACGACGCTGAACATTTTTAAGAAGTTAAAGCCGTTGTTTTAGAACTTGAGGGTCAAGATGCCGACTCAATTGTGCAATCCAAAAAAATATTTTAAAACTCCGAACTAAGTTCTCAACTTGCATTTCTAAAATATAATTTTGCAAACATGTTGGTTGCTATAAAAAATTGCAAACTGCGGGTTTATTAATTTCAGAGAGCACTAATGCTTTATCGACAGTTTTTGACGGACTATGCAAGATCGAGGACCAACAATATTAAAAGAAATTTGAGAAAATATTAAAAAGAAATCCGGGATATCAGCAGTTTTTGGAAATAAAATATATTTTAGAGTCTGGTACTGTTCCAAAATATGAATATGTAAAAAGTTTGTCTTTTAAAGAAATTCTCAAATTTGAATTTGCACCGTCAACCTCCGACGCTTTTAACAGCTCGACGTAGAAAATTAAAATTTGAAAACATAAAAGCACACATGATAGTATATTGTAATAATTTTGATGATGTGGAAGAATGAGAATAAAAAATTTTTAGTGTTTTTTTTTTGCTGTTTTATCAATTTTTTGTTGCTTTTTTATAATTTCTTTTTGCTGTAAAAGTATTGAATATTACTTTTTTTTTTGTCTTCTCTGATGATAACTTTTGGTCTTTTACAACCCCTTGTGAAATTCAAAGCTGAAAATTGTTATGGATCATTTTAACACTTTAAACGTACGTGTTAGTGGTATTCTATAAGGATATTTGGAAAAGGAACTAACACGTACGTTTAAAGCGTTAAAATGCTCCATAGCAATTTTCTGCTTTGAACCCCTAAAAATGGCAGATAGAAGGTTAATATTTTCTAAGAAAAGAACCGTCATCAAATTTTACTAAAAACATCTGTTTATCTCATTTAGCAAAGAATTATATATATTAAATTTTTTTTGGTTACTTTAAACGCCTTTGAAAAAAATTAAGCAAATTTTGGTGGGCCATAAAAAGTTCTCAAGCTAAATTTTCAAAATCTTTCCAAAATTTTGGTCTTCTAATAGTATCCTTTTTTTTATTTTAGCATTCAAAATTTAAAATCGTGTTACACAATAATGTTAAGCACTCCAAAATGCCTGATTTTAAGTAAAAATTATGAATTTAGGCATTTCAAAAAACGTATTTTTTTAAGTTGTGGTTAAAAATAGTCACTAATTTTTTAATACGCTGTTAAATAAGAGTATAAACTTACAAAAAAAAAAAAAACAGAAACTAGTAATTAGTTCCTTCTGAAGGTTACTTTATATTATATTCAACATTTTTCATTTTTTCGAATTTATTCTATGAGCTAAATTTCAGTTATTTATTTTATAAAGCTTTTTTGTAATAGTTCTATTCCTTCAATTTTTCAGAAATGACTTTATTATTATGTATTTTTCTTTGTTTCGTATATAAAATATCAAAAAAAGTAGCAAAACTTGTATCATGCTCTTATCAACAATTAATACGGTGTAAAGGGTCCTAACTAAGAATACCATTTTTGAAGAGTGTGTAAAAACACTTAAAAAACTTATGTTATTATTCTTGAGTGAGCGCTTAAAAAAAGAATTTAAAAAGAATCTAATACCGTTTACAACACTTACAATTTTTGATTTTTTTAAAGACAATTTTCAAGCAAATATGTCTTCCCCAAAAATTGGTAAATATGAAAGAAGAATATAAAAAAATGTAGGAAAAAGAAGTACTAAATAAATGACGGATATATATATTTTTATTGTTGATTTGAAGGATGTCTAAAACCGATTGAACAAGCTCCAAATTCGATTAAATTGGCTCATTCGTCTTTAAAAATAACGTTTTGTTTTGCTTGTGATTCCTCACTGTAATCGCATAAAAAGGATCTAAGAAACATGCCGAAACCAGTAGCTACAAACAAAATAAAAAAAATGTTTTTAGGGCGATTCTATTCTGACGGATGCAACATTTAGACGCTTTAAACTTCTTTTACTAATAGAAAGAAACACATTTGCAATTAAGTTATTTCTAGAAGGGGTAACATTTTTTATATACTATTGTTATATATTTACAAGAATTTATATGCAACGATCAAATAGCCACGAGAGAGCTTTAAAGTGCATGACGGGTGCAACCAAATTGGCCAACTTTCATAAGATCATACCACAAAAACAACCGTGTTAATTTTAAAACTTTTATTGTACTATTCTTTTTTATTGTGAAAGATGAGATATCAGGCGATGATTATCAAATTAAATATCGTAGAGAAATATAATCCAGTAATCAGAAATTTGCTCTTTAAGCCATAACGCGTGCAACATGCAATGAATTTTCTGTTCGCGCCAAATCTATGAATCTTAATGTCTCGAAGCGCACAACAAATTTATATTTAAGCTTACGTCTAAAAAAAACTATATTATTGTAATATATAGATATTTTACTTTAAATTGGCATCAAAAAAGTATCAAGTAGTGTGATTTGAAAATTGATGTTAAAAGTTATCTAGAATAGAATTGCCCTTTACTAAAAAATTTTATATGGGAATTTTTGGGAATTTTTTTCAAAAAATTTTAAATTTGTTTAGAAACAAAAACAAAAAAAAAATTTGTTTTGTTTTTTTTATAATTTGGGGATTTTTGGGGTTTTTATTTTTATTTTTTGGGGACAAGAAAAAAAAGTACCTGACAGCCCTGGCCTGTGACAGCATAGTGCGTTGGAACCACAATTTTTGTAGTAAGTTGTTAACAAATTTTTTGTTAAGCTATCCATAGTCGTTAATGGCAAACCTTTAACTGTATTAAGGCACTGCAAATGACGGATATCTTACAGCCGATAGCCATGCAAGTCCAGCGGTTTTTAGCCACTAATCGGCAAACCCTCTACATATGTTTTTAAGGAGTTCAATTAATTTGTATCAAAGTTTTAATTTTCTGAAGTTTAAAATTGTTTATGAACCACGAGACCTTTTTTTATTGAAAATGTTAAAGTTGCGAATTTAAAAAAATGTTTAAAATCAAAGTTAAGCCATTACTATTTTGCTCTTCGCTGTACCTTGATGCTAATTTCTAGTTGTTCAACTATATAAAAAACTAATATAAATACCTACAAATGCAAATACCTCACACATGCATGGACGCAAGCATATGTATATGTAAAAAAGTATTATTCGGTTTTCTCTTTTGTCACCTTCCCTATGACTATTTTCTGCATATGACATATATTTGTTTTAATTATTTGAATTAATACTAATTTAATTACAACGATTTTACATGTTAGAATTTGCTTTGTTCTCTTTTATGTGAAATGTATGTAATATATCTATATATATGTGTGAGTATCATCTGCGTTCCATACCATAAACGGTAATGAAGATAAATTTTCGAGTATTTAGGTGTAGTTTTCGTCATATTGTTCCCTTATTCATTCGGTGACATCAACTTTCCACAAATGCAGATTAAGATTTCTCAAACCCATTTTCAAAAAATTTCGCTTATGAACTGAACTTAGAAAGGAAAGTTAGTAGTAAATAAAATGACTACTAACAAAAAATTTCCCGAATATGTTTTAAGAAAAAAATATTTCCCTAAATTTTTAGAAAAAAAGCGGATAATTTTCCGCTTAGCCATGGACATCAAATTAAATTGGAAAACATATAAAATGGTTGTTACTCTGTGCAACATTTTTGAAGTCTCTTTCAAGTTGTGTGTTGGTTTCAATAGCTCGGAAGCCATTTTGAAATTTGTATTAGTCTTCGCCACAATCGTAGCGATAAACTGGGAGAGAGAGAACGTGTAAAACAATCTTGCCTGAAAAAACTGCGTTTAATGCATCAAAATCAAAATTTTCAAGTTTTATTATATATCTTTTTATTTATTTTATATCGCACTTGTTCTTCTAAAGAGTTACTCTCTTTAGAGGAACTTTTTCAATTTGACTTTGGTAAAAATCTTAGATCAATTTCTCTTGTATTTTGTCAAAAACATACAATTTCCCCTTTGTAGAATCTTATACATACACATATAAAAAGAAAACAGGTTTTTGTCTCTACTGAACATTTATAAGTTTTGAGTACAACACTCAGTTTTTACGCGTTTGCTTGTTGCACACTTTGGTTTCTCCTACTCTACAGCTACAATTGTGCCAAAGACAGGAAAACATAATTTGAATTGGTTTCCGAGAAAAAATTGCATATTCTTCGAAAAATCTAGTTTTAGCTAAAATCTTCATGAGACCCTTATATCTGAACGGCATCTAAATTATCAAAACCCAAATAGCGTTTTGTAACTTGCGATACGTCCTTTGAGAAATTTCACACGAGAAGGAGTTTGCATTTTAAATGTTTCTTCGTGTTTTAAGCTACATTTGAATACAATTTATAAGTAAAGATTTCAGTTTTAAGTCGAACACTTGAGTAGGTTAGGCTGAAAAGAGGGGGATGATGCCTCACCCATACTAACTTGGCATGTTGATGTATCGCTGATTGATGCTGTTGTCGATTTCATTACCATCTTATCGTTTGCTTTATGCGTCTGTGTTATTTAGAAGCATCATAACCTTAAGAGGAACCGCATAGTCAATATTCATAAGTTCCCATGTTGCCTAGGCACATTACCAGTGATGATCAATGTATTTTTTATGATTGTTCCTTACGCTTGCATAATAATAACAGTCATTTCCGGCTGACTCAAATCAGCGTCTATTTTTGACCAACAAACAAGAGAATGTGCAATCACTTTCATTTTAACTATCCCGTAATGGGCTGCATATAAATTTTTAAGAATGTCTTTACGAAAATTTTAGGGCATTACCACTCTTTGTTTGTTTTTTAGTCAATTTCTTAACAGGTCATAATATGCTTCTACAGCACTAAACCCATTTTTTGCTAAAGAATATCCTTTTTCAAGAATTGTTACTATTTTTTCCAGTTACTAAATCTATTTGCTTTGTCACATTGCGCTCACTTTTTGACATTTATGATCAGTATACCCTGGAAAATCATCATGAATAGTTTCAAGCTCTGAAAATCAGTCATCGATTCGCGGCTCATGTTTGTTAATAGACCAAATTTACATATATGGAGTGTAACCAATCCACAACAGAATCTACAGACTCTATTATATCCAGAGAAATTACAGCGTTTGTTGTGGTTAAGATGCTGGTGAACTTATCGGACCTTATTTACTCAAACATTAAGAAAATTGGACTTTCATCCTTAAGCATCAGACAAGCAGTCTTTTTTGAATAATATATGAAAACGGCTAAGAAGACATTCCCTAAGTTTCTGATAAGTACAAACTGGTATAAAAAACGCTTTTTATATTTTGATAGCTTTCTATAATCTTTTATATTATCATTTAGGAAGCTGAAGTAGAGCAGTGTCTGAGGTAGGAAGCTGAGGTAGAGCAGTGTCCCTCTTAACAAGAACTATGAAATTATAATCTTCTTTACTAGTACTGCTGTTACTTCTGCTCTCATGCATTACATCAAGTTTCATGTATAATTCCCCTAAGGCATTAGTTTCAAGATTTTGAATTCTTTGCCTCTTATCTGTAATAACTAGGATGATTCCAAAATAGCTATTAATACTTATTTCAGGTGACAGTTTAGAAAAGCTGTCGAATACGGTTTTCAAAGCATTTTATATTTTTTATTTATTTTATATTTGTTGTATAACACAAACTAAATGCCTCAAATTGTTACACTGGTTCTTCTGGTTCTTATTAAGATAAGGGCAGGCGGAAACCTTTCATTATAACAATTATTACAATTAAGTGTAATCTAAAGATGTATAAACTGGCTTAAGTCAGTGATGTTATACGTAGGGCAGATTTTGTAAAATCATTAAAATGTAGAGACTTTTAAAAAATGTGGCAAAACTGTGTATATCTTGCATTCTTTTTCGATTTCTGACAAAATACTAATAAAATTGTTCATACGGCAACGTTACAAATTGTTAAATTTCTTTGAGTGATCGCTTGCCGCTACTTCAACTTTGATTTTAACATAAGGTTGGGAAACTCTCTTTTACAAGAATGGGGATGCTTTGAATTAATTTTTTCAGAGCAAAAAAAGTTTTGGAGTAAAGTCACCATTTTAATGAGAATTTAATTTTCCCCCTTAAGTCAAAATTAGCCATCTTTATTACTGCCACATACCAATACAGATGGCGAAAAGTTTTTTCTATCATTGGTGTTAATCAGGCATCTTTTTAAACAATTTTTTTATTTGTTCGGCAATGAATCATATAGTTATACTTTTTTAATCGCTCAAGTTATAAATCAGTTTTTAATTATCAAAAGTGATCTCAGAAGACAAAAAATAATCACCTAAACGCTAGCTGGGAATAACTTTTTTTAAATTTTATCCATGTATGTACCTGTATACATTAACCCAGTTGGCCAAATGGTCAGAGACGCAAATGTCGTCAACGATGTCTTCCGAACATTTTTGAATTTGTCGCCGATATAACATTGATGGCGACAACTTAAGTAAGAAATCGTGTATATTGTCGTGTTCAAAATCGTATTCACGACTTTTTTGGAGACATTTTTTTAAATTTCTCTTCAATTAGACTTTATTGAGGACAACTTAGGCGACCATTGCATGCATTTTGTCGTGTTTCGAACGACTTTGACGACAAAATGGTCGCTTACGTAGTCCTCTACTAAAAAAAATTCAAAACTTTAAATTTTTATGTAATTTAAAATTAATATTTCTTGATGTTTTGATATTTTTAATAATAAAAAAAATTAAAAAAATAAATAATGCTGCCTATTAAATATACATAATTATTTTGTAACTTATAACGTTATTCGCGGCTGTGTTTTAATTGTGCAATTGGAATACGTGAAATGATAGGACAAGAAACACAAAAAATAAATGTTCCTGCTGACTACATTGCCATATCGTAGGCTCAAAATGCAAACCTGCTAAATCCACTTTTTAAGTAAATTGAGATTTTAATGCCGTGTGGAAGAGAAAGATACACCTCGACGACCAGCAAGTAGTTTTTCTTCAAATTGTGTCTTAAAGTGTGTTAAACCAACTATATTTTTAGGTTTTCTCTAAAGCTGCGCATATGAAATATAAAAAATTTTTTGTTTCCATTAAAAGTTATTGGAAGTTAGCAGGTTTGCATATTATGTCGACGGTATGTTAAGTTCAGAACCCATTTCCTTATTAATCAAAAGCCTATTGGAGGTCTGACTGTCTCACACATCCAGTATCCACTATTATCGAGCCCAGTCTCTCAAACTCATCAGCCATTTCATTAGTTTGGAATTCACTAGCTGGAATTTACAGCCCATGAAGGCCCTGGAATTCACTAGTTGGAATTCACAGCCCATCAAGACCCTAAGGGATTTTAGTAAAAAAAACCCTCGAGGTATACCCATTAACCTGTTCCCCTTATTCTGGATATATCGGCAAATCTGAAGTATCGCCAATATATCAGTATCGGTTTTCGTTAAATCCCTAATTGTCACTTACCTATCGGCGACTAAATCGTAGATAGTGTCAACAATATTGTCATCAACGACACCATTAAGGTAATGTCGCCAATCGGGCATTAACGACTTTATAAGAAAAAAGTAGTTTATATAGTCGCCAGTGACAAGTTTAACCACATTGTTACTCATATGATCATTAACGACAATATGCATAATAATGTCGCTCACATTGTCGTTTACGACTTAAGTGACCCTTGTTTGGAAAAGTCGTCGACGATTTGCATGGGCTGTCGCCAAAATGTCGTCAGGGATTTACTATGGGTCTTGTACGCGTCCTCGACGTTGTCTGAAGACATGGCCCACTGGGAATTAAAATGTTTTTTTTCGTATTGATATTTTATCATTTCAAATTGTTGGGATATTTGTAGAGACTTTTTTTAACGCGTAGTGAAAAATAGGGATTTTTTCGGGATGCATATGAACTTTTCAAAAAAGTGTATAACATCACTGGTTTACACACTAGTATAAATTTCTTTTTATATTCTCGTTTTAAGGAAGAGAAATTGTTGTTCTTACTCCACTTATCAAACTGCAAGCTTAGAAGTTTTGAAAATATTCTATTAAAAAATTCACTTTACAAATACTAAATAAAGTATCTTTTCAATACTAGAATTTTTTATGAAATTATTCACGTCCTAAGGGCTAAAAAATCAGAGCAAGTTAAACTCTCTTTTTGGTTTAAAATGTGTTTAAACCAACAAATCTATAAATCACTAAACTATCTTTAAACGCATAAAATTGGGCGTTTAAACTACCAATACAGACCATATGAATTTGATAAGATTTATCGTAGTGCTGCCACATGTTATTTTTTTAACCACATATAATACATGGGAAACTGATTTGCAGTTGTTGAGTTTAAACTATATATAAATTCAAGTTTAGTTCAACTAAACCAGCGTTTAAACCATCAGTGATTTTTTAGCCATAAGTGACCAAAAAATTTAATGTTTGAGACTTATTTGCTAACAGACTAATAGTAATTGTATTTTGTGAAAATGTATTTGGGACCAAAAGTATTTGAAATACAAAATTTTTTAGCAACAGGAACTTAATTTACAAAATACATTTAAGAATCCAAAGGAAATCTAAATATTGATAGTAAAATAATATTGTATTTTTATAAAAACCGAAGTGACCTTAAGTAAGATCGATAAATTATTTAAGAAAAAAGGTCAAAGAAACTTTAATAAAAATCTATTAAATATGATTTGGTATAAATTAGTATTTCTTCTTTGCAGTGCAGGGTAAATAAAATTCGTTACAACCATATAGAAAATATTTTAACTTGCCCGTACAAGTGTGTGTGTGTGTGTTCAAATTCAAATAGAATATGTTATATATACATTATGATTTCTCTTGTAAATATAAAGGGTGTCAAACTTTGAGGTACAATCGGTAAATGGAAATTGCTAGAGTAGGATGATTCGAAGCTTTTTGTGGCGAATTTATGATTAAGACGCAGAGAATCTGCCACAGATCAAGAGAAACAATGGATTTTTTTAAAGAAAAGTTTGAAAATCGCATTATTTTTCGCAGAGGAGGAGTGAATTGGCCACCATGGTCGTACGATTTGAGACCTTTAGAACAGTGTTCAAAAACAAACAGAACGTTATTAAGCGTTTGGCTGACACACTCAGGAACCATATCTATTTTTTAGTGTTTGTGTAGATGAACACAACCCTTAAAACCGTTCGTAATTATTTGCAAGAAAGAGCCGAACATTACATAGTATTCTGTTCTTCGTTGAAAAACGAAACAATTGTGGTGATACTGTCGGCAAACATTATAGCCCTGATCATATAAAACGCAACGCCAGAGAATTAAACTGAAAGCATAAATATTTTGTAACTTTGTTGTTGCTTTCTACAGAAATTCAGATTGCGTTATTCACACCTATGCGAAATTCACACGCTGCTTGTGGCTTTGGTAATGTTAAAACGGCGCGTGAATTTCTGTAGAAAGCAACAACAAAATAACAAAATATTTATGACTTTTTTTTTGGTTTTAATGTTATTCTTTGGCGTTGCGTTTTACATGATTAGGGGTTATATTTTAATGTACTTTAATGTAACTTTTTTAGCATTGATGAAGAAATTAATAAACAAAAAATTAAAGCAACGACCACAGCATGCTGTAAAAAATATATGGATAAATCCATAATCGAGCAATAAAGGAGTAATGACTTGTTCATCCATTTGGAGTTATAAGCGAGCTATCGAAATTTTTTTTTGTTTTGTTGCTTATGCCTCGCTTAATACTCCAAATGGATCAATGAGGGATGTATCAGTTCGTTTTTGGGTTTTTTTCCTTTGACATAACTGTCAATCGTTGATGTTTTCGTTTTGTTTTTCTATTTAGTCAGTTTAGTTTTAAAAGGTGAAAGACGTGTTATTAAAAAAAAGCGAAAAGGTACGGGTATAATAACAAATTGTTAAAAATGTGTCAAAATTTAGTTTCTAAGCGTCATTTAAGACGACTAGTTGAAAAGTAAATTGAAAAATTCTCAAAATCGGGAGACTTTAAGTGAACAAGAGGCATCAGCACCTAACAAAGTCAAAGACTTATCAAATGAAGATAGCCAAACGAAAAACTTTGATGTTAATTATGATATCAATTTAAACAATATCAGGGAAAATTTTGATCAGAAGCTTGCTGCTTGGGTAATTAAAAATCGCGTTTCGAACGAATGCTGTAATTCACTACACTACATTTTAAAAAGTAAAGGTATGGACGTTCCACTATGCAGAGAAACATTGTTGAAAGCAGTGCATGCTACTCCACAGAGAGCCCAGAAATAACAGATATGGCACCAGGTGAATACATACTTTCATACTGATCGATGTATTTGTGGATGGAATGCCGCTTTATTAAAGCTCATCAAAGGCATTATGGCCAATCCTTGGTGCCTTTTCAGAATTTAAAAACACAGAGCCATTTTTAATTGCTACATATATTGGTCCATCAAAGCCTCCAGACTGCTAAACATTTTCGCCCAACTAGTAGGCATCTTATATTTACCTAATTAATTCTTTGGAGGAATTAAATTCGGCAGAACAGCTGATTAAAACCGAGCCTGGTTCAGAAGTGGTAAGACTGAGTTTTTTTTTAATGCAATCAGTTAAACATGTATTCAAAATTCTTTGTTTTTTATTTTAATTTATTTCAGATTTCGTATATTAAATTGAGGTTTGAAAATATCAAAATTGAAAAAGCACTGCGCAAAATGATCGTCGAAAATATTTTGCTCAAATTAAATTGGGATGGATCAAAAAAATATGATAGCCTTAAACAAATACAAATTGTTTAACTTTTTTTACTTCGGTTATAACTGAATTTTTAATATCATGTCTTAAATAATATATTACGTGTTACTTTTTCTTGCAGAAGCACTTAAAGACACGTATCCAACATACCCGGAATATGAAAAATCTTTCAAGCTGGCATTTCGTAAATGTAAGGCAACTGTTTACCGACAGACCTACTCGTCAAAAACTACGACCTCGTCGAATCCAACAAAAAAAAAAAAAAAAAAAAAAACAATAATATAATTTTTGAAAAAATTTTAAAAAATAAATGAATATTTTCTTGTTTTTGTAAAAATAACCAAATTTTTATTTTATATAAATGTTTACTCCCTTTATGCTGTTTTAGAAGACAAAAACGATTACTCGCTTTACGCTCTTTTAGGAGACAAAAACGATTACTCCCTCTGTCATCATTTTCAAGATCAAAGGGAGTACTCCATAAGGAGCTTAAAAGGAGTACTTGTGTCTGCGGACATTCTGTGTTGAAAATCCTATGGGGTCCGGAGTTTTATGGAGTAATCCATTACTCGCAAAGGAGCGCTCCAAGATTACTCTTTGGATGATCCTATTTTTTACTGTGCACGAACAGTTTGTGTGTGTATATGTTTTGTTTGCGTAAAATTTTTTTGTTTGCTTTTTTTCTTTCGTATATGTATTTTGTTTTTATAAAAAAGGCGATAAGCACAACTGAACTAATGAGTTGAACTAAGCACAATGAAGTTTGTGGTTAAAAAAAAAAACGAACTGAATTAAATGTTCTCGTCTTCTTGTTGAGTTGGATAAGAAGAGAATTATTTTTGTACTCGAAGGTGACAAACTTGGAAACGTTATTTGTTTAATAATTTACTACACAAACACTTTTAGCGTTTGTGTTTTCCTTTAATCTCCCGAATCGAACACTAAGCAGTGCACTGCATTAGACTATTTTTTGTGGGGTTTTTTTAAATCGAAAGTGTGCAGAAATAATCGCACAACATTTTAAGAGCTTAAAAACAAGATTATCTAGCAGATATCAATAATTGCAACAATTTATTAAAAAACGTGATTGAGAATTGAGGTAAGAGATTGGGAGCCTGCCAAAACGATATCTCAAAAAACTCTTGTTTAAATTAAAATGGTACCTCAATTTTGGACACCCTTAACATTCACTAGTAGTTTAGTTTGCCTAAAATGAAGTGCAAATTTTTTGCCATTGTTAAAATAGAAAATGTGTAAATTTAAAATATACAAAATCTCTTTTTATGTTTTATTCAGTATTATTTTTTGTAATTGAAATTTAAAATTTCATTAAACAAAATTAATTGAAAAATGTTTTCATACTGCGCCACATGTATGCATATTTTAATTGACTTAAGAACATCAAGTAAAAAAATTTTTCTATAAAAACATTTATTTAAAATTTTTTAGCAAAACATATGCATTTCAGTTTTATGTAATTGTGTGTGTGTGTGTATATATATAGGTGAAATTAAAATACGCTATAATGCAGTGTGTTTACATCAATTTTATTTAATATTTTTGTGTAAAGTAATGAACGTTGGTTTAGGATGAGTGTATTTAAAATAACATGGTGAAATTAAAAGAAGTTAAAACATTAAATTCTATGAAAATTGTTTTATCTGGTAAAGGGGTTGCATTTTTATGCGTCCAACTATCACGAGTTATAAATGTAATGCAGTGCGTTACAACAACACTAAGGCTGGGTTTTCGAGATCTCAGTTAAACTAGGTTTAGTTAATCTGAAATCAGATTTGTGCCACCATTGCCAAGTTTGTATACAAAATTTTGACGGAAAGGCTTAGTTTTGCTTAAAGTCTTGGTGTTTAATGAAATCACATTTAAACTTAATCAACATCTCAAAAACCTGGCCTAAGTTTTTGAGTAATTCAAAAAGTATGTGTAGACCAAAAAAATAGTTGACGACAAATGACCAGTTAATTGATTTCACTTTAGCTTTATTTTTGACAGTTTTTATTGAATTCCATAACTTTATTAGTAAGGCTGTGTGTGAAACGGTAGCAAAGTTCTATGGTGAAATGAAATTTGTTTGTGGTAGAAAATTTTCATATTTGTGCTGTGTGAAATTGTAATATTTTTGACAACGTAAAATTTTGACATAAAGAAAAAAATAATTACTAATAGTTTTGTAAAAATCAATAAATTAAACAAACGTTTACCAATAATCATTTCAATTATGTTGGAAATGAGATCGTCACAACTATTTGATGAATTCGTTCTGAGATATTAACCAATTTTACAAAAGGTGTGGGCAAAAAAGCTTATACATATTAAATATTTACATCTTGTATAATTCGTTTTAATTTTTTTTGCCACTGGTCCTGCTTCCATATTATTTTTTATTTTGTTTAAAGAAATCTGATGAAAAAAAAAATAATTTTGTGGTTGTCAAAAATTTCTACACTAATGTCAAAATTTATACTAGCCCCTAGGGCTAGTGAAATTTTATTCACCTCAATAGTGTCAAAATTTTACTTCCATGAGTACTTTGCTACCGTTTCACACACACCCTAAGAAGATAATTATGTCAAGTCATTTAGAAACTGTTTAGTGATGTTTGATCCATCAAAAGTTTTGCAATAGCAAAAATTTTTTTAATAAAATAAGTGGTTACGTGTAGAAAGTCAAATATTAAATAGTTGTGAGCATAGTTTAAGTCGATTCAGTCATGCCTTTTAACAAAACGAACACTATTAAACGACTAAACAAAAAGGATTGATTTAAATGCCGATTTGTTTCTTGTTCTCCTATGCAGTTCGGAATTTAAAAACAGTACAATCGACTTAGAAGAAGAACGGCGTGAACCAACCATTGTAAAAATTGTAATTTCTATTCTGTTAACACAGTATTTACAATAAGTGCAACCTGCTGATAAATTTGTCGGATGCATTCCTAAAATTGAATTCGAGTAAAATTGAAATTGAACAATTTTTAAAAATTATCCTATTCTAAAAGTTTATAAAACTATTGGCTTTTAGAAAACAACTGTTAAAATTAGCAAAAATTGCAATAGTTAAAAAAAAATTAACCCGAAAATCTTAATCGTTTTTATTCCTCACGATTTCGACTTACAGAACATGGTCGATTATTTTACAAAAAAATTTCGTAGTAATCGTAGTAGATGCATTGGCAATTGTTACAATGAATTCAATTTCGCTCGAAAATCGCATTTAAATAATTAAAATCCGTTATGAAAACGGTGGTTCTGATAAAGTTACAAAGTCGTAAAATTCGTGATATTTTCGGACAACATAATCTTCTTCTGAGACCTATTAAGAATTTGAGTGGACAGGCTTCATACAAAATGTGCCAACACCAACAGGACTATGCCACATGTCACACAGCCATTGAAACAATCAATTTATTGCAAACCAAATTTCCCGATTGCATAATTTCACGGACATCTGCTGTTAAGTGGCCAGCCAGATCGTGTGATTTAGCACCACTGGATTATTTCTTTGTGGGGCTACACTGATAGAAAAGGCGTCATAGCGCTGATGTATTTTGACATCAGTACTATGACAAGTGTCTTCATTTTTGACCCCATGAAACTTTTCATCATGGTGATGTCAACCTTTACATCACTTGGCCAAGGTGTCATCAGGGTCAAAATGAAATTATGTCATCAATGTCATCCCAGAATCGGCATCACAGAAATGACGAACATGTCCTCAGTGCGATGTCGCAGTAGCATCGGAGATAGGACACATAAGCATCAATTTAATGACAGTTTGTCATTAGGTCAGAGTCATTGGAATTGGCTTAAGTCAAAGTGAGAGAATATTATTATTTACTTACCCGTTACACCTTTCACGTTTGTTGAATTACGACCTTTGTTTACAGCAGAACTCTCAATAATAAGACACCAGCACCATACCCCATATGGTTTTCGTAATCATTCTACTTTAAAAATTTGATGTATTTAACTAAATAATTTAAAAAAATAGAATATAGGAATTTTTGCTTCTTATAAAACATTGTAATCATAAAAATACTGTTAATAATATACAAAATGTGGCATCGAATTGATGTCACTATAGTCATAAAATAGATGACACGTAAAAAATGATAAGTCTTACGTTTGTCATTGGATTGATGTTACTTTTTGCATCATTGATGCCAATAGTACAAACATGGATGTCACAATTTTGATGTTAGGGCATCATAAATATGAAGATGAATTTTTATATCAGTGTATGTTAAGGACAAAGTCTTTACGGAGCCAATCGAATTGATTGCAGCCTTAAAACTCAAAACCCGTGATGTGATTAACGAACTAGACCCGCCATTTTGCCACAAAAGTGATTTAAAACTTTAATGAAAGAAACGACATCTGTCCGCGTGCTCGTGGTGGACATTTGGCAGATATAATTTTTCATTCATAATTGCCGAACTTTTCTCTTCGTAATACAATAAAAAATTTAAATCATCTTCATCTAAATTTTTTGTTTTATTTTGTTTAAGAAAACAAAGATCTTGTTGAAAAACCCGATCGTAAAGCTGTATTTTTATACACTGATAGAAAAGGCGTCATAACGCTGATGTATTTTGACATCAATACAAAGACAAGTGTCTTCGTGTTTGACTCCATGACACTTTTCATCATGGTGCTGTCAACCTTTGTCAGGGTCAAAATGATATTTTGTCATCAATGGGATAACATATCGGCAACACAGAAATTACGAACATGTCCTCAGTGCGATGACGCAGTAATATCGGAGAAAAGACACATTAGAATCAATTTAATGACAGTTTGTCATTAAGTCAAAGTCAATGGAATTGACTTAAGTCAAAGTGAGAGAATATTATTATTAACTTACCCGTTACTTATGTTTGTTTCACGTTTGTTTAATTACGACCTTTGTTTATAGCAAAACTCTCAATAAAAAGACAGCACCATGCCATCATGCCATACTATTAAAATTTGATGTATTTAACTAAATAATTTAAGAAAAAAGAATATAGGAATTTTTGCTTCTAATATTACACTACCTGGCCCGGCAAACGTTGTTTTGCCACATAACTTATTTCTTTCAGATGTAACAGTGTCTGCTAGCCAAATTTTAAGAAACAATTATAGGCCATATTTCTTTCCAGATGTTACACTATTTGCCTGCAGAATTTCAAGAAAATTAATTGACTAGTTAAGAGGCGAAGCTTTTGCCCTATTAAATGCCCTGTACTCTTTTTTCCGATGTTACCAAATTCTAAGAAAACCGGTTGATTAGTTAAGAAGATAGAGGGAGGGGGAGCGTTTAGCCCTCTTACCCAATTTCACACCCTATTCCTTATTCTCTTTCAGATGTTACATTATCTGCATGCCAAATTTTAATAAAACCGGTTGATTAGTTTAGAAGATTGGGGAGTGGGAGCTTTTACCCCTATTGCAATATTTTGCGCCCTCTAGCGATATAAAATATACTCTAAGACCTATTCTCATACCTAGCAAATACACATACAAAATTTCATAAAAATCGGTCAAGCTGTATCGGAGGAGTTCGAAATGGAGTGAATTTTGTTGATATTTGTAAGGGAATATAAATACATGTTTCGGAATGAATGCAGTGTTCACTAAAATGGCTATGACTCAAGAACCAATACACATTTGAAGACCGTTGATACATAAAAGCTTGGTACTGACGTGACCTTCCACGTGAAACAAAATCGGTTCAAGCATTTTAGAGAACATCAATTGCTAACACAATGCAGCTTATTTTTATATATATGGAAGATGTAATCATGAAAATAATGTTAACAATATACAAAATGTGGCATCGAATTGATGTCACTATAGTCATAAAATAGATGACACGTAAAAACTGACAAATTGTACGAAGACGTTAGTAATTGGATTGATGTTACTTTTCGCGTCATTGATGACATTTGTAGTAACATTGATGTCACAATTCTGATGTTGGGTATCATCAAAATGAAGATGCCTTTTTCTATCAGTGTACCCTCCACCACAACTAGTTGTTATGAAGGTATACTAAGTTTGTCATTCCGTGTGAAATTTTTTTCTTTCGAACGACTCAAAAGAAAAGAACAATATTGGTGTCAAATTGTTTCTACTTCTCCTAAAGCAGCCCATACACGATTGAATTCAATTGCCAACTGAGCCGGTTGTTGTCCAAATCAAAGTGTATATGGTTGGGACGGTTGTCAAGTTGGTTGAAGAAAAATTAAAAAATTTTGATTTTTTTCAAGTTGACTACTAAGTCTTTCAATAAAATTGACTTTGATTTCATTAAATTTTTAAATTAATTCAAAATCTTTCAATTCAGTTGATGAAGTGTGTGGCCAAGCATCAATTCAGTTGAAAGACTTGGTTGACAATTGAAGCACAGCCGCGAATAACGTTTTAAGTTACAAAATAATAATTTTCCAGGAGAGCAAAAAAAAAAACGTATTTTTGACAGGCAGCATTATCTGTTTTAAAAAAATTTTTTTCTAGTAATAAAAATAATGATAATAAAAAATTTTATGCAAAAGGCTTTTAAAACATTATTTCGCACTGCAAACCCATTTCGGTTTCATTATTTTGTTAGTAACCTGCAATGTTCTTCCACTGGCTGACACTTTGTATGCCAATTTGAAGGCGTTAAGGAGCATAGTTTTGGTTGATTTTATGTTTAATCTGTGTAAGAGAGTAAAGTTAACGGTTATCTGCTAAAAAACAGTTTTTGCAAAATGTGGCGTTTACAACGTTATTCGCGGCTGGGCTTCAATTGAATTGAAACGTGAATGTTACGCATAAGCAGCTTGGGATTGGAACCCACCAAAATCGGTTCAGTAGGAAAAGAGTTAAAAGTCAAAATGTGGAACAACACCCCCCCCCCCCCTCCCCCCCCCAAAAAAAAAAAAAACAAAAGGATAATTTTGTTACAGAAACTAACATTTATAGTGGCGGAATGCACATATTGATATAAGATTTTGCACAAATTCCTTGTACAGGAATATCAATCATACCACAAATTTTCGGGATTATCGGTCTCTGATTTACCAAAACCACCATCTAAAGTCCACTGTTAAAAAACATTTAGTACGCCTAAAACCGTAACGAATAATGCTTTTGTAAAAAATGTTGGTCGGTTACAGCTCCATGTAACTAGAAAAGGGAGTACTAACTTTCGTGCAGAGCTGTGCATTATTTACCATAATTCTCCTATATAAAGCCTTCGGAAAAAACTTTAGAACGCGTAAAACCGAACGAATAACGCTATTATAATAAAGTCATAGTTTTAGTTAGTTGTAACTGGTAGTTAATTATAATTGAACTTGGTGAAATTGGCCTTTACATGTTTATTTTTAAAATTTAATAATTTTAATTGCAAAAGTTTGTGCTCTATATGTGTAGATTTTTGTGTTTGAATTGTATAAAATTAAAATTTAAATTACACTTTAAATTTCATTATATTACAGTTTTTCTTACTTTTCTCCCTTTTGTAAAATAATTACCTGAAATCCCTTTTATACTTTAATTACTTTTAATACAAAATTATTAAAATTTTACTCTAAACAACTCACCACTGTTCTTGATATTAATAGCATATACAATTTTCAGATAAAATATCTTGATAAGAAATTGTTTTTTTTTATGGAATTCTGCTTAAGCATTTTGCATAAAAAGATGGAAAATAATTTCAAATAAACTCATGGAATAAAAATAAAATATAAACTGACGACGACAGCGAATTGTATTGTTAATTTTGTTGTACTTGTTAAAGGCGAAAAAAATAATATAATAATAACAAAATAAATAAAACCACCTGCGTTTACATTTAATCGGTTTTAAAACATCTTTATTTCGTTAAAAGCTTAGAACGTTTAAAAGAGTTTCAAAGGAATAACATTATTGACTAAAGATAATTTGGGTCATGGTTATCTCAGGAATTAAGGTTAAATAAATAATAACATTGCTTCTAAAATGGAGCTTTTTAAAGTTTCCTTTAAAAATTACTGATCTTAATGTATTTTCATCTGGTGTTGACGACGGTGTCATTAGTTTTTTCCTGAAAGCTTTAGTTTTAAAGCCATGTGACATAAATTATTTGAACAATTAACAACATTTTCTGTTTTATACGGTCAGTTTTTCGCGAACGTTTCTTCAAACCTTAAAATAATTTCTTATTCTATTATTATTCTTCACAAAAATCTGTTTCTTTTGCGTAGGGTCACATTTTTTTTATCAGGATATCTCACTGATATTTCAAGGATATACAAATTTTTGTGTTTGTTTTAGTTCTTAAAAATTTTTTTACATAAATTTTCTAAAAAAAAAGAACAGATCTTTAAGTATTTTTGACTCACAAATTATTTATATTACGAATATAATATTCGCTTTTGCCTACCACCTCTTGTTTAAGAGATATTGTGCATTAATTAAAAAAAAACTTTGAACTTTCCTTTTCAATCCCATTAAAAATAATTTGGTTCTTATGTAGTATAAGCTCCGGAATATAGCTTATACTAGATGGAAGAGATTAAGGACTTTTGAACTATTGTCAGCATTTCGTTCATTACGAAATACAGTCACTACTAAAATTAGGATTGCAAAACCGTCTTATTATAATGATAAATTCTGAAACTGTTTGGACAGCAAAAGTAAGTGGAAGGAAATCCGTAATATTGGAATGGTAAGTGATCTGAATGATTATCATAATGCTGATCAGGATAAAGATATTGATGAAATTAATAGCTAATTCGTAGACCTTCCAATGCCAGTCGCACATGTGGATCCATACAGAAATTATACCACGAAATACAAAAGTTTTTTTCAGTATAAACTCCAGTGACGGAGTACATCCCAGATTTATTAAAATAATCTTTCCATCAATTGTACCAAATATTACAAACCTGTTTAATAACATTATTTCAAAGTCTTCGTACCCAACAATTTGGAAACATGCCAAAATAGTTCCTGTACCAAAATCAGATACTGAATTTCGTCCAATAGCAATACTTCCATTTCTTTCTAAGATACTTGAACGAATATTGCACTAAGTGCATTTTTAAATGATAACAACCTTCTTACCCCCAGACAGTCTGGTTTTCGACCCCTTTATCAGCGTTAATTGACGTAACTGAAGACGTGAGGTTATATATTGACAATGGTGAAGTTTCTTTTTTAATCTTACTGGATCACTCGAAAGCCTTTGACACAGTAAATACGGAAATTCTTACTTCTAAACTAGAAAAATGTCTCAATATTTCATCGACAGCTACCAAATTGATGTCGTCATATCTATGCAAATAGGATGTCAAGTGGTATATTACTGACTAGAGGCGTACCACAAGGCTCTATTGTAGGGCCTTTATTGTATTCTGCATATGCTAACGACTTGCCAACCAAGTTGGAATATTGTAATGTACAAATGTATGCTGATGACGTACAACTTTACATTAGCTGCAAACCCTTCGAAATAAATGAATGTGTCCGAAAAATTAATAAGGATTTGACAAATATTTATAACTGGGCAATTTCAAATGTGTTGTGTGTCAATCCAAACAAATCAAAATGCTTAGTGATAATAAAGAAAACACTATCCATACCGATATTTCCGGATTTGCTATTAAATGGATCAGAAATTGAAATAGTTACCTCAACAAAGAATCTTGGAGTTACTTTTAACAATCACTTGGATTGGAGTAACCATATAAATATTGCTACGGCAAGAGTATATGGAATGTTAAGAAATTTGTGGTGCACTCAGTGGTTTATACCTCTTCAAATTAGAATGCTTCTAGCTAAAACATATTTGGTACCAACTCTTTTATATGGTTGTGAACTGTTTGCGAACTGTGATGCTGCTAGTACTCGAAAGCTTAAACTTGCTTTTAATAGCATAACACGGTACATATATGGTATTAGACGTTTCAATAGAATATCTTTTTATACCAAATAGGTGTTTGGCGTGTCTTTTGAATCCTTACTACAATGTAGGTTATTAATGTACCTACATAAAATTATATACACTCGTCAACCAAAATATCTATATGATAGACTACTTTTTTTTAGATCGAATAGGGGAAATCGAATCAAACAGCAGCGGTATAAGACTCAGATATCAGAACAACATTTTTATATTAATACCATTCACATTTTTGTAATAATCTACCCGTTGATTTGCAAAGAAACATCAATACAACGCAATTCAAAACATAAATCATTGAACATATTAGAAAAAAAGAAAGATTAACAGCTAATTAATTAAAAATAAAATTAAAGTTATCAAGTTTATCAGATTATTATGTTTTTGTTTATATAATTTTTACTTGTTAAAATTAAGTTATTATTGAAATTATTTTTAATAAGATTTGTATACCTACTCTTATAATCCAGTACTTTAATATAAGATTCCTCTTTGTATTGGGTTGTGATCAATAAATTAAATTTAATTGAATTGGTAGCGATGTTAAGATGTCTGTGGATGATGTCATTACGTATATACCATGAGGCGCAGACAATTTGTCGTAATATCCTAGACTGTCTTCTTTGTAGCTTCTGAATGTTTGTTGCGCATGCAGTACCCCATAACTGGATGCCATATGTCCATATTGGTTTTATGATAGACTTGTATAAGAGAACTTTGTTGTCTAAGGATAAGTTTGAGTTTCGACCGATTAGCCAATGTAGTTGTAGTTTCATAGCCGTTATTTTCGCTTCAAAAAAAATTAGATGATATGAAAAAATGCTTTCTAAATATTTCCCGGCCCTTTTAATGGGTTTAAATTTTTGTTACTAAAATAAGTTCGTTGAAATGTCTAGTTTGTACATACGTTGAAAAATGGGGAGGAACGATATATCAAAAACTTATTAAAAAAATATGATTTAAAAAAAAAAACCCAAAACTAAAGGGACATTTTTTCACAGCCAAATGTATACATTTAAAGTTATAAAAAAGATCATAAAAAATAATGAGGTGTAGAAACTACAGGTCATCCGTTTTCCAGGTTTTTACTAATCAAAATCTGCATTCCATACACATTGGCTACATTGCAGACAAATTGGCAAGAAATAAAGTTCATTACTTTGGTCGAAATATCGTGCTTATCAATACACAACATCTGGGCGGGACTGGGGAAGTGGGCGTGGCACCTCCCAAGTAAAGACCTTATAGATTTTTGTTTATATGTAGAATGCCAAGAGTGAAAGTTTCGAAATTAGGTACAAGCATCGTGGTTGGCAATACACAACATCTAACAAAATGTGGGTAGGATTAGGGAATTGGGCATGGCACAAAATATATTTTTTTTTTAACTAAATTTAATTTATAACTAACGAACGGTAAGAGAAAAATTTTCTAAATTTGGTAGACATAGCTGGGTTATTAATACACAACCTCTCTATAAAAATGGATGGGATTGGAGAGGTAAGCGTGGTATTAAGCTGATTAATTTATATCTAAAGAACGGTAAGAGATAGTTATAAAATTACCCAAGCGGTAACAGCTAAATTTTCCAGATTGGGAACAAATAGCTTGGCTACGAATATGCAACATCAGTGAAAAAGCGGGCGGGATTAGATCAGTGGGCATGAGACAAAATACAATTCTGTAAATCTAAAGCACGATAAGTGTAAACTTTTCCAAATTTGGTACAAATAGAATGATTAACAAAACCCATCATCTGGCAAAAATGGTCGGAATTGGAGGAGAACATCTCTCAAAAAGTAGACCTTCAATTCAAAGACCGCACTGCTTTCTGTAAATTGCAGAATAGTAACAGTAAGAGTGTTCAAACTTGGTACAAACAGCTGCCTCAACAATGCACGAGATTTAATAAAAATGAAATGAGGGTAACACAGCGCACTAAGTTAAGCTTGTTTCATATAAAACATTTTTAAAATAAATATTTTTTTACCAACAAGAAAACGGACGAGTGGTACAATATTACGTTCATTTTGATGTGGGCTTAATTTTTTTCATCGAAATCCTTATGCTAGCCTGATGTGGTGGTAAAATATTATCAAACAAAAAATTACGTAAATAATGCTGATTGGTAATTTTTACACCGGCACACAGTGGCTGACAATTTTATTTTATTGGCTAAAAGTCCAATTTTTGTTTGTCACCGATTTCAAAAATTTTAATTTGATTTAATAGTAAACATATTAAAACTAAGGTAGCCAAAAAGTTAGGTCAAAATATTGGTAATTGTGGTAGTGCCATGTTGTTAAACACAACTTTTTTTTTAATTCAGAAAAAAGTGTTTTTTTTTTAATATTTAATCCGAAAGAAATTATCATCGCACAAAAACTTTCAGCGATAATGACCTGCTTGCTTTTTTGCTAGGTTGGTAGTCTTGTTATCTTTAAAAAGGTTATATTTGCAACTATTGTGTTATTTATATTTGAGATGTTAGGACATATTTTCTAAGCTACTATATTTTTGTCAAATTTCAACTTTAGTAGAATAGAACTTTTGCGGCCCAAAAGGGACCAAGAAGGTGAAACCACTGATAGAAAGGTGAAAGTTTTTTCTTTACCCCTGTACATACTCTTGTAGCCGTTTGGACCCGTCTGGTTAACACTTTTATAATTTTAATGAAATTACTCAGAAAAAAAAATTTTTTGCTTAAATTGTTTTTTGACAATTTTTTTATTCCGCAAAAATGTTTGCAGAAGTAACAGAAATCATGTGCTATTGTCTTCCAAAAAATTTTATGATATAGGGAAAATTGATCGTGATCGAATATATAAAATTTTTATTAATTTTACAAAATCAGAAAAACGTATAGCTACCCTGGTTCATACTTATCCGTTACACTACATTCACACTAGCGTATTTTATAGTAAAATAAAGAGCTTAGACACGCGTTTACGCAAAACAGGTATATTGTGAATCCCACCTTAGAAGGGATTTTTAAATTTTGTTTGGTCTTTTTATTTTATCTGTTTTTATGACTCTAATAATATTCTATGACCCTATAGCTATGCAATGCGTTGTTAAATTTGAGTCATTTATAGCATATAAATAAAAGGATTTTAAGTTTTATAATCCTTTTTATGCTACCTGTATTTGGTATGAAAAAAAGTATGAAAAGGTTTAAAAGCAAGTGACATTCGGATGCAAACTCAGTGGATATAATATATCTGAGCAATAACAACGTTTTTCATAAACATGAAGACCTTCAGCTATAAAGAATTGGCCGGAGTATTTTAGAAACAAATACGAGGAAGATGTTAACAATAACATTCGAAAAAAAAGGAAACTTAAATTCCTATAGCACTGAAATACAACAAATTTGAAAGCAAAAAATTCTCCAAGATTGTTTACCAATTAAAGCATTGCTCAAAAAATCAGTTTTAATTAAAAATATAATCAAGGTTTTATAAAGATATATTGAAAAAAGTGGTTTTTGAAGCCGTCCTATATATAGGACATTGGGCACATGACTCATTGGATGTGATACGATACAAAACATTATACATATTATCTTTTATCACATTTTCGGCATCTAGTTAAGGTTTTTTGATGGCAGGCTCCACATCATGTTTGTTTTTCCCAAATGGTCCAATCGATCATAACGCAATTCATTATTTAGGGACCCAGGTCTTTGTAAGTGGCACTGAAATTTACAGAAGCACCTTGGTAATTCTCAAACTAGTATATATAGCCTTGTGGAGTCGTACCTACCCATAGTTGGAAGCCATAACGAACTGGCTTACCATGAATATACTGCTTGCAACCATGTATACCTGAGTATGAAAGCATGGCTTCATCTACGCTGTGTCCCTCTTCAACATAAGCCTTTTCCATAAACGTTTTATTAAAATGCGCGAAGAGTGGCCTGACGAATAAAGAGAACAAAGAAGTAGAATTACGCATAGGTTTTTCAAAACTAGCATCATAGGTGGACAAGTCTTTCTTCACATAGTGATATTTTTTCTTAAATTTTTCGTGTTTTTAGGGGAGATTCCTTTAATCTGAGAGAGAGGGATATTATCTTCTGTGTCTCAATCACTATCAAAATTGATTTTGTTAACAATTTCCACCTAATTTTGCTAGCGAAGCCGGTAAATTAGTTATTTCCACAAAGGCTCCATCGCCAGAATCTTCGTATGTGATGTCTCCACATGCATTATTGGGTGGGAATATAGTTATATTATCTACATATAGATCCTCATCCTCTATCAACGGCAAAGCTTCAATGAGGGAAAATCCTCTATGAAAAATACAAAGCATATTATTTGCCCAATGTCCTACATATAGGTCACCAAACTTTAAGGTGTTACAACAATAAAACTAAAATACAATAATGAAACCTACACGCATATAACAATCAAGCTTCTCTTTGTAAATATAAATAGAAACAAAATAAAGTATTTATTCTTTTGTAAATGTACAAAATTTTACTTACCGTACAATCGTGGCCCCACATTCTGTCATTAGGAAAATACCACAAATTAATAACTCAATAACTCAAAATTAGTAGCAAAAAATAATGGGAACACACAATCTCTCGCGAGGTATTGATGAGTACTGAGTATGTGAACAAAAAGAACGGTACTTTGATTATCGTGAGCCAGAATTTTGGTGGACTATATATAGGTCATTGGGCACATTTGGGTTAATTCAATTAAACTAAACGTTAAAACAAGTGAATTAAACTTTTAGTCAAGCGAATAAAACGTTTAATTGGTAATATTTATTTGTTTACTGGTGCAAATTCAATAAATTTTTAAATACTTATCACAAACTTTAAAATTGAAATCAATTATTATTTTTTTCTGTGTTTATAACATACACAGAAAAAACAAAATAAGTAGAACGCAACATTTAGAAATAGCCAGACTGAACGCATATAGGCAAATTGATTTTGCTCACTTAAAATTGCATTCAAAATTTTAAAGCCTGAATGAATATTTTGCTTTTTACTGCGTTGCGTTTAGTTTTTGAATGGTTATAAAATTGTTACTAAACGATAAAATATGTTTTACTATACGCGTGAGAAACGTTTTGTTCAGATTTTCGCCAACAGTTGATTTTATTTTGGCTAAACTGCCGTTTAGGAAAACATAACGCAATATTTAGTTCCTATTTTCATTGAAAATGTAAAATGCGACGTTCAAAGTAATTACTCCCCGGAAAAACTTAAACAAAAAAACTGAACGCATCGTTTAAAAAACCTAAACGCAACATCGTAAAAGTATTATTGATTTATTTTAGCATTTTTTAAAAACGCTTACATATTTTAAACACAAACCGACTGGACAATAGAAGAAACCCAACAATCACTTTTTGAAGTTATGTTTTTAATAAAAGTGTAATATGATACAAAAGCTGCACTTTTTTCGTTTAAAAAAGTTAATTGGGTTATTCATTGTTCGTGCAAAATAAAATAAAATACTAATTACATTTTTTTTAGAGGCAGGAATAGGATTCAAGCACTTGCAGTATTTAAATTAACGAGATATTGCTGATGTAATAAAAGGGTTGGCCCAAGAGCAGAATTTCGCGAAAAAATTTTTAAGTGGAGGACTCGGTATATATTAAAAACATTATTTATGTTTGTTATTTTTCGTACCATTTTTTCTCCAGTTTTTAAAGGAGGCTTGTGTAAATAAGTAAAAATTTTCTGAAAAGGTGAGATTTGATCAGTAAGTTGTTTATTTTTTTATAAGTAATTATAGGTAGTTTCTTTCTTTGGCAGAACTATTATCATCGACGGATGTTGGTAACAGTATTAAACTATTTTATAAAAATAAACAATGTATGTATGTCCTCTGAAACAAGAGACAAACTAATAATGTAATTTTGGAAAACACCTTATTAATGAAAAAAGCTTACACCACCCTATTTTATGTTAATATAAGAAGAAATATGCAAAAGTTGCTTAAGTAAATAAGAGTTTAAGATTTTTTTTATTGGTTAGGATTATTATCCTCGCATGGGGAAAGAAGCTCCGGGAGGGAAATTTTTTCACCGTTACCATGAATCGATAAGTGGTCTCTGTTCAAAAATTATATTATAAAATTCTACTCAGCTAAGCAGCTTAATCAACATTGCAGAGAATTGTTTAAAAACGCTTTAGAGTCGAATAATGAAGGTAATTTTTGTAGTGAATTATAGATACAATAAGCGACTTAATTACTGACTTTTTTACCCTAGATTTTCAAAATAGTATTCTGTTAAATTTTTTAAATGAACTTGGTGCAAAAATTGATACGTCTTTTTCTGCTGCTCTCAAATCAGAATTTTCGCTTGTTACCTGTCGGATTTAGAGGAAAGGCTTTTACGATTTTGGATGCTCAAGAATTTTTTATCGTCACATTAACCAATTAAAGCCCGAGTCATGATCCCGTTGAGTTATAATGACGAAACTTTTAAAATTTTATTGTTTATACCTAAATAAGAAAGAAAACAAATTCTGGGCAAATCGGATACGTGGGAGCCCAGATAACCCCCGTTGCGAAAACGCAACGTTGGGCCTTAACGATATAAAAATTAAGCGCATTTGCAAACATTTCAAATTAAAATTTTTTTATTAAAAAAAAATTAAAAAAGATATTCATAAACATTTCATTTTTAATTCAATTATGATATGTTCCAAAGCACTTTGGGTGCACTGCTACGTCACATTTCTCACGCTTGTAATTGATTGGTCCATTATATACCATAGGCCCCATATAAAGCCCATTCTCGAAAAACACTTTAGTAGTATAAAACCATAACAAATAATTCTATTGTAATAAATTTTGTTCTGTCACAGTTTTATAATGACTAGAAATCACACTGTCAACTTTCGTAAAGATCGGTTCATAATTTACCACAGGTCCAATATAATGCCCACTCCTGAAATATCCTAGCTGTCAGTGGATGGTATCAAATATTTGGCATAGCCGAATATATCACTCTTACTGGTTTTTCTTTAATATCCTGGGAGAGGATAATTTCACATTAATTGTTCGATTTTCTCTTATTGTACCTATTGAATAACCCGGGATTTGTGAAAATAGAACAAGTTCAAAAAGATAATATCCTGGGAGAGGATAATTTCACATTACTTGTTCGATTTTCTCTTATTGTACCTACTGAAGAACCCTGGGGAAATTTATGTCAATTGTTCCAACAGCCTGATCCTGGGATTTGTGAAAATAGAACAAGGAGAACGTATCATCTAACTGGTATATTAAGAACAAAAAGGTTAAAAACTAATGAATTACAGTACATTATTCACCGATGGTGTGACACTTTTTTTTTGGGACTTTCTAAAATTTGATTCTTAAATCTAGTTGTATCGAAATAATCTAACATTGTTATAACTAACACTAAACACGTTCATTGAGAATAGATGTTAGACTGGTCAAATAGTGTCAATTGACCGATGACAACCCCATGTTAAAGTGATATTTCTTATCTTATCACCAAAGACCTATCACGAGACTACTTTGGTGTAAGTTCGCTTTCCTTTAGGAACATAACACACTTTGGGCATAAGAAAAAAAAGGAATTGTCATAGAGAATTTACCTTCTGCGAAATATCCTGCATTTTAAAAATTGGAAATTAGTTTGAAAGGTGAAAAAATTATCGAAAATTTCAAAACACATAAATAACAACAACTTATAATGAACATACATACATGTTTTTATTATGCTGTTTTAAATAGCAAGTGATTGTATAAATATGTTTGTATTTGAAGATTGTATGTAATTTGTATATCGTTTAGGCCCAGTGTTGCGTTTTCGCATCACGGATATATACAATCATTAAAAAAAGTCTCAAATGTCTACGATGATTGGATTTTTCAGTAGAAATAATAATGTTCGTATGTTAGCTACCTCCTTCAGAAGTTTCAGATAGGTATATTATATATTACTTTATTTTTTTAAACTTTTTTCAAAAGTGCCAAAAAAACAGGAAAAATTAAAAATTTAGATTAAAAATTTTTATTAAAAAAAATTATGTATGATACAAATCCAAAAACAGGTCGATTAGATATTAAGTTAAATTTTATTTCTCTGTGCTTTATAACAATATCACGTAACAACAAAATGCCTGAGGGGAGGTTAAACTGAACGATGCGAAAACGCAATGCAGGGCCTTAATGGGTTAACATTAACAACATAGATATAAAAATAGAACAACGGGTAGAAAAATGCAAGTCATTGCGGAAATCTCTGCAGCCTCTGGTAATTATTGAAGGTTCACGAACAGTTCTAAACTTTTACACATATTTCGATGGTACGTTTTTAAAATTGGAATCATTTTTGGAACCCTTTGATTGTGTGTTTAAGCTTTTTTTGTGTAAAATTTAAAATACCCCGATCTATGTATTAAAGTGTGGACATTTGTTCAAAAATATTTTTATGAAATTCATACTCCGCAGGATATACATATGAACGTTCTGCTTTTTTATCTAGTTTTTTAAATCATATGCTAAAGACCAATAATTTAAAAAGTCAAAGTGCTTTAAGTGCCACAAGTGTTTTGAACATGTAGAAACAAGGGTTTCCAATTGCAATTGCTCGTTTAAATTAAAAGATATAAGTTCAGAAAAAATCAAAAATACCTATAATTTAGATTTAAGAAACTTATAAACTACTGATTGCATTACCTACAATAATATAATTTATACAAAAATTGTCTTTTAGCTGTTAATGCCCGTAATTTCTACAAATAGATATCTAGTTGTGTACATATTGATATCTATGGTTTTCATAATTTTAAAACGTATTTCTTACCTACGGGTAAAATTGTAATGTATTTTACATCATCAATTTTCGATAGTTTATTCGAAAAGGCAAAATTTACATTGAAATAATCAAAATAGTGTTACAGGATAGGTAAAGAAAACTGTTAGGTACGAACACGACTAGGTATCTGTTTGTTGAAATTACGGGCATAAGTATGCTAATGAAATAAAAATATATAAATTAAAGTTTTGCATAAATCAAAAATCCTTGTAGTTGAAGATAATTTAGTGCATATTAAAGATTTAGGATCATTAACTTCAAAGCCCATGAATGTTATTTTTGGAAAAATGTATGTACGCTATCAAAATTTGTAAATCATTTTAAATCTACAAAATATGAAATAAATGTTAATAAAAATAAACTTATTGTTTTATTAATTGAACGCATCTGATAAAAATATAAACTCGTGTTTGGTAGTGCAGGTTTAAAACGCACGTTGTGAATTACTGAACATAAATTTAGTTTACAGAAACTAAATTTAGTAATGCAATAATTGAATGAGCATAGTTGATTTTTTAGCAAACGTTCAGCTTAGACCGAACTAAAGACTTCATAATTAAAGGCTAAACGCGCGTTTTTAAGGGAGCTGAACGATTTATTTAATTTTTTACTGTTGGAAAAAATACACAGTTGTTCTATTTTTTACTACGTAGTTTTCTCTGTGTATAAGTACAAAAACAATGTGTTTTTTTTCCTGAAAATACGTCCACAACTTACAAACAAAAACTAAAAAGTTTTCTCCAAAAAATCACTTTATTGTAACTACTTATATGGTCTCAGTTCTCATTAAATGACGTTTGTAGTTATCATCCAGTATGCTTAATTATTTGAATCAAATTTCCACGAAATCGAGTTCTGTATAATGTTGATATCAAGGGTGTATACTTTCAAAGCTCTGCACTTTTGTTGCTTCAAAAAACATTTAAATGTTACCGTAACTACCATATTTAAATTTTTTTATTATTTACAAAAAAAAAAAAAGCGTAAATCTTTTTATTCTTTTGCTTCCCGAAAACACACAGATTGTTAACGTTTGATAAGTTCACAAGGTTTATTTCTTCTGCCTTGAAAATCTGATAAAAAGAAAGTATGATTTAAATGAAAATTTTGCATGAATTTGGTTGGTTTTAACCTTGTGGCTTGTGTACAATAATAATGTTATCATAATATAAATAAATATAAAACATAATCCTATGAAATAATTGAGTTGCTTTCTTTAAAGTATTTGCAAGCATCAAATTATGATTTTGTGGCCTTTTCTTAGAAGTTTTTGTTTTTTTATATTTATCTATGGGGTGTTTTTTTAGCTTCATGAGGATTTAAAACAATAACATAAGACTGCAATATTGTTGGAATAATTTTTTTTTTTTTATAATTTGTTAGATAATTTCATGGCATTTAAGCTGCGTTCACAAGCAAAAAAACACTTTCACTTTGTGTTCATAATAGAGCAACAATTTCTTTTGTAACTACACACATTTTGCATCAAGAAACCGTTTGCAAATTTTAGCCACAACAATATTATGCATTTATTTTTATTTTTGTAAACATTTTGTTAAAATTTTCATTCAAAACTAAATAAAATTATTTTAAACGTCAGAAACAATTTCATACAAATTGTTGCTGAAGTTCTAGTTGACTCAACATTAGTTAAATTTTTAAAAAAATTTTAGTTACATTTTTGTTTTAAAATTGAAAGGAAAATATATGAATTACGTTGGGAAGAAAAAAGATAGAAGAAAAAACGAAATAGTTTTTTTGATTGTGAACGCAGCTTTATTTAAATAAATGATTTCTGGCCTTATGAATCTGGCCTTATGACGTCAACATGGGCATTGCTTAAAGAGTTGCTGGTTTACCGGCATAAGCCAATGACTGAACATATTCCCATTAAAAGTAATCCAGTGGCGTAAAATCGCACGATCAAGGGGACACAGGACCACTTCCGGATATAAAGTGATCACCAAATTGACTTTGCAGTAAATCGATTGCTACGTGCGCTGTATGGCAAGTTGCACCGTTTTTTTGAAAGCAAATGTCGTTGATGTGTAGCTGATTAATTTTTGGAAACAAAAATTCAGACAGCATAGTTTGATATTGCTTGCCAATAACCGTAACGGCAGCTCCTTGTTAATTTCGAAATAAATACGGATCTACGATACCACAAGCATGTAAGCCGCACTAAGCAGTTTATGGTGATTCGTTACCGGCTTGAGGATTTTCTTCGCTCCAAATACGACAATTTTGCTTATTGACGTAGTCATGACCAGAAATAAGCTCCGTAAAATGGACTAAGGGCTCTATGAACTTCGCGAACAGATTTGTTTTTTTCAAAGTAAATTTTCACAATTTGAAAGCATTGTGCTAGCGGTGAATGATTTAAGATAACTTGCAAAACTTTACTGAACGGAAATGTCAACACAATTTGAAATTCTCAGCTAATCGAAAGATGTAGAATGCAACAAAATGAGACAGGAACATCTTTTAAAGATGTTGAAAGATGTTGGTTTTTAGCCCTATGTTTTTCTTATGGAAAGATGTTAACATCTTCGCAAACTGATGGTAGATGTTAGATGTTGATCAGTGTAAAAAGGCTATTAGCCGGATAAAATTATACCATAGCCACTCAGCGCATGTCTCTTCTGATTATATACTACAGCACAATAAACAACGTTCTATTAATTTAAGACACTTTCTGTTTACAAAGCAACAACAATATTTTAAAATCATAGTAAAATGTTAGAACATTATGACAATATAACATGATAGCACATCATGTGAATACCACAAATGTGTTGAGTTAGCAGAAAAACATAAAAGCACTGCTTACAATTCTACTGAAAGAACCAATGAATTTTTCAACGGATGTCCGAAAATGAACGCAATACAAAAGTAAGTCATTATTTTTTTTTAACTTGAATACGTCCAGAAAAATGTAGTTATAGAATTTGAGTCAAAGAACATCACATTTACCAGCTAACGGTACAATGGTGTTTTTTTATGTATACTTCTCTTAAAACCGCCATCCACAATGAAACCCAATTTCAAATAAATCTTCTCTGCAATGCTGCTTCATTTCCCGTCGATTAAGGTTTAATTAGTTTTGATCGATCCATTATCGCTTTAATACAATTAAATTATAAAACTATGGGGTTTTGTTATTAACTTTGGTCAAACTTTTTTCCTTAATGACAATAACACTGTACAACAAAAAAACCAGTCTCAATACTTACAACGCGAAATCAAACAAGACTACTGGCGATTTTTTCTTAGAATATATTAACCCTCTAACACGCATTTTAAGGGGTCTACGAATATTTTCGGCATTAAATTTTACTAGGTGTCTTAGACCAAAACATCGTGCATTGTATGCTAAACGGAGTTTCGAAATTTCGGGCATTAAAATTTTTGAATTTTTCGAAAACCCGTTTTACATACATTAAAAAAGAAAAAAATGGGCGCTTTAAATGAGTGTTAGAGGGTTAATATATTCTAAGCAAAGAATCGCCATAAAATTCTATTGAAGACATCTGAAATAGTATTTTAGCTCAGAAGTACATTTAGGCCCGTTTTCACAACTTACTGATAGCTAAAGGTAGGATTTTATCGGCCGTATAAAAAGTGTTCCATTATTATAACTTTACTTTAAACTACCAGGTAGGATGAACCTTAATCTACTTGATCGCTCACTTTAGGTTTAAGTAAAGTTTTAATAATGGAAAACTTTTTATACGGCCGGTTAACGTCTACTTTTAGCTATCGGTAAGTTGTGAAAACGGACCTTAGAATATATTTTTTTTGACTTATACCAAACGCCGTTTCAAAATTCAAAAATTTTAGGGGCCGATATTTCGGGAACTTTTTTTTTTTTTGTTAGGACCAGCACTCAGGGGATGACCCCTACTAATGCATTGCATTGTGTTGGAACTAGGAAAATAGGTTGTGGAAAGGAGAATAGAGGGAGTAGTGTTTGTGAACATTCGATTTGAACTTAATCATGTTGTAAGTGAGAGGGAAGACTTCTGCAGGAAGGTTATTTCACATACGAACTGTCCGGTAAAAAACGAATTCTCTCTGTAATGCGTTGTACAATTCACCTGCCAATCGGCCACATAAGGATGTGCTCTTGAGGAAAAACGTGTATTAAGTACAAACGTTCGGGTTTCGGGAACCAGATCCCTAATTTCTTCAGAACACATCCCATTGTAGTAATGATAAAACAGGCAAATACAACCCACATTGCGTCGGTGCTCAAGGGAGTCAATAGAATTTGATAGCCTACTGTCACCAATGAGAACCTTCGCCCTCTCCTGCACGCGGTCGAGAAGCTCCAAATTAGACTTTGAAGCTCCTGCCCACACACGAGAGTTGTATTTCATACACTGTCGGATAAAGGTGGTATAAATAGTAAGGAGATCGGATGGAGTAAAGTATATCTTACACCGTCTTAGAAAACCGAGTCACTTGAATGCTTCTTTCGACACGTTAAATATATGTTCTGTCCATCGGACATCACACTGTATCCTCATGCCCAGAACATCAAGAGATTCCGATTGCTTAATAATTATACCACCCATAAATACAGATGAGGCACCCTGATTTGTCGCGCTTTTATGCGTCAGCACGCAACATTGGGTTTTTCGGGCATTAAAATCGACCCTATTCGCACGACTCCATTCCGAGATTATGTCAAGGTCTCGGCCTAGCGCATCATTCATATTCTGCCTCATAGCACCGACATCGGATACGCTTGGTCTGCAATTGAATGAGCACGAGTGGCAAAGGCTGCTGTCATCAGCAAAAGAGTAGATAGGGTTGGAAGTTTGACAAATGAGGTCAAGTAGAAAGATAAGAAATAGAGTACGAGAAAAATTTGCAGATTTGCTCTACCAATAGTCTAGTTTCATTTGGAGTTGCAAGTATTGAGGTTAGCGGCGATGACCCGAGTTTTGCTGCACTGTGTAATTGGTGAGAAACGTTAAAATGTTCATAAATTTGTACGTTGGAAGTTAAATTTATACCTAAAAATATTAAGTTTTAAATTTTTGTAAGCACATTTTTAATTCGGCTAATATTTTAATAAAAGTTTATGAAAAAAAATTTGCACAAACACTGAAGAAATTGCAACAGTAGGCCATATATAATTTAGAGCATTTCCCAACAATATGCTAACTTTTAATTTCTCTTTTTGGAAGTGTGTATGAATATCTTCACTTATTATTAATCTGCTTATAATAATTTATAATTGTTGAACCATTAAGAAAGTAAAGTCGTCAAACCCTATACTATTTAATACTCAATAGGGTGCGTCGAAAAAAAATTTGTGCCAGTCACCCTCTAGAATAAAAGATATGTCAATGAAGGAAAACAATTTTTTTTTGCCACGCCCCAAAATACAGCACTTTTGATTTTTTATATGTAGCGCTGCCATTTAAAGTCCGATCTCATCATATCGCATATCGTTGTTCATGGCTTGATAGCGGCTTCATTTTTGTCTTTGGTGACTTTTCAATCCGACCTAAAGTTCTGGGCGCCACTTATGCCATCTCGGATCCTTCAACCAAATGTCCAATTTTTTTGACGGTCCAAGAAAGTCCTAATAAAACTACGTATGTTTAATTTAAATTAAGCCCCTATTTTCTTTTTTACATACATACTACATAAAACCAAGTAGAAGCCAATACAAACCAAAAAAATTTTCATCAGTCACGCCCTAGTATAAAAGGTGTAGTTTCAGAGATATCGTCGAATTTTTGAAGTGTACTGTAGTGAAATGTACAATTCAGTTGAACAGTTTTCGAGATTTTTCGAAATACATAAAACAACTGCAGAAAAACACGATTTTCGCGTATATCTCGAAAACGCTTCTTGAGAAAAATAAATTAATGCCATATTCGTGATCAGCAGCCCCGAATTTATCTAAGAAAATATCTAATTTTTGGGGTTTATTTGTTTTGTGGCATAGTGTAATTAATCAAAATGAGTAAAAATGTGTTTAAAAAAAAAAGAAAAACGGGAAAGTGAAGAACTTATAAGTTTGTTGTACGGCGCAGAGCCATGGCAATCCTCAAAATAAAAAGGAGTCAAGTATTTCGCCTTTCCAAGAATTTGAGGACGAAAAAAGCGATATTTCATATTTCAGCAGCAGCTCTTGTGCCAAATGTTTTGCTGACAGTTAATTAAATAAATTATGATTTTTTATTAAAAAAAAAAAAAGTAGAATGAAAATAAATGCATTTTCCAATTGGAAAATTATTTCCCCTTTTTGTTGAGAATGCTATGATTTTCAAATGCTTTTTAATCGTTTTAGAAAAGGTTTGATTTCAAATCATCATCAATTTTAAACATACTCCGTGTTTGTTGGAGCATAGGTTGCCTATCGATTGACTAGAGCATCGATAAGCATTCCATACCACAATTGTGGAATTAAATTTAAACTTGTTCTCTTCTATCAAAGTTAATTTTGGGACTAATTAATTCCCAATTTTTATTTTTGATAAAAACACTGAAATTAATTGTGGAGGGAAAAGCTAGTTCCTATGCGCATTTAATTAGTTGCTTAGGTATACGTAAGAAAACAAAAATAATGCAATAAGCCAGGTCAGTTTTTTTGCACGGGCACATGCATATTATTATCAAAGTTATTTTTGGGTACTCAAAATTTCTTATTAATAAGATTGCTCTATGACGTGCTAGTTCTCTTTTATTCTCTATTTAGTCGTCAACGATCCAGCAATTGACTGTTTTTTTTTTATTCTTTTTTTGTTGTCCCTGATTTAAATTAATAAATAAAAGTTTTTGATTAGTTTGAAGGCTTAAGGTATTACCTAAGGAAATACCATGCAGCATCATATTTCAAACGCTTGAATTTGTGTTTGCTGGGTAGCCTAGATCTCTTCACAAATCCCAATATGCAGCAATGCCACCACAGTTTATATTTTGTGCGTCTCTGCCCAGTCAGCGTTTTATGAAATTATCGACCATATGTGAGTATTTTTTGACTCCTGTGCGATTAAAATAATCATTTATGTGCTCGTTTTTCGGGGAAAATCGTATCCCACCCGCAACTCTTCTAAGAGTCTTTAATGATCAATTACTACTCATTTTTGGGAAGTGCACATTTCAAGCATCTGTGTGATCAATTTATGATTGCGCACACTATGTAAATTCTATTTGTGTTTCCAAGCAAGTCACTTTCTAAGCATTTCTGTGCAGACAAGCTTATTTGCCAAATATAAAAAAGAGAAAAAACATATTAAAGAATAAAAAGCGTGTGCAAAATAAGTTAATATGTATTTACCATGCAAGATGTTAAGACCGGATAAAATCTTAAAATACCCCTAGGGGAAAGGGAACTAACACCAAACTTATCACGGGATAGTTCAAAAATGAAAGGGACCGGTTCTAGTTCTAACAATTTATATGAAGGGGACTTGTCACATTTATATGGTGATGTCCTATGTGGTGGTTAATTGGCACCTTTGTGAGACTTTGTGACAGGTCACAAAAATAACCTAAATGGATACATTAGATTTTTGTTAAAATAATGCCTGTAGCAGATATTGTCCCGAGGGAACCATGTTAATATGATAAATTCCCTTCATTTAAGGTAATACCAGATAGAATCAGCCACTACCAGCATAAGAAAAAGTCACATGACTAGTTTTGCGTCAATTGCCTCTCATCCAGAGTAACCATACTTCAAACACATTATCACCAGTTAAGTGATCTGTCTTGTTTTCACCTATCACAATTCGTTTCGTTTTATTATAAAATTTTACTCACTAGTCAAGGGACAAGTGCTTTAAGATCAATTCACACTAATTTCCCGCTGGGACTTTACAACAAAAACTTTTTTTGAAGGATAGTTTTTAACAGAGACAAAAGGGACAATGTGGATATTAGAAATTAACGGTTTGAGCTTGATTTTTCGATGATTTCCGTTGTAGAAATTTAAGTTTATTTAAGAAATACCAACAACAAATTTTGTATCGGAAACTTTTAACTTGCACTGTTGATGCGGTAAGCACACAGAAAGAAAAAACTCCTTCTTAACAATCCAAAATGTGATTACTTTCGCAGACCAATAACAGAATTTTTTTAAAAAAGGTATACAATTCTTCAAACTTTTGGTTGGCCGTGCTACTCTATATTCTTAATGCATGCAGTAAATACTGTGTATACAGAATAAAAAGAAAAAATTAAGGTTAGTTCACATACATATGTGATTTTCTAAAATTCTATCCTTAATCGTAGAAGAAAATTAAGAAAACTAAAAACAATTTATCATTTGAATTTTTATTTTGTTTCAAGTTCTTCAAAAGGGAGCACGTTTTCAGCGGATGGACATGGATTAATTGACAAAGAATTCCTCAAGGTCGCGAAATATATATAATATGAATTTCAAAAGATTTTGTTATTCGTTCTTAATTCCCAGTTTTTATTCTTGACAAAAACACTTGAAATTTATTGTTGATGGGATAAGCTATTCCTATGCGCATTTCACTGCCCAGTAAAAAAAATTTGGTTTTTTTGAAGCACTTCAGAGAAAAAGCGCATAATCGAGCGCTTCAATAAAAGAGCTTTTATAAAGCAGTAAATGATATAGAATAAAATATACAAAAAAGCTGCTATTTTAGTGCTGACAACGAAGAAGGTTGCAAAACGTAAAAAATAAAAATATGCGAAAATAGCTGGAAAAGGCATTTAAACAAAAGTAAAAGCAAAACATTAATGAATATGTTTATATAGTAAGCCCTTTAGCAGTGCTTTGTTTGCATGTTAAAATAAGCGCTTATTGTCAGCAGAAAATAGTCCTCCAAACCGGGAACACCCCATACAGAAATCAGGCATCCCATCAGCAGGTTTGAAGCGATTTGTGGTATGAATTCATACACAAAACCTGCTCCTTTTGGAGCACATTTTTTACTGGGTGGTTGCTTAGGCCAGATCATCAGGAAACTTCATCCATAAAGATTTTAGAAAAACTGAAGATATTAAACCAAATAAAACTGTTAAACGTATAAGAATTATAGCAACAGTTCTACTTGTAATAATATCAAAATTTAAACAAAACACATCAACAATAAACAACAGTGGGTTTATCTCATCTTACATTCCCCACTACAATTAGTTGAAATTCTCTCAACATTAATTGTAGTTGTAAGTAGGTTAAGAAAAATAAAATAAAAACAACAACAACTTACAAAAGATGTTGTCAATTAAGTGTTTTTTAGGCCGTGCACTTGCCTGTTTATTATCAAAAAGTAATTTCAATTTTTGGGGAATACAAAATTTTAATTTCAAAAGATTTTGTTATTCGTGCTTAATTCCCAGTTTTTATTCTTGACAAAAACACTTGAAATTTATTGTTGATGGGATAAAATGGAATTAAGCACGAATAACAAAATCTTTTGAAATTAAAATGTTGTATTCCCAAAAATTGAAATTACTTTTTGATTATATATAATATGTTTAGAGGGCTTCAGAAAACGTTTTCTATCCGTAACAAATATAATGGTCCAGTTAGTATAGCCTTCTTTACAACTTGTAGTGTTGACGGGTGCAAAAATGACAACCGTACATTTTAAATTTATCAAACTTTTATATCTCACACTTCGCATCTGTAGAGCTGTAAATTCATGCTAAATTTTATTCATTTTCCAAAAATTTTGATTCTGCCCTACAGTACCTACAACACGCTGTAGGACAGAACTGCTAAACTTTTATTGTGTTCATATGGTGGTCATAAATAATAAAAATTGTAATATGTTGCAAAAGTAATGATATATACAGTATACCTTTCGATATTTGCTGGAAGCTATAAAAACTAGGGATGCGGCAATTCCTGGGATAAGCATTCGCATTTGCAAAATATTTGCTAGTTTTAGCTATTTGCATACGCATTCGCTAAAATTTACTGAAATATTAAAAGCGAATATCTAATTATGGCAATAATAATAACTTCTTTAAACCTTCTTAAGAAAATAAATTGTAACAAATATCAAAAACACGAAAAAGCTTTCAAGCAAACATCAAAAAGCTAATTAAATATACGTTTTAAAACGCTTTTCTTTTAAGGGTGATAAAGCATTAAAATTTGTATTTAGAAAATAAAACTTCGTTCAATTGAACTGTGAGTATTAACCCATTAGATCCCAAGCTTATTTTAAGTAAAAAATGCACACTTTTTTCTATTAAACCGAGCTTATAAGAGTTCAGTTAAGGAAAAAAATTAAAAAAAAAAAATTTTTGAAGAGTGTTTTGGACCTGTACTCGTACGAGTACAATGGGACAATGGGGTGTATAATAAATTAGATCTAAAATAACACAACGTTTTTGACAGCGGTCTTATTTTCACTATTATATCACTCAAATCCAATCGAGAGTTATCAGCAAGATGTATGTAGCGTTTAATTTCCTGGAAACGATTTCGCTGTAGGGAAGAATGCCAATAAATACCTTTAGCTCTTCCGGAGTAATGTTAAACTTATGCATTTTGTGTTGTGAGGCGTATTTCATAGTTTGCTCAATGATTAGATGCACAACATCATTATCAACAACTGTTTCCAATACTTCTACAGGAGATTTGCATTCAAGTGCAGTGTTCATATTACTCCTAAAAGTTTCAAGAGAGCTCGGTATATCTATATTCATGGGTCTCTTCCTCCATTTTATTGCCGAGGGCCCTAACATTAATTAACTCTGAGAGTGGAACATCATTATCATCACTGTCGCTATCTCCAAGCAATTCTAACTCCCCTGAAATGTGAAAATCGTTACGTACTAAATTTCCTTCGTCAATTTCTTCTTCATCTGTTTCGTGATCGGCATATGGAGGAATTATGTTAAAGCCAAAATTCGTGTGACTATTACTTTCAGCATAATCAAATGCAGCAGCAATATTTTCAAATTCTTTACCATAAAACATGTTAACGTCCATCGCAAAATAACTACAATTATTATATGAAAATTATAATATGTATTATCCCATTGTACTCATACGAGTACAGCAATAACAATGCTTACCAAAAAACACTTTTAACCACTCTTTCAACAAATTTTAATAATTATACTTAAATTTAGTTAGATTAGCTTTAAATTTCAAGCGATCTTCTCCGCGTCAAGCTCAACACTAGCAAAATATGGTGGGACGGCGAGAGCAAACGAAGATGGACAGCAAATCTAGTCCCCGATATAGAAAGGTTGCTCTCAGGTCGCGGCTACTTCTGGAAGTATTTTTGCAAAATTAATAAATGCAGTTTACCATAATGTGTCTACCATGGAGACGGCATACGTTCTTCCAGTGCTACCGATGACAAAATGACCGAAATGGCGTGATTCTGAAGGTATGACCTATTACGCCGGAAAACATCATAGAGATGATAATGGAGCAGAAAAAGAACTGCAAATAACTAACAAAGTTTTGTTAGAGGGTACTCAGGGAGAATAAAGTGGATCTCGGTGGAACATAACTAGTGGGCTTGGAAGCAACCAACAACGTTGACGGCGCATAATTGCCACATAGGGAAGGTGGCTCATAAGTAATACGTAAGTGGTTCCGAGGGGGTGCAACTCCCAAAGTTAACCAGAATGGTTTTAAGAGAGAGCTCGACATATCGCTGAGCGACGGCTTTAAGTACACGCGTTAAAGCATTTCCTGAACCGCAAAATAATACGTTCTCTTCATTTCGGTTTTTTATAAATGATATCCCAATTGATTGTAAGTTCTAGCAAAATTTGTCTCGAAAATGAGTGCTAGTTGATAAAATGAGTCCTAGTTGATCATAAACGTGAATCCTTAAACACTCTTTTAAAAGAGTAGCGGGTTGGGCACCATTTTCTCCCGTAAGAAAAGTAATTTTTGACTTATGATTATTTGTGTGGCGTATTTTGTTTGTGCACAAATTCACACACATAAGAAATTTGTTTTATCTTTTTGTGTAGAATGTTATACATACACATTTTTTACGGAAAAATACGGTACGGTAAACTAACATGACGTAACCTTGCGTTTTTTTTTTGAACTTTGATCTGTATGTAACAAAAATATTTATGTATTTATTTAAACAAATGTTTGCCTAATGGTCGAAATTCGGCCATAATTTTTTTTAATATTGTTACATTTTTCCTTTAATAAACGCATTTGAGTTCTTTTAATTGCAAATCCTAATAAAAACACACACTTATTCAACTTAACAAACTTTATAGAAATTAATTATTTTGTTCACAATTGTTAGTTACGAACAGAACCGTTTCATAAAACAAACTAAACTAATTATACATGAGTCACACCTTTTTATATTTCATAATTATTTCGAGATTTTTCTTGAAACTTCCCGTAAAACTATTTATTATGTTCTATAACCATTTCTAGAAATGACTGGGAAATTTATATAGGAATTATTTTAAAATAACAGTAGTGTTGAAAATTATACATGACAATTTTAAGTAACATAAAACTATAACTTACAAGATAACTTATAACTATAACTATAAATAATTCTTAGATAATTTAACTTTCGTAAATATATGAAGAAAATATAGTATATCTAACTGGTTTGCGTGTGTTGATTTATATTGTCGGAATATTTGAAAATCGGTTTCTTGAAAATGTCCAATAATCGACCACCCTATTATTTTATTATTTGATAATTTGGAAAAAAACAAATTTCTTATTTATGTGTTCTGCATATGTGTTAGTTGCAAATTAAAACGCTTAAGGTGGAAGAACATAACACGCGTTGGTTCGTCGACAAGTATCGTGCGTTTATAAACTTTAGCGCGTCAAAAACTGCAAGTTACACAACACGCGTTACAAAAGCCATTCCTGTCAGCTTTTTTTTATTTGTTTACTTATTTGTGCATTAAAAACGGGTCCGAAAGTATATCAAGTTATTTTATTAAATTTATTCTTTTTATATAAATATTGTATGTTTTTTAAGCTCTTCAATAAGTTTTTCTTTCATGATTCACAAATTTGTTAAATTATTCTTTTTATTGTCAGCTGATTACTTGTCAAAAACACACAACGCGTTAAAAAGTTCAAAGTTAACCAACATTCTGGCGCAAACGCGTCATGTAGCTTGTTCTATGAAAACACACTAGCTTAGCTTTTTTTGACAGAAGACGACAGAGCGCGCGCGCACTAACGCGTGTTATGTACTTCTACCTTTATAGCTCTGAAAGTATTGAAGAGTGTTAAATAAAATATATATTGTGCACTTCTGCAAGTAAATATGTGTCAAATGGTGTATATTTTGTTCAAATCGGTTTACATATAGAGGAGGAAAGTGTTCCTAACTGTTTTTCCTATGCCGATTTATATATGGATATAAAGCAAAGATAGCCAAACACATACATGTGTATTTCATAATAATGTTAGTGCTATATGACTCTTTTATAAAGTTTAACATTTTGTTAGTGTTCACATTTGCAAAAATTTTGTTTGATTATTCGCTTTCGCAAAAATTTAATTTGATTTTGCGCTTTCGCATTTGCACTAGTTGAACAAATAATCGCCACTACCCTAATAAAAACACTAAGCAATTTATATGCTACTTATGCATTTTTTTATAAAGAGCAAACAAATTATATTCATTTAATAGTATTAAGTGCTCATCTGGGAATAAAAATTCCTACTATTTATATAAAAGAAAGTTGTTAGAATTCGCTGTTATATGTGTTTCTGTGAATTTGCTTCATGCTCTATAGTAACAAATGGAATTAAAAAGTAAAAGAAAAGTTTAGAATAAATTGCATTAACTTAAATGAATTATAGATATTTGTGTTAGAAAGTGAGTAAACCAGCATATAAATTAATGCATTATTTTATTTTTGTAGAGAGATTTCTGTAGAGAATTTTAAATAAAAATTATATACTTTTTGCGGTTGTAAGATAATTATTATTTCAAAAAAATCTTTTATAATCGTAAGTTAATGTTGGATAACAAATTATGCGTTAAACAAATACCTAAAATTTATGTTTTCTTTCTTTCTGCAAAACGACCCAAACTAAAATTTCTTTTAAAACTTTTTTTTATATCACACTTGGCAACAAGACTTGTTTTTATAAATTTTTCCTTTTTATGTTTCTTATTTCCTGCATATATCTTGGCGATCGTAATGCATTACGGCTAAAATGTTTATGTAGAATATTCAAGAAAAATACAGAGAAATTTTCTTAAAATAAATTTGTTCCTTACTTTCTTCTTGTGGAATTTTCCTTTATGTTTTCATTTCACATGAATATCTAGTGCATGGAAAATTTATAGTGTTTTAACCATTATGGAAGTGCATCAGCGCTTGAGGCTACTTACTCATGCACACACACTGACATCTTCCACTTAGCCATCATTTATAGCCACCATCCATCCATGCATCATTCTTAGTCCTCCTTAGTTCTTTATGCATTATTAATAAGAAACCACTATGCTCATAAATAAAGATTATTTGTATGATAATGCAGTCAGTCCATTTCTTTTAACACTATTTATAGAATTAGTGCAAAAAAAGTAAACTCTATTATGCAAAAAAAAAAGTAAAATTAACTGGTGGAAACAAATGGAAAAATAGAGTGTTTAAAATTTATTTTAGTAACAGGAAATGGTAATACATCGAATCTCTGTTTGGTGTAGGTCGAAAAGAAACCTACATTGCAGATTGTTTCAAAGAAGTCTTGGGAAAATTATAATAAAAAAAGACTCTTTTAAAGCAACGAATTAAAACAAATAATGTAGAGGAAGTCAATATTTATAATGTTGTGACGAAGCTCACTTTTCGTTAAATAATTTCGTCCATTAACCCAAATTGCAGCGTATTTTCTCAGCGGCAAATGCGTCCTCTTAAGTGTGTAATTTTGTGTGGAAAATCATGAAGATTTTTTGGTTTTTAGCCAGATGCTGCGGCAGAAGACTGACTATTAGTTAAGGTCCCTTAGGGCATGCTTTTGTAATATAATTTTTTTTGTAAGAAAATATTGCTCTTAAACAAGCGTACCTTTCGTCAGAAATCATTTTTGTTGGATCAGTGTTCATTTACAGAAAATGATTGCTTATTTTCAATGGATGTTACAAGCAGAGCCCTGTTTCTCAAAACTACAAGTTAAAAGTCTACAAGCAAAATAAATTTCAAACAAAAACAAAAATTTAAATTGTTGTTTTTTTAACTTATTTGACTTGTAGATTTGTAAATTGCAGTTTTAAGAAACAGGGTAAACAGGGGGCAAATCGCGACATTCGATATCGATCGAAATTCCCATGTAAATTGTGTTTACGTACTCGAAAAACTTGCAACGAGAGAGCATCAATATTTGAGAGGCAAAAAATTTGTAAAAAATTACTGATAGTAAAATGTTTACTAGCAAGAATTATTCAACCACCTGTTTTATGTTTTTGTTTACCAAACAAAAATAATTTTCATAGTTCTTAAATTAAAAGTTTTTCAAAAACAAAAATTAAAAATATAAATTTTTCTTATATTTAAGAATATTATTCTTGGGCAAATTGTTAAAAATAATTGAATTAATTAAGCAACAATCTCGTATACTACAGCTGAATAGAGTCGATATACCTAACTTGCTAGTTTTTGCTGGTAAAGCGTTCATTTACTTTTTTATTTTTTTGAGTAATTGGGAGACAACTTTTAATTTACTCTCTTGTTGCAAGTTTCTGCTAGAAAAGTTAATGGATTATTATTATATATTTATTTGGTATTATAAAGGCCCCACCAAAATAAGGTTATATAGGCCAATTAATTTCACATAAGACCTTATATTCTATTCTAATAAACATGCAGTATTTTAGCTTTAAATCGACTTATAAATATTTATTACAGTCAAAAATTTTTTTATATTTTTAAATTCATTTTCTTTTTGAAGGATATTAATGTTATTTATTTTGTATTTTAAACGTTTGCTATGCACAAGACTGCATTCATTAAATATGTGAGAGATGGTTAGTGTTTGCCCGCATTCACAAACAGTTAATAAATACAGCTAATGAAAAATAAAGTTATCCAGTGCCCATGTTCTGTAACTCTTGCGTTGAGAAAGTTTTCGATTGAAATGTGTGAAATGAAACAAAAATGCCATAAATTGAAACAAACAGCTGTTTTTCTCACATAACTGTGTCTGTAACTTTTTTTGGCGAGAACAAGCTGTCACGTAAGAAATGATTAGCCAATTTACAGAAAAAGTGTGTCTGTAACATTTTGGTGAGAAAAGTTCCCGCTTTGAACTTTCAAATAAACTCACGAATAAAAATGGGGCGAGAAAAAATTTAAACACTAAAAAACAATTAAAAATTCAAAATGCAAAGAATAATAATAATAGTATTTTATTCTTGGCACATTTTTCATTGTTTTATTATTTTGCTTTTAACATTTTTATTAAATATACGAATGTCTTCAAAGCTCGTTTGCAAACAACAAACATTAAAGTCGCTCTTTACGCAATTTGGTATTGCCGAAGGTTGTTTTTTCGCCGCCGTCGTTGAAAAATTTTAAATTTTAGTAAATTTTGGTCACCGTCAACGATATGTGTTACTGGCGTTTTAAGCGTCTGCAATGTCACATCGGCTTCGAGTGCAATATTATGACATTTATAACGTAACGACGTAATCTTTTTTGATAGTTTTCGATGTGAGTTACAGACACACATTTTTCTTACTTTTCGAGAAACGATGGAATATTTTGTTTCACATCTTTTCGATGCAAGAAGTTCTCACTAAAGTTACAGAACATGGGTACAGGTATTTAATTTACGTATCCTAAATTGACTCAATCAACATGATTTTATTAAATACTAGCTGGCCCGGCAAATGTTGTTTGCCACATAAGTTATTTCTTTCAGATGTAACAGCGTCTGCTAGCCAAATTTTAAGAAAAAATTATTGGATATAGTTCTTTCTAGATGTCACACTATTTGCCTGCCCAATTTCAAGAAATTTAATTGATAAGCTAAGAAGATATAGGGTGGCGCACAGTGGCTGAAAATCGTTTTTAGTAAAATTTTTTTTAATCGACAGTTAGATTCTTAAACTTTCTTCACTTTAAATTTCATTAAAATCGGTTGAGTAGTTATTGAGGAATTTAAGGTCAAAGTGGAACTTTAAATTTTTTTTTTATTTAGCGTGCAATATGGTTTTTTTTAATTCTTTTAATTATTTAAAAATGTAATTTTTTGATTTAAATAATAATCATTAGCATTTTTTGTAATAATGGGGACACTCAAAAAATTAAATGCTTACTATAAAAAAATTTTAACATAAAAAAAAGTAGTAAAATCCACTGGAAATTTTGCTATTATTGCTGAAAAATAAACAATTTTTTGCTTTCAAATTTGTTTACACTTATTTATTCTTATTTATTAAAACATTTCATACATATGTGGATAATGTATGAATAATAGCGGCAATAGATTTTAATAGCTTTTGTAACAACGTGAGCTTCTATTTATTATTTTTTTTTTTTTACTAATACAATGTCTGTCTTTGATCTAATGAATTATAATTATTGTTCATTTAATTGAAAGATTGATTGCAAATATTCCATATTTTGTTCTGTGTTATTTCTGTTCTTAAGTAGTTTTTTGACTTCTTCATCTAAATCCCGATGTTCCACTTTCCATTGATTTCGAATACTGGAGATAAACGGATCTGACGTTGCCAATAATATATTAAATAGATCTTCATTAGTGGAATTTCGTGAAATTTTTCTAGTATTGTGCTCTCTATAAAATCTGTAATCCTTATTCCTTTTTTCCTGAGCTTCCTCTGATAAATCTCCAAGTGGCACCAACTGACATTTAATGACATCTTCTCCATGATAAAGGATTTTGTGAACTGTAGCAGACATATTTCTCCATGGGTACTTGGTTGTATATATTTTTGCAGTTTCCTTAGCAAAATCTCCAAATTTTCTAGAGTCAATTTCTTCATTGCACGCAAGTACTTCTAGTATTATTTTAAATCTAAAAATTAGGTTAAAATCAACACCTGTTATTTCAGATGCTGTTTCTGGATCTGAAAATAATCTTCTTGCGGTATTGCCATCATTTGTATTGCCTGACCCTTGTTTCGGCTGATCTATAATCAACCCAAATTTGCGATATATATCTTGAACATGTTTCCTTTTTGAACTTCTTAACTCCTTGTTGGTTTCGTTGTTTCTTATTGATCCTGAAGATCCGAAATCCTAATCATAACTGATTTTAAGTATGTGTTCCACAAGTCGTATTCTTGCATGTAGTGGTGATAATCCAAATTCATATGCATCAGTATAATCTAATGATTTTGTCGGGACTTAGTTTAATTGGCTTGATGTTGCATGGCATATGATGCAGCTGGATGCAGCCTTCGTGTTAGTCAAATCCTGGCCTACTTTTCCATCTATCATTGTTAGCACTAATTGGCAGGTAACTTCAATTTGCTGCCCATCTAAATCTAACTGTAATGGCTGTAGCATTGCAATTTGGGCCTTGATATCACTAACTTCTTTATTAATGGCATCATGAGTTTCTTTTTTGAATTCAAATTTTATAGGTCTGCAATATTTCGTAGAAGATGGTGTCATATTTTTCCAAATATCCTTTGTTTGTACTTGTCGAAGGCTCTGAATCTTCCAAAATCTCTTTTAATCGCAATGGTACAAATGATACCATGAACATATCTGAGTCCGAAATATTTTCACATACTACTTGTTTGTATTGTTTTTGTCCGCAAGGACCATCACATCCCCATTTACAAAAAAGAATTAACTTTGTGTTTCCATATTTCTTTAACTCATTTCCTTTTATTGATTGTAGCAAGCGTTCGGATGTGTGATCAAGTAGAGATTGTAGTTGTACCACTGCCGAAATTGATGTGATTGTAATAGTGTCCTTTAATGGCAAACAGTCCATTTTAGCAGATGTTATGTGATGATATGCTGGATACAGATTTGAGCCTTTTTCAATCGCACGCAATCTGAGCTGTATATATTGCTGTTTTGTTAATTTCAAATCCAGAAATAATGCTAATGCCTCCTCATTTGTGAATTGTTTTGCATCGCTTGGAGTTGGTATACTTTTAAGAATCCGTTATGTTCTCAATGGACTAGCTTTAACAACTTCTTCAATGATATCCACTTTTGTCAATTGTTTCTGTGATCGCAATTGATGTAGAAAAGTATCTTGAATATTTTCATATCCGATTTCTTCATTTATATCCTTAAGCTTCCGCCTCTTGGATCTATCGCTACAGTTGTCCAGCGATTTTTGTGGTCTCCCACGTGTGTTTTGATTTGAAGTTTCTGAAGCGATCTGGACAGAAAGTTCGTTCTCTAACCAGTTTGCAAAGCTCTTATAAAATCTATCTTTGCTGTAATCAACTTTCCTGTATCGCTGTTTTAAATGTTTGATGAAAACATATAATTTATTTTCTAAGTCCGATTGTATTTCAGTGCTATAGGAATTTAAGTTTCCTTTTTTTCGAATGTAATTTTTAACATCTTCCTCGTTTTTGTTTCTAAAATACTCTCCGGCCAATTCTTAATAGCTGAAGCTCTCCATGTTTATGAAAAACGTTGTTATTGCTCAGATATATTATATCCACTGAGTTTACATCCGAATGTCACTTGCTTTTAAACCTTTTCATACTTTTTTTCATACCAAGTACATGTAGAATAAAAAGGATTAAAAAACTTAAAATCCTTTTATTTATATGCTATAAAATACCTGACACAAATTTAACAACGCATTGCATAACTATAGGGTCATGGAATATTATTAGAGTCATAAAAACAGATAAAATAAAAAGACCAAACAAAATTTAAAAAGCCCTTCTAAGGTGGGAGTCACAATATACCTGTTAAGCGTAAGCGATCCCTATTCCCTATATCATAAAATTTTTTTGAAGACAATAGCACATGATTTCTGTTACTTCTGCAAAAATTTTTGCGGAATAAAAAATATTGTAAAAAACAATTTAATAAAAATTTTTTTTTCGGAGTAATTTCATTAAAATTACCTTCCTATCAGTGGTTTAACCTTCTTAATCCCTTTTGGGCCGCAAAAGTTCTATTCTTCTAAAGTTGAAATATGACAAAAATATAGTAGTTTAGAAATTTTTTTTTGAGTAATATCATTAAAATTAAAAAAGTGTTAAACAGACGGGTCCAAACAGGTACAAGAGTATATACAGGGTAAAAGAAAACACTTTCACCTTTCTATCGGTGGTTTCACCTTCTTGGTCCCTTTTGGGCCGCAAAAGTTCTATTCTACTAAAGTTGAAATTTGACAAAAATAAAGTAGTTTAGAAAATATGTCCTAGCATCTCAAATATAAATAACACAGCAGTCGCAAATATTACCTTTTTAAAGATAACAAGACTACCAACCTAGCAGAAAAGCAAGCAGGTCATTATCGCTTATAGTTTTTGCGCAATGATAATTTCTTTCTGATTAAATATTAAAAAAAATACATTTTTCTGAATTAAAAAAAAAAAAGTTGTGTTTAACAACATGTCACACCAACAATTACCAGTATTTTGACCAAATTTTTTGGCGACCTTAGTTATAATATGTTTACTATTAAATCAAATTAAAATTTTTGAAATCGGTGACAAACAAAAATTGGACTTTTGGCCAATGAAATAAAATTTTCAGCCACTGTGTGGCGAAGCTTTTACCCCTCTTGCCCTATTTAATGCTCTGTCCTCTTTCCGATGTTACAGTGTTAGCATATTAAATTTTAAGAAAACCGGTTGAGTAGTAAAGAAGATAGTGGGAGGGGAACTTTTAACCCTCTTGCTCTATTTCACGCCCTAAAAAATAAAAACTATAGGCTTTAGTTCTTTCCAACTGTAAAACTATTTGCCTGCGAAATTTCAAAAAAATCGGTTGATAAGTTACGAAGACACGAGGAGGGGGAGCTTTCAGCCCTCTAACCCTATTTCACACCCTATTGCTTATTCTGTTTTAAATGTTACATTGTCTGCATTCCAAATTTTGAGAAAACCGGTTGATTAGTTTAGAAGATTGGGGAGTGGGAGCTTTTACCCCTATTGCAATATTTTGCGCCCTCTAGCGATAAAAAAATATACTCTACGACCTATTCTCATACCTAACAAATACACATACAAAATTTCATAAAAATCGGTCAAGCCGTTTCGGAGTAGTTCAAAGTGGAAGGCATTTTTCGGCAATTAAATTTAATTAAAACCCAAATTGAGTATCATAGTCTGAACATTTCGGTTTTAGATAATAATTTAAAGCTAATAAGAAGTCATACTGAAAAAAAATTTAAGACAAATAAAAGTGCTTTATTTTTTATATGGGGACTATGGTATATGTTATGTGGTCATTAGGTTAACAAATTTTTAAAACAAGATTATTCGTTTATCTTTATAAATTTTTCTCGTTTAAAACAGGTTTTTAATTATAACCATTCTTTACGAAATTTGAACGGGTGTTTACTAGTCCTTTAAAACTCTCACAGGCCAAATTTTACTTTATTCGTCACGATTTAGGCACTACTAAAGTAATTTACGCAACAATGTTCCAAAATTCTATTGGTCTCTATACCAAATATAACCACAATAAAATTATGCATTACGGTTTTACGTGTACCTAAATGGGGCCTGTAGTAAAGTTAAGACTGATTTTCAAGAAATTTAGCAGTATCATTACCAGTCAAACATACCAACTTGTGTAAAACGTTATGATAAACGATGCATTCTGGCACTAATTAATGTCAGTTTTTTTTTAAGAAATATATATATTTTGTAGTTTTCTCCACAATACTGATTGTGTTGCGTTTCAAACATATACAGCTTAAGTGTACTAGAAACAATTTGACGCCAAAACTTTCCTGTTCTATTTAGTCTTTTGAAAGTGAGCGTATTTTCAACAGACGGACATGGCTTCATGGACTAAGAATTACACAAGAACCTAGAATATATATAAGTATACCTGATGGGGTTTTAGATGAATATTACAAATGTAGCAGACGGAATGCCAAACTATGTACATATATACACTAGTGGTGGAGGGTATATAATGGATAAAAACAATTATGCTTTAAAAATATAAATAATTGTTTGAAGTCATAAATTTATATTTTATCCCACAAATTTACTCCTTTTGTTTAAATAATCATAAAGTCAATTATAATTAAATGCCAAAAGAAAAAAAAGTTAGAAAATGGTAACCTAAAAATAAAATGATATTTGGCATTTTTAAAACTTTTTACAATTTATTGCCTTTATTTATTGTTAAAAAAATACATAATTTTGCGATTATTTTGTTTTTTTTTTATTATTTGTAGAGGGAATTTGATTTGTTATTTAGATTTCACATTTGGTTTCAAATAATTTTGCCGATAAGTTTTTAATTGAACCCATTTCAATTAAATTCGTTTTAAAAATTTCAATTCATTGTTTGTTTCTCTTTTTAACTGTCAACCCATGTCACTCGGTTATTTGACCTTTTAAGAAAATATGGAAAAGGAACTGGTGTAATGAAATTTAATTTATATCTTTTGTTGTCTCGATATTAATGGTTTAATCGTGTTTTTTTTAAATTTGGATATAAATATTTTTTAAATAAGTTTTATTATAAAGTTTTTTTTTTTAATTAAAAGCTAAGAAAATTTCTTTTTAGGTTTTTTTTATGTTTTGGTTGCTAAATAATTCAAGGAGTAAAGGCATATCTATGGCACTTATTTCTAAGATGTTTTTTATGACATTTTTAAAGACTTTCTGAGTTATTGCTTGAGCTTTCTCTAGACTATTTGCAAGTTGTGGACTTGCTTGCATCACCTCATAAATGTTTAAATTTTGTTTTTGCATTGGTTAGAAGTAAATTATAAAAATTACAATTTTAAATTCATACTTTAAAAGAGTTAGGCACGTTTTAACAACTTACCGATCGCAAAAGGTATTTTATCGGCCGTCTAAAAAGTGATCCATTATTACAACTTTACTTTAACCTACCAGGTAGGGTGATCCTTAATTTACTTTCTTGCTCACTTTAGGTTAAAGTAATGTTTAAATAATGGAACCCTTTTTGTAAGGCCGGTTAAAGCCTGCTTTTAGCTATCGGTAAGTTCTGAAAACGGGCGTTTTTCTTCCATTATTTTCCAGCTTTATAAATTGTTATTTGACTTAGAATACACATTCGAGTAAATATGAAAATTTATAAACGTTATAGTTTAGTTAATACCCTTCCGCTAAAGTAGTTCAGCAGCTTAGACCTCTCATCCACTAACACACATTAACAAGCAGAATTAAAAAATAAAATTAAATGTGTTGAGAATATTTTTTACTTTAAAAAATGTTCTCTATTTAAGCGGAAAATAATTTTAGTATTTGTTACACATCAACATCAGGGTATTTTATGACAACAATTAGAGGCAATCGTGCATTTTGCTTACATCAAAGTCATTTATAGATTGATTTGGCTGGATTTCAATCGCAAAATTTTACGGCGCATATGTGTGAAAAATATATCACAACCTAGCTCCTATTATTTCTAGCTCTTCAGAAATATTAAGGACATCATTTTGTACTTTCTGCCAAAGACAATCATGTAGCCAACAGATCTATGGCGCTGTTGGTTATAAAAGCCATTTACTTTTGGTAAGTCTTTAGAAAAAACCTCTTTAACAGTTCATAATATGTGAAAAGGGATTATCTTGCAATTCCGTTTGCAAATTTTGAAATATTGATCTTGGACCCCATAAAATTATATTGAGTATATTCTAGATCGGTTGGATCATCTGAGTTGATTCGTATGGTTATTGAATTTTTCGTTGACCCCAAATAAGCAGTTTGTAATGTTTTAAGTTTCTATTAGAAATACTTTAAATCACGGTATGAGACCCGGCCTCCCATTTAGTGAATGCTGCCGCAGCTGCAGGAAACCTGGAACTGAGGAGACAGTATTACATCTTCTATGTTATTGCCCAGCGTTTAATTTAACACGGCATGGATTATTTGGGAATTACCTTCTAAAAGGACTCTCGGAGATATCATGGGTGAAACTTAGCAACTTGCTGAAATATCTCGATGCCTCTAGCCACCTCAGTTTGATTCGGGGTTACAATTCTTGACGAGTTGTGTGGTGTTCCTGTCGACTCTACTTGCAGCACGCCTAGTTCTGTGCGTGCTACCACGTTAACCAACCAACTTAGCGGTATATGAGCAACAAATTACAATTGCCATTAAAGGCAATGCCCAAAGAACGTATTTGCTTAATACTATGTTCACACTTGGGTTCTTAAACGCGTTTAAGCAGCTCGAACGTGATTAAGCTCTAATCACTTCAAAATCGAGATGATTACCCATACATTGAAGTGAAATTGACATGATTACAACTAAATCACTTCATAAACCACATAGAATCCACTGAACATACCTCAAATGTAGAATCGCCAACAACCGTGTACAACCGGCCAAGATTTCTGCTTAATGTTTTTATTTTTTTTTTCTTAAATAATTCATAAATTTTCACAATTACATCATTAAAATTATTAAAATAATCTTCTGATAACTTTATAAAAGTGTTTTTATCCATTTTTAATACTTTAAAGAAATTTAAATTTGTTTGTTGTTTTTTTTTTGTGTGTTTGTGTGTGTGTTTTTTCTTAATCATCTGTCATCTTAATCATCTCAAATGTAATGTGAACGGCTTTGATTAGCTAAATCAACATTTTGCTTAAACGCGTTTAAAAACCCAAATGTGAACATAGCATAAGTCAATATATCTGTGGTCATATGGCAGTTTAGCCTAAGTAGATATAAGATGAAATTAAGTGATAAAATGTAGAAAAGGTGCCAAATCTTTTATATTAACCAACACTTTTTTTAAACATTTACTTTTAGCCTCTTATGAAGTGTAACTAATACTAATCCAACTTAAAGCAAAAAAAAAAAAAAAATCCTTTAATAGAGCTTCAACAAAACTGAGGAAATCTGGAAACTACAATATTTCACATACGCACAGATATAATTTGTGGATTCTTTAATTGCATTTTAACATTAAGTAGGCTTAATAGAATATTGATAACAAAAAATTCCCAATAACTTATTATACTTATCCCAGTTATAAGCAAACAACTTCCTTTTTTGTCGTAATAGCGTTTCCATCATGTCAACTAGGATAAAAAAATTAAACTTAAAATCACTTAACCATATTCTATAACAAACAAACTATGGTTAGATTTTAAAAAGTAAACGTTCTTAGGTTACCGTTTTGATGTTATATATGACCATAATATGGTTAAAATAAACCATACTTTGGTTAAAATCAATCATATTGTTACATTTTTCCTCTAATAAACGCGTTTCGATTTACTCCCTTTATAATAAACCGTTGAGTTCTTTTAATTGCAAATCAAAAATAAATACACACACTTATTCAACTTTACAAACTTTATTAGAATTAATTTGTTCACAATTGTTAGTTACGAACAGAACCGTTTCACAAAACAAACTAAACTAATTATACATGAGTCACCTCTTTCTATATTTCATAATTATTTCTAGATTTTTCCTGAACCTTCCCGTAATAACTATTTATTATGTTCTAAAACTATTTCTAGAAGTTACTGGGAAATTTATATAGGAATTATTTTAAGATAACAGTTGTGTTGAAAATTATACATGACAACTATAACTTACAAGATAACTTATAACTATAACTATAAACAATTCTTAAATAATTTAACTTTCGTAACAATATTATGGTCAAAATTAACCATAATTTGGTCAAAATTAGCATTAATATGTTTAATATTAACCATATAATTATCAAAACTAACCGTAATATGATCAACATTTTAAAAAGCTATTCCTATGTGTTTTTCGCTGGTTTCTTAGGAAAGATCCTCAGGAAACTTCATCCATATAAGAAAAGCTAAAGGTATTATTTAAATAAAACTGTTAAGCGAATAGGAATTCTAACGCTCAAAAGTCTTGGTAGTAATAATATCAAAGCTTAAACAAAACACAAACAACAAACAGTGAGTATGTCTTTTCTTACAATCCCGACGACAATTGGTTGATTTTTTGTCAACTCTAATTGTAGTTGTAAGGGGAAACAAAAAGGAAAAACAAAAATAAAAAAAAATTACTTTATTTCATTGTTGCCAGTTTAGTTTTTGCACTGTCACTTGCATATTTATTTATTTTATTTTATTTATTTAATCAATGGACATTATCCTTACTGACTAATAACAATATTGACTTAAAACTTTACAGAATCACGAGTTCAGAAAAACAATAATTTAATGCTTTATGGAATTTAAACATAAAGAAAAATCAACAAATTGTAGCAAAGAATTAAATTGTCTACACAACCTTTAAAAAGGATCAGCAATAGCGTAATTTACTCTATAAAAATTAACAAAAAGCAGATTATAATGACGAGTATTGTGACAAGGTATATTAAATTTAACAGAAGATCACAACAAACTTTACCATTAATAAGATTAACCATAAAAGATACATTTAACATTGTACGACGACTTTTGGCGATGGTAGTTTTATTAATGCCAGTCTACTAGAATATCACGTAAACAGAATAATAAAAATAGTTTTTGGACAAATTCAATACGAGAATTATGAATGTTGTAATATGGATCCCTATTCATTGACCCATATTCTAAGATTGGTCTAACGAGTGATACGTAAAGTTGCTTCGTTATGTATGGATCAGTGAATTCTTTAGCCCAGCGCTGAATAAAGCAAAGAACACCTCGAGCTTTATTTACAGTTAATGTAATATGAGAAACAAAGTTTAATTTAGGATCCAGTAAGACTCCAAGATCAAGAAACGAACCAACCAACTCCAGTTGATGACCAGCCAAAGCTTAATTAACATCAATACAGTTATTTCTATAAAAACGCATACATTTACATTTCATTAGATTCAGCTCCATCATATTATGATTACACCATAAAAAGAAGCAAAGCAATTAAAGCAATTTTTACATCGACAGCATGCATCACGATATTAGCGAAGTTGATAACGTTGGGAAGATTAATAATAAACATTAATAAGCAGCGAAAATAAAAGTGGGCCAAGATGACTGCCTTAGGGAACACCGGACGAAACATAAATTTACTTGGATATACAATTATTGAATTGTACTTTTTGCTTTCTGTCAATTAAATAAGAACTTAACCAGCTTAAACTTCTACGTGATAAACCTAATAAATCCAATTTAGTAAGAAGAAGTCGATGGTTAACTTTATCAAATGCTTTACTGAAGTCAGTATAAACAGCATCAGTTTGTTTCTTTTGTGTAAACGCAAAATTAATTAAAGTTGTTAAATGAATTCTATCAAAGGTTTTCTTGGGAGTCAAAAAATTTCATTATAATTAATTATATGTTATCAAAACAAATTCATTTTTGTAAAAATTAATAAAGTAAAGGCGTTTATACTTAGGCGATTAAATCAAAAAGTTCATATAAATTTCCTGAAAATAAAAAAAATTTCATATATCCTCAGAACAACTTCGCACTACTAGTATTCATCAATTTAGGTGGATCGTATGTTGAAACTTCCTTAATGTTTTCTTTCGCCATTATTAAAGCTACTACTGTATTGGCATTGATTCGGTTACGATGATCAGTCTCAATAAGTTTTAATTGGCTGAAAATTCTCTCCACGCATGTATTCACTTTTGTATTTAGTTGTCATTGTTTTTTTTTTAATTATTAATAACCAAATGATAGTCAGAGACGGAAAATTGAATATTTTATTTCTGTACATTTTGCGTACAGATTCAAAAGATACGAAAAATGTCAGGCTTATACATGGTACCTGAAAAAGATACGAAAAATGTATATTTCGTATCCTAATGGCATCACTGTTGGAGACAACCATAATATGGCTGCGGCTTTGGATGGAGACTAATTTAACCATAACATGGTTGCTGCTGAAAATTGTAACGATAACCAGCTCAAGTAAATGGTTGTATATAAATTATGATAAATCTACACATTTTACTCTTTAACAGAACCAACATTTTATTAATCGTGACAAAAGAATTGTTAAAAACAAAAATAGCTTGCTTATTCCGGAATTATCATTTTTTCTCTTAATCATACTTCAATCATGTTTTTTTCTGCGTGTTATCTTAAAGAGGGTCCATATAAGTGTTATTGGATCGAAAGTGTGCTCTTTCCAAAAAGAAAACAAAGCTGATTAATTTAGCAAATTGCTGGCTTATAAACAAAAATAGCTTAAGTGTATGAAAATTCTGAGCAAAAAAAAAAAAAAAAAAAACCCCAAAAAATTGTAAAAATCTATAAGAAACAATGTGTGAAGGGCATATAAAATTTGGCATAACCGAGTATAGCACTCTTCATTGTTTTCTCTTCTTTTTGCCAATTCATTTTTATATTTCATAACTTTGAACTAAATAAAATTTGTTCTTCTTGATTTTTTTTTTTTTTTACTCATAGTCACACTGTATAATTTTGCAAAGTTACACTTAAAAAAAAAAAAAAAACTAAGAAAAGTTGTTAAAAAACTGTCACCTTTTTTTTTGCTAACAAAAAAGCTTCATAAAGCTTAACCTCTACATCAGCACGAACATTGAACAACATCCAACTTTTAACTACGGACTAACTTTCTGGTCAATCGAAGTTGCATCAATTTAAAGAGAAACTTTTATTCCAATAAAGTTTTTGTGTGAAAAATACACACTCATACGCAAACTTTTTTTGAACTTTAGAAACCTGAGGATCTTAAAAGAAAAGCCCATAAAACGGCAATGTTCTTAAATAAAAAGTAAATTTAAAATTGAAGGAAAAACAGCAACAAGCGAAAAAAATTACTTTCGAATTACGAAAAGTAAGTTTTAAGTTCGATTAGTAAATTTCAAATGTCACGTTTTGTGTTCAACTTTTATTAAAAAGTCAAATATATTCAAGGAAATGTAGCAGAAAAAACGAAAAAATTAAAGAAATTGGCTTTATTTGAATTGCTTTTATATGTACTATGGATGTAAGTATGTAGTATAAAGAGAATGATAGGAAAGTAATAGCGTTAAAATTAAACTCATTAATTTATTAATATAAACAAAACACCCAATAAAAAAGAAATAATGTTTGTAATATAAAACGAAACTTTGATCCATGTATGTATATAGTATAATTTGCAACTAATTATCCTTGTTGGCGGGAGGCGATAATGTTCGTTTATGTTACAATAACTGAAAACATCCAGACCAAACAATACACCAGTAGAACAGTGGTATGATTAGCAAAAACATACTCTCACACATACAAGTTTACATTAACGTTAGAATTTTATCCAAAGTATGCTTTTAAGGAGGAGTCTTAACAATTAATTTAAATGCATCACATCAAAATTAATTGTACAAAGTGAATTAATTAAAACAAAAAAAGAGGGAAATAGTGTTTGTGAAATTCGAGGTTACCATAAAGCTTAATACGTGTATTCTTTACACAATTTGACTTTTATATACATATATACGTATACATATATTAACTTGCACATATTTCAATATAATTTGTTAGCAAAAAAAAAAAAATAAAAAATATGCAGAGGTCTTAAGCGACTTTACAGAAAAAAAGGAAATAAAATAATAACCAAAGCGTAAAGAAATAAAAAGGAGCAATTTTTACTGTGTTAGAAAGATAATATAAAATTTAATTACTCAGTAATTTTTACTTTTATTTATGACACATCCCTGGATATACCCAAACATTCGCTTACACCCACGGTTGCATTTTACGAGGAATTATTTGTGTTAATTTATTTTACTTATTTTTATGGATGTTGGCAAAAAAAACGTAAGATATGTAACTGATAGGGGGTGAAATTAAATGCATTTGTTAAAGAAAATATCAACTTAAAAGTGCTCTGACCCATGCGCAAAACGAAAGATAAGTAAAAAGCTTGGAATAATTATGTAGTAAGCATTGTTGTAAAGCAAAAAAGCTACCTTAAATACTTTCACTTTTTTTTTACAGTTAGCGTGCTATATTCGGCTGTACCGAATCCTTGATACCCTCCACCGACAGTGCGAATATTTCAGGAGTGGGCTTTATATAATATCTATATTTTACTTATTAAACATTACAAAAACTGACGTCAGCATTCAAATTGGTCGCTGTTTAGACCTATATTTAATTATTGACCGGCAATCAGAATGCTTTATGAATTTCCTTTTAGAAATTTGAACTAACTAGCTTGAGTAAAATATCATGATTCGCAACAGTTTTAGTCGAACTTCAATGATTTTCAGCATTTGATTCATGGTATATTATGGACCAATCAACCTAAAATTCTGTAGCGTGATTTCTGGTATTAAAAAACATAAATTTAAAAAATCTTAATACAGCGGTAAAATTAGTGTTTACAGTGAATTTCAGAAAGTTGCTTAATATAGGATCTCAGGTAAATTATGGACCATATAACATGAAATTGCATGCAATTTTTTCTGGGCATATGAAGCTTAGTTGGAAGAAATTTTACAGCAATTTCTATATATGCTACGGTTTTAGGCGTATATTATTAATTTCCCAGAATGGGCTTTGTATGGGGCCTACAGTATGATTTGCGTTCGTGTAAAATGAATTCGTAAAATATTATGTCATTCTGTTCATTATTTTAGGAATTAGGAATTCTGAAACAATTTCACCATTTAAGAAATTTAGTACGAAGGAAATGTTTTTTATAAATATCCTCCGATTTTTGAGGGTTCGAAACTTAATAAGTTTTAAAAAGTAATATTATTTACAATTATAAAGGTTTTTATATAGTATCACAACTAGCTTGAGGAGTTTGCTTTATTTGGGCACCCATTTGTAAGCTGATAGTTGATTTTTGTTTAGTTTGCTATAAGATTTCATTATGAATGCAACGCGTGCAAATTATTGAAATTTTTAATCAAAATAATTCGGCGAATGGGCTGAAACACAAATTGATTTTGAATTTCCATTCAAAATTTTATTTTCCGCTGAATCCCATTTCTTGTTGAATGGGTATGTATATAAGCAGACTTGTCGCATTTGGAGTGAGAAATTACTGTTTGGTGCGCATTATGGGCTGGCGGAGTCATTGTCCCATATGTCTATAGAAACGATGATGGTCAGAATGTAACTATCAATGGTGAACGTAATAGGAGCATGATTCGAAATTTTTTCGTACCTCAATTACGTGGCATTAATCTAGCTGATATGTGGTTCCAACAGGACAGAGCCATATTCCGCACAACGGTCGCTACAATGGATTTACTCAAAGAAACTTTGGATAAGAAAATAATTTCACGTAATGGCCCAATAAATTGACTACCAATTTCGTGTGATTTAACCACATTGAATTATTTTCTTTGGGGTTATGTTTAGTCACTTTTCTACGTCGATAAACCACAAACAATTGAACAGCTAGAAACCATCATTCGAAGAGTTATCGGCGAAATACGGCAAATGCTGCGAAAAGTTGTTCAAAATCTGGAAGATTGCGCCTTCTACGCGCCAGCCTTTGCGGTCAAATGGCAGAAATTATACTTGAACATTAATTTCATAAAATTCGCTTTCTTATAAAGCCCGCTTCATTGATATTAAAAATATATTTCCTTGTTTTATTATGATTTAAACTGGTGTCACTCTATAAAAGAAACGCTTTATATTTCTTCTAATTCATAAAATAATATAATATTTGCCGCAATACTTTTAGTAAGACCTCAAGCCTTGTAAATTATAATTGTTTTAATATTTTTTAATGTTTTTTTTAATCTTTTAATGCAAAAAAAAAAGAAAGTTTTAAAAGGATTTTCATACGGAGGGAGACAAAGTTGATGCTCGGTTTTTAAAATGGTTTTCGGAGATAGAAAAATATTCCATTTTTTTAGAATGTACCTCATATCAGGGACCCCAGACGACCGAGGCGTGTTTCCGAATAGGTCTAATTAATCTAATATACATATAATTGTCTTATGACATAGGAATCATTAAAAAAAGCTCAAGGACGCGTTGGGCCTTGTTGAAAGTCTTTGAAATATGTGCGTTAAACAGATCTTGGAATAAGAAAGACATACATAGTGGAGCTTTTAAAGCAGAGGAAAAGCTTTACATCATCTGCATACATTAATATTTTCGAATGTCTAATACAATATATTTCGTATCAACTTTTTAAATAGGATATTTAAATTAAATATTTTAGCATCAAATTGTTGCTTGCAACAAAAAGCGTTACGTCTGAACGTGCGCGGCTTTTCAAAAGAACACCAAATAAAAAAAATACAAATATTGTTGCATATTTGTGCCGGATAATCTATATCAGGTCTTGGTTTTTACCTTTCCCCGTTATTTCATGTTCGTTTGTTAACCAATACACTAAACATATGCTAAGTGTATAGTCTTGGGTCCATTTTCACAACCCACCGATATCTAAAGGTATGATTTTATTGGCCATGTAAAAATTTATCACTCTTACAACTGTATTTTAACCAATCAGGTAGAATGAATATTCCCTTAACTTTTATCTCACTTAAGGTACGACCAATAAAATCCGAACTTCAGCTTTTGGAAAACGAGCATTAGAGTATTGCATAACGAACGTCAACTCTTATTTTTTTCATAACGCAGTAAGTGTTTAAAAGTTCTAAAAAAACAAGCATTCGCAAGTATTCCGCCCCCTACTAATTAGTTTTATTACCTAAATGTAGGCCTAATTTCGGATGGTAGCCTTTTACATAAATAACGAATTATTTATACTTGTTGCAGTTTTCATATCTTAAAATTTAATTGTTTTTTATATAGTCAGTTTAGCAAAAACCTTGTTAACAACGCTTCCATTAAAAATTATTCATTAACGTACTTTAACCTTTATGTGCTCGGAAGTCTACATTTGTAGTAATTTTGATTAGATTAGCGAATAAAAATTAAAAACGTCAGTAAAACAATTTGAGGTTTTTGGTAGCTTCCTAAAATCTTGTTTTAAGCAGATTTAAACGTTAATGATGTAAAAATAATTATTTCGTATGTGCTAAATAGATGTTTTATAAAATGATCATCTCGTGGCCGGTAGTCTACATTTGTAGTCAATATGTGGTTTGTATGCAAAGAAGCTTTATTTGTTGCTTATTACATTTGCACACATTGTTTTTCTTTTATTTTTGCTAAAACAAAAGAATTCTTTGCATCACGTGTATGCTGATATCGCATCAAGGTAATAACATTTTATCAAAAACAATAGAGCAAAGACAAAGTGTGCGTTACTTTTATGATTTTACATTAGTGGTATTCACACCGAACTTGTTAATTTGTTACTCGGTAGTTTGTTAATTTGTTAAAGTTACCAACTGTGAACGACCCCCTTTTTAAAACTTTGTTAGTCTGGTAACTTTCGTAGTAAAACAGCTAATTTATTGTTTTGGCACAATTTATTATTCTGGAAAATATAAAACATGGCACGAGAAAGTGTAAAAAAAAACAATTGGAAACCATTTAATTACTCATGCTTTGACACAAATAACGTTTGCTGACCAAAAGTAGTGAGTTACCAACTAATAACTATTTTATCAGGGGTGCCGTGCCGTTAATTTGTTAAATGTTAATCCGGTAGCCCGTTAAATATACAAAAACAAATGCGTGTAAAAAAGTAACGATTAACGACTAACAAGCTCGGTGTGAATACCACTATTGTTTTGTTTTTTTATTCTTTGTATTGCAAAAATTAGTAAAGCGAATCAGACGTGCGTATTTTGATATAAGTTGTGATAAAAATCTGAAATAGAAAATTTAACGATAAAAATGTTTGGAAATTCTTCAAAGCGTCCATCCACATCGTATTGCTAAGCGGTAAGTGTTTTTTAGCTTTTTCTCTACATATATATGTGTATATTCGGTTTGTAAATATGTAGGGTATATGAAAAATTTCTTTGAAGTCTAACACACGAAGAGCTTTCAAAACATATTCAAAAGCTTATGGTGGAGATTGATGAAGAGGACGAAGATGCACGAGATTTCGATGATGACTCAATGGAGGATTACACACCGTCTGCAAATTAAAACTCAAGTACACTGAAAGCATTTTCTTCGCAATACCAATGAATTTTGACATTAATCCCATGAAAAATTGCATTAAAAAGGAACCTATGCAGCGCTTCGTTGGATCAATGATTCTATGAATATTATTCATTGGATGAATACTTTCAATAAAGTAAAAAAATTTTTTTTTTTTTTTTTTTTTTAATTATTATTTTTTCTTGTTTTATTTCACTTTATTTTATTTTTTATTTTTTTCTGTCTCTGGCGGGATTCGATCCGCCAACCTCGGTGCTGATAGACTAGCTGACTACCAGCTAGTCTACTGGGGCAGTGTAGTTTTTGGATAAAAAAAACTATGTTTTTTACTCAATTAAGAGCGTAAATATGAGATTAAATTGTCCATAATAACAATAACAACGTTGATTGAAAGTGGATTGAAAGTTTTTGTTTCATTACTATAATGACATTTTTATTGTCATAATGAAAATTTAAATTTATGAAGGCAATTATTGAAATATGTGGCTTTTATAAAAAAATTTTTTGATTTCATAAATTTAATGGCATACATGTAACATTCGATGTACGAAATTATTAAATCTTAAATTTTTTAATTAACAATTAAACATTTTTTTAAGGAAACTACAATTTTGTATTAATTTATGAATATAGTTATGTTTGTATATTGTTTTTTTTATGTTCCCAATTAAAATTTTTTGTTTAACTTGGACAAACTTAAGTTTTCATATATCCAATGAAAATTTTTAACGTTATTACGAAATCCAATGAAGCGATTTTTTACGAAAATATTTCATTATAACTATGAAATTCCATTTAGACAATGAAAATTTTCATTTACCCAAGGAAATTGTTTTTATGAAAATGATTCATTAAATATATGAAGCATTTTTCTTTCAGTGTACTGATTCGGTTTCTGCTAAAACTATGAAAATATCAGAACATCCAGAAGAATAAAATGCAAAAGAATATACAGGAAGAGGGTCTATTATTTGAAGCCGATTTTGAAGAAGACCTGGACGCTGAGGAGGAACAAAATATTTTGCAGCATCCTGGTATGTTAATTTCTAAGAACCACACTGAATGTTTCACTCTTTTATCCAATCAAACATTCCACAACTTACGTATTTGGAAAATAGTTTTTAAAATTCTGCCACGGATCAAACCTGCGGTGCTTAATTAGGTTTAAATTTTGAATTTGGGGTCTATAAAAATATCAAGATAGGCGCCGTTGGTCCCCAAATTAGAGCACATCTGGTATTACTAATAACCATCAATAATTCTTAAAAAAATTCCACCAGTTCAGTTAAAATATTTTGTAATAATCAAAACGACCAAGTTAATAACGATCCCCGCAGAACAATAACGCGGTACAGTTGTCCGATGCCAAGCAAAGGTGGACGTAACGTTAAAAGCACCTTGACAGAGAAGCACCATATTTATACATTTGTTTTGATACTTGGAACTTTTTCATTAACCAACTTTATTTCAGGTTTAGTTAAGTAACTTTAAATACTCTTGCTGTTACCACTCACCAGTTGCACAGAAATCTATATGGTTTTTATTGAAGTTGGCCCGCCTATGTCTTCAATAAGGCAGTGGGCCTTTTACTGATTTTGTTAATTTATAACCAAGCTATTTGTTCCAAATTTGTTAATTGATCATACTAGACTATCAGAAATCTAGTATGATCCACGCCCACTACTCCAATCCCGCACATTTCTTACAGATGCTGTCTGTAAATTGATAACAATTCTAATTGTACCAAATTTGTACAATTTTACACTTGCCTTTCTTTAAATACACGGAATTCTTTTTTGTGACACGCCGACATATCTAATCGCGCCCACTTTTTGACTGAAGTTGAGTATTGACCACCAAGCTTTTTGTACCAACTTTAATAACTTAAGCTATTACCGTTCTCTAGGTATACGAAATCTCTTTTGCCTTTGTATGTGAGGTACCACGCCCACTTAGCTACTCCCACCTTCTTTATGACAGATGTAGCGTATCGATACCACATTTGGACAATTTTTCTCTTACTGATCATCAGATTAAAATAAATCTATTTTGTGCCAAGCCCACTTATCCGATCCCATCAAAATTTTGTCGGATGTTGTGCATTGATAACAAAAATGCTTGTATCAAGCTAAAGCTCTTTTCGTTCTCCAGATATGCAGAAATTTTTATTGTCTTTGTATGGGATGTGCCACGCCCACTAAAAATTTCCAAAAACAAAATATATAGCTATAGTTCCTTCCAGACCATCAGTAATATACTGGAAAAGTGTCATACAAATCGGTTAAGCGGTATAGGCGCCTTTGGGGTACAAACAAACACATAAACATACATACATTCATTTAATATGAAAACCTGCTAAATCCAGTTATTAAGGAAATTGAGATTTTGATGCCGTGTGGTAGAGAAAGATATGCCTCGTCGACCACAATGTTGTTTTTCTTCAATTTGAGTCTTGAAGTGTTTTAAATCAACTAGGAAAAATAAAAGCAAATAGGAAAAATAAAAAGTTATTTATTTGTCTCACCTGTAAAATTTGTTGACAAGGGAGTTAGCAGGTTCGCATATTAAGCCGACGATATATAAATTGGCGCTTTCATATTATTTCTCAAAACAATGTATGCATTGCGTATGAAGCATTCAACAAAATAGATTGCCCAAGTGTCGGCTTCCGGATTAGAATCTTATGAAAACTAATATTCCTAAGGGAACGTTGATTTTACAGCAACGGTGTGAAAAGACAACAAAGTGTTTACCGTCTATATATATTGGCTATTAACCTGTAAGGAGTATAAGTCGGTATGATAAACGCCTAAAACAAAAGTTAAATTTACCAAATCCAAAAGTTGTGCATGAATATGATATGCATATGGGTGGAGTTGACCGGATGGAATGTTGTACCTTCGCTTATTTTATCGCATTTTGAATCTTCGGGTAATCTTAGCAGTGGTTCTGGGTCAAGACGAAACAAAAGATGTTGGCCTACCAATAGTTCGCTTTAAATAAGCTTACAGACAAAAAACCAATAGGATCGCCTCACCCTTTGCCATCTACAGATGTTAGAAAATACGGTGTTGATCACTGGTCTATATTTAAAAAAAGATTACGATGCAAAATACCGAAATGCAAGGGTTTTTATAATTTTATATTTTAATTTTTTTTTCTTCAGATTATATTTCACTGTGCACTCTTCATACAAAATAAATTTTTTTATTTTAAACAAGTTCGACGAGCAGGCAAAATTAAATTTCAACAAACATATCTAACGAAAATGTATTTATTTTATTGCAAACCAAACCAATTTAACATTGCCCATATATTTTTGACACTTATTTTAATGCGTTCAACCTTAAAATGTTTGTTGCATCATTTATAAATCATATTCGGAAACAGAAACATGCACATTAACTTTCAATTGTTCGTATTTGACAGGCTGGAGTGGGAAAAAACACAATAAAAATATTGCAAAATTATAAATAATGAAACATATAAAATCATTTTGCCAATTAAAAATTGTGCAACTGACATTTTTCGACCATGTTATGTGGCCAGCTAACACATCAACGGAAATGCAGATGCAAAATAATAAAAATTGTATATAGTTTTTTTTCAAATACAGAGTGATAAAACAATTGAAAATAAATTGTGTTAAATATTGTTAAAAATTACGGGAAAAGTAATCAAAAATATGGTACAAAAAACTAAATTTGCTGTCATAAGAATGTTGTGTTTTTAAATCATAGACTACACAAGATGATTCTAGCAACACATTTATGTCGTACATCTTTAGAACGTAGGACGTAACGCCGAAAAACACGCTCCATTTACCTGGAATTCCGACGTAAACGCATTTTGTTTTCTTCTCAAAAAAAAAAAAAAAAAAAAAATATTAGAAAAATCCAAATTTGTTTTAATTGTTGTTTTATTCTTTTTCTCATTTTATTTTGTTTTTAAATATTCAGTTTATCTAAAGAATACAATTGCGCGTACAGCACAGAGTGCTTAAACGCAGGAAAAAAAATACGGTTTGGCATGGTTACTGCAACTACACTTAGTTTGTATAATCAAAATTATAGTTACTGTTAAAATATCAATGTTTATCGCAATTATAAATTTGAGTATTGCTGACTGAAAAACAATCATTTTACTAACAAGTAAATAATGATAACTTTGAAAACATATTATATTACTCACAACCATAACATGATAACTTTCTATACGTGTAGTCCTACTATGCTTAAGATGCAAGCAAAATATCTTTACTCTAATAATATTTTTTTACCGCCATTTTTCCAGAAAAAATTTTCAGTTCTGTCGCAATATTTTAAAGAAATTAAAAAAAGTTAACGAATTGTTAATTAAATAAAAAATTCTGACATAAAATAGCATTGCTTATAACATTTTTTTTTTCTTTGTGAAAGTACAAAAAATATTGACCATTGCATGTAAATAAGTTCAATGTTATTTTAATAGAAAAAGTTAAAAAAAATTCTATAAAATAATTTATATATAATTGGGACCTACGACAAGCCGTAACAACGATACTATGATAATCTACGATAATAATATGATAACAGTAATCATAATATGGTACTTTCAGATGTGCTATGAAACATGATAATAATATGATTTCTTCTTAACTTATTATGATTAACATGATAAGAATATGAGGAAGGGAAAATAGTATGAAGTTATATTACGAATATATTTGGTCCCAATTTGATTCAAGAATACTCTTAATATGGTGACTACAATCATGAATGTTATCATAATATGTTGCTTTTAGAATATGTTTACCACAACCATGGTTTTCTTTGCGTGTTGTTTCCATATAACATAAATTTCGTTCGGTAGTAACATTGTAACATTTACTTTACATAAGAAAAATTGAAGTTTAAAATAAATTAAACTAAGGTCACGCCTACCGCCCGCATTCCAAAAAGAAGAAAATTGTTGTATTTGCTCTATTATTCAAAATTAAATTGTAAAAACTTTTATTTGCTATACCCATCGTACTCGCACTTTGTGAGTTAGTTTTTACTGCAACTGTGAAAAGGATTTTTGATCCTGTCAAGCGACCTTTGAAGAAAATATTTTATAACTTTTGCAAAAATAAGCAGAATTTTATGAAAGTTTTCATATTTTTAAAAATCTAAATCAGTCATGCACGCTCACAATGAGAACATATTTACTCTCGCATGATTACGCGCAATTAACTGAAATATGTTTAGTTAACCACACTCTTACGTATGACTTGCAAGTATTTTCGTTGTTGTTATTTAAAAAATAATCCTCTTAATTAAAAATTGTTGAATTTATACTGAAAATTTTTGAATTTCGACTTAATACCCTTTTGAGGATCAAGTGCGATATGTACTTTAAATGGAAATTGCTAATTCGAATTCATATTTTTGAAATACTCTCTTGAAACCATTTTAAACTGACTACTAGTGTTATTAATAAATATTTGTCACCCTTTATTTATTTAATTGCAATTTTGTGAAATTAAAGCTTTAATTTTAATTAAATAGAAACAATCTAAAAGACAAATTTTTATAGCTTAAATATTTGAAAAAATTAAGTTTACTAGTGTGTTGTAAGTATGTGTAGAGCAAATTGGGGCTTAGTGTCTGGAGTAAATTTAATTGCTATTTGGGTTAAAATGAATATGTATATTTTTCTCGCCACATTTGCAGTGAGAAAAGCATTAACCGCAATAAAGAATTTAATTAAAAATAGTTTTGAAAATTTGTTAAAACAACTATATGTATATCGACCCATTTTCGCGAAATTATCGTATATGCCAATTTTTTGGAAATTGAGTTTTTGATGCAATCTTGTTCTACATTCAAAGAGACGTCGCCTGACAAAATATTGTAGGCGAATTCCACTTCGTTGCTCCAAAAATTTAATGTAAATTTTCATTTTTATATTGCAAGTGATAGCAGAGAAAAGTAAAAAATGGCTCTCCTGTAACATTTGGCTTTTGTAACATACGATAATTTCGCGCAAAGGGGTCGATATATTTATATTCGTATATTTCATACCAATAAGGCTACGAGATTTTATAACGATAGATCCATCATAATAATTGGTGAATTTAAAAACTCCTGATATTTTTCTTGATGCTTTGTTTATGCAAAATTAAACTTAGGTTCCGGCAACACTGTAAAAAACTCTTAAGCAATTGGGAATAAACTTTAATCACGCTCTTATAAACTAACACTTAAAGTCCTTAAGAAAGTTTTCTACAGGATCACTGTTGCAGCATTAAGTGTTAATGTTTTACATGACCAGATATAATTTTTTAAATATTAAAGCCATGTAAATTTAAAATTTCGCTTATGTTCTAAATTGTTCGTTAATTTTTTCAACACTTTAATTTGTGCTGATGTTTTGAAAGTGCATTCCATTATATTGTATTTATTTATGCCATAGCATTAAATTATTTGTATAAAAGTAATTTGCAATTCATAAAACAAATTCACAGTGCTACCGTTTATAAAACATCCATCATCTGGCAGTCAATTTATTTTCAAACGATAAAATAACCCAAAAATGATGACTTCAGTGACATTTCAGTGTCAGAGATCATAAATTTTGCAAAAAAGAGTACGAAATATAATGAACTGATATAAAAAGAATTGTTATTTTATATGATTAATATCTATGTATTTGAATAAAATAATTTAAGCACCACCTAAAAATTAAGTATAATAAATACAAAATTATTAAAACTTTAAATTCAGTGTTTACATCAGCGTGGACAACCTATACTATTACATTTTGCGATTGTATGCCTTGAATATTCCCATGCGATTGTATTATAAGCGGGAAAACTCAGAAAACATTCTTACTTCAGGCCTTTTAAAAGGCCTGCTTAAAATTGTTTTCATTCAATTACTATTTTTATCTAACTGTTGAAGGATGCCTCGGCTCTTTCGTATAGAAGATAAAATAGGCGTTAGGTCAAAACGCCCAAGGTCGTAGCGCCCAAAACCATAATTGTTGTAACGCCCAGAAATTTTATCGTTTTGCCGTTTGGGCTATATGACATTGAATTTGGGCGATATGTTTTTTCAAATTATAGTCTAGGTCATAACGCCCAAAAGAAAAACTGTCATAAGGCCCAAAAAGTAAAGAAAATATAAAATATTCGTAAACAATTTTATTTTACTTCTATATGTACATATAGCAAACAATTATATTGTATAGCGTTGGATAGGTAGCGGTGTGGTGCATAGCGTGCCGTGTCGCACCGCACTGTTCGCGTCGGGCGCGAAAGCAACCCGCCCTCCTCCACGCGCCGGGTAATATTCTAAATAGACTTACCTCTCGCAAACTCGTTTAAAAACTTTTCTTATACCACTCGAGGCATTGGCGTCACTCAAAAGAACAGAAGGATTGCTGCATTGTTTTTTAATGTTCTCAACTGCTTTCAACTCTTTGTAAATCTCTTTCTGCTTGAGGTGATTTGTATGCTCTATTTTCTGTGATTTAACACACGTTCCATCCTCTAAAATTTCAGCACGTGCCGTACAATTGGATGCATAACATGTATAAAATGTTTTGCCTTTATAAAAAGATTTTTTTTTTTGTATAATTGTTTTTCACTTGTTAAATTAATTAATTTGGAATTACACCGCTTCCCACTCACGAACTCAAAACTTTCCGATTGCATTATGTTTAATTTTTTACTAACGACCGCACTCTGTGAAGGCTAAATAATTTTGATTGTTTTGTTAAAGAAGTTTCAAAATCTTCAAGTAAACTAACTGTTTTTATTATACAGTTTCACTAAAATTGATAGAATTACTTAAAAAATTCATATTTAAGAAAATGTCACAACGCCCAAATAAATCTGTCTATTTTTTCGAAAAAATGTCGTAACACTTACAACGCAAAATGTCACAACACCCAAACTTTTTCATTTGGGCGCTATAACATAGCATTAGGGCATTTTGTCATTATTATTTTTGGGTTTTGGGCAATATAACAAGATTTGGGCGTTATGACATTTTTGGTTTTGGGCGTTACGACCTTGGGCGGTTTGACCTAACGCCGATAAAATACACATTCCACATTCGCTTCTATGAGAAGGAGTAAAATTTTTTGTTTTAGTTTTTCGCACAAGCAAAGTGCAAATAATTATTTTTTCTGATCCCGCTACCATTCTTATGTACCTGCTAAAGATGCGAGAGCGGAAGGCCTATTCCACAATGACAACGTGTGTAATAAACAAAACTATTTTTAAAGAAATTTTTAAACATAATAACAGAAACAAAACAAAATTTATTTTCCGCGACTTTTTTGTATTTTTTCTCATATTTTGGCGATTTTTGACTGAAGTATTATGCTTGTTTATTTGTCTGCAAAATTAAATAAAAAAAAAATTTTTACAAAAACTAAACAAAATTGACTTTTGGCCATTTCTGACATCTGGTTTAGCGATGGAGCTCAAAAAAGTTTGACAGCCCTTCAGAAGAACGACAACAAATTATAAGACAGAGAGACAGAGAGAGCAAAAACCTTAATTAAAACATAAATATTTTTTTTAAGCTCGATCGAACCACAAGTTGCAAAAAAATAACATAAAAGATTTAATTCTAGTCAAAAATGGTCTTGTATTCGAAAGATCAATATATACTGATAGAAAAATGCATCTTCATATTGATGATGCCCTAACATCAGAACTGTGACATCAATGTTACTACAAATGGCATCAATGATGCAAATTGTTTACGTGTCATCTGTTTTATGACTATAGTGACATCAATTCGATGCCACATTTTGTGTATTATTAACATTATTTTCATGATTACAAAATATTATAAGAAGCAAAAATTCTTATATTCTTTTTTTTTAATTATTTAGTAAAATACATCAAATTTTTAAAGTAGAATGATTACGAAACCCATATAGGGTATGGTGCTGGTGTCTTTTAGACTGAGAGTTATGCTGTAAACAAAGGTCGTAATTCAACAAACGTATGTAAGTAAATAATAATTTTCCCTCACTTTGACTAAAGTCAATTCCAATGACTTTGACTTTATGAAAAAAACTGTCATTAAATTGATGCTAATGTGTCCTTTCTCCGATGTTACTGCGTCATCGCACTGAGGTCATGTTCGTCATTTCTGTGATGCCGATGTGTCATCCCATTGATAACATAATTTCATTTTGACCCTGATGACACTTTGGCCAAGTGATGTTAAGGTTGACATCACCATGATGAAAAGTGTAATGGGGTCAAAAACGAAGACGCTTGTCATAGTACTGATGTCAAAATACATCAGCGGTATGACGCCTTTTCCCGCTAAAAAAAAATAAAAAAAAAAGTTTTAAATTAAAAAAAAAATTTTAAAAAATTAAAAAAAAAACAAAAATATTTTTTTTAAAAAGATTGATCAAATAGCTATCGAAGCTACTTGGGACAAATTTGTCTAACACCAATAGGTAATAAGTTACATGGATGAGAAAGAACACCTGTATGGACAAAATGTCAAACTTTGACCCCTTTATCTCAGAAACTTTTTGACCGATCTTGATCTTGAAAATTTGTGTCTAAGCTACTCTTTAATAGGACTAAGCTTGGTGCTAATTTCACCCAAATCGGAAGACATCGATTTAAAAATTGGGTCACTTGACATGAAATCCTCCATATATATATTCCTCTAACTCCCACTGGAGCACAGGGTGCCAATATCAATACATGGTATTAACAGTTGTAAATTATTCGGACAGTTGTTGACAAAGCGCATTCTGAACTTCCAATTTTGGGCCAATTTTCCGAGCAATGCCGGCCGATTTTTAAAAATAACACGAACAATTTGGGTCTCTAATGCGTCAATTGTACAAAAAAAAAAAAAATATAAACGCGAGGTGTCCAATCGCATTAATTTGGAGGCCAATCCACAGGTCTATTTTTCTAAATCATATCTGGCCCGGAATAATTTCATCCATATTTTCAAACAAAATATTATTGCTCATGATACGGCAAGAATCTTCATTGATCGTTACGCGATCTTCGGCTTAATTTTTGAAGAAATAAGTACAACATCACCATGAGGTGGATTTTTATGGATGGTATAACTCCATATGCTGCAATTTTGTTTATTAACAATCCCGTTCAGCCATAAAATAAGCCTCATCGCTGATCCCAATTGGTCAATAGGACATAGACAACTGCCTTTTAAGGCAAATTTGGAAATGTTGCTGAAGCCTTAATTTATTTATGATGATTTGCCAGAGTATTCTGATCATAAATGTCAAAAAGTGAGCGCAGTGTTACAATCCCTTCTTAAGGCCAAAAAATATAACGCTTTGGTAAAAAAAATAACTTTAAGATTTAGGATACATGTTTATTTTCTTATTGTATCTTCATACAATGGGGCTTATAAAAGATAATGGTTTTATTAGATTAGAAAAGTATGTGTCTTCTGCAAGTTTCAATTAAATTTTTGAATGAGGGTTCTACAGGTTGGACCAACTTTTACTGACTGAGAGACATGGTGTAGCCTTTTTGATGAATCCCTAGCTAATATTTCTTTAGCCAAATTAATTTTATATAGAAGCTTCCCCGAATAAACCTTAACAATGCGCCACACCAATTAGCTCTTAGTATTGTAATAATTGATTATGCGTTAACCAATTTTTACACGTTTTCACAATAAGTTTTATTACCTTATAACATTTTATTAAATTACTAACTGAAAAAAAATATAAAAAACAAAACAGTTATAAGCAAGGCAAGTTTATAATGGCACAAAAAAAGTTAGAAGTTTAAAAAATAATCATATTCTTATTGAATTAACATTTGTTTTATAAAATTTTGATTGTATAGTACAATAGCACGTTTCTTCAAATTGTCAAAAATAAATAATCTCCTGTTATCGCAAAAAAAGTTCAACAAATGGAAAACACTCTTTCAACATCGCAAGAAGTAACTGGAGCATATTTGAACGCTAATGGTTCAGATGGAAAAGGTTTGTCAATAAATTCATCCGTCTCACTTACATTAAAATATGAGAAGTCCACTTGCAAATACCGCTAAAGGTATGTTCAGACCTAACAAATATTTGACGAAAAAAATTCTTACCAAAAACCTTACCAGTACATTGATCAAACTTTATCTTTATTCTTAAAAAATTCTATTGATTAACTAAGCTATATTTGTAAGAAGATAATTGTATAATGTAATTGAGAAACTGGTAAATTATGTATAATCCAGCCAAACGTTTTACAAAAGAAAATAATTTAATATTATTGGTTATGTGTAGTAGAGTTTGCTAAAAAATGTGAAACCGCGGTTTCGGTTTTAAAAGGATTAAAACCGGTCGGTTTCGGTTCGGATTTCGGTTTTGAAAAAATCTCAATGAAAGTACATAAACATACATATGTATATATATTTTGTATTTTATACAATTTTTCTATTTGCTTCAATCCAGCTAGCATTTGGGTGATAATTTTTTGTACAAATCAACTTAATGATTTTTTTCAGATCACTTTTGATGATTACGAATTGATTTATCACTTGAGCGATTGAAAAAGCATTCATATGTTGTTCAATCATATGAAATCATTAAAAAACAGATGATTCATTCATATTCTCAAAAAGGAATCAGAAAATTTTATCACAATTGATTCTTTGAGGTGATTATCGTCAGGGTACCATTTTCTCACAACGAGTGTATCATTAATAACCGAAAATAGAGCCCATATGCTTTTATTTTGTTCGTGAAGCTGATTTCTCAAAGATTAAACTATGATACATTTTTAATCATATTCGAGTTTTTTTTTTGAGTCTTCAGCGCTATTAAAAATCAAGAATATGCGCTCAATTTCTGATTAAAAAAGAAACATTTGCCGGGAGAAAATTGTACCCTACCCACGACTCTTCTTGATGAGTCATTTATGATACGCTTTTTTATTAGTGTAACTGAACACTTTCCTCCTCTGGATCTCAACCGATTTGAACAAAATGTACACCATTTGAAAAATATTTACTTACAGAAGTATACAATATATATTTTATTGAAATCTGTTCAATATTTTCGGAGTAATAAGCGTTTAAATTTGCTACTAACACATATGGGCATTTCGTGGGATCACGAACGTACGTTCGTACGCTTTTGATGTACAAATAATATAGAAAACAAAACTTTTCCTTTCATTTTTTTTTGTTCGATTCGATAGCTTTTGGGTAGCTCTATGTTAAGTGCAAAAGACGGAATTCATCGAGTTTAAGTTTTCATAAACGTGTGGTAAACGTGTGGTCACGAACGTACGCAAAATAGAAGTCAACTTTGGCTGACAGTAGTGATATGTAAAAATCTACGCAATGGAACTGAATATTCAGAAGTGATTAATTTATTTTAAAAGTGTATTAATGTAGGTCTCCATCCAGTATTCACAAAATAAAATATCTCTCTTGGTTTTTGTTTAAGTAGGTAATGAACCGGTCGCGAATGTACGGGTCACGAACGTACGATTTTTCCATATGTTTTTTTTATTGTTATCACCATGCATTTTCCTATAAATATCTGAAAATTTCCTTAACAAACAAACTTAATACTCCTTTTACAATTGATTGTAATGGAGAGATTATGAAGAAATAGCGTAAACATAACATGTTTCTTGCATGTAAAATAAGTATATAAAAATGTCTTTAGAAGTAGAAAATACAGAAAAATAAAAAATTTTCCAGTTTCTAGCCCAATTTCCTCAAGTTTAACAGCTCAGATATGCTATGAAACCATTCTTTTATAAGAAAAAAGACTTTTTTATAATAATAAACAATAAAAGACGATGATAATCAACATTTTATTTTTTCATCCTGGTAGACCATTCTGGGGAAATGCCCATATGTAAATACAAAATTTGTTTTTTTCAATTATCAAATAATAAAAAATAGGGTGCTCGATTATTCGAAATTTTTTAGAAACCGGTTATCGAATATATCGACTATATAAATACGGGAAATTTAATTTCTTTCTTTTACCATTCCGTGCTGCATGTAATAATTTTTAAAGTTTCTATAATAATTAGTATTGTGGTTATTTTTGTTGTACTATTTATGGTTTTTAATCCAAATTTTTAATATTTTTAATTAGGCTTAAGTTCATGAAATTTAATTTTTATTAAATTATTTTTTGTGAAGAAAGGAATTTTACAACATGAAAATTAATTAAAATTGTTATTGATAATCCTTCATTCTTGACGTGGCTCGGGCTCGAACCCTGGCCGGCAGGTTACCATGACATGTTTCGATCGCAACCACTCGATCTCCTCAGATGGATTTGCCGTCTTACACTCGCAGCCATCGACGACTGCTGACGTCACTAGTCAAATATCAATCCTTAAACCAAATTGTATTTTTAACATTTGGTAGATCGAAATTTGCTTTCCTGAATGATTATCCATTTTAATTGATTTTACATGTTTTTTCCTTTACTTCTGTTTTTTCGTTTCTATAATATTTAACTTTGCTAATATTCGACCTATTAAGATATAATTTTACATTAAACTGGCTGAAGAAGAACCTCTAAGGGGAGCTTTTTGGTACTTTTTCGTTCAACATCTGGTACTTTGATTAATTTTCGTTGATATTAGACAGAGAAAAAAAAATTAAACACGCAATGTCCTGGGTAGATGACAACCTATAAAGGAGATTTCTTGATACTTTTTTGTTTTTCAATTGATATTTTCTGATACTTTTTATATTGAACTTATAAAATTAATTAACTAACGCAGAAGATGAAATATGAACAGGAGGTTAGTCCCTCGATAAATCGATCCACTAAGACGGAAAAACTGAATGCTCGAAATATATAAATTCATATATACATAAAAATGCATGGTCGAATTTTGACCATTAGGCAAACACTTGTTTTTGAAACACCTTGCCATTGTTGCAGGCTGTTATGTATAAACTTTTTTTATGTTGAAGTACGAGTAATATGCAAATATAATTTGCAATTTTTTCAAGCACAAACTTATTTTTAAAGAATAAGCTAAAAAACGAGGTTTTCTTGTCGGTTTTCGATTTCGGTTTTTAGGCATTAAAAACCGCGGTTTCGATTTCGGTTAAAACCGAACAGCAATCCCTAATGTGTAGGAAGTAAAATATTTAATAGGTGTGAACACAGCTTAAGATAAAGAAAAACATAGTTCTGAGAAAATCGATTAAATCAGTTTTTTCAAATTGAAATGCTAAGCTATAGCGAGAGCTTTGCAGGAGTATAAAATAATTAACCAGAAATTGCGCATAACTTACGGTGGTTTGTGCGAGATTGATTTTAAAAAACAAAAACAGATGGAGGCTTTTTCAGATTTTTTTTTTTTTTTAACTATGCAGTGTATGCTCTTTCTTATTTAAGTTAATCTTGTTATCCGGTATTATGATCTAAAACTTTTTTTTTAACTTTTCAACAAAATCTTTTTAACTGACATCTTTAATATTTTTCTTAGAATTGTCAATTAAATCTAAGCTTTCTAAGATTCAATAAATAAATAATGAAGAAAAAAAAAAAATCTAAGCTTTCATTTAAAGAAATCCTTTTTGTTTGTAACTTTGCAGATACGCTGAAAATGCTTTTTATGTACACTTAATGCCTGTTTTTAGAAAATTAAAACAAGTGAGTGAGTGAGAAATTATATTGAAAACAACAATAAAGAACGAAAATTTGATTTTGTTTTTAATATAATTTCTCACTCACTCACTTGTTTTAACTTTCTAAAAACAGGCAGTTAGTCGTTTTTTACGTTCTGTTTTTGCAACTTTCATTTAGCATTTCAAATAGATTCTGGCTCATATTCGCTAAGCTTATTTAAACATTTCTTCCAGGATGCAAAACCAAAAATGGCTTTCTAAAAAAATAATTGAAGTGAATCAAAGTTGTAACTATAGTTAGCATAATAGATAGCCCCTTTTTCGTTATCTGTGGGTGCGTTCGTAAATGCATCACTGCGCTGCATCAGAAAAGCAAACTTTTTTTAAAGCCGATAAAAAATAATTATAACTTTTTTGTATTGTATGCCTATTGTTTTTGTCGAGTATTTCACAATTTGTTGGTCCACATTTACTTCACTGATAAATATATAAAGATTTGAAATCACTGATACAGCGCAGTGATGCATTTACGAACGCACCCTTTAATAATTTCATCTAAAGAAGCTTTCTCCTAAATTTTTTATACTCAATAACTTTAAATGATTCTTTCATTTTCTTATGTACCAGAACACTTTTAATGATTTCTTCAAAGAGTGAAGATAATTAATGGGTTAATTAAGGATAACAACTGAGCTGAAGTTGATGCCGATCATGTTAATATATAAAATGAAAAATATTTTATATTTTAACATGAGCGGCGTTGCCTGATTTCGCGGCTGGCAACTTAACTTCAGTTGTGTTACCATCCGTAATCGACCCATAAGTAAAGGGTGCTTTTTATAGAGTGACACCAGTTTAAATCATAATAAAACAAGGAACTATATTTTGTATATCGATGAAAGGGGCTTTATTGGAAAAAATTTTTTATGAAATTAATATTTAAATATGGTTTCTACCATGTGGCCGCCACGGCTGGCACGTAGAAAGCGCAGCCTGAAACACCAGTTTTGAACAACTTTTCGCTTTCTGGCCATCATCGTATTGGAGGAAATATGGGGCGATTACTCCGCCAGCCAGCGCACCAAACAGTAATTTACTATGGATGCAATGGTGTTTCGACAAAAGCTTGTTGCTTCTCCATATCCAACTCAGAGATGTGACACTCTAAAAAAATCACCCTTTATGTGTAAAGACATTTGATCGCGAGTAGACTCTCCGTAAACAAATTTAAGAACTAAACCGTTTAATAAAATAGAAATCATAATTCCGTAAAGCACCGAATTTAAAGCACAGCCATTTCTTTTAGTTGTTATAATTTAAGATAGTGAAAATTTAAATATGGGTCTCTCTAGCTTATTCGACTTCTAGAGTTGCAAATCTGAAGAATTTCTAAGTCAGGACTAGTACACCCAGCTTATCTTATCCAGAATTAAAAAAGTATATTAATAGCTTGGCCCTTTCAGAAGTTGCAAAATAGCTGCATACCACTCAAACAACGAAATATAAGCTTAAGTATCTTGAATCTTCTGGTAAAATATACTAGTTAACTGTAAATGGGATAAATTCCCAAATGTTTCTGTACTACACGCAAAGAGAGCAACATATTATGATAAGAATTATGATTGTAGTCACCATATTAAGATTATTATTGAATCATATTATGACTAAATATACTCGTACTATTACATCATAATATTTTTCCCTTAATCATTTTATTATTCTGTTAATCATACTAAGTTAAGAAGTAATCAAATTATTGTCATGTTAACCATAATAAGCTAAGAAATTAATCATATTATTGTCATGTTAATCATAATAAGCTAAGAAGTAATCATATTATCATCATGTTAATCATAATAAATTTAGAAACATTTATATTATGATACAGCACCTTTCATAGCTGTCATAAAAATACAAAATAAATTAAAATATTTTTGCATCGATTTTTTATTAAGTGGCTTTTTACAATTTTTCTTAATGTTAATCAAATAGCGGAGTTCAATATGAGGCTTGCAAAAGATCAAATGAAAAATCTGTGGTTTTAATGGGCAACCGCGTGTGTCAATTTTTTCGATTTTAAGATATTGATGAAATATCGTAGCACTTTTATAAAATATAACGAAATCTCTGTGTGTTTTGTTGTTGAATTTTACAAAAAAACTATGATATTTTGCATTTGCACTTGTACATCACTAATACTTGAATGAACCCGCTAATATTTTAATTTTTTAATTTCTTTAAACTTATTTTTTTTATGGAATTTTATCTTTTAATTGTTTAACCGCTCACAAATAAAAAAACGACACAACTGCTTCAAAATTATTTTACAAATGGCGCTAACATAATATGATTAGAGTAAAAATAGTTTGATTGCATCTTTAACATAATATGATAAATGTATAGAAAGTTATCATGTTATAGCTATTAAATATCATGATATAGTTGTGAGAAATATAATATGTTTAGAAAGTTATCATAATTAAGTTGTTAGAAAAATAATTATTTTTCGGTCAACAATACTCAAATTCATAATTGCGATAAACATTGATAAGTTTACAGTAAATATAATATTGTTGATATTGAATAAAAATAACAATTATTTGTGTACGACAACAATATATTGTTACATTAAACATAGTGTTTTTGCCGTAACCATGCCTAACCATTTTTTTTCTCTGCGTGTATAAGTTAGCTAAGGATTTTTTTCATAGTTTGAATAATTTAAATGTTGTACAAAAGATTTTCTCTAACTTTTCCATTATTTATTTGTCGACTCTTAATATCGAATATTATTCTTCCTTTTAGAGAGGACTTAATATAGTTATCTGCTATTCTGACTTATCTTTTGGACACCAATGTTCTGCGCATAGAATTTTTCGGTTAGTAAAATAGATAACTAACAAATAGATAATGAAAATATAAATTAGTGAGATGAGTTCAAATAATAACCATTTGCTTCAACCATTTGAATTGTGTTTCATTTTTAGGTGGCAACTAAAATAGTTTCACACATAATGGACACATATCAAATATCATAGATAATATTATTATACCCTCCACCACAATTAGTTGTGAAGAGGGTATATTCAGTTTGTCATTCCGTGTGAAACTTTTTTACTATTCATCTCAGACCCTATAAAGTATATATATTCTGGGTCCTTGAGTAATTTTAAGTCGATTTAGCCATGTCCGTCTGTCTGTCCGTCTGTCCGTCTGTCCGTCTGTTGAAAACACGCTCACTTTCGAAAAACTCAAAAGAAATCAACAAACTTGATGTCAAATTGCTTGTAGTTATCCTAAGCAGTTTGGGATTGAAATTCAGCAAAATCGGTTTAATAGGATCTGAGCTATGAATCAAAATGTGGAACCACCACCTAAAAAAAATTGATAATTTTGTTACAAAAACTAACATAAATGGTGGAAAAATGCACAGAATGATATAAGATTTCGCAACAATTCGTTTTATTCAACTAAAAATCACGCTGTGAAATTTCGTGAAGATCCGTCAATAATTTACCCTAGGCCCCATATAAGCCCTACTCCCGGAAAACAGTATATTAAGCCTAAAACCCTAACTAACAATGCTATCATTACAAATTTTGGCAGGTCACAGTTACATTGGACTGGAAATTAAACTGTTAAGTTTCGTGAAGATCGGTCCATAATTTACCATAGGCCCCATATAAAACCTACTTCCGGAAAACAACTTAGTACGCCTAAAAACGTAAAAAATAATGCTATCATAACAAAATTTGGTTCATCAAAGTTTTATAGAACGAAAAATATATCTTTGAAATTTCGTGAAGATCGGTTCATAATTTACCATAGGCCCCATATAAACTTTACTCCCGGAAAACAACTTAGTACGCCTAAAAACGTAAAAAATAATGCTATCATAACAAAATTTGGTACATCGGAGTTTTATAGGACAAGAAATAAAACTGTGTAATTTCGTGAAGATCGGTCCATAATTTACCCTGGGCCCCATATAAACCCTACTCCCGGAAAACAGTTTAGTACGCCTAAAACCGTAAAAAATAAAGCTAGCGTAACAAAATTTGGTACGTCACAGTTCTTTAGGACAAGAAATAACACTGTGAAATTTCGTGACGATCGGTCCATAATTTACCTTGGGCTCCATATAAACCCTACTACCGGAAAACAGTTTAGTACGCCTAAAACCGTAAAAAATAATGCAATCATAACAAATTTTGGCCCGTCACAGTTTTATAGGACTATAAATGATACTGTGAAATTTCGTGAAGATCGGTAGATAATTTACCCTAGGCCCCATAGAAACCCTACTCCCGGAAAACAGTTCAGTACACCTAAAACCATAATTAATAATGCTATCATAACAGAAATTGGTACGTCACAGTTTTAAAGGACTAGAAATGACGCTGTGAAATTTCGTGATGATCGGTCCATAATTTACTCTAGGCCCCATATAAACCCTTCTACCGGAAAACAGTTTGGTTGCCTTAAACCATAATTAATAACAAATCGTCACAGTTTAAGATTATAATTACATCATACAGATATTACTCCTTAAACATTCGAACTGTCGGTGGAGGGTATCAAGGATTCGGCACAGCCGAATATAGCACTCTAACTTGTTTTTTTTTTGTATTAAACTTTTCATGGAACTTTGTGTTCAACCACTTTTTAGTTTTTTCATCAATTTCAATGTTGTTATAGTATATTTACAAATAACCTGCGATTTCATTGGGGAATAGCAATGTTTTTCCAGCACTTTGGTTTTTATCTTTTTCTAATAATGAACAATTTGAACGCATCGCCTGTAAATAATATATGATACACAAATTTAATTATCTTGTGTCAAAATCAACAAAATGTTAAATAAACTTTACACGAAATATATTTATTTACACGACGTGAATTTAGGGAAAAATTACAACTTCAAAATTAAATTATGTAGGCTGTTTGGCAGTATATTGGAATAAATTAATGATTGAACACTTTTTGATGTATAATATTTGCGTCTCTTACTTTTTTTGGGCAATTTAACGGACGAAAATTTAACTACACATACATACATGTGTATGTATTTGATTTAAATTAAATATGCTCTGTTGTCGACTAGTTCCAATCATATGTAACTTGCAAATTTATGTACTTACAGTGAGACCTCGACTAAAAGTAATGGACAGGATTTTGTCACGCCCCAAAATATATATAGCACCACCATTTAAAGTCGGTTCTCATCATATCGCATATCGCTGTTCAAACCTTTGGTTTAATGTTTGCCTTTGGTGACTTTTGAATCCGACATCAAATTCTTTCTGGGCGCCACTTATGCTATCACGGATCCTTTCCCCTAATGTCCAATTTTTTGCACATGCCAAAAATCTTTCAAAAACTTAGTATGTCTTTCATTTTTATGACACGCCTCGAAATTTAGCCCCTTTTTTCTTTTTCATATACATGTTACATTAAACCAAATGGATCTCAACTAGGAATGCCAAACGGGACCGAAACTCGGCAACAATATTATCTTTAAGCCGTGTTACATTGTTTTTAAGCTTAATTTTTTTAGACCAAAACTGATTTTTGTCGTATTTTTATATTTTTGTGAATTGTTAAAGAACAAAAAATTAGTTTTTTTTTTCAAAATTTCCTATTTTTTCTTCCAAATTCAACGAGATCTCTGAAACTACAGGGCATACTTAAATGTAACATTTATTCACTTGTGACTTCTTTTAGCAACCAGTTAAAAATTAGATTCATTGCCAGTTTAATTTAATATTTAATTTTTGGAAGTTATTTTTAATTTGGTAAAAAAAAAATTAGCACATTCAAACTAAACCCAAATACTTGGGATTTTTGTATAAAAATCCCGGGATTCGGGACTCGAATTTTTAGAATAATCCTAGGATTTCAGTATTCGGGATTTCGGGATTGACATCTAAAAAATTCGTACCAGTCACGCCATAGAATGAAAGGTATATCAGTGAAGTTTCTAAATGTTAAAAATATTTAAAAAAATATAACACTTTTTTATATAAAGAGAACCGCCATTTAAATTCCGTTCTCGGCATATCATATATTTATTTCCCGGATAATTGATGATGCCAGTTATCGAAATACGCATTATCGTGGCTCCACTGTACACTGAAAATAATTCAGCTACATTTTGCGATAGTAATGATAAATAATTTTTACTTTTTTTATTATTTAAAAAAGTTGTGTATCAAATATGAAATTAGTTGACTCCCTTGAGTTTAAAAATTCATCGAATTTAACGAATTCGTTCGTTGTCTAGCCTTGGAATGTTAAGGCTTTTAGGTAAACGCTGACTTCAGCACGAATCGATATGTTTGGTACATATCCTCTGGGCCCGTTTGGCATGATATCAGCCGGTTATGGGAGATGGGATGCATTACCTTCGCGCCATATTTCCTTTTTTGCCTGAATTTCAACGATTGTAAACGTATCGAAATACCTGTTTGAGTGGATAGAAAAAATTCTGCTAGTTCTTCTTGAGTTTGAAAAGAACCTAAATGGAGTAATTAATTCGCCATCTTCATTAGTTAATGGCTTTAATTCTTTTCCGATGGCCTAATATAAATATCTACACCACAATAGTGAACAAGTTATTATGCCTTTAAGTATAACGCTCGACTCAGAATCACTATTTGAATCGATCTAACTATGTCCATCCGTCCGACCGGCTGGCTGTATATGTAAACCTGGTGCGAATAGTACAGGTCACAATTTTGGAGATAATTTGTTGAAATAAGAATCTCAAGAACCAAACCTGTTGGAGCTGTTGAGAATCGGTTTAAGATTTCACATATCCCTCATATCCCTCATACTTTCTGGATTAGAGTCTTTCTGCACATAAACCATCTTATTATGCTGGCAATTTAGATTAAATTCGGTTTTTTTTTTATTGAGCATCACATCTTAGTTAATTTTTTATTTTAAAATCGATCCATATTTAAACAAAGCCCCATACATATACTAATTTGTCGAAAGTAGCTTTGACGATAACTACTTTGTTGTGTCAAAATTTTGCGTTAGAAGGTCCAGAATTGAGCACAGCCTCTCTAAAATCACTTAAAAATAAAATTATCTCATATAGATGAAGGTATATAAATAATGATTGGTGCAAAGAACTTTTAAATGAGCCGTAGCCTTTTAATATAATTTTGTTTTTTTGGGTCTTTGATAATAAATTGGCACTAAATTCTTTGGTGTAGGGTATTATAGGGCTGGGCTGAACGACTAGGTATTCTCACTTTTAAATGTGATATGTTAATAGTATTACTAGTCGTAGGCGAAACATATAAAAAGCAGCCGCGAATAAATATTCGTGATGACGTCAATAAGCCGAGAAAGTGTTACAAACATCCTGATCTCATGTTGCTAAGAGTTTGTGCTGAATTAACTGAATAAATTAAAAAATCAGAGATGAAATTTCACTTAACTTGTATTAGGTTTTGGTTTTTTTGGCTCATCAAGACCAATCTTCGGGCCCGCATACTTTTTGCATTACCTTCGTTAAATATGAGCAGGGAGAAACATTTCAAAAATTGAAAAGCTCTAATAGGATAAATGAACCAAAGTTGGCTGTTTATTGTTAGACATTCAATTCATCCAATCTTTAACATACATTTAAGTACATTGTTCGCAAAAATATCGAAGTTGGCTTCGTACTATCTTTGACGCAATATTTTCGTAGACACGTATTTTTCTCGGTGTATGCAAAAGTTTCTGCATGTTTCCCAAAAAACTTTAAATATTAATCAATTCTGTTTATTGTGGTTTTGGAAATTGGATCGATTTGTTTTATGTGAAGTTTTTGTTTTTAATTTCATATTCGTATGAACATTTATCGTATTAAATAACCGTCAAAAAGTTTGCTAAATATTTAAATATGCGAAACTTTTGTTGTAAACAGATTGCAATATAATTGATAAAGTTTTATTAGAAGTTTGTTAAAAATTAATGAAAAATCAAATGTTTTGTGCTTATTAAAAACATACAAGAGAAAATCTGTTTAAAATATTTAACAGCTAAATGAAATCAAACAATTTATTTTGTGGATTAAAACAAAATTTAAAAGGCACTTTGAAACCTTTGATAGAGAAGGGTGAGATTTTCAAAAAAAGTTTCAAAAATCCAAAATTTTTTTACGGTGTTTGTATATGAAAAATCTTTGTTATACAAATCTAAGCGAAATATATTTACTGCCAGGCCCACGATGTCGACAAGAACATTTCTTTCGCATATTAATATTGAAAACAATAATAAAAAACTAAAATTTGTTTTTGTTTTCAATACAAATAAATGAAAGAAATGTTCTTGTCGACATCGTGGGCCTGGGCCTTAATAACACAAAAATTTCAATTTGCTTCGTTAACTTTGCGGAGAAATTTACAAAAATGTTTCTTAAAAAAATCTTGGAGATATCAAAATATTTATCCCCGAAATTCCCATGAGTTTCAAAAATGTTTAGGATCGAATGGTGCGGCTATATGACTGGCCTCATAATCCAGGGAGAAAATCGCGACTTTCGATATCGATCGAAATTCCCATGTAAATTGTATTGAAATTTCGATCAATACCGAATGCCGTAATTTGGCCCCAGGACTTTTTCGGCCGCTTTCAACTTGGCTCCCACCAAGCATAAAACTTTACCTAAGCGCATGTGTAATCGACTACCTCATTAATTCGGCTAGTTGGTCAGTCCACACGTACGATTTGTAACGCTGCAGGTTGTCGTTAAGGATTTTTTTTTTCATGACTAGTAATGATTTTCTACAACAAAGACTTTCTTTGCAGCACTAAGTCAGCATCTTGTAAATGAAAAATTCGTTTTAAACTTTTTCGACCTCAGCTAGTGTTGTACCTTATTTCCGTTATTTGGAATAAATCAGGCTACTTCATCTTGATATTCTAAGTTCCTAAGAAATCTTTAAGTTCTTCTTAAGTTGTTATATTTAAACTTGTTTGCCAGCCTTTGTCTTTTCTCACTTCTAAGCTCCTAAACTGCCTCTCCGTAAGTTAAAATCGATGGAACATATAACGAATAAATTTCGGGGAGCAATCGATCTGCGTCAGCTGCACTTTTTTATACCCTTCACCACAGGTGGAAAGAGTATATAAGTTTGTCATACTGTTTGTAAGTTTAACAGTTTTTATCTTGAACGCTATAAAGTACATAAATTCGGGCTCATTATGAGTAACGAAGCTGATGTAACGATATCTGTCTTTCTATTGCAGACCCAACACACGGTTGGGACTAGGTTCTAATATATTTATATCTCGTATGTTTTCTATTCAGCCAAATTAGTCCATACATGACTGATGTATGGATATTTCCTCAGAAAAGTCTACTTTATATATATTATACAATATATAATATATGTATACTCAAAGAATATTTTATATATTGTTAACTTTTTTTATTTTGGTGTAAAGCGTTGCGAAAGATAGGAAGAATTTGAACAACATGGGTCTAAAATACAAGCTTAATTGCTTAGTGACATTACGTTACAACAAAACAGAGCTTTTCTGTAGAAGTGCCCATATGAGCAAAAACCAACGATTTCCTCTGATTTCTGCCATAAAATTCCCTCAATATATTTTATTTTATTGCTGGTTTATAATGTGCCTGGTTAAATAAGATTTGGTATAGACGAATATAGCGCTCTTAGTTGTTAAGTAAACATTCCCTAAATGATGATTGCATGGCACAAAATTTAACATTTTCAAGAGAAAAAAAAAAAAATTGTTGCGTAACTTTTTCGTTTTGTTAATAAGGCGGCATTTAAACGATGATTTTTAAATTTTCTTTCAAAACTGCTAACATTTAAATGATGATAAAATAAATAAAACAACAAAAAAAAAACGTAATAGCAAAATTTTAAATGGCAATACAAGAGAATTAGAAAAAAATCGGAAGAACAGAGATCATGTCTGTTTTTCTACCCATCTTTCTCTTCTTTAGCGAACTCGTCTACAAATAAAAAACATGTCTTACAAATCACCTTAAAGTCTGAACACAATGTAACGATAATATATTGCGGTGCGGTTTTTCATACGAATTTGAAGTAAAAAACCGCAGTGCGGAACGGCATAAAATTAAAATCTATTTTATTTTCATTGCGGAATTTCTTTCTTTCTCAACAAAGCGAATTTAATTCGCCTTGTCTCTCAATTTTTGATACTCGTTCTCTTTCTGATGTTGCCATATTTTTTGAATAATTGGCTATGTTCACAACATTATTGAAAACAAACAACATGATAAAAATGTGTACACAAATAATTTATAAAAATTTAAATAAAAAATTACAACTATTTCTGTCGCCGTCTTCCGTTGTATTATGTTTATTTTTCTCTCCCGCAACGAGAAATCGCACCGCAAACATTATGTTTAGACTCTGAGTTGGAATAAATCACGATGTCTAAAATACAATATGAATTATTAAAGCCACAATTTTTATTTTGAAAAGATGCATCATCTGATGTTAATCTCGTATTGAAATGAGTTTAAAGTTTATTCACTGTAGGTAAGACTCGACCATTTTTCGTGCGGCTTAGATTCTGCAATAGATGTTTCAAATAAGATTGTTGACCGATTTCTTTCCGTAAAGTAGTTAGGTGCAGCTCTTATTACCATATCGTCTTATTTGAGTCCTTCTCAGCTCTACGCTCTTTAGCGGTATTCATAATTTCTTTAATACTACTTCGATACTAAGTCCAAGCCAGCTCTAAAGTTTATCGAATTAGTCGTTTGGATGGACGATTCTGCAAACTTAAAAAAACGATGCTCTTTTTTCGAAATGAACCATTTTTTACGAAATAATTTTAGATAAGTTCCAAATAACAAAAAAATATCGCAACATTACTTTAACACAAACGATAAACATTTATTTTCTTTCAAGAAAAATTAAGCCTAAAACAAGTTAGAGCGCTATATTGGGCTGTGCCGAATCTTTGATACCCTCCACCGACAGTTCGAATGTTTTAGGAGTTATATTTATATGATGTCTATTTATAATTAATTTATCTTTATAAAAACAGACATTTGCATTAAAATTGGTTGCGGGTAAGACATATATCAGAAAGTTTTATGACTTTTTTCTTAGCAATTTTTGCTAGCTTGAGTAAAATATCATGATTCGTAACAGTTTAAGCCGAAACTAAATGATTTTCATGAGGGGAATTTATATTGGAGCCATGGTAAGCTATGAACCAATCATCCCAAAATTCTGCAGAGTGATTTCTGTTATTAAAAAACCATAAATTTCAATACAGCGGTGCAATTAGTTTAAGCGTTTGCAGTGAATTTCAGAAGGCTGCTTAAAATGGATCTAAGGTTTATTATGGACCGTATATCACAAAATTGCATGAAGCTAAGTTGGAAGAAAGTTAACCGCAATATCTATATCTGCTACGGTTTTAGGCGTATTTAATTATTTAACCAGAGTGGGCTTTATATGAGGCCTACAGTAAATTATGGACCGATCATTACGAAATGCATTAGTGTGATTTCTAGTATTATAAAACTGTGAAGTATTAAATTTTATTCTGATAGCATTATATTGTACGGTTTTAGGTATACTAAAGTGTTTATATGGGGCCTTAGGTAAATTATGGACCGACCTTCACGAAATTTGACAGCGTCATTTCTAGTCCTATAAAACTGTGACGCAGCAATTTCTATTATGATAGCATTTTTAATTACGATTTAAGACGTACTAAACTATTTTCCGGGAGTAGGGTTTATATGGGGCCTAGGGCAAATTATGGACCGACCTTCACGAAATTGCACATTGTCATTGCTAGTCCTTTGAAACTGTGTCGAGCCAAAATTTGTTAGGATAGCATTATTAATTATGGTTTTAGGCGTACTTAACCGTTTTCCGGGAAGAAGGGTTTATATGGGGCCTAGGTTAAATTACGGACAGAACTTCATGAAACTTAACAGTCTTGTTTCTTGTCCTATAAAACTGTGACGCACCAATTTCTATTATGATAGCAGTGTTAATTATGGTATTGGACGTACTTAACTATTTTCCGGGAGTATGGTTTATATGGCGCCTAGGTTAAACAATGAACCGATCCTCATGGAATTTCACAGTGTTATTTCTACTCCTATAAAAATGCAAAATCTTCTATCATTCCGTGCATTGTTCCACCATTTCCGTTAGTTTTTGTAACAAAATTATAAATTTTTGTAGGTGGTGTTTCCTCATTTTGATTCAGAGCTCTGCTCCTACTAAACCGATTTTGCTGGATTTCAATCCCAAACTGCTTAGGATAACTACAAGCAGTTTGACACCAAGTTTGTTTCTTTATTTTGAGAATTTCGAAAGTGACCGTGTTTTCAACAGACGGACAGACAGACGAACACGGCAAAATCGGCTTAGAATTACTCAAGGACCCAGAATATAGTTACCTGAGATGAATAATAAAAAAGTTTCACACGGAATGACAAACTTAGTATACCCTCTCCACAACTAATTGTGGTGGAGGGTATAAAAAGAAACACCCTTTACAATAGCCACTTTGAATACTTTCTGCTGTGCAGAAACAGAAAAATATATCTGCAATAACTTAATTTATTTTAGTAACTTGTCAATGAATGCCAATGAATTTGGCATTTTTATTTAAATTTGATTTTTTTTTTTTTTAATTTATGAATTAAAATAGACTTTTTATTTTTCTTTCAACAACACAGAAAATTCAATTTTATTTCATGACAATGAACTAACATTTGAGTACTTGTTTGACATGAAAATTTGTATTGCACTCTACGTTCAAATATAGCAGGCAATCCTGAGTTTCGTAATAAATAAATGGGAGATGTAGGATTATACATAGCTAATATGTATCCAAAGGATTTTGTTTTTCGTATTTTAAATACACAGCTTAAAAATCACCATGGGTTTAAAGAATTAATAACTTTTTCGTTTTTATATTTATTTTGTTTTTAAAATTTTTAACGTATATTTTTCTATTTTTAGTGCATTTTTTATGCGCACAAAACGCGATTTTAACTGCATAAAAGTCCGGGCCCTAATAATTTTTTTAAAGACGGTTAAAGACTCTCGTCTATTGAAATAGTTCATCTCTATCGTGTCAACAAAATCGAATGTCAACGGTCAACGAAAGATTATTTCAATTCATTACAAAACGAATGATAAAAGGAATATACCTCCATTATTGATTGTAAAGAAATGTACATTCCAATTTGTTGCATCTTTCATTTCAATTACTACGAATTTTGTTCTAGTAATTGTTTTGCAAAATTAATAAAAAAAAAAATAAACTTCTATATGGTGAAAATAAGATAACTTTTAGTTGACATATGTATGTATAAATATAAACATGAATTTGTTTTATTTTCAATTAAAATAAAGGTTTCAAAAGAAAAATTTTAAATATGTAGTTATTACAACAGGAACAAAAAATTTACACAAAGAAAATTCTAAATAAATGTGTTTCTACGAAAAAAATGTATGTAACCTCTTACAAAAGGGTACATATTCAAATTAAATTCTTATTTAAAGTCTTGTTTTTATTCCAAACTTTATATTAACAGGATACACATGTTTAAAAAGTATATACATTAGGGTGGGCTGATTTGTAGTGATGAAAAATAAATGAAAAGTCGTATTATAAAACGTAATCTACATACAATTCTAAGAAAATTCTCCCAAGAAACCGTGGCTCTAAAATCACCCTAATCCGCGCCTTTCGACTTGAACAATTTTTCCTTTTCTTTTGCTAAAATTATTTTCTTGTTTTTAAAATATATTAAGGGTCTTCATGATGTTGCTTAAAATTACCATTTGTGCAAATGGGTAAACTTGCGAGACTCGTTTCATGAAGATCCTTTTTAAGTTTTGTGTAATTTTAAACAATTAATGTCATTTCAAACAGAAACGTCAATAAAAAATATATTAAAAAAAAATAATCAAAAATATAATAAAAAACTTGGAATTTGTAAATTATAAATGAAATTTGTTTTTAAACATGCATAAAGAAAGCCAAAAGACTAATATGCTTATATTATTACAAGAATTTATTGTTTGTGATTTATTTACACTTGAAGTTTTCATTGAAAACGGCGGTAAGCATTAAAAAAATCTGTCTGTATAAATGCACAATTGAACTGCGTAAGTTTACGAGTCAAAATTGTTGGGCAAATTTAAGCAGTTTGTGTAAATGAATTCTCATACAATTTTTGACAGTTCATTTACGAGGGCGTAAGAATGCACAGTTTGCACAGTTTACGAGACTTATAAACGATATCATGAGGACCCTTATTATGTTTTATTATTTTATAGTTTATGCCATACAGGTTTTTTTTAATCTAATCAAAATATTCAAATATCAAAAAAGCAGTTGAACCCCAATTTGCATCTCCTCTGATTTGCGTTCTATCTAAAAAATAGTTATTACACGTTTTTTTTTGGCGCCATATGCTCCAGTGGGAGTTAAAGGAATATATATATATATATATATATATATATATATAATATTACCTAAATTGCGTTTTGCATAAAACAAATTATTAAAAAAATAGTTTTTTTATACCCTCCACCACAATTAGTTTTTATTATTCATCTCAGACCCCATAAAGTGTATATATTCTGGGTCCTTGAGTAATTCTAATTCGATTTAGCCATGTCCGTCTGTCTGTCCGTCTGCCAGTCTATCCGTCTGACCGTCTGTCCGTCTGTTGAAGATACGCTCACTTTCGAAAAACTCAAAAGAAATAAACAAACTTGATGTCAAATTGCTTGTAGTTATCCTAAGCAGCTTGGGATTGAAATCCAGCAAAATCGGTTCAGTAGGATCAGAGCTATGAATCGAAATGTGGAACCACCACCTACAAAAAAATTGATAATTTTGTTACAAAAACTAACATAAATGGTGGAATAATGCACAGAATGATAGAAGTTTTTGCAAAAATTTCGTTTTATTCGACTGGAAATCACCCTGTAAAATTTCTTGAAGATCCGTCAATAATTTATCCTAGGCCCCACATAAGCCCTACTCCCGGAAAACAATATAGTACGCCTAAAACCCCAACTAACAACGCTTTCATAACAAATTTTGGCTCGTCACAGTTAAATAGGACTAGAAATTAAACTGTTAAGTTTCGTGAAGATCGGTCCATAATTTACCATAGGTCCCATATAAAACCTCCTTGCAGAAAACAGTTTAGTACGCATAAAACCGTAAAAAATAATGCTATCATAGTACATCACAGTTTTACTGAACAAGGAATAAGACAGTAAAATTTTGTGAAGAACGGTCCATAATATAACGGTTTAGTACGCGTAAACCTGTAATTAACAATGCTATCATAATAGAAATTGGTACATAATTTACCCTAGGCCCCATATAAAGCCCACTCTGGTAAAATAATTAAATACGCCTAAAACCGTGGCAGATATAGATATTGCGGTAAACTTTCTTCCAATTTTGTGATAAACGCTCCATAATTTACCTTAGAATTTTGGGAAGATTGGTTCATAGCTTAAAATGGCTCCAATATAAATTGCCCTCCTAAAAATCATTTAGGTTCGGCTTAAACTGTTACGAATCATGATATTTTACTCAAGCTAGCAAAATTTGCTAAGAAAAAAGGACTCAAATTTCTGATTGTCGGTCAATAATTTAATATAGGTTTAAACCCCAACCAATTTTAATGGAGATGCCTGTTTTTATAAAGGTTATAATAACCCAATAAAAAATGGAGCTTCCAACGAAGCAGGTTTGTAAGGGAGAAACATAAAAGTTTCGACTACCATTGCATTTACAGAAGACATGAATTTTATATGGCGAGTTCCCACTTTGAAGCAATACATTTTTGACACATGAAGCGCATTATTCAGCGCACATAAAAATTGTTGGATGTAATGATCAGCTTTACACACTGAATGTTTTGATACAGTTATTTTTTAGTATTCTCCCATACAAACCTGCTTCGTAGTAAGGGAATGCCGTAGCACTTGAAATGTTTTTTTTTTTTTAATAAAAGTTGTTGAGAGTTTTTTCACTTACTTTACTGCATTTCTGTATGTCTTATTGCGTAGCGCAAAATTGTGCGCTTGATTTCTTTAGTGCTTCGCAAAATGATAAAATTTTTTATTGGGAATAAATAGACATCATACAGATATTACTCCTAAGACATTCGAACTGTCGGTGAAGGGTATCAAAGATTTGGCACAGCCAAATAAGCACACTCTAATTAAAGAAATGATATATGATATTTGGTTCCTCAGAATCTTAAATAAGTTAATGGACAAGGATAGCTCGGCAAAATTTTTATTTGTTAAAATAGTCATATAAAATATTTCGTTTTTATTTCCAATTTTACATAGGAATAATGAATGATCTTAAAAATATATTGCACACTATAATACACTTTTTACGATTTTGTTTACCTTAAAATTAATTAAAATATTGGCGAAAGTTAATTTTAATAAAAAGCAGGAACTAAAAAGAAGAAAATGTATAGCTAGAAGAAATTTCATAAAATAAATGTACAAAACTTGTTTAGAATTAAAAATGTTGCTCTTCTTTATTTGAACAAAATTTTTAATTCTTTTGAAGTATTAAAAAGTTCCGTATAAAAAAACAACCAAAAATATAACCAATTATGAACAATTTTCAAGAATTATAATAGAAAACGAAATGTACTTAGAATCTGTGTTCGAAAATAAACCGAACATTATTAGCCGTACGGTACACACATCCAGCAACTGTATAATTTTTTTTAGTGTTTGTGTATTAGTACACCTTTAATATTGTTCATAACTATTTTCAAGAAACAAACATTATGTTGTGTTCTGGTTTTCGTTATCAATAAGTGCAATTTTAGTGGCTCTGCACGCAGAGAAAAGACATGTTTGAATATGGGCACCTCCAATAAAACTAGTTTTAAAGAAAATTTTAAACATATTATTGTTGTAGTGTTTCCTTTGGTCAGAGTGATGAATTTATTTATTTATTATATTATTTTTATCAAGCTAATTGGGCCTAAATTTCTTCATTGTAAATAAAATTCAATTTATTTACAAAAAATTTGAACATTTAATAAAGGTTTACAAAACAAATTTTGTATGAAAATTTGCCTAAATAAACGTTTGTTAAATTTAATAATCGTTTATAAATACGGGGGATTATGTTGAATATAAACATATTTTTGTCACTGACATATTATGTTTAAATAAGTCCTCCATCAGGAAGCCGTAACCATATTATGGTTGCTCCTAAACATGTTATGATGAAATATGACAATAATTTGTTTTCAAACTACCAATAGTATTTTCCTCTTTTCTAAGAGGCACATGGTATGGTTGAAAATAGCCATGCTATTATAAGTCTTTAACATAGTTTATTAAATTTTAACCATAACATGTTCCGAGGCAACCATAATATGTTTGTGGCTCCTTGATGGAGGACTAATTTAACCATATGGCTGTCAGTGACAATAATATGGTTATATTAAACATAATATGTTAAACATTTTTTTCAAAAATAGTGTTGTTGGAGGTGCCCATATTTAAACATGTTTTTTCTGTGGGTGTGTAGAAATGGGTTGTAGTTAAATTTTCTTTAATGTTTAAGAACTTTAGGCAAGATTTTTACCAGAATTGTTGTTGTTTCTTGGCAATTTGCACGACCACAGCTCGAATAACCTGTGTGTGTATTGTATACATGTTTTATTTTGTAAAAATGTTTTGTTGTCTGGTTTATTTTGGTTTTTTTTTTTTTTCATTAAAAACATATATATTTTTTGTTAAAAAAAAAAAAAAAAAAAAAAAATTTATTGTGTTTACCAGATAAAAGGGCGATGAGCACAACTGAAACGAACGAACATTAACGTGCAGCACTAAACACAACAAATTTTTACGAAAAACCGAGCGCAATGAAATGTTTTCATCTTTATGTTAAGTTTAATTAGTACAGTAATTTATTTGTGTGCGTAGATCGCAAACAGAGAAACGATTTTTTTAGGTATTTACTTTACAAACACTTTTAGAACACTAAAGAACAGTATGTAATGTTGATTTTCGAACACAATTTAGAACACTTATCGCTCATTTGCTTCAACATCGTTATAACTCGAAAATATAAGATTTAAATAAAACGACTTTAAAGTCTTCCATTTACATACAATATAATAGAAAATGAAAATGTTATTCTTCTCTCAAGAGTTGGGTTTATAAAATCTTCAGAATATTTATTTTCTATGCATAAGTGATATTTAGTGAAGATTTACGATTTTTGACTAAAGACGTTGTTGCAGCAAATGAGCGACATGAACATTTACTCACTTATGCAAAACAAAAGCTTAAATTCACATTAGTTAGCCAACACATTAAGCCCAGCAAAAGTGAATGAGATTTATATGTTGGTTAACCAACTAATGCGGACTTGTAACTTTTTTTTGCATAAGGCGGTTTATGTATAAAATAACGAAATACATATGCAAATAAAAACTTAAAAATAATAACAACGCAAAACTTAACAAATGTATTTCAATCTTATAAACATATAAACTATTTATTTTTATGAGTGCTATAAAAAATCAGTACCATTTTGAATGAACCCCAATAACAATAATTTATTTCTTCGGTTTCTCTTCATCTTAGTTTTTTTCTATACCTTATTCAACGATCTATCACTTGAGTAGTTTTAAATTCTACAGCACTACCTGTCTCAGCACCCAGCTTTTCACGTACAAATTCCCGGATCTTTTGTAAGCCCTTGTCTGCTTCCTTAATTGCTGCTGCTCTTCTGTTATGAGCTGTCCTTCCTCTGGCTCGGGCTTTAACGCTATGCGCATGGTAATTATATGGTCTTTCGGTAATGACTACAACCTCTTGATTGGCCTGATCAGCAGCATTGTTATTTTGTTGTTGGTAATTTGCAGGACTTTCTTGGGTTTTTTGTTTACCTTGTGCATTCTGATATTGCTGCTGTTGGAAATCTTGATGGTAGTCAGGAACTGATGTGGGTGCGTGTCTTTCATTGGGTTTTATAGAAGGCAACTGATACATTTGGTAGTCTTGGTTGAAGTGATCATTTTTATTGGTAAACACAACCTTGGTGTGTGAAGGTCTAGGATTATTTTCAGCTATAGGCAATGGCGAAGAATGTTCATTCTGATTCTGTTGATCTTGAACATAAATAGGCTGTTGGTTTTCGCGTTGTGTTTGATGAGCTTCAAAATCAACTTGCCCGTGGGGCGTCATGGACAATAAATATACTTGCTGATATGTGTTGGCTGGAGGACCCTCGGGTTGAGCGTACTGCTGTTGATGGGTGTAATAAAACTGAGGGTGTTCTTGTTGCAGGTATTGTGGTTGTTCTTGTTGATATTGGTGTTGGTCCTGCTGTGAATAGCGTAGTTCATGCTGATACTGCTGCTGCTGTTGTTCCTCTCCACTCTGCTGCTTTGTATAATATGACTGTGTATCCAGCAGCGATTGTTGAGACTGTTCATTGTGAGATGAGTGCCTGTGCTTATAGCCGTGATAGACATTATCTATGTCTGGATATTGTATTGGCTGTGGAGCAGCCACACTTTGATGGTCATATTGCGCTTGTTGTGTATAATCATGCTGCTCTGGTATTAGAGCATGTTGTTGAGGTTGTTCTATATGTTCTAAGGAACTATCCGCGATTGCATTATTTCCGTGTCCATTCTCTAATTGTTGCAATTGATGTTGTTGATTGTTTCTCTGTTCTGCTTCTTCCAATATGCGCAAATATTGGGCGGCTCTTATTTCTAAATATTTTTGTAAAAGATTTTGCAGATGCGATGCATATTTAGCAGGCCCGGGTATACGCAATACTATAACTGGCTCATCATACTGTTGCTGCTGGTGTTGCGTATAGTGTTGTTGCGACTGCAAATGATCTGTCTGTTGTTGGTGACCCGGTTCGGGTAGGTCTATTTGAGGTTCATTATGAGTGACATAAGACTGCGATTTCAGTTCATATGAATACGAGGGTTCTACTGAAACCTCGGTTTTGCCTTCTCCTGTTAAAAAGTAATTGGGAGCGTTATGGCCTATATTTTGTTGAGAATAAGGATAAAACATAAACTTGGGAGGATTGTACTGATAACCATTATGGGCATAACCGTAGCTGAAATACAACAAAATAAATAAAAAAAAAATTGTTTCAGGACATAATTTCAAAACTTACCCTAATTCCCCATCTATAGTTCTTTTGCTATTTTTTGCTTCGGTGACATTCTTATTTTCTACTTTTATTTTAATTTTACCACCATGCAATTTAAATTGTTTATCCAATTCTTTGATAAATGATAAATCCTCAGCCGGTAGGTCTTTGAACTTTTCAGTTATATCTGCAATTTTCTTCAAAGACGTTTTCGAAGGAGTTTTTTTTATAGAATTAACTTTTTTGGGATAAAAAACTTTTTCCGCTACTTTTGAACTCTTTGACTTGGTTGTCGTTGAATTGGAGCCTTCAGTAGCTATAGCAGTTATAAATAATAAAAACAAACAACTCTGAAAAGATACAAGTAAAATATTGTAGTAGTCACCGTAAAAATATTTAGGGGCAACGATTGTTAAATCAATAAAAATATCTGCTCAATATTGTAAATTTTTAATATGGCTCGAAAACGTAATAAATCTTGGACATGACCATATTACAAGTCAATCATGTGTGTTACAGCATACGGTTAATGCCACACAATTTTGCATTGAACGTAAACTTTCAAGTTTTTATTGCAATATTGTATGTTTACGTTGATTTAAAACAATTTACAAGAAAAGGCTTTTTATGATATAATAATATTAAATGTTAAGCTACGTTCACAATCAAAACAACATTTTCATTTGGTGTTCATAATAGAGCAACAATTTCTTTTGCCACCATACACATTTTGCATCAAGAAACCATTTGCAAATTTTAGCCACAACAATATTATGCATTTATTTTTATTTTTGTAAACATTTTGTTTAAATTTTCATTCAAAACTAAATAAAATTATTTTAAACGTTAGAAACAATTTCATACAAATTTTTGCTGAAGTTCTAGTTGACTCAACTTTAGTTTAATTTTTAAATAAAATTTAGTTACATTTTTGTTCTAAAAACGAAAAGAACATACTATGAAATACTTTGGGAAGAAGAAAGATAGAAGAAAAAACGAAATTGTTTTTTTGATTGTGAACGTAGCGTAAGAGTAAAGTCTAAACATATACTTGTAGATACACAGGAAAAAAGTAAAAAAAGATTTTGATCACCAAAATAATTGACACAAGCAAAAAATTGTTTAATTTTGCACCTATCACCGAAATGATTATACCAATTACTCAAATTTGCAAAAATTGCAAAACAAGGATTTTTTTTCCAATTAAAAAGTTTTTATATTTTAATTACAAAAATAATTGAAAAAATTATTAATATTAAACAATATTTTAATTGAATGAATTAACAAATTAGTTAAAAAAATTTGTTTAATTGAATGAATTACTAACGTAATTGATTACAATACAGAAAATTAGTTATTTTAATAATTGTATTGATTAAAACAGTGATTGAATTTTTGCATTAAATCGATTAAATTTTTAATTGAATTAATTAAACAGTATATTTGAAATATAATCTAAATTCAATTACGCAAATTATTCAATCAAACAAATAGTTAATTGAACAAGTTTGTTAAATCAATTCAGTTGATGGTTAAATGAAGCAAAATAATTATATTTAAAATATATGTTTTATTTAAATATGGTTTAAAAATAACTTGTTTTATTTGTTTAATTGTAATAAATAGCTCATGCTTAATTGTAAAAATTTTGGAAGATTTTTTTGACAAAGGAATTTCATACACACAACTTTGTATAAAATTGAAGCACAGCCGCGAATAACGTTTTAAGTTACAAAATAATAATTTTTCAGGAGAGCAAAAAACCGTTTTTTGGCAGGCAGCATTATTTGTTTTGAAAATTTTTTTTTCTATTATTAAACATAATGATAATAAAAACTTTTATGCAAAATGCTTTTAAAACATTATTCCGCACTGCAAAACCATTTCGGTTTCATCATTTTGTTAGCAACTTGCAATGTTCTTCCACGGGCTGACACTTTGTATGCCATTTTGAAGGCGTAAAGGTGCATAGTTTTGGTTGATTTGATGTTTAAACTGTGTAAGAGAGTATGGTCAACGGTTATCTGCAAAAAAACAGTTTTTGCAAAATGTGGCGTTTACAACGTTATTCGCGGCTGTGCTTCAATTGTAGAATAACTCTGATTCTTCAGGGTATTTAAGATTGAAAACAAAAAACTGTTTTTGTTGTGTAATTTGGCTGTACTTTTTTCACCTATCTCACTTTAAATGCACAACATGAAATGACGTCAAAAACAATTCAAGAATTAACAAACAAAGAAAATAAACACTAAATTTCGATTGCGACCATAACCACCGTCAACAATGTGGTCAGCCACAAGGCGATTTTTTATTTTACGCATAATATAGATATGTATGTAGGCTCATTATTGACATTAGTGGTGGTCATAATTGTAATTCGTCCATAACAAATCTCAGTTAAATTTTTACTCGTTGATAGTTTTTTCTTTGCACACGACGCTTACTGTTCTTTTTGATGACAAAAACATGTGTGTTTGTGTGTATGTACATGTAAGGGCAATAAATTTATAAAGATGTTGGTTGCACTTGTAACATTTTTCGCAAACTTATGGTGAGGGAGGAAAGCAACAAAGTTTTCAATTCAAACAACCGAGTTGATTGATTCAATTAAACTTATAATTAAAATTAAGTTTAAAATCAAGTAAAATTTTAATTGAAAAAAAAATATTTTTTTTTTTAATTCAATCAATTACGAACGTAATCAAATTTATTTTAAAATTCAAAAATCACTATTAATTGAAAAAAAAACTGTCAATAATTTTTTCTGTGTATTGAAATAAAATTAAACATAACAAGGAAGCCATAACGTATACACTATTTAACAACGATTTTTTAAATTTAATAAACGTTTACTAAGGAAATTGTTCAGAAAAATGTGTTTGTAAGCCTTTATTAAATTTTAAATATTTTCATAAAACAGACATAAATACATACATATATGGCCATTTCCATTTTGACGTGTCGTGATATTTGTACCACAAAATGTAAAAAATGTAAATGAAGAAGTCAAATTTGTAAAAAGGGTTTTTTATATATACAAAGAAATGAAGTAGCACTATATTAAAAAAAGTTACAGTAATCGACGCTAAGGATTTGCAGATTTGACTTGCATTACAAAACTGAATAAGACTGCGAATTAAGCAAGACGTTTTGTATTTTTCAAGCTTTCTTATTTACAAATTTTTGCTCGTTTTAAAGTACATAAGGGCATTTTCATCGAAAAGTCTACTTTTTTTAATGCAACGCCAGAATGCAAATGAGGTTTCATTTAAGGACCATGTTGTTCAACCGTTACCCCTTTTGTTTCTAAATGTAGAGCTAGTTGCGCTTTGCACCTAAATATAAAAAAGTAAACGATTTAAATTATTTCTGGCGTTACGTTACAGAAAGTAGACTTTTCGCTGGAACTGCCAATATGTATTATTATCAATAGATTTGTAAACTAAAATGTTTGCATTACTTTTTTGTGATAGTTTAACTTTATATTTGTATAGTTGTACTTAAGAGAGGAGAAAAACGCAGGACCACAGTTTATTAAAACTAAAACAAGTAAGAGAGTATAGTTGGTCAAGCAAGACGAAATGATACCGTATACCACATTTTTAGGGATGCGATTTCCATGCAAATGTATGTTTTTTGTCGATAGTCTAATAACGATGTTGACCAGCCGTGATGCCAACTTAGTGCTTTTGGCACTATTTATGGTGCTTTTTGATGCCTCAAACGCCAAAATTTTATCCATAGTGCCAAACTGAGAAAAAGCACTAACTTGGTGCTTTTTAAATTTTTCGTTAGTGCCTTTAGTGCTTTTAACAATTTTTATTTTTTTTTCCACCATTTTTTAAAACTTCGGTTATATAGAGGACTACCTTTACCCGGTGCGCTTCGCTACACTGCTTGAACCACTTCTTCAGTTGAGAGATATTTAATATATCATCCTATGGGAGGTATTTCCCCCCCGCGCCTACTTGCCTTATATTTATTTTCAAAAGTGTAGTTTAGAGTGTCGTCTACAAAGTTTGAACATTCTTACTAAAACAGTTCTTATGATATGCGATATTAAACATTGGCGTCCTATGAGAGGTAGCACTTCTCCCGCTGCTATTTATTTCAATTTTGGGGTTGAGAAGATCCTACTACCAAAAGTTCAACAAAATGCGTGCAGCGGCTCTTATTAATATTTCTATCTATGAGGGGTACTGCTCCTCCTCTGTCTACCCTGCCCATTTCTATATTGAAATTTATATTTTACTTTAAAAAGATTTTGTTATTCGTGCTTAATTCCCAGTTTTTATTCTTGATAAAAACACTTGAAATTTATTGTTGATGGGATAAGCTATTCCTATGCATTTCACTGGTTGCTTAGGCCAGATCATCAGGAAACTTCATCCATAAAGATTTTAGACAAACTAAAGATATTAAACCAAATAAAACTGTTAAACGTATAAGACTTATAAATTTCAAGTGTTTTTATCAAGAATAAAAACTGGGAATTAAGCACGAATAACAAAATCTTTTTAAATTAAAATTTTTTATTCCCAAAAATTGAAATTACTTTTTGATAATAAACAGGCAAGTGCACGGCCTAAAAAAACACTTAATTGACAACATCTTTTGTAAGTTGTTGTTTGTTTTTTATTTTGTTTTTCTTAACCTACTTACAACTACAATTAATGTTGAGAGAATTTCAACTAATTGTGGTGGGGAGTGTAAGACGAGATAAACCCACTTTTTTATTGTTGATGTATTTTGTTCAAGCTTTGATATTGTTACAAGTAAAACTGTTGCTATAAGTCTTATACGTTTAACAGTTTTATTTGGTTTAATATCTTTAGTTTGTCTAAAATCTTTATGGATGAAGTTTCCTGATGATCTGGCCTAAGCAACCAGTGAAATGCATAGGAATAGCTTATCCCATCAACAATAAATTTCAAGTGTTTTTATCAAGAATAAAAACTGGGAATTAAGCACGAATAACAAAATCTTTTTAAATTAAAATTTTTTATTCCCAAAAATTGAAATTACTTTTTGATAATAAACAGGCAAGTGCACGGCCTAAAAAAACACTTAATTGACAACATCTTTTGTAAGTTGTTGTTTGTTTTTTATTTTGTTTTTCTTAACCTACTTACAACTACAATTAATGTTGAGAGAATTTCAACTAATTGTGGTGGGGAGTGTAAGACGAGATAAACCCACTTTTTTATTGTTGATGTATTTTGTTCAAGCTTTGATATTGTTACAAGTAAAACTGTTGCTATAAGTCTTATACGTTTAACAGTTTTATTTGGTTTAATATCTTTAGTTTGTCTAAAATCTTTATGGATGAAGTTTCCTGATGATCTGGCCTAAGCAACCAGTGAAATGCATAGGAATAGCTTATCCCATCAACAATAAATTTCAAGTGTTTTTATCAAGAATAAAAACTGGGAATTAAGCACGAATAACAAAATCTTTTTAAATTAAAATTTTTTATTCCCAAAAATTGAAATTACTTTTTGATAATAAACAGGCAAGTGCACGGCCTAAAAAACACTTAATTGACAACATCTTTTGTAAGTTGTTGTTTGTTTTTTATTTTGTTTTTCTTAACCTACTTACAACTACAATTAATGTTGAGAGAATTTCAACTAATTGTGGTGGGGAGTGTAAGACGAGATAAACCCACTTTTTTATTGTTGATGTATTTTGTTCAAGCTTTGATATTGTTACAAGTAAAACTGTTGCTATAAGTCTTATACGTTTAACAGTTTTATTTGGTTTAATATCTTTAGTTTGTCTAAAATCTTTATGGATGAAGTTTCCTGATGATCTGGCCTAAGCAACCAGTGAAATGCATAGGAATAGCTTATCCCATCAACAATAAATTTCAAGTGTTTTTATCAAGAATAAAAACTGGGAATTAAGCACGAATAACAAAATCTTTTTAAATTAAAAAATTTTTTATTCCCAAAAATTGAAATTACTTTTTGATAATAAACAGGCAAGTGCACGGCCTAAAAAAACACTTAATTGACAACATCTTTTGTAAGTTGTTGTTTGTTTTTTATTTTGTTTTTCTTAACCTACTTACAACTACAATTAATGTTGAGAGAATTTCAACTAATTGTGGTGGGGAGTGTAAGACGAGATAAACCCACTTTTTTATTGTTGATGTATTTTGTTCAAGCTTTGATATTGTTACAAGTAAAACTGTTGCTATAAGTCTTATACGTTTAACAGTTTTATTTGGTTTAATATCTTTAGTTTGTCTAAAATCTTTATGGATGAAGTTTCCTGATGATCTGGCCTAAGCAACCAGTGAAATGCATAGGAATAGCTTATCCCATCAACAATAAATTTCAAGTGTTTTTATCAAGAATAAAAACTGGGAATTAAGCACGAATAACAAAATCTTTTTAAATTAAAATTTTTTATTCCCAAAAATTGAAATTACTTTTTGATAATTTATATTTTACCATAATAGTAGCTTTAACCACGTTTGAAGACTCTCACTTTAATAGTTCTTCAGATATTTAATATATGGGGGATTTCATGTCAAGTGACGCAATTTGTAAATCGATGTCTTCCGATTTGGGTGAAATAAGCACCAAGTTTAGTCCTGTTAAAAAGTAGTTTAGACACAAATTTTCAACAAGATCGGTCAAAAAGTTTCTGAGTTAGAGGGGGCCAAAGTTTGGCATTTTGTCCATACAGGTGTTGTTTCTTCCATGTTACTTATTACCTATTGGTGTTAGACAAATTTGTCCCAAAACATAAGCTTTCTTTTAGCAAAAAAAAAAAAAAAACATTTCCGCTAAAAAAAAAAATAAAAAAAAAAGATTTAAATTAAAAAAAAAAAAAAAAAAAAAAAAAAAAAATTAAAATTTTTTTTTAAAAAAACAAAAATATTTTTTTTTTAAAGATTGATCAAATAGCTATCTAAGCTACTTGGGACAAATTTGTCTAACACCAATAGGTAATAAGTTACATGGATGAGAAACAACACCTGTATGGACAAAATGCCAAACTTTGGCCGCTATAACTCAGAAACTTTTTGACCGATCTTGTTGAAAATTTGTGTCTAAACTACTATTTAATAGGACTAAGCTTGGTGCTAATTTAACCCAAATCGGAAGACATCGATTTAAAAATTGGGTCACTTGAATCATTAAATTTTCGTTAAAATCGCATCGATTTGTTTTTGCATATTATTGCATACTTTGGTGAAAAGGCATATTTTTGCATGTTATGGTTTTAAATGCATATTTCTGCATATTTTGACATTTTTGATGGATGTTTTTTAATTACCATATTAAAAAAAAAATTTTTAATACAAAAAAACAAAGCTTTCCAATATTTTTGATCTGATCTTGAATCAAAGTGGCATTCTTAAAGTACAAGACAAAGTTTTACTTTAAATAATATTTAAACAAATATTTATTTGAGCAAACAAAAATTTAAATTAGTTATTATATAAGGTTTTTAAATATATTTGAATAACAATAGACTGAATTTCATAAAGTATTTGACCGTATAGGTCTCCATGACTCCAAAATCGAGAGTTTTTAAGTTTAAATTTTCACAATAACTGTTATTTACGGTCCATGAAATAATCTCATTAATACTTTTCAATTTTATTTTGTCTTTAAATGATAACCGTGAAGAATTACACGGGTATCCGCCGGGAAGGTAAACTACGGCGGCGTAAATTGTATTGTGGAAGAAGCTCTTGTGTCAACTGAATCTGAATTAAGTTTGATGGATTGTTTTTAACACTTTCCTGAGCAGCAGTAATGTTTTCAGCCGATCTTGCAGTACGTTGTGGTCCATGCTTGGGCCTATCACCTTTCGTCGAAATCATTCACTACACGATAAATAGTGCGTTTTGTTGGCACGTTGTTTCTCCCAAAAATTTCACGAAACTTTATATAAAAAAAGCCTATTAGATAAAATAATTCCTTATATCCGTAGCCTACTGTTATGCAAAAACATTTAAAGTGTATTGAGAATGTTTTGAATGCTGAAAAAGAGACACAAAAAATTACTCAGTTAAGATCAAGGTACATGTAAATATTTGTATGTGACTTGTAGTTTTGAGAAACAAAGCACTGCTTGTTTGAAAAGTTGCAGAAGATATTTTGTTTTATGTTTCTTTCTTCGAAAGCTGCCCTTTTTGTAATTCTGTTTTGATCATGAAATTTTTGTTGAATGTAGATTCTTGTTTTTACACATCTTTTTTCGAATGCTGCACTTACAATTCATTTGTGCATTTTTCATACGTCACTTTTTTCACCTCTGTGTATTGTATTACAACAACTGAATGAAATTCTATGCGGCCCCTACTCGTTGCAACTAGTCGTACAATTGAGTTGAATAAACCAGTTCATCGTTCGCTGCACATGCTACCTGTTTAACCAAATTTTTGTATAGCTTCATTAACAAATTATTTTTATACGAACGCATGTTTTATATTGTTTTCGCTTTGAAATTTCTACTTCTTTTTCACACACATTGTTTACTTCACACGATAATACTTACAAAACGTCAGAATGAAATAAAAAACGTATGAAAAAATGTCCATCGCACGTACAATTTGATAAATTAGTTGATCGTCAGTTGGATGAAAATAATTTTTTTTTTGATTTTTTTTATTCTACTGATGATCAACCGTTGGTCAACCACACCTCTAACAAAACAATTGGTTGTATAACTTGATCAAATTGTACAACATGCCTCAACGTTATCTTTTCACACTTTTTGTAGTGAGTATCGTTAGGGCGCAACGCAGGGTTATTTTTCTTAGGGCCATTATTACAACTTGCAGTTAGCTAAAGTTAAGATTAAATTGGCAGATAATAATGTGTTATCTGTCAAAAAGCGTCTGTTAACTGTCGGATAACAGCTAACGCCAAGTTATAATAATAGCCCTTAGAGGCATTGAACTTTTCTTTTTAAATGTTGGCTTTATTAGCTCTCAAATTTCATGCAATATACCCCCTCATGCAAAAAAAGTTCAAGTTCACATTAGTTAACCAAAACACTAAGGCCCGTTTTCTCAACATACCGATAGCTAAAAGTAGACTTTAAAAAATTTTCCATTATTAAAACTTTACTTTAACCTTTAGTGAGCGATAAAGTAAATTAAGGTTCATCCTACCTGGTAGGTTTAAGTAAAGTTGTAATAATGGAACACTTTTTATACGGCCAATAAAATTTTGCCTTTGGCTATCGGCAAGCTGTAAAAACGGGCCTAAGACCAGCAAAAGTGTATGGGACTTATGTATTGGTTTAATAATGTCAGCTTTAACGTTTTTTTTGCATAAGAGGGTAAATGTTTGAAAATAATTTCTGTCATATTGCCTCCTTGACTACGCCTTCAGAACGCTATTCCAAGAAGAGATGTTTTAATTTGGTCACCTCCAACAAGACTATTTTAAAAGAAAATTTAAAAAAAAAATTATTTCTAATTTACCAATATTATTGTCACCGACAGCCATATTTTTATTAAACCAGCCCACTATTATAAGCCACAACCATATTACGGCTGTCTATAAGCATGTTATGGCTAAATATGATAGTAATTTGTTTTTAAATTAACAACATTATTTTCCTCTTTTGGAAGAGCAACATGCTATGGTTTTAAGCCAATCATGCTATTATAAGTGTTTAACATATTTTAGTTTCTATTAAGCATAGCATGTTCGCAGGCAACCATAATATGGTTAGGGCTTCTTGATGGAGGACTAATTTAGTCATAATATTGTTGTCAGTGACAATAATATGGTTAAATTAAACATAATACGTTTATCATTTTCTTTAAAAATAGTTTAATTGGAGGTGACCATATTCAAACATGGTTTTTCTGCGTTGAATATTGGCTCCTAAATGATCAATCGTTGCTGGTTTATCAGCATAGACGAACGAGGTGGCCACTTCACAGGTTCCATTAATTAAGATACTTAGGTCACCAATTGTTTGGCTCCACAAAACGATGATTTCACGCGCTGTATGGCAGCATGTTGCGTCATCTTTTTTGAAAAATTTACCATTCAAATGATTTCAATGACATAAGGAAACACAATTCATTTGCCTGAAGCGTTCACTATTCACGGTAATGTAGGCACCATTTTCAGATTTAAAGACAAATGGGACAATAATGCCTTCAGTATGCAATCCCCACCAAACAGTTTTTTAAATTCATGTAGGCCAATTTCTTTCCTCAAAACTTTTAAAGTTTTGAGTGTGCAGGGACATAGTTGCTGAGAACCTCGTCGGATCAATTAATTCGAGTTCTCTGTCACACTCACGTTTACAGCTGTGACCACTTTTTCTATACGCACGGTACCGGCCCAATTTCGATGAATATTATCCACAAGAGCAAATGTGGTCATGTGGTCACAAATGAAATGAAGATCATTTCATTCGAAATATATTAACCCTGCAAAAACTTTACTTACAATCCTACTTTAAATGACTTCAAGAATTCATTACTTTGTAGCTTTATTCGCCACTTTTTGGATTATTAGTTATATATTAAATAATAACTTTATTTTCAAAAGATTTTGTTATTCGTGCTTAATTCCCAGTTTTTTTTATGATAAAAACATTTGAAATTTATTGTTTATGGGACAAGCAATGCACATTTTACTGGTTGCTTAGGGATTTTCATCCAAAGATTTTAGAAAAACTAAAGATACTAAACCAAAGAAAACTGTTAAACGTATAAGACTTATAAGCAACAGTTCTACTTGTAACAATATCAAATTAAGCACGAATAACAAAATCTTTTGAAATTAAAATTTTGTATTCCCAAAGAAATTACTTTTTGATAAAAACTTTATTATTATATCTTAAAAATACATTACAAAAAAAATTAATATTAATATACGATTTTAAATAAATATTTAAGTCAATTTGCTGTATATTCCGTTAATATTTGTTAGGCATTCGGTAATACTAAATAATTTTGACAATAATTTTGATGTTAAATCCATGCAAAATCTAAAAATCAATCAAATGTATGTAACTATATAGATAAATGTGTTCCAAAATTACCCTCACAGTATATTTTTGTTATTAGAACGCTAGTAGTTATACCGATCTAATGTAAACGATGTTTTTTGAACAACATAAAAGATAATATCGTTAGCGAATTTTTGTTTTTTTTTAATTGAATATGGTGCAAATATGTAGTGAAAGTGTCTTAATTTTGGAAATAACGGCAGATTTGAATTCAGCGTCCCAAATAACCTTAAAAACATCATTCAGTTCATAATCAACAAAAACCTTGTTCCGTGATATTAAAGTTGGGCCTTTAATATTCATCTAATGTATGCGAAAATTAGAAAAAGTACTCAGCTCCCGGAGCATAGCATATCGGCCATTGAACGAATCAATGTTCCAAAAAAATTTATTTGAAAAAATGTAAGAAGTGTTTTTAAGTAATTTAAATTTAATTGTAGATATTATGGTTTGTCTGTTAGAATTATTCTGTAGCTCGGTTCTGTATTTCTCGCATCGTAAAATTTCTTACATGAAGTGTGAAACAAAAAATTCCATCGTTTCTCGATTTATGAGATAAAAGTGTTTCTGTATTTGAATACGAAAACAGACACAACAAATTCTGTTTATACTGGAATATTTCCAGTAATTAAGTGTCAAATAAAAGCGAAACGTCAACAAAAGAAATAAATATAATAAAAACAGGGCTGCCAGATTCGACGATTTATCATCATTTTGACGATTTTCTTGTTCCGAAATTAACAAAGTGACTTTTTTATGATTTTTTTCTAAAAAAGTGACGAAAGCAAAAACAAAATCAAAAATATTTTATAATTTTGATGTTACTTTTTATAGAAATTCACCTTTAATTTTTAAATTTCAAACACTTCTATTTTGTGGCGTTCAAAATTGAAAAAAAAACAATATAAATGTCTGTAGAAAGCAACAACAAATTTATAAAATATTTTTGATTTTGTTTTTGCTTTTAATGAAATTGTTGGCGTTGCGTTGCGTTTTTTACTATAAGCCCCTTAGTCTTCGAAATAAGATAATTGTAAATATTTGTATATGTTTGTTTATTAGAAAAAAAGATATCTTAAGAAACAAGGGTTACATTTTTATATTTATCCCTATTGTGAAAATTGTCCTCGAAATTGGCTGTCTCTTCCCTGAAAAATGTATCGGCAAAAGCAAAATTTTGAGGGAAAGTAAGGGACCGACTTGGCTTATTTTGAACATTTAATACTTCTCATATACATATACAAAATATGACTGAAATTAACCGGTTTAATCGTTAATCGAAAAAAGCCAATTTGAAATTAACCGATCAGTTAATCGGGTAGTAATTAATCGGTTAACCGGTTGACGGTTAACAAAATGTTGCTTGTAATGTTCTGAATAAATCTATTTCTACGTTTTTTTTTACTATACAAGGGTGCAACTTTAAATAGGCCGTAACATGAGATTCAGATGTAAACTTTTAAAACGCCGATACTCTTATATCTTTTTTTAGTCCCCTCTAGAAGAATCAGTTGGCAGAACATTGTTATTTCATTTTGTTGTAAAGTGTAATTACACAAAGCTAAAATTTTGTTTTTTTTTTTTTTTTTAATTAGCGTTGAATTAAAATTAATAAAGACTTTAAGATTTAATACATAAAATTACAAAATGTTTTAAATAACTAGCAAATTTTAATTAAAAAACATTATTTACACGTCGGGTTTTGGAAGAAAATATTACACAATCTCTTTTTGCAAGCAAAAAAATATACAAATATATCTAAATACATAAAGATGTAGGAATGTGTATATATGCATGTACATGAATATGAAGAGTTAACTTTTCAATTGCATTTGTGGTTTGTGGATACGAACAATAAAAACCTGTTGCAAAATCTCAAAACTTGCCATACAAAATACTCCTAAAAATTTAAAAGTAGTTTTTGTGTGTTGGTCATCTTTTTTTTTGTTTTAAATTAAAACGAAGATGTTATCATTTTAAGTAGCAAGTTAAGAAATTGTTACAAGCAACAATTCGGTGGTATGATGTTAATTAAAACATGTTTTAATTTGTTAACAAACGATTATATGTAAGTTGATTTGAAATGATGTTGTTTAATTTTTAGTATTTTAAGTTTGATTTAATCAACGGTGCACAAATTTATTGAATTATATAATTCAAGGAATTTGTTACATATAAATCAGTTTTGATTACTCTATTTAATGCTTTGGAATACAATCTCAAACATAGAACCTCATGTTGACACTATAGCAAATAAATTCAGTAAAGCAATGACATGCATTGCATGTCTTATACAAATGTGAACTAACACTCTCAAAAGCAGCGAAAACTAAACGAATGTTTTGAATGGTTGATTGAATAAATATCTGTACATGTTAGAACAAACATTTAACAGCATAGCGTTGGTGTTTGTTGAGAATAAAATTACGAAAATCGTTAATTTTCTTAACGATTACAGAGCTATTATTTATTTTTTCTCAAATTTCTCCGAACTATTTTTTTATAGCCACACCACAGTAGTGAAGTTGGACCCTTCAGGTAAATTCGTTACTACTAAGGTTTTGGACTAGTTTATTACAAGTTGCTACGAGTAGAACAACGAGAAAAATTATGAAATTTTGACAGTACAGCTGTAAGATCCAAATACACGTATCAAAATACTTTTCAATCATTGCGGTAGTATTAGTGAAAATGTGTTTGTAAGGTAACACCAACGATGCTGAATGAAAAATCAAAAAATTTAAATATGACGGCGAATATTACGTCCAGCACATATACACAAGTGAATTCGCCTGCATGATATGCATTAGACGTGGATTTATACGTAACGGCGTTTGTTGTATAAACGACAACAACAATTCAAAAGTAGATACATATAATTGACTCGTTTTTTTTTTTTTTTTTTTTGTTTTATTGAATCTTTCTTGTCGAAAATTACAATATGAATTCAAAGCTTAATCCTAATTCTTATTTGTGTTTGTTAGCCGTTACCAATGTAACCGGTAATTAATTGCATTCAAGTGTCAAAAAAGCCTGCTAGGCTCAAAGTGTCGGATCTTTTCAGCCTCCGGTGACCTTCGAACTTTATTAGATCCTGAGCGAAGTAGTTGGGATGGGCCATTAATTTATCTATGTATTTGACTGAATACTTTTTAATTTCTTCCTGGATGGTAGCGATGTTTAGATCTCTGTAGATAATGTCATTACGTATATACCATGGGGCGCAGACAATTTGCCGTAATATCCTAGACTTTCTTCTTTGTAGCTTCTGGATGTTTGATGCGCATGCAATACCACATAATTGGTTGCCATATGTCCATATTGGTTTTATGATAGACTTGTATAAGAGAACTTTGTTGTCTAAGGATAAGTTTGAGTTTCGACCGATTAGCCAATGTAGTTGAGCTGCTTTAAGTTTCATATCCGTTATTTTCGCTTCGATATGACGAGACCAGGTCAGGCGTCTATCTATATGAATTCCCCAGTATTTAACATGGCTTTCTACCGGAACAGTGGTGTTATTTATTTTTACAGGAATGCACGTTTGTCTTCTGGGCGTGAAAGTTAAGTGAGCACATTTAGCCGGGTTAACCGTTATTTTCCATTTTTCTAGCCAGGCTTCTAGTTCATTGATGTGGGACTGTAAATGCTGCGATGCAACTTTTGGGTCGTGATTAACACTAATAAATGCTGTGTCGTCTGCAAACGTAGAAGTATGTGTGCTCGGGCTTGTTGGCATATCAGCTGTATAAATACAGTAACGGCCCTAATATGCTGCCTTGAGGGACACCAGGCAGATATTTTCTTGGTGGGGGAGTATTGGTTTTTTGATCTAACCATGAATGTTCTGCCAGTTAAATAGCTCTCAAGGAATTTGTGAGTGTTTTGTGGAAGCATTTGTGTTATTTTAATGATCAGCCCAACATGCCAAACTTTGTCGAATGCTTGGGAAATGTCTATAAACAGTGCTGAGCAATATTCCTTTCTTTCAAACGCTGATCTAATTTGGGTAACAATTCTATGCGCTTGTTCAATTGTACCATACCTTGCTCGGAATCCGAACTGATGATCCAGAATGATTGTTGCAGAAACAAACAAGGCCCGTTAGACCTAGACCGGGCCTAGGGCGGCATAATTTAAAGGGCGCCAAAATTTAAAGGTAAAATAATGTAAGGGGAATTCAAATTCGAAAATTATTTGGCCAAGTTTTACTTTAAGCGAATACAAAATTTTTATTAAATCATGCATATTAAGTAATTCAATTGTTGAATTAACTTTTTAATTAGTAAGTCGATTTAGATGGTTATCGATTCTGATCACAGATTGAATAAAGGAAATAAAATAATATTCTTAAAAAACCTACACTCATAAAATGATTACAGTAACTGATTGTGGGTTAATAAATTTGTTTTCCGTACTGTTAAAATTTAATAAAAATATGGTTATTTAACAAATAATTTTATTTTTTAACATTTATGCTTGTTATTCGAAAAACAAACTACCAAAAAGTAATGTTTTCCCGAACTTTTTTTGTTCAATGTTAACTATTCAATGTTAACGAATATGCTGTTCAATAAATAAAAATTTAAAAATGGATGTAAAAATCATTCGTTTTAAATGATCCGTTTCCAAACAAATTTTAATTTGTTTAAAATGAATTTTCGTTTTAATTTAACTACATAATATTTTGAGTGTACAAATGTATCTTAACTTTTTATTTTGGTAATACATACAAAAATCGTTTAACAAAAAATTTAATTTTAAGGTCTTTATGAAGCGATAAAGTTTCGACTATAGCGTAGTAAAAATTTAAAAATAATTAATATTAAATTTAATACCATAGAACACGATACACAAAATCTGTAAAATATTGTGGCGATAATTACAATTATGAAGTAAAATTTTTAAATAAAATACTGGATTTTCTGATAATGCGGTTTTAAAATTCGGTTTTTTTTGTAAAATTGGCGTCTTGTATTATAAAACTTTTACTCCGTAGAATTTCCACTCTCCCAATAATATGAAGTTTATTTCCAAAAACGTGCTTAAATTAAAAAATTCAGTCGATTATCTAGAAATTTTACAAATTTTACAGGAGAGACAAAAAACTTTTTATTTTCCCTATTTGAGGGGAAACCAAAAATATTGTTGATTTGACACACTTCAGGACTCAAATTGAAGAAAAACTACATGCTGGTCGACGATAATTTAATGAAAAATTAATTTTGATGAACTTAAGCCTGATTAAAAATATTAAAATTTGGATTAAAAAAACCATAAATAGTTCGACAAAATAACCACAATACTAATTATTGTTAAAGCTTAGGCACGAGCTCTATGTGTACATTTGTCCATCAAGTTGTGATGAATAAGGTCAACAAGAAAAAGAAAGACAAAATGGAAAAAACAAAAATGTACTTTGGACTTCAGAAAAATTCTTGACAAAAAGTACGAAAAAACAGAAGTAAGGAAGAACATGTAAAATCAATTCAAATGGATAATCTTTTTTTAAAAAAAAAAGAAGCAAATTTCGATCTACCAAAGGTTAAAATACAATTTGGTTTAAGGATTAATGTTTGACTATTGACGTCAGCAGTCATCGATGGCTGCGAGTGTAAGACGGGAAATCCCTCTGAAGAGATCAAGTGGTTGTGATCGAAACATGTCAGGGTAACCAGCCGCCTGGTTCGAATTTCTAGCCAGCCGCCTGGGTTCGAATCTTAGGTCAGTCAAGAATGAAAAATTATCAATAACAATTTTAATTTATTTTCATGTTGTAAAATTCCTTTATTCGTAAAAATAATTTAATGAAAAATTAAATTTGATGAACTGATTAAAAATATAAAAATTTGGATTAAAAAAATAATTTAAACTTTTTTTTTAATTTGTATGTACATTTGCAATTTTTAGAGATTTTCATACGTAATTCTCCAGCCTTGACGAGTTGACGATTTTGAAGCCCCCTAATAAGTATGTATATGAATTAATAAAAATGAATACTCAATAATTTTAGTATTTAATTTTTTTTTGGATAATCAATCCTATATAATCAAAAAGGGCAGCATATTAAAGAGTACCTAGGGAGGAAGCAGGCCTAAATCCGCCACTGGAGACAACAACAACACTGCAAAAAGAAAAACAGGATTTTTTTGTTTTCATGTTAAAAAAAAATTAAATAATATTTAAAAAACAGAAAAATTCCCGACGTCTATTTGTTAAAATTAGCCTGTTATTTAAATTTTAATTTCAAGAAGAATGGTGATGGAAACCATATAGAATTGGTGTGTTCAGAAATATTCTTAAATAAATTCAAATGATTTCTGAAGCATATTTTCACTGTTTCTCTGCTTTTGCCAAAGCAAAATGTATGAAATAAATATATAGAAATATTTAATTTTGCTTTTAATACTTGTAACATAAAAAAACCACTAGTTTTTAACTTTTATAAAACGCCTAAAAATAAACTTGTTGAGCTCCAACGTTAAATACAAAAGTTTGATACATGAAACAAGGTCAAGACCTGTCATATGATACCCTACACCACAGTATTTAAAACAAAGTTGTAACCGTTGAAAATCAGGAACCCATGTTAAAGTTCTTTGTGCCTAATATTACTTAGGTATATTCAACTACACTGAACGAATTATGCTTAATAAATCTAGTGAATCAATTTCATTAAATATTTTTGATTGATCCAATGAAAATTTCACAACAGGAATGAAATTTTACAAATATAATGAAACAATTTCATTAACACTACGAATTTGAGTTTCGTTATTTCGTTAACATTTTTCATTAAATTAATGACAACTTAATCACCCCTATTATGAAAGTCGACATCGACACAAGTCGACGGCACCTGAACAGTAATGGTATTTTCTGAGTCGTTGTTGACAATAATCGATTACTACTGACAGTCAATTGATATTTTCTAAGGCGCTTTCAGGTTGATGTCGAGTAGTATTGTCTCCGTTTTAGTCGACAGGACATTTTGCGACGACTCAAATGAAAGTTAAAGGAATTTTAAATGAAATGTAAACATATTTATTGAATACGTTTGAAATAAAAAATGCAAATTTAAAAGAAGTTATGGGCACAAATTTTATTAGTAAATTTAACTCGAAAATTGCGAAAGATCGGAAAAGTTTGCTAAAATAGCGAAATTTCGCGAAAATTTTTAATTTAAGACGAACGCCTCAAAGAACCAAAATTGCGAAAATTCGCAAACATTTGCAAAAATAGCGAAAATTCGCGAACATTTTTAATATATAAAAAAAGCCATAAAATTGATTAAAATTCCCTAAAACTATAAAAAATGGCAAAAATTTGGTTAAAATTGCATAATTAGCGGAAATTCGTAAAAAATTGCTAACAGCTACATGATAGCAAAGTCTAATATTTATTAAAAATCGTTAAAGCTGTAAAGAATCAGAAAACTTTCGCTTCTATCGCGAGCATGGCTAAAATTAGCAAAAAGTGCAAACTTTGAAACAAACTCTCAAATTGGTTTGAAATCGCTAAATCGGCTAAAAAACAAAATGTCGGGAAGTTACAAAAAAATATGCAAAAACAGCGAAAATTCTCGAAAATTTTTAATATATCAAACAAGCCATAAAATTGATTAAAATTCCCTTAAACTGAAAGGAATGGCAAAAATTTGGTGAAAATTGCTAAATTAACGAAAATTCGAAAAAATTTGCTAACAGCGGCATGAAAGAAAAGTCTTATATTTATTAATAAACGTTAAAGCTATAAAGAATCAGAAAACTTACAGTAAAAATATATTTTATCTAAAACATGCCAAAAATTCGCGAAAAAAATTCAAAATTGGAAACAAACTCTACACTTTATTTTAAAAAGCTAAATCAGTTAAAAAAAGATGTCGGAATATAGCATAAATAGTCTGTGTTCATACGGTTCTTGTCTTATTGACATGATTGCTACTTTATAGGCGAGAGGGACGAGGGGAAAAGAAACGAGTACACAGATGCATGTACTGTCTTTACGTTTTGCTTTTTCATTCGTTGTTTAATTTTGTTATTGTTTTCAATACCAAAAAAGCACATGTCGTCAACATAACATGAATCATTTGAACGCCAATTCATGTTCAAAGAAGAAAAAGGAAGAATCTTGTCAATAAGACATGAGCCGTATGAACTCAGACATAGCGTTAAAAGTGAGTGCAGAACAAAAAAAAAAAAAAAAAAAACAATTGGAGATGGGATTTTTTTTTTGTAAAATTTTCGACAACTAGTCGACGTCGACACAACATTCTTATAAAATACCAAATTAACGTCGAAGTGATGTAGTCGTCGCCTTGATGTGACAACAATTAAAAATTAATGTCGACGTCGACAACGCCTTACATAATAGGGGTGAATATCTCTTTCAAAAGAAATTCAACTTATTGCTATGCATAATACCAAAAAACTCTCACAATCTTGTTTTCTTTAATTGTTAATTTAAATACACAAAATTTACGCAGTAGTACAAACCAGAAAAATAGAAAGAAGGCTGATGAAGGCCGTCGCGGACTGTAACATTAATTTATTACAATTTACTTAAAGGTAAGCTGATGAAAGTAGAATATAAAATGATGTAAACGAAAAAAAATTAATAAAACTTGATGATTTGAAACAGGAATAAAAAAAAAAAAAAAAATAAAAATCACAACAACTCAAAACGCACATTGAAAAATGGAAAAAATGTATTAAATATTTCATTCAAATATAAAAAATGTATATTAAAATAATAAAAAATTTCTTTAAAAGTTGACAAAATGCAAAATCGTGGGGCTGATGTAACATTCTTCATAAATCCAATGAAGGGTTACATAGGTTGAATTTTAATGTAATTTTTCATTGGATTAATGTCAAAATCCATTGGATCTGTGAACAAAATTCTCTCAGTGTATATAAGATTTGTTTTTTCTTGAAGTGGTTTTGGGAAAGGGGTTAATATGGGAGCTTTGGTGAATTTTGCGCTTATAAGCATAACATGTTGTCATGACAGAGAAGCTTTCATAAAAGTTACTGTCTCTTATTTGTATGTTAATACCAAAATTTGTTAGAAAGTATGGTAGTTATGGTCAAATAAGGACCGATGCGAATAAAGTTTGGTAAGATTATTTAGATTGCAAAAAAATAAGTTCTGACCAAATATAATCTAAATACCAACATACTAAAATAGTTTATGGGCACAAATACTATATTTCGAAAAGAAGCTAGTATGGGAGCTTTGTGAAACTATGGACTGATTTTAACCATTTTCAAAAGGCTTTTTCCTAGTGACAATTAGAAACTACATGCAAAATATCATACAATTAACAACAACCGTCTTAAATTAACCAAAGGCCCCTAATTTACTCCTTCTTTGAATCGCTTAAGGCTTAACAAATCTTATATAGATGATTGCAAGTAGAACTGTTGCTTATAATTCTTATACGCTAAACCGTTTTACTTGCTTTAATATATTTAGTTTTTCTAAAATCTTTTTGGATGAAGTTTCCCGACGATCTGGCCTAAACAACCAGTGAAATTCGCATAGGTATAGCTTATCCCATCAAGAATAAATTTCAGTGTTTTTATCAAGAATAAAAATTGGGAATTAAGCACGACTAACAGAAGCTTTTAAATTAAAATTTTGTATTCCCAAAAATTTCTTTGATAAAATTTTTTTTTTAATAAAGCCGGTAGACTTTAAAGCAAAGACCCTGCAAATAAAATTGGACCACCTGATCCATTTTGATAAAATGGACTACTCCATGGACTGGTCCGATGTAATGCAAGGATGGACCATGTCATTGTTAAAAAGTGTTTGTAGTGAGACGACATGTCTTCGTTTTTTAACGACATGCTTTCGTTAAAAACTAATCCTCTTGAGTATACCATGGAGTAGTTTTAAAGCTACTCCTTAGTGGTCCAAGGGTGGGTTATATGGTCCACTCTAAGGACATCGTAATGTTAAATAGACCAGGTTTTTTCCATACGTTTGGGTTAGATTTTGACTAGTTCTGGTCCCTGGTGGACTACTCTTTACACGCGTGTTTGGACTGGTCTTATTAATTGCAGGGGATAGGCAAATACATACATGTGTATTTCATAATAATGTTTGTGATATATGACTCTCCCGCTCTCATTGTTCTGCAGCGTTGCCATAATTATTTTTTTTTTTAATATGACCAAACTTCATAATAATCCGTTACTGGGTAACATTGAAATACATAATGGTGACATAAAAGTAGAACTTAAAAAAATTCAAGTTGAATTATCTTTACCCCAAGAAAGTGGAATAAACTTCTGCAAAAAATATCAACAAAAACATATATCCAAAAAGAAAGAATTAAATTCTAAAGATGTACCTATTCGATGTTTGGATCAACCTTAATATGTGAATCTTCATTTTGTTTTTTTTTTAAGTTTATAAAAAATAACCACGAAAATAAAACGAAGACCTCATGCGTATAAAATGTTGTCCCTACAAGTTTGATATAGATGAATTAATCAAAAGTTTTGAAAAAGTTAAGTTCTTCTTTTCTGTCAACATTATGTGTTTCAATGTTACATAATAATGGATTATAATGAAGTTCGATCAAGCCTTTAAAAGGCAAAAATGTCGTAAGAAATATAATACCAAAATTGAAAGAAAAAATTTGTAATGTAAAACTGCACAATTTACCAAAAAGCTTGTTTTTTAAAACAAAGAACTTTAAAAAAAATAATTTACAAAAAAACTTATTTTTTAAACGAAGAATTATAAAATAAAACTTTTTTTTATAATTCTTTTAACAAAAAAAAAAAAAATCATATTTGGCAACGCTGCTCAAGCAGCAAGCGTAACACAACATACCCGTGCGACTGCTTAAGCGAGACTGATTTGTTTTAATTTTTTTCTTTTGTACGTGTGCTCAAGGCCCATCTATCAGATCTGCTTACTTGAACAAAAACAAAAAACGACATCTATTTTGTTTGTGTAAAATTTCTTTTTAGTTGTCAAAAACTTACTACCACATATACAAAGCAAAAGGAAAAAACGTGTATGTGTGGCATACCATAAACGTGTGTGTGGGAAAAAACAATAAACGCCCTGCAAATAATAGGACCAGTCCAAACACGCGTGTAAAGAGTACTCCACAAGGGACCAGGACTAGTCCAAAAGTAACCCAAACGTATGGGCAAAACCTGATCTATTAAACATTACGATGTTCTAGGAGAGGACCATATAACCCACCTTTCGGACCACTAAGGAGCAGTTTTAAAACTACTCCATGGTATACTCAAGAGGATTAGTTTTGAAGTCGTTTAAAACCGAAAGCACGTCGTTAAAAAACGAAGACATGTCGTCTCACTACAAACACTTTTTAACAATGACATTGTCCATGCTTGTATTACATCGGACCAGTCCATGGAGTAGTCCATTTTATCAAAATGGATCAGGTGGTCCAATTTTATTTGCAGGGCGTAAACAAACATAAAAATGCACAAGTAAGCAAAATGTAAAACACTTTTGACAACTAAAAAGAACATAAACAATGATCATCAGGCTTCTTGCGCAGACCTTTTCAATGGGCCTTGCGTGTGCTTAAGTACGTGTAAATAAGAGAATAACAGAGCGCCCATGGCCCATGGGCGGCATTTTGCCTATCTATGCTTCAGTGTTGCCAATTTAGCCATTTAGTGACTAGATTTAGCCACTTTTCACCCTGTTTAGCCATTAAAAAATGAGTTTCGCCATTAGCCTTTTTTGTTAAGCCATTTTTCAACTTGTTTAGCCATAACGTTTTTTTGTCGTTTTTCTTTTAAAAGAATAACTTTTATTTTATTATAAAAATTTATAAAAGTAAAATAAACATTTTGAACAATTAAAACGCCTTTAATTTAAATCACAACTTTTACAAATGCTGAAAATCGCTATAAACTATGACGCTGAAACATCTTTCAAAATAAAGGAACATTATTCCACTATTCAATTTATAAAATCGATCAACACAAACATCACTGTTTCTTTCTGGTTGCAAGTATTTCAATAAAGTGATGCAGGCGGTAGAAAGGGATGATTAAGAAATTTCAGAATTGCATATAAAGTTGCTCTCACTTCCATGGTCTAATTCTGAAGAAGAAAGGGTGTTTAGCCAAGTAAACATCGTTAAAAGTAATTTGAGAAATAGGTTACATTAAGCAACCGTTGCTTCGATTTTATCAATTAGGTAAATATTACATAACAATACAATATTTTTACCACCACCACAATAGTGGAGAGGGTACTATGCGTTTGTGCTGATGTCTGTAACACTTTAAAATATTGGTCCTTAGCCCACCTTTACGTATACCGATTGACTCAGAATCCCTTTCTGATGATTATTTGAAACTAATGAGTGAGTGATTCCTATGAGATGAACAATAACGACATCGAATTTTTCGATGATTTAATTTTTTAATATTAATTTATTTTAATGTTAATTTACGTTTAATATTATTTAACAAATTGATCTTTACTCACAATTTCATCGTAAATGAATTATTTCTGTTTTGTTATTGAATTTTAATGTGTTTTTATTTAAAAAAGCTTTAAGCCATTTTTAAGCCCATTTTTAGCCATTTTTCTCCGTAAATTTAGCCATTTTTGGTCATCAAGTTTTTGGCAACACTGCTCTGCTTTTAAGAGACATAGTAGGGTTTTCATGATATTGGTTAAAATTTTCATTTGTGCAAATGGTCAAACTTGCGAGACTTTTTAAATTTTTTGTAATTTTTAACAATTAATGTCAGATAATTATCAGATAACCTCAATACAAAAATTAATAAAAACAATTTAAAATACATATATAAAATTAAGGATTGAAACTTGTGATTAAAATGGGAAATTTGATTTTAAATATGCATAAAGAAAGTCAAAAGACTAATCTGCTCAAATTATTGCAAAAATGTATGGTTTCTTATTTATAAACACTTGGATTTTACATTGAATGCGAAGGTAAGCATTAAAAAAATCTGTCTGTATAAATGCAAAATTGAACATGGCATGTGTACGAGTCAAAATAGTTGGGCAAATTTACGAAGTTGGTGTAAATAATGACTCATACAATTTTTGACAGTTAATTTGCGAAATCGTAAAAATGCACAAGTTGCACAGATTGCGAGACTTTAAGCGACATCATGAAAACCCTTACGTTATTTTTATACCCTATAAAACCCTTACGTTATTTTTATACCCTTCACCACAGGTGGTGAATAGGGTATATATAAGTTTGTCATTCCGTTTGCAATTCCTATAATATTGATGTTAGACCCTATAAAGTATATATATTCTGGTTCCTTATGAGGAGCGAAGTTGATTTAACGAAGTCCGTCTGTCCGTTGAAATGGGTTTTCCGAAGACCCTATCACATATGGTCCGGAATTGTTGTCTATTGAAATTCAGCAAGATCGGTTCACAAATGGCTGAGATATGAGTAAAAAACCACGACTGCCTCAAATTTTTTCCTTTAAAGGTCCAATTAGACGTGACATTACCATACCAATACTGTATTACCAAAACGACATAAACATACCATACAAACAATTCAATTTTGGTTTCTACGGTCATACAGTGTTGGTTATGTGTTTTTTTTTTTTTTTTGTTGTTTTTTTATAACCTTCACTACAAGTGGTGGATTTTATTTGTAATGTGTTTAATTTTACGCATACACATACACATTAAAGCATGTATATGATATGCCGCTCAAATAAAGAAACAAACTTATAGATTCAATATATTTTAATTTAATGCTTATTTAGTAAAAGCATTCGGAGCCGAGTTGTTAAGTTCGAATCCCAAAAAGATTTTTTTTAATTTAATTGTTTTATGTTCTAAAAAACGATTTTAAAATTATAAAACGAACTTTAAACATCAACTTTGGCAAAAAAGAAAACGGTCTTAGGTACATATATAAATTTTTTGTTTTTTTCTCAATTAATATTTATTTATACCTATCTAAAGAACATTATTTATGTATATACCTTTTTGTATAAAATAAATAAAAATAAGATTCGGCATAGCCGAAAATATCACTCTTACTTGTTTTTTTTTTTTTTGGTTGATAATTTTAAAAATATTGTCTAATAAAAACAAAATAATTATCAATAAGATTTCTGTATGACGTGCTAAGTTCCCAATTGTTCATATTTGATAAATACACTGAGATTTATTGCGCCTTACACTAGTTGCTTAGGCCATCTCATCAGGAAACCTTTTCCAAAGATTTTAGAAAAGCCAAAAATATTATACAAATAAAACACTAAAAGCGATAGTCTTACTTGTACCAATCTCCAAGCTTAAACAAAACACCAACAATAACCAGTGAGTTTATCTTTTCTTACATTCCCCGCGTCATACAGAAATTTTATTGATGATAAATTTTGTATTCGCAAAAATAACTTTGATACAATAATTATATGTTAACATTTTTATGCTTAAAAAACTCCTTGCCATTGGTGGACAAAACCTCAGAAAATTGGATCAGATATTTCTAATACATATACATATGTGTAAATAAAATTAAGTAACAAATGAGCCAAAACTTTTAATTATTTAACCTGGCCCCCATATAAGTGTACTCGCGAATTTAGGGGCTTTTCACGATTTCTAATACTATGTGAAAAAGGGTATACAAAAGTCGAAATTGCCATCTTAATTGCTTTTATTAATAGTAAAAAATTTCGGACGTAATAAACATTGTTTTTGTTATTTTTAATAATATTTTTTTCATAACTACTTAATGTTTGCCTTACATGACCTTGTTTTATTTTGACAATTAAAAATAATAAACGGCATTTTAAGTGAATGAAATGTATTTTACTTTGTTTTTTTTTTAATGAAATCTTTTTAGCATATTTTTTAATATTTTACAATTTTTTAAGATGTTTGTTTCTGGTACTATTTTAGAGAAAAACAAGTTAGAGTGCTATATTCGGCTGTGCCGAATCTTTGATACCCTCCACCGAAAGTTCGAATGTTTTAAGAGTAGTATCTATATGATGTATATTTATTATTAACCTTTAATTAGGCGCATGGGGTCAGGAGAAATTAAAATTGAAAAATGTATACGTTAAAATGTTCGGAGCGAACTTGTTTTTTCTATAGCTTTATTCATTTAAAAAGAGAACAAAAATAAGTTGCGATTATATCGTTAAAGCGTACACACGTGTCGCTTGACTAATTCTTGTTGACCCCATGCGACTAATAGTGTAACTTTTTTTTTATATGAAGATGAGTCAACTTGTAAAATAGTTGAAAGAAACCAGTACTGAATTTTATTTATATTTTATGTTTTTAAATGAAAAAAATGCTGTTTTTGTTTTTTTTTTATACATAACTAGCTGTTTGGTCCCGGTGCTGCTCGGGATTTTCTAAATAATCACGTGAGACCCCATGCGATTAATTGTGTGATTTTCTTAATGCGCCTAATTAAAGGTTAATTTAATATTTATAAAAACAGACATCTGCATTAAAATTGGTTGAGATTTAGACATACATTAAATAATTGACTGACAATCAGAAAGTTTTATGACTTTTTTTTAGCAATGTTTACTAGCTTGAGTAAAATATCATGATTCGTAACAGTTTAAGCCGAACTTAACCAATCATCCCAAAATTCAGCAGATTGATTTCTGGTATTAAAAGACATACATTTCAATACAGCGGAGAAATTAGTTTTAGCGTTTGCAGGGAATTTCAAAAGGCTGCTTTAAATGGATCTAAGGGTTATCATGGACCGTAAATCACAAAATATGAAGCTTAGTTGGAAAAAAGTTTATCGCAATATCTATATCTGCTATGGTTTCAGGCGTATTTTATTATTTTACCAAAGTGGGCTTATATGAGGTCTATAGTAAATTATGGACCGATCATCATGAAATTTATAAGTGTGATTTTTAGTAATATAAAACTGTGATTTACAGACTTGTTTCTAGTCCTATAAAACTGTGATGTAGCAAATTTTGTTATGATAGCATTATTAGTTATGATTTTAGGAGTACTAAACTGTTTTCCGGTAGTAGGGTTTATATGGGGCCTAGGGTTAATTATGGACCGATCTTTACGAAACTTTACAAACTTGTTTCTAGTCCTTTAAAACTGTGACGTGCCAAAATTTGTTATGATAGGGCCTATGGTAAACAATGGACCGATCTTCCCGAAATTTTACAGTCTTATTTCTAGTCCTACGAAACTGTGATGTACCAAATTTTGTTATGATAGCATTATTAATTATGATTTAAGGCGTTCTAAACTGTTTTCCGGTAGTAGGGTTTATATGGGGCCTAGGGTTAATAATGTACAGATCTTCACGAAATTTTATAAACTTGTTTCTAGTCCTATAAAACTGTGGCGTGCTAAATTTTGTAATGATAGCATTATTAGTTATGCTTTTAGGCGTACTATACTGGTTTCCGGGAGTAGGGCTTATAAGGGGCCGCGAAATTTTACATCGTGATTTCCAGTCGAATGAATCGAATTTTTGCAAAATCTTATATCATTCCGGGCATTTTTCCACCATTTATGTTAGACGGCATTTACATCTATGCAATTAACGCCGAGTTTTTTTTTTTCTATTTTCTTTTAAAGTAGTTTCACATTTATATTTACATTTTTTTCAAGCATTTTTTCAACTTTTTCAACCCCATTTTCTTCCCTACACCTCTTGCTAACAAACAAAAAGTTGCAGTTGGTCTTACTTTTTGTAAAAAAAATTATACATTTTTTTTGGGTGGTGGTTCCACATTTTGATTCACAGCTCTGATCCTACCGAACCGATTTTGCTGGATTTCAATCCTAAACTGTTTAGGAGAACTACAAGCAATTTGACACTAAGGTTTTCTTTTTCTTGTGAGTTCTAAGAAAGTGGGCGTGTTTTTAACAGACGGATAGACAGACGTGGCTAAATCGACTTAGAATTACTCAAGGACCCAGAATATATATACTTTATCGGGTCTGAGGTGAATAATAAAAAAGTGTCACACGGAATGACAAACTTAGTATACCCTCTTCACAACTAATTGTTGTGGAGGGTATAAAAATAACTTTTGCATCCGTATATGTCGATATACATATAGCTCATTTATTTTAATAGTGTCAAAAAATAAGAAGCACACTTATTTCTATTTTGATTTTTTTTTTTTAGCAATGATACATATCGGCATTTCCACAGAAGTGTCAAGTTACGGCGCCAAGCAAATTATCTTGTATTTTAGACCCATGTTGTCCAAATTTGTTCTCTCTTTCACTCAATTGCGATTAACACCAAAATGAAAAAAATGTATTAAGTTAATTTATAAATTATTCTTTGAAGAACAATTTAAAATGCTTGATGGCGTAACGTGACAAAAAGAAGGTGGAAATACCCATATCAGTTTTTCATTAGGTATTATTCATAAGATTAAGATCGTTGCTTGTTTTGAGGAAAAAGATGTATTCTGGTGTAGAAAGACATTTTTTTTTTTACTTTTGATGAAAGTCTTAAAAGGGCTCTATTAAAAATTGTTTTTTTTTTAATTATGACACTATTTGAGTGAATGAGCGATATGTTATTACATGCATCGTTACCTATAAGTTGTGTTTATCGCATGCATAAAAAAAAAACATTAACAATAAAAATTGTACATAAACTAAATAAATTAATCATAAAAAATAAAAAAGGCAACAGCGTTATATAAGCAATTATTTTTAATTAAAAATATGTAGGTATGACTTACAGTCATACCTACATTTTCTTCTTCTTAATTTCAGCGCTGAAATACCATATCTAAACAAGAGTGGCAACGCTACTTTAAACGATAAAAGCTGGGTTACCAAAAAAAAAAAAAAAAAAATAAAATTGACAACCCTGATTAGTCTCGTTAACACCATGAACGTTTTCTTTCAGAAAGTCTGAGTTTATTGGTGAGAGGGAAGAGAACAGAAAACTTTCATAGTGTGAACCCAGACTTATTTAAATAATAAAGTACATTATAATGTTGATGTTTGTGTTCGTCACCCAGTGGTTAAGGTTCAGTATAAGATTAGGCCATATGGCAGGTGCTCATGAAAACCATTTCTACATTTGTATCAAAACTAAAATCGATGAAGCTGAAGTGAAGCTGAAGTGTACTTAATGTTTTTCTGAGACTTTTTTTGTATTTTTTCTCCGTTCTTGGTGATTTTTGACTGAAATATTATACCAGCTTTTTTTGTATGCAAAATTTAATTAAAAAAAAAAAAAAAAAAATGTTACGAGAACTGAACAAAATTGATTTTTGACACTAAGTGACATCCATAGCATAAATGTGACATTTAAAAAATATTAAATGGACCGTATATCTAAAGGTCTTTGGGTCATATATGATTTAGCGAAATAATAAAATGTTTACTGTAAGAGAAATTACTTGCTTTTTTTATTAACTTTATTAAATATTTCACAACACCGAGTTTTATTTTTGTTAAATGCTAATGGCACTTAGAAAAAGCCACAGGGCCATCAATCATATCATTTGTCAATTCCATTCAAACATTCTCAGTAGTGAGCATAAAAACCAGTAGAAATTCGGTAAACAAAAGTGGCTTAATGTCTTAATCGGGTAAGTCATTTATCTCTTCTTCCATAATTTCTGTGCCTGAACACAATATGTGCAAGTTTTGAAAATTTTTAATAGTTTTAAAGTGCAGGACCTTAAACAAATGTATGTATGCTGCAATATCTCTACAAAATTAGATCTGTGGAAGTGTATCTTCACCTTGTTTCATTTTTTTCGGAAAAGTATTTTTATTTATAAAAGCCAAAAGTCAACACAGTTCACTAATAAAACGTTGCCCTAAGCGGGATTTCTTTGCAAAATGTAAATCAACCTTAAAAGTTATTAAAACTTCAATTGCTTTGTAATCCAATTCGCATTTGTGGTAATATTGTACAGATCTATTAAAAAATAGTTACACAACTCTTTACTTTTCGGAGACTTTGGATAGGGTTGAAAAAATCTTTGAAACATTTTTGAGTTAAGCTTTTAACAGTAATAATTACGTATATCCTTGTTAACTAAGTTGTTTACGTATAGAATTGGCAAAGGTTTCGGAAAAAACTCGCGGTGAAAAAGCATTTTTCAATAACATTATTTTTAAAATAATATGATTAATTTGTCCATTTTGTTGTCGTCGGCAACTGTAATATGGTTAAATGAATCCTCCATTACGAAGCCACAACCTTACACTGATAGATAAGGCGTGATAACGCTCATGTATTTTGACATCAGTACTATGACAATTGTCTTCGTTTTTTGACCCCATGACACCTTTCATCATTGTGATGTCAGTCTTAACATCACGTTGCCTAATTGTCATCAGGGTCAACCATAGGGTAGCCAGATTTTAAATTGGGAAAAACAGTACATTGAATACAAAAAAACAGTACAATCAAGAAAAAAACAGTACATTTTTTTGACGAAAACTTAACCATTTGTTTTAATTAATAACCCCCAATTTCAGAAAGTTCAGCTATAATAAACTATCAGTTCAAGATGTCAAAACATATTGCAAGCTGGAAGTTAAAGTAATAGTTAGTTTTAACTAAACTTGGGGTAAATATTTTAAACTTTTGATTGAATATGCAACAACAATTATATAAAGAAATTCACTTAAAATGTTTAAAGTTTCATAAATATATGAAATTACTCCATTTGCGTTTAAAAAGCAAACACCACAAACTAATCATTTGTCCAGGAAAATGATAACATTGCTTTAAGCCATATAAGAAAGGAGAAAAGCCTTACTTAGCTCAAAATAATTAATTGATTGTGTAAGTACGATTTGTTTTAAACAAATTCGTATTTAAAGCAATTTTCACTACACACATAGTTCACAAATCATTTAGAATTTGAGAAAATGTTTGTTTCCTAAATTAATTTTCCAATTTTAAACAATTTTTTAAAATTATTTACGGCTAATTTTACCAAGTTCAGCTTTAATTAACTATTACTAAAACACTAGGTTTTTTGACTTTTATTATGAAAGTTAATTAAACCTGAACTTGGTGAAATTGGCCATTAATCTATAAAATCCAAAAAAAAAAAAAAAAAATAGTTTGGTTTATTTTTATTTCACAAAATCTGAAAATATTTAAAATCAAGTGAAATTGAAAACGATGAATATTTTCAATAAAATTTTTGTAAAAATTAACTTATCTTTTTCTTATTTCAGTAGTTTAGGTAAAGAAAAGTGGTCCTCAAAGGTATTAGGTATTTTTCTAAATTTTGAACACGGAGAATTTTCCAAATTTGTTTGTTTTCAATTTCACGTGATTCTAAAAATTAACGATAATTGTGTTGGAATAAGTATTTTTTTAGTACTTAAAAAAAATTTAGATTTTATTTTTGTCTTTCTCAGGTGTGGAAAGGGAAAGACTATTGGAAGAGGTAGCCATAAAATCATAACAACATGAAAATATACCACTGCTACGAGCCACCCATTATAATTTAGATTTCTACTGTGTATTTATGAGAAAACAATGACCACAGCGTAAAAACTCTTATTATTTTAGAACTTTTTTTTTAACACAACATAATTTTTGTAAGCCAGTATACTATATTTAACAGTATACTGTTAAATATAGACTGAGCAAAAAAAACAGTACAAAAAACTGTACAAAGTGCAAAAAACAGTACATTTGCGTACTGTTTTAGGAGTTGTGCATAAAACAGTACAATTGCAAAAAATCAGTACATGTACTGCTTAAAACAGTAAGTATGGCAACCCTAGTCAACCATTAAAATTATGTCATCAATGGAACGACACATTGGCATCACAGAAATGACGAATCGGAGTCATTTAAGCAAATAGAATATGGGAATTTTTTGCTTCTTATTTTGCTTTTAAACATAAAAATAATGTTAATAATACACAAAAAAATATTATCGAATTGATGTCACTCTCGTCATAGTATGACGCCTAAAATATGACAAAATTTTGTGTTTAAGTTCGTCATTGGATTGGTGCTTCATTGACGCCATTTGTAATAACATTAGTGTCACAGTTCTGATGTTATGGCATTATCAATAGGAATATTAATAGTTTATTATGTGTGTATAAATATTTACATAATATGGTTAAATATGGGCAAATCCTGAGTGACGAACGCTACATTCGCACACGTTTTCTGATTGAAATATACACATTTTTTTGTCTTTCAAAAAATATAGCTTCAACTTATATATAGTATTTACTGACATTAATATGTACTTACAAATGGCATATATCATAATTTCTTAGCAAGTAATTGTTGCGAAATAATTGATCACAAAATTTTGTGACGCACGCTACAAAAAGTGGAAGTAACTTCAAAGGCTGAAGTGCGTTTTCCTAATTTTTAGCGAATTTGGCATGATAAGGTATACAAAATCTGATTCCTAAATGAAAGATGAGTATAAGAGAATTCTAAACGCACGTACGTATTTGCAGCCAAAAAATGTTGTGATTTTTTGACAAAAGCCGTGAACCCTTTGTGACGCACGCTACGTAACGCACGCTACAGTTTTTCCAGTAGTATTGTATTATTATATTTTATTTATTTTAACAAAACAAATTATATTTTTATGAATTGCATTTCTTAAACCAATTTGTTAACTAATGAATATCAACTTTTATTTTAACGAAATTTATATTTTGATAAGTTTGCTCTAAGTGCTATTTTAAGCACAAAAATCACCAAAAATAATGCTAAATTCACGCATTTTTTTTAAAAAGTCAGCAGTGGGGTAGGATTTGGTAAAAATTATTGCATTGATGATCATTGAAATACATATTTTTTAATATAAAAATGAAATTAAACATCTAGTCTTATATTCCGTTAAAAAAAATTCATTTGATAAATTTTTGGTTGGTGGACTGTTTCTGGGATTTGCCCATATGACAATAATTTGTTTTCAACTGAAAATTGTTTGGTTTTCAGTTTGTATAGTACAAGAGCAACATGCTATAGTTGAAATACAACCATGCCACTATAAGTCTTAAACATTTTTTTTATTATTATCAACCAATCGGATGCACCCATTATAGTGTTGTTCCTGCTTGATGGACTTATTAAACCAAAGTATGGTTCCCGGTGACAATAATATGGTTAACTAACCATAATTAATTAATTAATTTGAAGGTGATCATATAGAAAAATGCCTTTTCTCTGGGTGTATTTGAAACTTTTTATTAACATTTCCCCAGAATGGTATACCAGGATGAAAAAATAAAATGTTCATTATCATCGTCTTTTATTGTTTATTATTATAAAAGAATGGTTCTTATTAAAGAATGGTTTTCTAGCATATCTGAACTGTTTTACTTAAGGAATTTGTGCTGGAAACTGGAAAATTTTAAATTTTTCTGTTTTTTCTACTTCTAAAGACAGTTTTATATACTTATTTTACATGCAAGAAATATGTTATGTTTACACTCTTTCTTCATAATCTCTCCATTACAATCAATTGTAAAAGGAGCATTAAGTTTTTTTGTTAAGGAAATTTAAACACATTTATGGGAAAATGCATGGTGATAATAATAAAAAAACATATGGAAAAATTGTACGTTCGCGATCCGTACGTTCGCGACCTGTAAATAAGCCAATTAAACAAAAACCGAGAGAGATATTTTATTTTGTAAATACTGGATGGAGCCCTACATTAATACACTTTTAAAATAAATTAATCACTTTTGGATATTCCGTTCCATTGCGCAGATTTTTACATTTCACTACTGTCAGCCAAAGTTGACTTCTATTTTGCGTACGTTCGTGACCACAGGATTATAGTTCTTATTATGAAAACTTAAACTCGATGAAATCCATCTTTTGCACTTAACATAGAGCTACCCAAATGCTATCGAATCGAAAAAAATGCTAGGAAAAGTTTAGTTTTCTATATTATTTGTACGTCAAAGGCGTAAGAACGTACGTTCGTGACACCAGGAAATGCCCATATTTAATTTGACTACAAAGAAATAATTGGTATGCACTTCAATATATGAAAGTTTGAATAGTTAAGCGTCAATATTTTATTCTGTAACATTTGGATGATCTTGAGTTCTTATTTCATTTTGTTTAATTGCTTATAAATACATATGTATGGTGTATGCATACGTTAATGCCGGTAAACAAACAATTATGTATTTATCAGTTTGTTATGTAAAATCCTTTAAAACTTTTGTTTATATAAAACAATTTAAATAGCTTGTATAACGAGTTAAAACACTTCATAAGAAAACTTCCGGCACACAAATATATAGCTGCACAACTGCATTTGTTGCCGCTGCTTGCAGCATTTAATTGGCAAGATGTTGTTAAACAAGTGAAACCACTATTAGATAAAATAGGATGTAACTTTTACTTCATTGAAAAAAAAAAAAAAAAAAAAATACATACATATATAATTGAAAAATTTAACATTATGTAAATTTTACTTTCGACAAAATAATATTTTGTTTTAATTTAATTAAATTTTTTTAATTTTACCCCAACTAGTAAGAACTTCATTTTAATATTTTTTTGTTTTAAAAAATTTCTTTAATTGTTTTCTTTTTAATAAAGCTACTATTTTAATTAGTTTTTTAAATTTGTTTGCACTTCATTGTTTGTTATGAAAATTAATTTATTTTAGTTTCTGCGGCTTAAAATTTTCATTTATCCGGTAACGCTTTCCAATAAAAACCACTTCTTTGACTGTAGTTGGCGCGTTGGTTGCATTAGCTTTATATACCTCTTTCTCTGCAAAGCGTCTGTTGATTGCGTTCAAGCCAATGTGCAGTCTAGCAGAGCGTATGTTATAATGTTAAACAAAAAAATCTCACCTCTAACAAAAGAGAAACATTTACAAACTCTATCGCAGAAAAATACACCTAATTCGTATTGTATCACTGAAATAGTAAAAACTATTGGTTTTTTTTTTTTTTTTTGTAAATTTAAAAGGTAAATTCCAAAATTGGAAATTACAAAAAAAAAAAAAAACATATTAAAATACTGGTGTGATGATGATCCACAAAGTTCAAGTTCATATCTATCAAATTGAATGTAAAACTATTTTAAAAACAAAAGCCAGACTCTTTCAATATTTAATAATATTTGTTAATGTGTTATAAAAACTATTCATTCAAAAAGTCAATAACAAATCCACATTCACAAAAAATTTCCATATAAACAATTGTTGATCGTCTGAATTAAATTCGCTTTACTTAAGGCTAAATAATAAAGTTATTAAATAGGGAACTCCAAAAGAAATAAAAAATTTAACTTATGTATGAAAACGAGGCTAAAAAATTTTAATTATTGTAAATTTATTGTAAAAAATAAAAATTTGCGTAACTAAAAAAGATTAGCTTGAGAAATATATGGGAGATTCCATGTCAAGTGAACCAACTTTTGAAATCGATGTCTTCCGATTGAAATAGGAAAGACAAATTCCAAGTAGTGCATTAATCGAAAAAGCGTTGCTTATAATCGAAAAAGCGTTGTTTTGAGTTACAAAACATTTATTTTAATAGATATTCCACTCGCATCTCACTAAGCGACCAAGAAGCTCTTAAAGGAAAAACTTAAGCTTTCTTTTGCCCAACAGGTTCAATCAGAGAGTTCTTGATCGATCTTGTAGAAAAATTGTGTCCAAACTACTATCCAATCGGATGCAAATTTCATCCCAATCGGAAGCCATTGGTTTCAATAGTTGGGCCACTTAACATGAAATCCCCCACATTTTTATGCAGCAATCTTTTAATTTGTTGCTTGTTTTACAAATCTCTAGACACTGGCTCACTAAAGACATATTGTCAGTCTATTAAAAATTTTTTATTTAGTTAGGAGAAAGGATGAAATCTTTGAAGTTTTTTTACCCACGCGACAATAACCGACAGGCTATTATGAGTTTGTGTTAATGTTTGTAATACCTTACGATATAGGTTATAGGCCCAACTTTTAGCATAACGATTAACTTATCATCAATTAATAATTCGATCTAACGATGTCCGTCCGTCCGGTTGGCAATCAATACACACTTTTTGCGCAAAGTACAAGTCCCAATTATGAATGTAATTTGATAAACAAAAGAAAGTACATAGATTATAATTCGCACAAGGGCCAACCCATTTCAAAATATTGAAAATCGGTTAAAAATTTTTAATAGTCTCCATGCAAGCTTCTTTCTAGCATAGAGTCATTATGCTCATAAACCGTCTTATTGTGTTTGCATTAAGCTTCAATTTTGTCCCAACTTATTTTCTTGCTATCTAAAGCATCTAACAAAATTTTGTTGGATTTTCAATTAATACTGCCTAAAATTTTGGTATTGACATACAAATTACCGAAAATAGTTTTGGCGATAGATACACAGAAAGAAAAATTACGACAAATCAATTGTCATATTGAATAACATATTCGTCAAAATAATTAATTTTTAATTCAAAAAATTAACAACCGAATTTGTAAAAAAATACTTTTGTTTATTTAAAGTGTTAATGGTCAATAAATATTTTTAACAATGAATTTGTAATATTTAATAAAATATTTGTTGACAATTAAATAAAAATTTTAATACGAGTGTGTCATATTTACAAAATATTTGGTTGATAACTTTCTTGGAATTTGACAATTTATTTTTCTGTCAAGCGGGGAAACCAACAGGTTAACGTATTTTGAGTACACTGAATCCAGTTCTGCTAACCGTTTTTTTTTTTTTTGGTTTGCTTTTTTTAGATATACCGTTATTGCGGGAATGGAGGAGGTTGCACAACATATGTTCGTTTTACTCAAAATCGGCTTAGTTTATTTATTAGACTAAAAAATCCGAAACTCCGCAAAAAAAAACCTTAAAGCAGGACTTAAACTTTTCTTATCGGTACAATCGCTTAAAAAATATAAAAATATAATTTTTTAACAAAATTTCGAAATGTTTGTTTTTTAAAACGGCATAACAATTGGAAAATGCAGCTACGCTGTTAATATTTTAAACACATATAGAAAACAAAGTTTCAAATAAAACAAGCCCTAAGTGTTATATGTGCGCGTTTAATGACAATACTTTCTTACCTTTTTATTTCGTATTACTGTATGGTTTAAGTGTATAAAACATAAATACAAAAACAATAACTTTGTTTGATATTTTAATTTTACTTATTGCAGCTATTTTTTATTTTCTTAATTAATGTATAAACATTTTAATTAGATTGCGAATGATGGTAAAGTTTGGAAATGGCATATGTTGCATTTGCAACAACCCCAACTATCATTGTTGTTAATCTATTGAAATGCAAATCAGCACCTTAAAAAATTAAGTCCAAAAAAGAAAACAGATCAATGAACCTTTTGTTTTGAACATTTGTTAAAAACATGAATAAATAAAGAAAAAAAAGTAAACCTGTTTAACCAATTTAAAGAAAACACAATATTAAGACGGTGAATGTAAAAGTACACCTAAACAAAACCATTGAAAAACGTATACATAGTAACAAGTAGCAGACAGATATATGTCAGTTCCATACATACATATAACTATTTATGTATAACCTTTAACATCTAAGACCCAATGTACTTATTTAGTAGTTTTATTAAAAACTTGACTCTAGAAATTTCGGTGAAGGTCTTATATGTTATACGATTCTTGAGACCATAACTTTTTAATTTCTCCGATTTATTTTTTCTACAGTTTAATGCATTAAGTTTTTGATGCCTCCACGCTTTAGCAGTTCACCGGGTAATGCTATGATTTCATTAAAACGGCGTGAAACTAACAGTAATCATACCACTTTTTATAATTTTTGAAAAAAAAAAAGAAACAAGCAAGTCATTAGGTTAAAAAGTTTGGGCTATGTACATATACAGTGTATCACTAAAATAAGTATACAGCTTTTCTTTGCATCTCGAGACTCATAAAAAAAATCTTTATTCTTATGTTTGTTAAATTTGAACAGAGTAAAAAAAATAAATAACAAAAATTTACATCACAAAAGTAAGTGCGTTTAGTATGCAAGATATTTAGATTTTTGGAAGAAAAACACCGGAAAATTGTTTAACTCAGTATTTGGTTTGGTATTTTTCGTTCTTTTAAACTTCTTAAAGTCGTGAATACATTAAATTAACCAGCCACAGAGCATAGAAATTTCGACCATTTTTTCGCGATAATAACACTGTGCTAGTTGAAAAGACAGAACAACCGGGAAATGGCGTTTTAACATTATGCGGGTAAGCTGAATCCAATGGTGCTAACCGTTTTTTTTAGGTTAGCTCTGGTTTCCGAGATATACTGTTATTTCGAAAATTGAGGAGGTGACATGTAATAAAGGTCAGTGTCATAGTGTCCATGGACTTTATGACACTTTTAAAAGTGTCATAATGTCCATCAGAGCAGTGTCATAACGTCTGGACGTTATGACACTTTGCAAAGTTTCATAATGTCCACAACCAAAAATATTAATATATGTAAAATTTGTTTCAAATACCGTTAAAATTTTTTACAATTCGAATATTTGGCTTTTCATACAGACTATGAAGCAGCTTTAGGGCAGGCTTTAGAAAATGTATTTCCTAATGCGTCATTTAAAGGTTGCTGGTTCCATTACTGCCAAGCTCTGAGATGCAGAGGTCAAAAGCTAAATAGGTTTGGAAATTGAATAAAAAAAAATAAAGACTGTGGTAATTGGTACCGAAAATCCTAAGTCTGCCATTGGTTGGCTTTGCTAACTTAGCACAGCCGGCCTTCGGCCGGACGCAAGGATTTTCTCCTCTATGGTATAACAAAAACCGGCTTCGCTAACTAAAGCTTCTCTGCGTAGTCGACCTTCGTTCGGAACAAGGCAGATTTTAGAAGCTTTACTTAGCGAAACCGGTACTTGTTATACCATAAAGGAGAAAATTTTTTCACACGGCCGAAGGCCGGTTGTTCAGAGAAGCTTTAGTTTGCGAGGCCGGTTTTTGTTATACCATAGAGGAGTAATTCTTTGCGACCGGCCGAAATCCGGCTATACAGAGAAGATTTAGTTAGCAAAGCTCATTTTTGTTATATCATAGAGGAGAAAATCCATGCGCCCGGCCGAAGGCCGGCTATTCAGAGAAGCTTTAGTTAGCGAAGCCGGTTTTTGTTATACCATAGAAGAGAAAATCCTTGCGCCCGGCCGAAGGCCGGCTGTGCAGAGAAGCTTTAGCTAACGAAGCCGGTATTTTCAACCATTTTATGTTTAATTTAACCAAATTATTGTCACCAACAACCAGTCAGAACCAGCAAAACTATTTTTAAAGAAACTAATTTAACCATAATATTTAAATTAGTTTCTTTAAAAATAGTTTTGCTGGTTCTGACCATAATAAAACATGTTTTTCTCTGTGTGTTTGTAGATCTTTTTTTGTATTTGGCTTCTTTAGAAATTATGGGCTTAAACACTTTTAAAAGTTTCATAAAGCCCGCGGACATTATGACACTTTTAAAAGTGTCGTAGTGTTCATGGACACCATGACACTGGACGTTATGACATGCCACCATGGAGGAGGTTGCACAACATATGTATGTGCGCGTAACTCAAAAACGCTTTAGCCTATTGAAAATAGCGAAGTTATGCAATAAAAAATTTCCTTTAAGAAAAGTTAAACTTTTTTCTAAGATGCGCAGTCGTTTCAGAAACATATTTTTTTGCCACATTTTAAAATTTTAAAAATTCATCAAAAATTGGAAAATGCAGCTCTGTTTCTAATTTTTTGCAGACATATAAAAAACAAAGCTGCAAACAAAACAAGCCATTAATGATTAAAATCTGTTTGATTTTATTTAAAAAAGTCGAAAAATTTTAATTAATTTAAGAATTTCACATATTGTATTGGAGCCCCCCCTAAGAAGTGGTGATAAGAGGCAGGTATATCTCGAGAAAATGTTAAGCACAAGAAAATTAATTGAAGTCGGTCATACATTATATCCCACTAGGGGCGTCTTCTGGGCATTTATGGGACTTTTTCTTCAATATTTTTCTATTCTGCATTGAAGATTTTGTATGGCATCCCCCTTAAGGAATGGTATATCTCGAAAACTAGAGCTAACCTAAAAAATGGCTAGCATCACTTGATTCAGCGTAACCGAATTAGGTTCAAACGCCAGGTGCCTAGCTTGTTAAAAAAAGTGTAATTTTTAAGTTTAAGTAATTTTTAGTTCAATTCTTTCTTTCACCTTCCGATCTTGTATTTGGGGGCCAAGATTATCCTAAAGATGTGACTAAAGAAAAGAGTTACAAGTTGTTTCATGTTTAATGAAAGCCGTTCTGTGACGATAAAAGCTTTATGTTTCGGATCAGTATCGTCGTGAAATATAAAGGAGTGATTTAACTCTAACTGCATGGCACTATCTTTCATATTGGTTTTTACTATATTCGGAAAGAAAATAAAATTTTTATATGCACCACAAACTCATTTCTACCCACCTCCATGCTTTACAGTTTTGGCTCGCGCTCGGTATCAGCTTCACGCCACACACTTTATCCCGCCCATCAGATCCATTTATATTTATTATAGTCTAATCTGAAAATATAGCATTGGTCCGGTAGGATTCTGACTGGCAAATGTGCTTCTTAGCAAAGTTTACTCTAACTAGCTTGCCTGTTTGCTTGAATGATTTTCGGAAAGATGCAGATTTAAATATCGCTCACACACTGGTCTGTTTGAATATAAGCGTATTTTCACAGGAATGCCAACGTTTAATTAACCTATTGTGTTTCTATAATAAGTTGATTTCCACAAAGCAGACTCCAGTGTTTGGTTCAGTAGGATATGTTTGGACTGTTTTGTTCGTTGTCCTTTGATGACTTTAATTTCTGAAGAACAAGAGCCCCTTTATTAAAGTTGAAAATATACCAAGGGTACTTATAGGTAAATACGTAAAACTACAACTTTAAACTTGGAACACTGCGTAAACATACCACCTACACACGTATGTACGCACAAAAAATCTCAAGATGTATTGTGCATGCCCATAATTTATAGATTTAATTAAGATTAAAATTAAAAATTTCCAAAATTTTGATACAAAAAAAAAATCCATTTTAAAAGCCCAATAATAAATTTTAGTATAAAATCGCATGCGTAAATTCGATTGCAAAAAATCGTTTTTTTTTTACCATTCCCTTTTTCGTACCACAGAAAACAAAACCAGAAGATAAATTTCGGTGTGGTCTATTTTCTAAGTGAATGATTACAGAACTGCGCACGCAAAATGCAAGTTGTGCAAAATAGTGTTAAGATCTTTAGGGGATTCTAGCAAAGGTCTTTTGGCACATATTTGATTAAGTTTATTTTATTAGATTAATGATATATATATTAAAGATAAAAATAAATATAAAATAATATTGTCATATAGCATATATTCAGCTATTTATTAACGATACCACCCAGAAGTGTTGAATGCGAACATTGGTTTCGTCGGCTGCATATGTTTGCAATAAAATAAAGTATCGATTATCAGACATCACTAATTTGTTTTAGAAGCTTTTTAAAATATAAGTTTTACTTTACAGGAATCCATTAAACTGTTTTATTTTGTAATGAATTAATTTGTTTTAATACTTGTACATAAACATTAAATTATAATTATATGAATTTTTAAAATTGGCTTTTATATATGAAATCCCGAAAAAACCAGGAAAAATCCAAATCCCGGGTTTCAAAAAACCTGGTCCCATTTGGCATCTCTAGTTTAAACAGACAAAGACGCCATCTGTCTTTCAAATGATAAATAACATGTTGATATTCATTAACTGTAAACTTACTTTTGTGATCACAACATTTACATTGTCTTATAAAGCTATAAAAAAAATAACGGAATCGAAGTAATTTTTGATTTTGTTTTCAACATAGTAGAAAGTTTAAGTATGTGCAAAAAAAAAATTGAGCCATGATAAAAAGAAAATAGGAAAACTTATAATCGCGATAATATGTTTGAAGTGTATATTTATTTTAGTGAAACACTGTATGTTAAGACATGTTAATAAAATCAAAGTAACATCTACAAAAAAATACATAGAAAAGTTTTCAATCCGGGCTAAAAATTAAATAAGCAATGCAATAATTTTTTAATAAGCATATCATAAAATCGTAACAGTATTTCACTTATGTATGTATATAATGTGCCGTGTATTAAAATAAAACAGTATATCTACAATTCTTTTTTTCTTATTTGTTTGTTTGTTTGCAACTGAAAGGCATTAAATCGATGTTAATGAAACTCTTAAAATATATTACTGATGGTCTGGAGGGAGCTTTATATAAAAAAATATATATATTTATATATATATTCTTTTTGAGATTGTAATTAGGTACAGTCACCTTGGCTATACATATTAGTGATGCTACGAACATTCTTTTTCGAATTCGAAATGCTGAGTATTCGCTTATTTCGTATTCGTCAAATTAAAGCGAAAATTTCGCGAATATTTTCGAAATACGTTCCAAAAAAAATCACAAAATTGTAAAAAATACACAAAAATAATAAAAAAAATTAACTTTTGTTTATTGTTGATGTGTTTTGTTTAAACTTTGATATTATTAGAACTGTTGCTATAGTTCTTATACGTTTAACAGTTTTATTTGGTTTAATATCTTTAGTTTTTCTAAAATCATTATGTATGAAGTTTCCTGTTGATCTGGCCTAAGCAACCAGTGAAATGCGCATAGGAATAGCTTATCCCATCAAAAATAAATTTCAAGTGTTTTTGTTAAGAATAAAAACTGGGAATTAAGCACGAATAACAAAATCTTTTGAAATTAATTTTTAATTAAAAAAAAACCTTTGTCTTCAACGTAACAAAATAATCTTGTTTTAGTAAAAAAGGAGATCAACAAACATTAAAACTAATGTGCCGCCACAAAAAGAATTTATAAAAAAAAAAAAAAAAATGTAGGAAGCAAAAACTTTGTAAATAAATCACATATTATTTATTTTCACCGTGTTCTAGTTTGGGCTATGGGCTAGACTAATGTTTTGCCAGTAATAAAGTGATTATACTAATATATTTGATTATAACTTAAAAACGATTTGTACGAGCTTGATCAAATGTATTATATATAATCATCAATTTTCTGCGGTATTTTTTTTAGTTTTAATTCTTTTATATTCCTAATGTCATAGATCGTTTGTAGAATTAAGTTTTTTTTTTCAAATCTTATTGTACATTGAAAAAGTTAAGTAAAATGTAATTTTACTTTTACTTTTTTTGAAAAATCATACAAAATAATCGAAACTCTGCCTATGTGTACTAAAAACGCCTTAGTGATTCTTAATTTTACACAGAAACAGTCGGGAAAAATTAAGTTTTTTTATACTTATTTTAAGCCAAAGTCGTACTCAAAAACTCAAGTCCTAATAACAAAAAAAAAAACACACTTACAACAATCCTAAATGGGATAACTTTCGAAATCCCGGAATATCTTAAAAAAAGTACAAAAATTCTTAAACCAAGTAAAAAAAAGAATAAAATTTTCTTTGGTAGTGCTACTCTGAGAGTAAAATAACAAAATGAGCGTTTTAATCTTATTTTACTTATCAAAGTTTGTTGTAGACATTATAACAACACCACACAAGTAGTTAAAAAGTGATTTGCGTGTTTTGTGCAGAAGCAACTAAAACACTAGAGCAAGATGAAAACACATTATTTTCACTTTATAAAAGTAAAATTGAGAACTCTTGCTTCTCATTTAGTTTTTACTAGCTTTTAAGCCTTCTCTGGCAGACAGCAAGAAAAACTACTTTAAGATAGGCCCCAAGGTCAGTTCCATATTTCAATTCTTAGCTTCATTGGTCTTAAGGGGGCTTCAAAATTAGCTAAAATATAAAACAACCCAATTTTGACACACATCTTTTCCTCTCAATTCTTCGTATGTAGTCCTATTTTCAGCTTGCAATGTTGTTAGGGGGCTTCAATATAGACTAAACTATTAAAATATTGAATTTTATTACGCTTCTTTTTCCCCTTAGATTTTCGCCCACTGTTTTACTATATGCTTTTAGCTTTCTAGCCCATCAGTGGGCTTTAAGAAGCTCTGGATAGACAAAAAAACGCACAAAACATATAAATATTGGAAGGACCGCAAGTGGCAGGCCTTTTTGTGGACCTCTATACTCATTTCTAAAAGATTCGCTTCGTATGGTATCCTGCCTTCAGAAGTGTGCCGTCTAGAACGTATAAATTTCTTTTTGAAAGACCTTTCAAAATATTCAGTACACATACGCTACTACCTTCACGCAGAGAAATACCATGTTTAAATATGGTCAACTCCAACAAAACTATTTTTAAAGAAAATGTTAAACATATTATGTGTTATTTAACCGTATTATTGTCACCGACAACCATATAATGGTTAAATTTGTCTTTTATTAGGAGTCCATAACCATATTATGGTTAAATATAACAATAATTTGTTTATAAATTAACAATAGTATTTTTCTTTTTTCCAAGAGCAACATGCTATGGTTGAAAACCAACCATGCTATTATAAGTGTTAAACATATTTAGTTATTTTTAACCATAACATGTTCGGAGGCAACCATAATATGGTTGTGGCTTCTTAATGGAGGACTAATTTACCCATAATATGGTTGTCGGTGACCATATTTAAACATGTTTTTACTCTGGGCGTTCTATAAGAATGGAGAAAGGAAGTTGTTAATTTTTATTTTAAGGGACCTTCCTTAATCCCTTCTTTGTGATGGGAACGAAGTTGTTATTAAAGGGAGTTCCACAATCCCTTTGGGCTTGTGCCCAATGAAAGCCTGTTTTAAAAAATAAATAAGTATGGAATGCGGCGATGAGGGCTTGTGTCTGCTAAATAAGGCCTTATATTAGGCCCCCTTGCTCATTGTAGTTACCGCTGGGTAGGGTTGAATTTAATTCGGAAATATGCGGAGAATGTTTACAGTAAAATTTTCCAAATATTTTGGTTATCAATACAAAACATTTGTTAAAGGACTAGTTAAGCTGGAAAAGTGAGCGTGGAACCTCTCACAAAAGGACAATTTAAATTCCTTAATATCTGGAAAACTATAAATAAAAGTTTATTCGTTATTAATACACGAGATCTGTGTGAAAATTGTTACTAATTTTATTTCAATAGGGGTAGCGAAGCGCACCGGGTAAAGTTATTTGCGTCATACAACCAAACGCTTATTAATAAACATATGTGAATCTTTTAAGACATTTTGCTATAAAAAAAATTATGAAGATTTTTCCATGTAGTTAAAATTAATATTAAACAGTTTTTATTTATTTATTTAGTGAATACAAGAAGAAGCAAAAGCAGTATTTTCAGAGAAGGGGAGTTTTCTCGAAATTGGAAATTTCAACATTAATTTGGGACATATTTTCGAGAAGCAGGGGTTTGGGAATTTTTGCAAAATGAAGGATGTGTATATAATTTAGTAAATTTTTTTTAAAAGTGTATAAATACATATGTAAAAATTTCTAGGAAAAAAACTGTTTTTCAAAAAACTTTATGGCATAAAATGAGTGCAAATTTTTAAACAATTTTTTCACTAATAAAAACTGTATTTTCTGTTTACAAATAAAGGGTGGCCCAACCAAAACGCACGATGGTCATTTTAATTGAAACAAAAAGTTTTCAGAGAATAATATTAATATTTTTTTTATTAGGATAGAAGGATCAATGACAGTTAGGTGTGAAGCAAAATGTCGGCCAAATGCTCGCCACGCTACCGTTTCGGTGACATACCTCTATGCGATGGTCCAAGTGTTCAATGACTCTGAGAAATAATTTTTTTTTTTACCTAAACTAATCCCGCGAAGATCTACGCTTGTCTGCAGGAGACCAGAGTCTCTGGCGGGAATCGAACACGCAACCCCGGCACTGATAGACTAGATCACCACCAGTTAGTCTACCGGGACACTTAATTGAGGTTCAACGGCGGTTTTCATTTAATTTCCCCCAAAGAAAGAAATCGAACGGTGTCAAATAACATGATCGTGATAGCAAATTAACATTGTCACGACGTGAGATAACATGGCCATCGAATTTCTCACGCAAAAGAGCCATTGTTTCGTTGACTGTGTGGCAAGTGGCATTATCCTGTTGGAACCACATACCGTCCTGGTCCATATCCTCAATTTCTAGTCACGTGAAGTCCGTTATTATCTCGGGATAGCGACCACCATTCACGGTAACTGCTTGGCTGACCCCATTTTCCAAGAAGTATGGCTCGATGGTGCCGCCAGTCCATAAACCGCACCAAACAGGTGTTTTCACATTTTCTACTGACCCGGTTTGCCGAAATTTTGGCACAATTCGCCCCGTTGTGGTCACATTATGCTGAACAAAAAACAACAATCCTAACGCGCTGTACCTCTCCATGGTTGAATTTTTCAAACACTGAAATAAAGAAATGTCAAATTAAGTTGAGCAAAAAAACTTGAGGTTAAGGTGTGATTAACATTGTGCATTACGGTTGGACCACCCTTTGCAAAATCGAATATGTGTTGTAAACTAGAAATCTTAGAACGTAAAGAATAGAATTTCTTTTAAAAAACGCGATTTAACAAAATGTTAAAGAACGTTTAGTACAACAATCTGTAATCAGTTATTATTAATGTCAAAAATTAACAATGTCAATATATAAAAAAAAAAAATAATTTTAATTTTAAAAATTATAAATTTTTTTATAAACCGAAAAAATTGGAAATTTATGTTTTGAAATGGAAAGTTTTTGCGGACTTTTAAATTTAAATTGGGGTCATGAGTCAAAAGTTTTCTGGCAACACTGAGCACAAGCACTTTTTATTAAAACTTAAAACACTAACGGTACAGCAACAACATCTTTGCTTAAAATACAATTTTCAGTTTGGCTTTTTACTTCCTACTTGTTAAAATTTTGAAGACAGTCATCTTCTTCATTTTTTTTTTTTAGAGATTTTGCTTTTTTTTTTGAGGCAAACAAGGTGTGGAAATACTTAAGTTTGTACATACACATATATTAACGGTTAAGACAATGTATGTATGTATGTATGTATGTATGTAATTTTTAACCAGCTTTATTTGCGCTACCACAGAGTTATGAATGAACTTTCTATTTCTTTCAAATTAAACCGTATACCACTGACGAACAAAATAAATGAGTAGCAGTGTGTCAAGTAAAATTAATAATAATTTAGCAAATTGTGTCATATTTCAACTTACTGTGATTTCTTAGTTATTAGAAACAATTGAATGGTATGGACATATGAAAGTCATAATACAATAAAAGTTTATAATACTTTCATATTATTTCTAATGTATTTTACTCGTTTATTTATAGTTAAGTTCTATTTTCTAAAGCATTAACAAATAACTAGAAAAATTATGCATATCTTTTATTTTAACTCGAAGGTTTATTATGAGTTTCTTAAAACAATTTTTATTAAGATTTATTATATTTACATATTGACAACAGAACAATCAAGCTTATATTATTTCTTTCATTTCTTTATTTCGTTGTTTGTCTTTCTTGAAAATGCTAAAGTTTTTAAATTATTATTATTGTTGCTAGAATCGGCCTTATGTTTGAATTGTTGCAACATTTTTGTTATTTGCCAGCTGGGTATGTAAGAATCCCACAATGACTTAAACTGACGATGGGAAAATAAATCTGGAATTTTATTATTTATTGTCTTATAAGATGTTAAGGGTTTGTCAGTAGTCGTTATAGATATAAATGAGGGCGGGTAAGGTAGTGTGTTGGTGGAAGATGGTAATTCTTTCTCAAAAGCAGGACGCATAGGCGCGTAGAAATATTGCTTGGAACCAAATTTCAGAACAGGTTTGTTAACATTTGTCAGCGGTTTAGCGTTGTTATCAAAGTTATTGTATTTGTTTTTTATAAAATACTTTTCATTGTTGTTTGCTATTAAAAATTGTTGCATACTTTTTATTGACGTAAGCGGTTTTATGGATGTTGCCGTCATTGGTGATGGTTCGCTGCCTGTTGCATGTGACACAATTGCTGGTTTTTTGTAGATTATTTGTGGTGAATGATGGTGTAAGTTTGGATGCATTTCTAAGTTCGCTGGCGATGGTGTGACATATTCAGCTAAATACTGTGTTTTAAAGTAATCATTAGAGCTGAAAAATAATAAACAAAAAAATACTTAATATTTTTTAATTACATAAACATGTAACAAAAAGAATTACAAATTATATTCTAATTAATAACTTTCAAGCTATACCCAGCGGGAAAATGTAATCAACAGGAAACGAGAATGTAATACATATATTGATAAGTATTTGATTCCAGAACTCATTATTATTAACACAGAATATGTCCTAGGATTGTAATAAATTATTTAAATTTATACTGGGAATGACTTAAATAATTCTAAAAAATACGAATAATTGTCACGAATAGAAGAAAAAACACGAAACATTTTTACGAACAGAAACAATACATTCCTTGTTCTGCAAATGTGAGGATATATGTAGTAATCAAATCATAATTATTGTGTCAATAAAATTACCTTCTCGATTCCCATGAATGCATTATTATTCTTTTGAAAATAATACATTATTGTTTTAGTTATTTATGTAATCAATTCCATATTTTCCCGCTGGGTAGTAACGTAGAGCTTTAGCGCCGGGCACTAGGGGATTAGCTCACTACTAACTTTCCTAGCAGCAGCTAAATACATTAACATGTAATAAAATATTGAAAAATTTAATTTTTTAAACTTTTACTTGTATATGTCCCAGCTTGCATTTGGGTGATCATTTTTTGTAAAAATAACCTTAATAATTCTTCTGAGATCACTTTTGATGATAAATAACGGATTTATCACTTGAACGATAAAAAAAGGATTCATATATGATTCATTCATATGCTCAAATAAAGATTTCTAAATGTTTTGAATTTTAAACTGATGTATATATGTATATAACTATTGAATGGATTCACATATGATTATTACATTAACATTGTTTAAATTGAATACATAAAAACCTGTTTTATATTAAAATTAAAAGTGTATCTTGTTAAATTAACATGCATACATACATAAGTATGTGTGTAGGTACATATGTATGTTTGTGGGTATGTATGTATACACAGAAAAAATATCAATGTTAAATTAACATGGCGCAATGTTGATAAAAAATCATAGTAAATTTCTGCAAAAGTATGGACTCTATTTAAAATTACCATTGTTTTAAATTAATTTTAAATGAAAAATGTTAAAATAACATTGTTCAATATTGAAACCATAAAAACCTGTTTTACTTGGTTTGTATAGAAAAAAAACAACACTATAAATTCGCGTATTCTTTTAGTTAAGTAGTACATCAAGTTTTCAAAGTAGAATGATATCGGGCCATTCTGCTGATGCTTCTGTTAATAAAGGGGAATACAAAATAAGTGAAACATGTGTTACAGGGGTAAGTGTTTTGAATTATTCTTAAATAAATGCTTCTGTTGTCTCTGAAGCTTCTTCTTACTGTTATTTCAAACTTAAACCAATTCGATTCTACATGAAATTCACGCTATTTTTCTACTTGAAATAACTTTCATTCAACGTGATACGGAGTATTATTTAATAATGAATGTCGCTTTGCTCTAACTTTACGGGAATGTTAAATCAACATGAACTCAAGTTATTTTAAAAGGAAAAAATGTTGTTCGCAAGCTATTGTAAAATCAAGTTAAATTAACATGAAGTAACTATGAAGCAAAATCACTACCGACGGTAAAACATCAGAAGACCTTCTTACTTCAGGCCTTTTGAAAGGCCTGCTTAAAAATTTTTTTGATTTAATTACTATTCTTACGTAACTGCAAAAGAATGCCTCATAGAAGCTGCTTCGTTGAAAGCTCCATTTTTTACTGGGATATGTTGTAAATCATTTTAGTTGAAGTTGAAAGGAGAAAGAGTAAAATTTTTTGTTTTGTTTTTATCGCCAAAGCGAAAGAATTCAGATCCCGTTATAAAAACAAAGTAACAAAGTGCATATTAAAAAAAAAATAAAAACAATAATGTAAATCATTTGAGTTATATAAAAACTAAACAAAATGAATATAAGTTGAAGACTGGTAACAGGAATTAAAAAAATACGAAATAAATATGCACAATGAAAAAATGGTTAAAATAAACAACTATAGTAATCATGAAACTAATAAAAGACCGTCATACAAATTATGAAATTAAGTTATTTTCAACATTTTTTATTTTCCGAATTTATTCTATGAGCTAAATTTCAGTTAAGTATTAAGAAGCTTTTTGTAATATAACCTATTCCTTCAATTTTGAGGAATGACTTTATACACTACCAGACTATTATATTATATCTTCTTGTTACATTTTACTTTAGCTAACCTTTGGATAGTCTAGGTTCACACTATGAAAGTTTTCTTTCAGAAAGTCTGAGTTTATGGGTGAGAGAGGAGAGATGAAAAGCATGTTCTCTTCCCTTCTCACGAATAAACTCAGACTTTCTAAAAGAAAACTTTCATAGTGTGATCCCAGTTATAGCAATGAAGTATATTGTACAGAAAAATTTACAATTATTTGACACCAGCAGAATGTAATGCATTTGCTGGCCCGCTACGGCCTTCGGCGCCATTCTTTGTGTCACACTGGATACTGATACTTTATAAATTGAATGCATTTAACTCAACAATTTTAACAAATAGAAACTGGGAATTATTTCCTTTGGAAGGTTACTTTTATTTATTTTTTTTTATTTATTGATTATCTAGCACAACAAGATAAATCTTATAAATGATAGTGTTAGTGAGTATACCAAACTAAAATAGGTATGATTAATAATTATCAAACTAAAAAAGCAAAAATTAAAACTAAGAATTATAATATACAATTACAAAAAAAAAAAAAGCGCAGTGATAAAATGAATAAGTTTACATATTCAAATTTAAAACAAAACAATTTTGATTAGCATATTTAGTTAACATATTTAAGTTTAACAAAAGTGATTTAATAGCTCATTTTTAAACAAGTTTGCGTTGCCTATTAGCTGCATATTATCTGGAATTTTGTTCCAAAGACTAGTGGAATAAATAACAAGTAAGAGTGCTATATTCGGCTGTGCCTAATCTTATATACCCTTCACCTTTGTGCGAGCAGAACACAGAGCAACTAGACAAAAACTAAATAATTTTTACATATACATACCTATTTACAATACTTATAACTTCATTATAAATAAAATTTAAAAACGAAAACTGGTAAATATTTTTTTTAAATCGTTTTAGAACATAAAAAAAAATTTTTCTTTTTAAAAAACCAAGATTCGAACCAGGGAACTCTCAGTTTCTAACTTAACACACCCCCTAGACAACTGAACCATACCGAATATCATTAAAATGAAATATGGCACGTTTACTGTTCACAAAATTCAACACAGTTGAGTTGTAATTACTTTTGATGTTTTTGTTCACCGCAATAGCAAAGTTGGGAAATATATTCACCAAAATAGCTTGTGCCATGTATGTGTGTTTGTTTGTTTGTTTTCTTTTATCTTTTTTGGCGAATTTTTAAGTAGCAAAATACAAAAAAATTCCTAGTTTCTATTTGTTAAAATTATTTCGTTAAATAGATGAAATAAAAAAGAAGGGTGATAACGAAAATCATATTGGGCATTTTGCTAGTATATGTAAACAATTAAAAGGAGGGGGGGGAAGGGGGTTAGACGGACATGGTTAAATCAAGTTCTCTCCTCATAAGGACCCAGAATATATATACTTTATAGGCTCTTAGATCAATATTGTAGAAATTACAAACGGAATGACAAACTTATATATACCCTACATACCTGAGGTGAAGGGTATATAAAAGTGAAGTTCTGACAAAGGACTTCGAAATCGTTGCTGAATTATTTTCTTACCACGATGCGATCTTGCAAATTGAATTCTTCTGAATAGATATATTAGTTGTTTTTGAGTTATTACTTTATGTAGCAGTAAAAGGCATTTAAATTAAAGAAGATTTACAAAACTCATCCCATATATTCGGTATGAAAACAATGATATGTGTTCGCGGCGTCTTTTAGCATAGATGTATCTTGCAATATTATTGTAGGCAACATCTGGTTTTTTTAAGTTGGCACTATTACTATTAGCAAAAATTTCGCATCCGTATAAAAGCACTGGATATTATATTCAACATTTTTCATTTTTCGAATTTATTCATTCTATGAGCTAAATTTCAGTTATGTTTTTTATATCAATTTTCAGAAGTTCAGAAGAAAATTTCTTCTACAAAGTTAATTCAACATTTCGTCGATTTTATGTAACATTTCATTAACTGGAGACTTAGGAATGTCTGTTTAATATAATGATTGGTTGACTTTTTATATAATTTTTCATTAGATTAATGTCTATTAGCTACAAAATTTGGATTAAAAACCATAAATAGTTCAACAAAATAACCACAATACTAATTATTGTTAAGGCTAAGGCACGAGCTCTATGTGTACATTTGTCCTTCAAGTTGTGCTGAAAAAGGTCAACGGAAAAGAGAAAGACAAAGTGAAAAAACAAAAAATGTACTTGGACTTCAAGAAAAATTCTTGACGAAAGTACGAAAAAAACAGAAGTAAAGGAAAAAACATGTAAAATCAATTAAAGTGGATAATCATTCAGGAAAGCAAATTTCGATCTACCAAATGTTAAAATATAATTTGGTTTAAGGATTGATGTTTGACTAGTGACGTCAGCAGTCGTCGATGGCTGCGAGTGTAAGACGGCAAATCCATCTGAGGAGATCGAGTGGTTGCGATCGAAACATGTCATGGTAACCTGCCGGCCAGGGTTCGAGCCCGAGCCACGTCAAGAATGAAAGATTATCAATAACAATTTTAATTAATTTTCATGTTGTAAAAGTCCTTTCTTCATAAAAATAATTTAATAAAAATTAAATTTCATGAACTTAAGCCTAATTAAAAATATTAAAAATTTGGATTAAAAACCATAAATAGTTCAACAAAATAACCACAATACTAATTATTGTTAAGGCTAAGGCACGAGCTCTATGTGTACATTTGTCCTTCAAGTTGTGCTGAAAAAGGTCAACGGAAAAGAGAAAGACAAAGTGAAAAAACAAAAAATGTACTTGGACTTCAAGAAAAATTCTTGACGAAAGTACGAAAAAAACAGAAGTAAAGGAAAAAACATGTAAAATCAATTAAAGTGGATAATCATTCAGGAAAGCAAATTTCGATCTACCAAATGTTAAAATATAATTTGGTTTAAGGATTGATGTTTGACTAGTGACGTCAGCAGTCGTCGATGGCTGCGAGTGTAAGACGGCAAATCCATCTGAGGAGATCGAGTGGTTGCGATCGAAACACGTCATGGTAACCTGCCGGCCAGGGTTCGAGCCCGAGCCACGTCAAGAATGAAAGATTATCAATAACAATTTTAATTAATTTTCATGTTGTAAAAGTCCTTTCTTCATAAAAATAATTTAATAAAAATTAAATTTCATGAACTTAAGCCTAATTAAAAATATTAAAAATTTGGATTAAAAACCATAAATAGTTCAACAAAATAACCACAATACTAATTATAGTCAAAGTCTATTGGAGCCAATCTTTTTTAAATCTGACCTTGTTTCAGAAATATTATTAGGCGTATTAAAATGGTTTCCAGGAGGGGATTTTATACTGGACCTATCGTAATTTATGGATCGCTCATTACTGCTGCTTAGTATGGTATCCATGGTAAATTATGGATCGTTTTTACAAAACGTGACAGTGTGATTATGTTTTATTAGTCTTTATATACCAAATTCTACTTCAATAGTATTATTCGTAACGGTTTTAAGCGTACTCAAGTGTTTTTCCAGAGTGGGCTTTATATGGAGGCTTTGGTAAATTACGGCCCGATCTTCACGAAAGAAAGCTCTGTCAAAGCAAATTTTATTTTAATATCATAATTCGTTACGGTTTTAGGAGTACTAAGGTGTTTTCCGAGAGTGGGCCTTAAATAGGGCCTATAGAAAATTAATGGCCAACTTTGGTTTATTGTCTTATTAAACTGTGAAAGACCAAATTTTGGAACAAAACGTTATTTGTATATGCGTACTAAAGTGATTGCCGAGTTTGGGCTTTATATAGTGCCTATGGTAAATTATAGAGGAATATAGATCTTCATGAAACCTGACAGTGTTATTTCCAACATCATGAATCTATGACAGACCAAATTTTACTCAAATATCATAAGCCATTACGGTTTAAGTCATATCAAAGTGTTTTCCTATAGTGGGCGTTGTATGGAGGCTATGGACCGATCCTAATGGAATTTTGCCGTTTTTTCTAATCTTAACTATGACAGAATAAATTTTACTGCAATATCACAGTTCGTTAAGATATAAGGCATACTAATGTGCTTCCGATAGTGAGTTTTATATGTGGCCTACGGTAAAATATGGGCCGAACTTGTGCAAAAAAATGAGAATCGGTGCATTTAGTCACCAATTAAGGTTAGTTTTTTTTTTTTACTTTACTCAAGGACCTAGTACACTAAATGGGGTCTTATATGACAACAGTTTCACACAGAATGACATACATACATATGTAGCTTTAACATAAAATTCTTAAAAATAAAATTGAGACGTATAAATCAAAAAAAGCAGGCAATAGGTTCTGAAAGCGGTGGAATGTCATAACGTCCAGTGTCATTGTGTCCATGGACAATCCAAAGCAGTGTCATTACGTCCGCGGACACTATGATACTGGACGTTATGACATGCCACCCTGAAAGCTTGGATTGAATTCAATGAAGCGGAGATGTAAAAAAGTTTAAAAAATAAAGGAGTTTCTACCAAGTACTAAGATAATATTTGGGCTTGAGAGCAAAAAGTAACAAATTTTAAACGACCCTAATTTTTTTTTTCTAGACCAATTTTTTTAATTACATAAACTTTTGCAATACAGTATGACATACACTTTATTTTTAGGCCCAGGCCCACGATATGGACATGAACATTTCTTTCGTATATTTGTATTGAAAACAAAAACAAATTTTATTTTTTTTTATTGCTTTCAATATAAATAAGCGAATGAAATGTTCTTCTCGACATCGTGGGCCTGGCAGTTAATTTTTGATATAGAAAAATTTTATAGCTTAATAAACGTTTTTTCTTAAATAAAAATCTTAGAAACGTTTTATAAATTTTAAGTTTCCCTATTATTTTTTGCGGCACTGTATTTTTAAATAACAGACACCAAGGCATAGTGAAAAGCACATTTATTTAAAATATAATGAAATAATTTAAACATTTTTTTCAGCAAAAGTTTAAAACAATTATCTTTAACTTCTTAAAAAAATAAGTTATTTATATATTCAACAGTTTTGAAAAAAGTGTATTCATAAACCACAAGCGACCAAAAATTACTAAAAGCGTTTAAAAGCTTTCAATGTAAAACTTACCTCATGATTGTTTCTTTGGGTGTTTTTCTCTGCTGGTATGGATCGCTTATGAAGTTTGTGTAACCTTCACTCAATTCTTGCTTTTGACTTTGCAGCTGTTTTAAAAGCATCGATCTATCATGCTGTTGTGGATCATAATTATCTTCAAAAAGCTTGTATCGCACGTTGTGTAGTGGAACATTTTGCTGTGGGGTATGTTTATTATCTACAATAGCCACATTGCTATAGTCCATTCTCGTATACATGCCTGGGGAGTAGTAAGTAGACTGCGTTTCTAAATTTGGTCTAGGACTGATTACAGTATTTTGTAAAGATTTTTTTGATATTTTATGAAATATCGTATTATAATTGGGTAGATGAAAAGAGTTTTTTCTACTTTCTATGGTGCCAATATTCGTATTATTATTGAAAATACCAGATAAAATGTCTAATTGTGCTTCGTGGTACTCCTTTGCATTGTTTTCATTAGTATTAACCATCGTTTGGCTTAAGTCAAAATAACTGACAAACATTGTGAAAATGAAAACTAATGCTGAGTATTGATGCTAAAAAAAATAAATCGTAAAATATAATATTTAGATTGTCTTTATATTAGTAAATATTTGATTAATTTTTGTAAACGTAAACATATAAACATTTAACCCTTATCCTGTCTTGATGGATCAAAATTGCTCTAACAGTTTGTATTGATTATTATTTTGAAAACTACATGCAGAGAAAAAATATCGTTGAGCATGGTTACGGCAACAACACTATGTTTAATGTAACAATATATTGAAGTCGTACATAAATAATTGTTATTTTTATTAAATATCAACTATATTATAGTTACTGTAAACATATCAATGTTTATCGCAATTATAAGTTTGAATATTATTGACCGAAAAATAATTATTTTTCTAACAACTAAATTATGATAACTTTCAAAACATATTATATTACTCACAACCATATCATGATATTTAATAGCCATAACATGTTTAGTTTCTATACATTTATCATATTATGTTAAAGATGCAATCAAACTATTTTTACTCTAATAATATTATGTTCGCGCCATTTGTAAAATAATTTTGAATCAGTTGTGTCGTTTATTTTATATGTGAGCGGTTAAACAATTTAAAGTTTCCCATTCCTATAAAAAAAATAAGTTTAAAGAAATTAGAAAAACTAAAATATTAGCGGAGTACATTCAGTATTAGTGATGTAATAGTAAAAAGTTACGATATTTCTGTGGTTTTCATGGGCTACCGCGTATGTATTACAACAAATTTTTTCAGGAAAGCCGAAAAACAATTCTAGATCAAACAATGGGCTAGGTATTGCACTTTTTTAACTTTGTCATTACGTTGAAAAATCGGAATTATTCAATCTTTTTACAAAACTGTTTAGAAACATATAAAGAGCGTTTAAAATTAGGAAATATGGCACCAACACACAGATTTTGCAAGCCTTATATTGAACCCGCTATTTGATTTACATAAAGAAAAATTCTAAAAACCCCCACAAAATAAAAACTCGATGCAGACAAATTACAATTTTTTTTTGTATTTTTATGACAGTTATGCTGTACCATAATATGATTGCTTCTAAATTTACTATGATTAACATGATGATAATATGATTACTTCTTAGCTTATTATGATTAACATGACAATAATATGATTAACTTTTTAACTAATTATGATTAGCATGACAAAAATACGATTAGTTTTTAGCTTATTATGATTAACATGGCAATAATATGGTTAATATCTAACTTATTATGATTAACAGAATAATAATATGATTAAGGAAGAAATGTTATGATGTAATAGTACGAGTATATTAAGTCATAATATGATTCAATAATAATCTTAATATGGTGACCACAATCATGAATCTTATCATAATTTGTTGCTCTTAGTATATGTTTACCACAACCATGTTTTTTCTTTGCGTGTAGTTAATAAATTTTATTGAAATTTATGTACAATTATTTCTTTACTGATAAGAATACATCGTAACTATAATTTAGAAAAAAAACTTGATAAAAAAAATAATATATTAAAATATCTTTGCATAGTTTTAGAACTATATGAGGTGATGGAAAGGGGTTTAATTTCTTATAGCTCTAAAAATATGCATAAGAATTTTATATTTTTTTTTTACCAAGTTTTGTGTCTCCAATTAAAATAATTATAATATGTTAGACAAAAAGGCTCGAATTGCAACCGAACCCACAAGCTCGAAAAAATTTAAATGAAAGCGGCCACACTCGCTTAACCCATTAGTACATACAGACCCTTTTAAGAGACCCTCGTTTTTTCCACTTCACTGCAACTCGAAGAATTAAAAATTAAACTTTCATTTAGCATCTCATTTTCTTGTGTGTCTTCGTCATAACGACAAGTGTTTTTATTCAACTTTATTCTATTGAGCGCGTAATATTGACCACAAAATGTATAACGGGAATAATAAAATTCGCACCACACGTGAAGGGTATGTAAGAATGAAAAAATTAACAGTTTGTTGCTTTATTTATATTTTTTTAATGTGTGTATTTTAAAATGTGTTTAAGTAGCTGAATTGTTAAAAAGTTTTCAAACATAAATGATTTTAAAAATATTAGCAATTGGCGTTTTTTATTCATGTCCCCTTTAAGGGACATTATGCTCTATGGTAATATTCATTGCTATTATTATTCAGACTTACAGTTGCTGAAATATTGGAGCAGTTAGAATATAAAGACGACAACTTGCAAAATACCAACATATATGCAATGCCTGCTTTGGATGGAAAGATTATCATATTATTTACAAACATTTTTTCAATTGAAAATTAAAATTTTTCTTACATAAAGGTTTTTATTGATAATTATTTCACATCCATGAAGCTTCTTCGGCATTTGTCAGCTTCTAGAATATGCTCATCTGGTACAGTAAGTGATAGTCGAACCAAAAAATGCCCACTCCGTCCCGTTTCGGAAATTAAAAAAGATCAAAGAGGATGTACGGAATATCGTTTTTCTGATAATGGCAATATACTCGTCTTACGATGGAAAGACAAAAACGTAGTCACCTTAGGAACTTCTTTTGACAACAATGAAATTGGAACGTGTTAGCGTTATGCAAGAGGAGAAGGCGCCATGCAGATACCCCAACCAAAAGTATTTCAACATTACAATCAAGGCATGGGTGGTTTAGACAAAATGGAACAGTTAATTGCTGTTTATCGGTCACGTATAGGACTACGTAAGCGGTGGTGGCATATTTCATACATCACATAATACACTACTCCAAAACGGATAAAAGATGTGCAAACTGCGGTAAGAAGTCTAATTTTATATGCATAAAATGCATCAAGGGCCTTCACCCTTAAGAATGTTTCAAAAAATTTCACATTTCAAGTGACGATATTGCACAATGCCCCTTATAAGACTCCTTCTAAAATCCTTAAAAAAATTTTTATTTAAATTTCTAAAAATTATTTTAATAGTTGTTTTAACGTGTTCAAAAAGAGTTTTGTTTAAAAGTACTTGGGGAACTTCATGCACTAATGGGTTAAGTAGAAGGGGTACTGCAGCGATAAACACCTATTTATATGAACAGAACCCGCGATGAAGAAATATTTTGTCTGGCACTGGCAGGACAAAAAATAAAGTATTAGGATAAGATTTGATTAATTATTGTTAGTTCAAATTCTATATATGAAGATTCAATAAATAAACAATGTAAAAAAATATGTTAGACAAGCCTTTTTCTAAATTATAGTAATGATTAGGAATGTGATTTACATGCAAATGCATGTTTTTTTGTCGATAGTCTAAGATCGGTGTAGACCAATTATCTTTCCGAATCAATAAATTTGCGTTAAGACGTTAAGATGGCATCGATTTGTTGTTGCATATTGTTGCATATTTTGGTGAAAATGCATATTTTTGTTTCAAACGCATATTTTTGCATATTTTAAAATTTTTCAGTGATATATTTATATATATCGCACTTGTTCAACAATACTGTATTAACTCAAAATTTCAACATTTTCAGTAGAAGCTAAACAATTTTTAATTTTATATGAAAGGCATATGATAAAGTATTTTAAAACCAACCGTTTCTTTAAAAAAAAAAGTAGACAAAACATCACGATATTTTAAGAGCTATAACATGTCGATTTCTTTCAAAAAGTAAATAAATAAAAATTTTGAGTTAATACAGTATTGTTGAACACGTGCGATATATATATATGCAATAAATATGTAAGACATATGCAATGCCCTATAACCCCCGAATCTCCACTAAGACTGGAAAACTGTACCTGGGCCAAAAACACAAATGAAAAAATAAATTCCTTTGCAAGCCACTTGGAGAAAGTTTTCACGCCCCATGATGCTCATACTTGTTCCTGTCATCCAATTATTCCTGATACAGTTAACGATCCAATAAATTTTAATTAACTCAAGAAAAATCAGCGATAGAAAATGTAAACATTAAAAAATCTCCCGGTCCTGACCGCATCACAGGCTCAATGATAAGAAACTTACCTACGTCTGCTTCAAGAATCTTGCTGCTCATCTTTAACCCTTCTGCACTCCTTGGGTCAATTTGACCCAATTTTGGTTTTCAAACGCAAAATTTGTCCCTTTTAATATAAGATATGGACGTGAAACTTCAATTTATCCATTACAGGGACAAAAATTATAAATTTAAATGAAAATAATAAAATTTTAGTTTTTCCTTCCCCCTCCAAAAAACACGATTTACACACATTTAATATCCTTTGGGTCAATATGACCCAACATGCGATATTGCAAGTTTAATTCCACTTTAAAATTTGTTTTCTATTGAATTGAGTTCATCTTCATTCATAATCATCGATAAATAATTTTTTCGGTCAAATAATCAATAGAATCGCTTTTGGTTTTATTTCACTTAAATATGAAATGCTGTTAACATTTTATTGTTGGGTCATATTGACCCAAAGGATCATAGGAAGGGCACATATCCAAGGGATGCAGAAGGGTTAATGCGATATTACGAGTTGTCCACTTCCCATCCTCTTGGAAGACCTCTACAATTATTATGATTCCTAAGTCAGGAAAAGACGCATGCCAAATAACGTCGTACAGACCAATCAGCCTACTATCAATATTATCAAAGCTATTCGAAAAAATATTCCTTTTAAGTATAACTCCCTATCTTAATGAACACGTAATCATTCCGGATCATCAGTTCGGATTATATAATATATGGACATTTCCACCGAAAGGTCCACCGCAACAAAAAAATATTAGTTCTTGAAAAGACTTTGTTTTATCATATTTTAACAGGAAAACAATCAAATTTAATAAAAGTAAAAAAAAAATGTATATTTATTTATAACCCATTTCAAGATTTATGAATGCAAAGTGGAACAAGTGCAACTTTTCTTATTTGGATATTTTCTATTGTACGTTTTGCTATGATAACAGTTCTTTAAGAGAGACATTAGGCATTGAATCTTTCTCTCTAAAACCTTTCGGAAGGTACAAAGAGTCAAAATAGAATGCACAAGAAACTATGCGATTGCAAAAACCTGTAATTTTTTTCTTTGTATTATCTCATATTTCGATGTCATGTGCGACATTGAAAAACATAATTTTCTATCAGCGCGTCGAAAGTAAATGTAGAAAGCTCATCAAATTATCAGAACAAAGAGAGATTTTTTATAAAATTAAAATAAAAAAAACCTTACTGTAAAATAGCAAGATTTGTGATCTTGGTATTTATATAAAGTTGTTCACGTGCGACATCGTAAGTGTGAAAATTAATAATTTGAAAATAATTTTTTATATATGTATGTAAATGATTTATTTATGTTAATATATACATTTCAATCATTAAAATCTAGATGAGCAAAATAAGCACTAAATTCAAAAATAAAGCCATATTCTAGCCATTAACAATGATATTCGATACGATGAGATTAGACTTTAAATGACGATGCTATATATGTATATAAAACAAAAAGGGCTGTAATTAAGGGCGTGCAAAAACCATTTTTTTTAAGTTTTCAAACTTAATAAATATACCTTTTATTTTAAAGCGTGACTGATGAAAATATTATTGCTTGTATTGGCTTCGACCTGATTTAATGTAGTATGTGTGTGAAAAAGAAAAAAGGGGCTTAATTTGTAGGCGTGTAATAAAATCTATACATACGTAGTTTTAGAAGGACTTTCTTGCCACGTAAAAAAAAGTTGGACATTTGGGGGAAGGATCCGAGATGGCATAAGTGGCGCCCAGAATATGAGGTCGGATTAAAAAGTTACTAAAGACAAAAATGAAGCCACTATCAAGCCATGAAAATCGATATGCAATATGATGAGATCGGACTTTAAATGGCAGCGCTAAATATAAAAAACCAAAAGGGCTGTATTTTGGGGCGTGGCAAAAAAAAAATGTTTCCTGTTTTAGAAACTTCATTGACATATCTTTCATTCTAGGGGGTGACTGCCACAACTTTTTTTTTTGTATGAAGGTCGACCCGGTCTAATCAACATATATCTCATGATGGAAACAAATGTCATGTGCGACAGATCTCGTGCGACACCGATTAAAGCTAAATAACAAAAAAAGTATACAGTCTTTTTATTTAAAATGACAGCCATATTTAAGATATATGAGTGCATAACATTCTACAATTTTTTGCATTCAAATATTGCCTCAGGTTTCGCTGAAATCGGCATTCGAAAAAATGGCCACAAAAACCACTTATGTTTTCGTCACGTGCAAATGCCTTGTTTTTTTTTGCAATTTTCTTGAAAACGAAACAATTTATCAAAATGAACAATAGCACCAGTTATGGGGCTAATTAAAAGCTATAACTTGAATCGATTGCCAAAATAAATATACGTTTTATTTTGACTTTTTTTAACTTTAAATGTGTACGATGCCACGTTCGTCATGATGGAAATGCCCATATACATATATACATACAGATTATAGCCTACATTAGTTTACAGTGTGCTTTCTGGAGGCCTAATATTAGGAAAAGCTGGTACATTTTGTAATTTTTTAACTTTATGGTACTTTTTCTCATTTCTAGAAAATTGTTATAGAGATATCATATGGCCTAGATTTCAATATAGTGTACTTTTTAATAGGTAAAAGCTACTTTTTATCTTCTTGACAAATTTTTTATACATATTGAATATGGTCTAGTAGTAAATTGCTCTCTGTGGCTCATGATCGAGTGCTCAAAATTGACTTATATGTGCTGGTAGAATATAATAAAACTTATAATGTTGTTTATAGAAATATTTTAACATCAAATCAGTATAGATGCAGAAAACTAAATAAACTTTCGGTAAATTTTTTTATTGAATAACTCTTTTCCTTAAATCTTGCTCTGATTTTCACGTTAACGAACTCACGGGTAAAAGCTAGTTTAAAAGTAAAATTTCTTTTGTTAGTTGTACATAAGAAGAATTAGAAAATAGTGTAGATTAACTGGTTATAGGTAGGCAATGATCCATTTTAGTTTTATTCGTTATTTGTTTGGTTGTTGCATAAATTTTAAAAATAAACACAGTTAAAGTATTAAAGACTATATAATGATCATAATTTTAATAAGATTAGTCTACGAGTTAGAGCGAAATGAGCTTTTTTTATTTAACTTAAGATGCCGAATTTATCATCCTTTTGATTTGTTGTGTTGTCTTTGAATGTCATGTTAGTTAAAAGTAAACTAACAACATTCACTTTTTATAATGTTTAGCTTTTGTTTGTTATTAAACTGGAGTTTGAAAAAGAAACACATCAGCCACTTTGTGGCAGCAAACACTTGTTATATCTTTTTGCAACCTATAAAGTTGCTTTTTTCCAGTGCAAAAACTCGAAATTTTAGTATATAAAATTAGCAAAAATATTGTGTATTACAAAAAACTTTTTTTTCAAAACTCACCATTTTAGAAATGTTCTTTAAAATAAAATTTAATTGTTTTTATTGCTGAATAACTATTTAAGTGCAAGAATGAAATTATTTTTGTTGTTATTTTATTGTTTTGTACCACACTTTTTTCTTTTTTTTTCTGCACAATAAAGTCTGTTTAATGTCTTTAGCGTTTTGTTTATTAATACCGAATGTTTGGCTGGCAAAAAGAGAAGATTGTTTTATACACTCTGTTTGGTGTTACAATCCACAATTGGAAGCATCTTGCAATTTAAGTTCCATAAATTGAGCGTAACTATTAAATGTTTATGTTAAAGTTAAAGACTGAATTGCAGGAAAATAGAGTATAGAATTAGACTAGAGTTAGGAAGTCGGTATGTAATGCTAATGATTTAAACTCTATTATTGAACTAGTAGGAGCGCTATACTCGGCGTCGTCGGTGTGACACATACAAACATATTTTCACTAATACTTCAACAATGCTTGATGAGTATTTTGATCAATGTATTTGGGCCTTTAGACCTTTGCCGATCATCAACAAGTTTTATGCTCTTATTACTGGTCATATCAAACTTAATTTGGCCTAATTTGTTTACGTTTTAATCGTTTTAAAGTTACCAATATGCCTAAATTGACTTTTTGGTTTTTTGGGATTTCAGCAGCAACATTTGTTCTGCCACTCTTTCATAATTCCGTACAAATTACCGCTATTTTTAGATTATTAACGAAAATCTAAATTTCGACCTTTTAATTTTAAAAATTCGACCAAATGATGTTTGGCAGTTTTGTACAAAATCCTTTTGCGAGTATTTTTGCTGAACATATGAACTCATAATATTTGCAAATACAGGGTGTTTTTATGCATTTTTTAATAAAAATGAATTTTGCGACATTTAACATCACGGTGTAGAGTTTGAGTAAGGCTTATGATTTTGGGTGGGACCCCCATTATGCGCTTTGGTGCAGGGTATCAAATGCTTTTTAAAACTCGATAAACAGCAGGTAAAGCGGATAGCGAAGTTCTGTAGATTGCTAATTAATAATTCTAAGACTGCTGATGTGGTCTACACAGAAATTTTGGGACCGGACCTTGTTCGGGCCTTAGATCCCTTAGTAGATTGTCCGATATTCTCCGGTTAATGATGTGCGTTATGATCTTATTTACTGCACTAAGGATGTTTATGACTCGCCTGTTTTTACAGTTTTTCAGGTCACCCTTTTTGGGGATATTTACCAAAAACCTTCTTTTAAATTTGAAGTTTTGGATATGTTTCCTGTAGTATGGGCAGTGTGACCACAACTTAAAAAAAATTGGATGCTGAATGGGGCTTAAAACAATGCTAAAAAGCAAAAAAAATTTTAAATTTTCTTAAATAATTGTATCATTATAAAGAATGAATTTAACATTTAATTCATTAACCTGAAAATATTATATTTCTTTTAAATAAAACGAAGTTGATATAAAACAAGTAAGAGTGTTATATTCGGCTGTGCCGAATCTTATATACCCTTCACCATTGTGGGAGCAGAATACAGAGCAACTAGACAAAAACTAAATAATTTTTACATATGTATACACACTAGGGTGGCAGGTAAACTTCAACTTTGGATTTTCAACATCTCCCGGGCGGAATATTGTGCCACATGGTCTAAAACTGATGTGGAAAAAATGTCAGCCAAATCGGATAACTTTTACCCCTGCCCCTTTGAGGTCAAAGTTCAAATGATAAAAAAAAAAATTTCCATACAAGCAAAAAATTTTTTTTTCGATTTTTTTTTTTTTTTTTTTAATATTAGTAAGCTTTATAAGCTTATTAACAAAAAAAAATTTCATTTCGATCGGACAAGATTGACAGATTTATATACCGACGTGTTAAAGAAGAAATTTACCATTTACTTGAGTTATAAAGCTTGGACTCGGGGAGATCAATGGTTCCCGAAAGTGGGTATTTAAAAAAAAAATTTAATTTTGGTCATAACTTTTTTGTATCTAAACCGATTTTCCCGAGTTTTTTATAAAATATGCTCTACTTAAAATTTCCGATATTTTGGTATATAAGTCATATCCATAGGACATATCGCAGCCCTAAAATTTAGGTTTGTATACAATTTTTATTTTTTTTACGGGAGGTACCACGCCCACTTCTTCAGTCCCGCCCACATTTTGTAGGATGGTGTGTATTGGCAACCTTAATGTGTGTACCTAATTTGGGAACTTTTGCCGTTCCCCAGATATACAGCAAAAAGTAATAAAAACACAACAACCACAAGGGATTTTTAGGAAAAATTAGAGGTAGTCGTGGTTTTTTGGCCATATCTCAGCCATTTGTGGACCGCTCTTTCTGAATTTCAATAACAAACAATCCCGGAGCATATGTGACATAAATGTATAATAACCTGGCCCCCATCATATATGGGGTCTTCGGAAAATCCATTTCAACGGACATACGGACATGGTTAAATCAACTTCGCTTTTCATAAGGACCCAGAATATATATACTTTATAGGGTGTAGGATCAATATTGTAGAAATTACAAACGGAATGACTAACTATATATACCCTTTTCCACCTGAGGTGAAGGGTATAAAAATGTATATACATAGGTACATAGATTTATTAACCTTAAAGTTATCCTTGTGTAAAAAACGCACGAAATGAATCATTTTTACACAATAAACAAAAAAAAAAAGAAACTTCTTGACTTTGTTAGCAATATCAATTAAGTACTGAAAACACATTTTTTTATTAAAAAATGTTTTTTAGTAACGAAATATTGCAGAACTGACGTAAGTTACCCTCGTGTGTGGTTTTCCACGTAAGTTTTTTGACGATGATTTGAGAGTAAATAAGTAAATTAAATACATATTTACATACATGTAAATTTATGTATTTGCATAAAATATGCAAATATATCTGTTATACAAAAGTATAGGCACATAAAATAATTCTGATAGTGCATAGATAATATTCCTGAAAAATATTGAAGGATTAATGCCCGTAATTTCTACAAAAAGAAATCTAGCTGTGTATAGAAATCTATGGTGTAAAAGCTTCCATATTTTAAAGGAAAACTGAAGGTAAACCCACGTAGGCAAAATAAACGTTGAAATAGATAAAGATAACTGTTAGGTACCAACACGACCTACTTTATTTTTGTTGAAATTACGGGCCTAAGACTATTAAATTATTTAAAGCTTCATAAATTATAATTTACTTAGATTACACACTCGAATCATTATGAAAATGTATGGTACATAAAATATTAAAAACAAATTATTATAAAATTCAATATGTATTGCATTAACACAAATGTTCACAAATATTTTAGAATAGTTTGACACAAAGTTAGCGATTTTTTAACCAAAAAATAAAAGGCCCTATCTACCATGGTAATTTCACCATGCTATCTACAAAACATAACATGATAAACGCTTAAAGCCCTAACCAACAGAATGGAAACTATGCAACATTGTCAACTCCAGACTTATAAGTCCTAGAGGTAACCAGCTATATAACACCGTCACTGCAACAAATCTTGATGTCGTATCAAGTGGAGAACCTACCTATTGGCTCACTGACTTCAACAAATTACCAGACCTTATCGACTTGGCCGTAATTAAAAACATCAAGCGCGATCAATTACTAATTATTTCCTCACACGATTTATCGTCTGATAATTCAACTTCAATCCTTATTCTAAAAGGCAACTTTGATAACGAAGCTGAAAACTTTATTTCCTATCCAAACAAAAACACAAATTGGTTGAAGTATAAAATGTATGTGAGCTCCATCTATCTCAGAGCATTTCCCTAAAAAATTCATCTGACATCCAAACAGCTGTCGACCGACTTACGGACGTCTTGGATTCTGCTGCAAGAAATGCAACCCCAATCAAGCGTACAATAAAGCGTGGTCCGCAATTTACACCTGTGGATATAGAGACCCTTGTCAGGGAAAAAAGGAAGTTAAGAAGACAATGGTAAGATAATCGTTCCCCAACCATCAAGGCCCAACTGCGGTTATGCCAGGCAACTCTACGCAACGAAACACGACTCTGCAGTAGAAGTCTATCTAAACACCCTAGATGCCATAAAAAACTCCAATTACAGCTTATGGAAGGCTGTAAGACATATGCAATGCCCTTTAACCCACGAATCTCCACTAAGACTGGAAAACCTTACCTGGGCCAAAAACACAAATGAAAAAATAAATGCCTTTGCAAGCCACTTGGAGAAAGTTTTCACGCCCCATGATGCTGATACTTGTTCCTGTCGTCCAATTATTCCTAATACAGTTAACGATCCAATAAAATTTAAATTCACCCAATTAAAATCAGCGATAGAAAATGTCAACATTAAAATATCTCCCAGTCCTGACCGCATCACAGGCTCAATGATAAGAAACTTACCTACGTCTGCTTCAATAATCTTGCTGCTCATCTTTAATGCGATATTACGAGTTGGCTACTTCCCATCCTCTTGGAAGACCTCTACAATTGTTATGATTTCTTAGCCAGGAAAAGACGCTAGTCAAATTACGTCGTAGAGACCAATCAGCCTCCTATCAATATTATCAAAGCTATTCGAAAAAAAATATTCCTTTTAAGTATAACTCCCTATCTTACTGAACACGCAATCATTCCGGATCATCAGTTCGGATTCCAAACAAGGCATGGTACAATCGAACAAGTGAATAGAATTGTTACCCAAATTAGATCAGCGTTTGAGAGAAAGGAATATTGCTAAGCACTGTTTATAGACATTTCCCAAGCATTCGACAAAGTTTGGCATGATGGGCTGATCATTTTAATAACACGAATGCTTCCACAAAACACTCGCAAACTCCTTGAGAGCTTTTTAACTGGCAGAACATTCATGGTTAGATCAAAAAACCAATACTCCCCCACCAAGAAAATAGCAGCTGATATGCAAACAAGCCCGAGCACACATACTTCTATGTTTGCAGACGACACAGCATTAATTAGTGTTAATCAGGACCCAAAAGTTGCATCGCAGCATTTACAGTCCCACATCAATGAACTAGAAGCCTGGCTAGAAAAATGGAAAATAAAGGTTAACCCGGCTAAATGTGCTCACTTAACTTTCACGCTCAGAAGACAATCGTGCCCTGCACGCAGAGAAAAAATATGGTTGGGCATGGTTACGGCAACAACACTATGTTTAATGTAACAATATATTGTTGTCGTACACAAATAATTGTTATTTTTATTTAATATCAACAATTTTATAGTTGCTGTAAACATATCAATGTTTATCGCAATTATGAATTTGAGTATTGTTGACCGAAAAATGATTATTTTTTTAACAACTTTATTATGATAACTTTCTAAACGTATTATATTTCTCACAACCATATCATGATATTTAGTAGCCATAACATGATAACTTTCTATACATTTATTTTTATTCTATTTTTACTCTAATCATATTATGTTCGCGCCATTTGTAAAATAATTTTGAAGCAGTTGTGTCGTTTTATTATTTGTGAGCGGTTAATTAATTAAAAGATAAAATTCCATAAAAAAATAAGTTTAAAGAAATTAAAAAATTAAAATATTAGCGGAGTTCATTCAAGTATTAGTGATTTAATAGTGCAAATGCAAAATATCATAGTTTTTTTGTAAAATCCAACAACAAAACACACAGTGATTTCGTTATATTTTATAAAAGTGCTACGATATTTCAGTGGGCAAGCCGAAAACCATTCTAGATCAAACTATGTGCTAGGTATTGCACTTTTTAAACTTTGTCATTACGTTAAAAAATCGGAATTGATCCATCTTTTTTTTTTCAAAAAAATGTAAAGACCGTTCAAAATTAGGCAATATGGCATGAACATCTTAAAATCGAAAAAATGGACATACGCGGTTGCCCATGAAAACCACAGATTTTTCATTTGCTCTTTGCAAGCCTTTTATTGAACTCCGCTATTTGATTAACATCAAGAAAAATTGTAAAAAGCCACAAAATAAAAAATCGATGCAAAAATATTTTAATTTATTTTGTATTTTTATGACAGCTATGAAAGGTGCTGTATCAAAATATGATTGCTTCTAAATTTATTATGATTAACATGATGATAATATGATTACTTCTTAGCTTATTATGATTAACATGACAATAATATGATTAATTTCTTAGCTTATTATGATAAACATGACAATAATTTGATTACTTCTTAACTTAGTATGATTAACAGAATAATAATATGATTAAGGGAAAATATTATGATGTAATAGTACGAGTATATTAAGTCATAATATGATTCAATAATAATCTTAATATGGTGACTACAACCATAATTCTTATCATAATATGTTGCTCTTAGAATATGTTTATCACAACCATGTTTTTTCTTTGCGTGTGCTGTTAAAATAAATAACATCACTGTTCCGGTAGAAAGCCATGTTAAATACTTGGGAATTCATATACATAGACGCCTGACCTGGTCTCGTCATATTGAAGCGAAAATAACGGCTACGAAACTTAAAGCAGCTCAACTATATTGGCTAATCGGTCGAAGCTCAAACTTATCCATAGACAACAAAGTTCTCTTATACAAGTCTATCATAAAACCAATATGGACATATGACATCCAATTTTGGGTTACTGCATGCGCATCAAACATCCAGAAGCTACAAAGAAGACAGTCTAGGATATTACGGCAAATTGTCTGCGCCCCATGGTATATACGTAATGACATTATCCACAGAGATCTTAACATCGCTACCATCCAGGATGAAATTAAAAAGTATTCAGTCAAATACATAGATAAACTAATGGCCCATCCCAACTACCTCGCTCGGGATCTAATAAAGTTCGAAGGTCACCGGAGGCTGAAAAGATCCGACACTTTGAGCCTAGCAGGCTTTTTTGACACTTGAATGCAATTAATATACAAATAAGAATTAGGATTAAGCTTTGAATACATATTGTAATTTGCGATAAGAAAGATTCAATAAAAAAAAAAAAAAATAAAAAATTGTCAACTGTAAGGTTTACTAAGACATGTAGAAGAAAAATAAATTATAATCTGATTAAGGCGATTAATAAATTTATCATTTTAAATAGTTTTTTGCTTCTCCAGTAACATTTTCAAAATTTTATCTTGAAAACATAAAAGGCTATTCAACAGCATTTTCACTAAATTTAATTACACACTAAACATGATATGAATAGTTTTCCTTAACTGCCAAAGTGTTGATCAAAATACGATTAGAATATGAACTGTTTTCATCTCACATTTTTATAAGTTCAACAGTAATGATAAAATCTCTGCAACATTTATTTAACCTTTTTCGTCCACATCTAACGTAAATAAATGATGCTATTGTTCCAATTTTTAATCTTGGTTTTTATTAGGTTCATACCGCATTTTTTTTTTTTTTTTTTTACTTTCGCATTACTTAATGGCAAATCCAAAAACTTCATAACAGAAGAAGCTATTTCGTTGAAAGTATTTTTTTTTAAAGCGTCCAGAATTCAATAGTTGAACTTTGGTTCATCGATACGTATGCATTTAGCTTTTGCCATTGCTGTTCCAAAACCGTTATTGCTTCTGTAGTAAATTCTACCATTTTTTCTTTAAATTATTTTTGGTGTTTACAGGGTTGATATTATTATACATTTGTATGAGTGTTTAAATGACAAAATAGAATGATAGAGATGGACAGAAATGTTAAGTTATATTTTGACATAGCAATAATAGGTATAAAATTTTATAAGACTAAAAAATGCTAAAGAATGCTAATAAAATATTAGAAAAATGCTGAAAATTATGCTAAATGCATTTTGAAAAATTCGCTGCTAAATCAAAATAAATAGGGCTAAATTTAGCAGTGAAAATGCTAAAAGGGTTGCACTGCGTATGGGGTTGGCTATTAGCATCTCGGGCGATATGTTGTCGGCTCCAAGGGGCTTATTCGTTTTAAGGTGATTTACAGCATAACATAACTTCAGCGATATATAGGCATTGCCTTATTTCGTGGAAAACGCAGGTGCATATGTGTTGGTAGTTAGAAATTGGTAACGAAAATATATTCAAATAATGCTGTTTCCTTGCCATTTGGTCTTTCACGGATGTTGTGACCTCCTTCGGCGTTGGTCTTATTACTAATGAATAATTAATTTCAGTATCATAAATGAACATGTTTTTTAATATTCACTCTATTTTTTATATGAATAAATACAATTTTCCGAAAATAGGCTTTAATGTTTTTTATACGCACAAATTGGGCTGAATATTATGCTTTGAAAGTCAACATAGTTGTTGATACTATAATATATAAAATTATGCAGTGGATGAATGAAGGCGAAAAGAACGTATTTTTTTAAATATTTTCGGTTTTTTTTTCCTAATTTTCTTGTAAACGAAATATGCGATAGTCACGCACTACCGCAGGATTTAAAGTCATTTACAACTAAGCTGAATGGCAAGACATAATATTCATTGGACAAAAGTTCAATAGAGTTGTGCAATTTTTTTAGCTGTTTTATGCTTAAAATATAGTAGACCGATCAGTTATCACAACAATATGATTATAAAGTTAAGCGGGACTCAGTTTTAGTACAATATCTGTATTTGTTTAAGGCGTATTTAACTGATTTGCCAGATTGGGTTTTTAATATGGGACCTATGATTTATTATGGACCAATATTTACGAAATTTGGCAGCGTCCTGTCTTATGAAACAATGACAGTAACATTTTTGACTACAATAGCATTATTTGTTTAAGACAGATTAAGGCGTATTAAAGTGTTCTCTGAGAGTGGACTTTTTATAGAACATAGTGGTACATTTTACAAAATAAGCGCACTTATACGCTTCGCAATGAGACATACAGATATGCAGTTAAGTAAGTGAACGAACTCCTAACAACTTAAAAAAAAAATTCAAGTGCCACGCCATTCATCTACAACCAAGCAGCAGTGTAAGTCATCGTCTAAAATTTAAATTTTTGTTGCATCAATTTTTTAAATTTCTGCTTTGAAATTGCAGTAATGTCCAGACTATGAGATTCTACTCTTGCAATTTTGGTATTTTTATCTTGTCTTTATATATATATTTCATATAGAAATGCAAATACGCTGCAAGTTGAATAGTGTGAGAATCACAAAACTAAACAGAATAGCAGAGTACATAAAACTGCGTACCCCATACCAATCTTATCAACTCTCTCACAAATAACCTCAATAATTGCTGAAACTAAAATTGCAGGTCTGGACGATGACTAAGGTAGTGTACAAGAAAATAACAGTAACAAAAAATTCAGTGTGTTAATCGCCTTTTAGACGATCATACTTGGTATATTAGAATGGTATGTCATCATACTATCATACCCGTGTAAACTTTTTTGATTCTTGTGTATGCCATCATACCATCGTAAAAAAGCAATTCTGACATATTCCGTACAAATTACATTAGAATTTTTGCAGACAAACGGTAGCGAAGGTTTGGTTAAAGCGCGCATTTTGAAAAGTTTTTATTGAGTAATATGAAACTCTGCCAGAGTAGTTAATATAAAAAGTGATATATGTATGTATACCATAATAGATATTTAAAGCAAAAAAGTTGTGAAAAACTTTTATTAAAATTGAAAACCATTGAGCCGGAAGCAACAATTGAAGAAGTTAAAAAAAATAATAGCACATCAATTACAAAAGCAGGAACTAATTTATGTACTGATTTATTACACACTTAGTATGATAGTCTAGTATCAACATACCAAGTATCATAGTTGGGGGTAGTGCACTTAATTTTGATTTTTATCAGCAGTGTACTGTCACTAAATAAAACTGCAATAAATTAGTTTGCACTCTTTTTTACAAGCTTTAGTGATGATTGTTTTTTTAATTTAGTGATATTGCAAATTGTTTCACTATCACTAAACGCAGATTGAATGCAAAAAATCTGCACTCAATTCAAATAGTGCAAAATTTGAATTTGCAATCGAAAATCTGCATATAAACATACAGTCACTATGGTTTCAAAAATTATTGGCCCTGAAATTTTGGAAGACAAATACGAATAATAGACATTTTAGATACTAATGGCCGATTACACCAAATTATTTAAATAGCAATTTATGTTTAAAACCCGTTTTTTATGTCATGTCAAAAAAATAAAATTTTATGAAAAAATTTATTTAAAAATGAATTGATATTTAAATATAATTATTTTTAGTGAAAACAACTAAAAAATCCTATATAATTTAATAAAAAAAGTTCAAATTATTTTCTTAGGATAAAACAAGTTAGAGTGCTATATTCGGCTGTGCTGAATCTTTGATACCCTCCACCGAGAGTTCTAATATTTCAAGAATGAAATTTATATAATGTCTATCGAAGGCTGCTGACGTCAGTAGTCAAATATCAATCCTTAAACCAAATTTGTATTTTTAACACTTTCTTTTGGTAGATCGAAATTTGCTTTTTTTACTGAATGATTATCCATTTTAATTGACTTTACATGTTTTTTCCTTACTTCTGTTTTTTCGTACTTTGTCAAGAATTTTTCTTGAAGTCCAAGTACATTTTTTTGTTTGTTTTTTTTTTTTTTTTCATTCTATCTTTCTCTTTTCTGTTGACCTTTTTCAGCACAACTTGAAGGACAAATGTAAACATAGAGCTCGTGCCTTAGCTTTAACAATAATTAGTATTGTGGTTATTTTGTTGAACTATTTATGGTTTTTAATCCAAATTTTTCAATATTTTTTAATTAGGCTTAAGTTCATCAAATTTAATTTTCATTAAATTATTTTTATGAAGAAAGGAATTTTACAACATGAAAATTAATTAAAATTGTTATTGATAATCTTTCATTCTTGACGTGACTAGGGGTTGAACCGGCAGGTTACTATGACATGTTTCGATCGGAACCACTCGATCTCCTCAGATAGTTTTGCCGTCTTACACTCGCAGCTATCGAAGGCTGCTGACGTCAGTAGTCAAATATCAATCCTTAAACCAAATTTGTATTTTTAACACTTTCTTTTGGTAGATCGAAATTTGCTTTTTTTACTGAATGATTATCCATTTTAATTGACTTTACATGTTTTTTCCTTACTTCTGTTTTTTCGTACTTTGTCAAGAATTTTTCTTGAAGTCCAAGTACATTTTTTTGTTTGTTTTTTTTTTTTTTTTTCATTCTATCTTTCTCTTTTCTGTTGACCTTTTTCAGCACAACTTGAAGGACAAATGTAAACATAGAGCTCGTGCCTTAGCTTTAACAATAATTAGTATTGTGGTTATTTTGTTGAACTATTTATGGTTTTTAATCCAAATTTTTCAATATTTTTTAATTAGGCTTAAGTTCATCAAATTTAATTTTCATTAAATTATTTTTATGAAGAAAGGAATTTTACAACATTACATTTGTCCTTCAAGTTGTGCTGAAAAAGGTCAACAGAAAAGAGAAAGATAGAATGAAAAAAAAAAAAAAACAAACAAAAAAATGTACTTGGACTTCAAGAAAAATTCTTGACAAAGTACGAAAAAACAGAAGTAAGGAAAAAACATGTAAAGTCAATTAAAATGGATAATCATTCAGTAAAAAAAGCAAATTTCGATCTACCAAAAGAAAGTGTTAAAAATACAAATTTGGTTTAAGGATTGATATTTGACTACTGACGTCAGCAGCCTTCGATAGCTGCTAGTGTAAGACGGCAAAACTATCTGAGGAGATCGAGTGGTTCCGATCGAAACATGTCATAGTAACCTGCCGGTTCAACCCCTAGTCACGTCAAGAATGAAAGATTATCAATAACAATTTTAATTAATTTTCATGTTGTAAAATTCCTTTCTTCATAAAAATAATTTAATGAAAATTAAATTTGATGAACTTAAGCCTAATTAAAAAATATTGAAAAATTTGGATTAAAAACCATAAATAGTTCAACAAAATAACCACAATACTAATTATTGTTAAAGCTAAGGCACGAGCTCTATGTTTACATTTGTCCTTCAAGTTGTGCTGAAAAAGGTCAACAGAAAAGAGAAAGATAGAATGAAAAAAAAAAAAAAAAAACAAACAAAAAAATGTACTTGGACTTCAAGAAAAATTCTTGACAAAGTACGAAAAAACAGAAGTAAGGAAAAAACATGTAAAGTCAATTAAAATGGATAATCATTCAGTAAAAAAAGCAAATTTCGATCTACCAAAAGAAAGTGTTAAAAATACAAATTTGGTTTAAGGATTGATATTTGACTACTGACGTCAGCAGCCTTCGATAGCTGCGAGTGTAAGACGGCAAAACTATCTGAGGAGATCGAGTGGTTCCGATCGAAACATGTCATAGTAACCTGCCGGTTCAACCCCTAGTCACGTCAAGAATGAAAGATTATCAATAACAATTTTAATTAATTTTCATGTTGTAAAATTCCTTTCTTCATAAAAATAATTTAATGAAAATTAAATTTGATGAACTTAAGCCTAATTAAAAAATATTGAAAAATTTGGATTAAAAACCATAAATAGTTCAACAAAATAACCACAATACTAATAATGTCTATTTATTATTAACTAGCTTAACCCGGTGCGCTTCGCTACACTGCTTTAACCACTTTTTCAGTTCAGAGATATTTAATATATGCATCCTATGGTATGTTTTTTCCCCCTGCGCCTTCCCGCTTTATTTTTATTTTCAAAAGTGTAGTATACCATAGGAGTGACTTCTACTAAGTTTGAACATTCTTACTATAACAGTTCTTAAGATATGCGATATTAAACATTGGCGTCCTATGGTGGGTACTAATTCCCCCACTGCTATTTTATTTGAATTTTTGGGATCAGAACATCCTACTACCAAAAGTTCAACAAAATGCGTGCAACGGCTCTTAATTATATTTCTTTCTATGAGGGGTACTGCTCCTCCTCTGTCAACCCCGCCCATTTATATATTGATATTTATAGTTTACCATAATAGTAGCTTTAACCACGTTTAAAGACTCTCCCTTTAATAGTTCTTCATTTGAGCGATATTTAATACATGCATCCTATGGGAGGTATTTCCACCCCTGCGCATGCCCGCTTTATTTTTATTTTCAGTAGTGTAGTATACCATAAGAGTTGCTTCTACAAAGTTTGAACATTCTCACTAAAACAGTTCGAAAGATATGCGATATTAAACATTGGCGTCCTATGGACGGAACCACTTCCCCCGCTGCTATTTTGTTTCAATTTTTTGGCTCAGAAGACCCTACTACCAAAAGTTCAACAAATTGCTTGCAGCGGCTCTTATTAATTTTTCTATCTATAAGAGGAACTGCTCCTCCTCTGTCTACCCCGCCCATTACTATACTGAAATTTAAAGTTTGCCATAATAGTAGTTTTAACCAAGTTTGATGACTCTGCCTTTAATAGTTCTTCAGTTGAGCGATATTTAATATATGCATCCTATGCGAGGTATTTCCCCCCAGCGCCTACCCGCTTTATTTTTATTTTCAATAGTATAGTATACCATAAGAGTGACTTCCACAAAGTTTGAACATTCTCACTATAACAGTTCTTAATATATGCGATATTAAACATTGGCGTCCTATGGGGGAAACCACTACCCCCGCTGCTACTTTCTTTCATTAGTTTAAGCGTTTACAGTGAATTTCACAAGGCTGCTAAATATGGAATCTAAGGCAAATTATGGAGCGCTTATCACAAAATTACATTACATTTTTTCTTGATATATAAAGCTAAGTTGGAAAAAATTTTACCGCAATATCTTTACCTCCCACGGTTTTAGGCGAATTTAATTAATTTACCAGAGTGGGCTTTATTTGGGGCCTATAGTAAATTACGGACCGATCATCACGAAATTTATTTGTGTCATTTCTAATCATACAATACTATGAAGTATTTAATTTTATTCTGATATCATCATTAATTACGGTTTTAAGCGTACTAAACTGTTTTCCGGGAGTGGGGTTTCTACGGGGCCTTGGGTATATTATGAACCGATCTTCACGAAATTTCACAGTATCATTTATAGTCCTTAAATAAATGTGACGAGCCAAAATTTGTTATGATAGCATTGTTAATTATGGATTTAGGAGTACTTAACTGACTTAAAATTACTCATGGACCCAACAGATTTTTACAACATAAAAGAACCCTAAAAGTCTTAGATGAATATTTAAGAAGTTTCACACGGAATGACAAACTTAGTATACCCTCATTCGCCACTTGTGGTGGAGGGTAAACAAATTCGTTAATGTGAATTAAATAAAAGTTATATTTTTTAATCCTAATAAGATATTTTTTAAATCCCAACCGATATAAAAATTTATTTTTCTAAACGAGCTTAGGAGGTCTACAAAGAATAGTTCACTTTTTATTTGGCAATTTTATATTAAATATTTGTACATAACAATAATTTTTCTTACAACCTTTATTTGTTAAGTTAAAAGACATAAGTTAATAAAAATATTATTTGGTTATGAAAAAATTATTATATATATGTATATATAACTTGACCATTTAAGGCCTTCCTCGAATATTAAATGTGTTGTGTTGTTGACTGTTCGATGGCGGTATATATTCATTTAGATTCAAGCTTACAGGTCCTAACAATAGCTTGTCTTTAGTTTCCCTATTAATGCGATGATTTTGTTTATAAGGGGAAATATTGCCAGCATAAGGTTGAATGCCATAAGTTGGATGTGGCGAAGCCTGTACATCTACAAGAGCAGAAGGGGCAGGTGGAGGCATGTTAACTGGCAATGCTGATAGTAGAGGACGAGAGGCATAGTCTATGCTATTACTAGGAGCTAAATGTTGATGATACGTCAATGATTGTACTCCAGTGTTTCCGGTTAAATAGGGTCCTATGGGCACCATTAAAGGCCTGATTGGAGTTAACTGCAAATACTGAACACCGCCTTCATTTATTGTCTGAGGCAAATATTGCATCAATAATGGAGTGGGAGTTGCCAACAATGAACCAAATTCTGGTGCTATGCTATTGCCATTGTGGATGGGTGTGAAATTAGTTTCCATCTCTGGCAGCTTATAAGACGGTTTAAAATTATCATTTTGGTTCTGCTTGCTCGAAAGTGCTTCATAATTTGCAGCATAAGCATTCAATGTATTTAACTGGGCATCTTGATTATTATTATTATAATTGAACTTCTGTTGCTGTATCGATAAATTACCATTAGATTTGCCTGCCTTGTTTGAAATTTCTGAACTTGAAATTGGCCCAGCAGTTATAACATTTGGAACTATTAAAAAAAGCAAAACCAATTGGTAAATGCATCTTCGTACGCACATGTTTAAATACTAATCCAAAAACCTGCATAATAAAAAAAATTTTAGAAATCACATTAATTACCCAATTTTACTTTCAAATCAAATGTAAAATTTATCCCGCTGTTTTTTTTTAATAATTTTTATGATACGCTGCTCTTTTTCAAGACTTACGAAAGAGTTTTCGATTTTACTTAGCACAATTTGTTTTTTGCTTCTTTAAAGTCCAAGTAGTTTTTAATACTTTTTTTGAACAATAATCTTTGTATTTACAATCCTGATTTTTGGTATGAATATATTTTTTCACAATAAATTAAAACACACTTTTTACAGATAAAAATTTTGCATTCTGTCCGTTTTCTTTATTGTTACGTCACCTTTGAATGGAAATATTTGTTTAGCTGCACTGTAAAGTTGGCAACTGCTTTTATAACTCTGCAACTTGTAAAATGTTCATAGCTAATTTTTCTTTATTACAAGACATCTTTAAATTTGCCGTTCCAGGCAGTTTTCCATTAAAAGAAAAACATGAAACGAAATACTTAAACAAGTCATAGTAAAAAGTAAATAGTTAAAAATAAAAGTTTTTAATGAAAACAAAAACTTGTCAAGCATAAAAAAAACAAAAGCTGTAATGTTGCTTTTGTTTTGTTGTACCCAATTAAAGGTCAATGTTAGCAGCAAGTGCTAATTTTCTTTTGGAGGGAGGTAAACAAATAATCTTGTTTTTTTGCGTATTCACTTTCATTTAAACTGGTGCAGTAACATTTTTGTTTTTTAATGGTACAGAAAAATGTTTCCTTCCACATTTTCTCTTTGGTGCTACTTACTGTAAGTTCAATGCACGTGACTTAAAATTAACCCTTATACTGTACTAAGAAAATAAAACGCATGTGGTATTTGTGTGTCAATTTTGCCCAGTATAGATAGTTCATCCATCATAAATTTGTTAACCTTTAATTGTTGAGGTGAAATTTTGGGACATACCCAATGACGTGGTGGTAAATTTAACCCTTCTAAATTTTACTAAAAAATTTAAGTAAAAAATATTTTTTTTATAACTATTTGTTTTTGAAAAATAAGTAACCACATTTTTTATCACAAAAAATAAAGAAACCAACAATTGTTTTTATTTGCTTAAACATAACAGGTACTTCACAAACCTTTTTTTTAATGATATGAAGTATGAATTTAAAAAAGACAAAAACTTTACAGGCATTTTTTCACAGCCAAATGTACGAACTTAAAGATATAAAAGAGATCATGAATAAAAATTAATCAGTACCCATGTTCTGTAACTTTAGTGAGAACTTCTTGCATCGAAAAGATGTGAAACAAAATATTCCATCGTTTCTCGAAAAGTGAGAAAAATGTGTGTCTGTAACTCATGTCGAAAACTATCAAAAGAGATTACGTCGTTACGTTATAAATGTCATAATATTACACTCGAAGCCGATTTGAAATTGCAGACGTTGAGAACGCCAGTCACACATATCGTTGACAGCGACCAAAATTTACTAAAACTTTTTCAACGACGGCGGTGAAAACACAACCGTCGACTATACCAAATTGTGTTAAGATCGACTTTAATGTTTGTTGTTTGCAAACGAGCTTTGAAGACATTCGTATATTTTATAAAAATATTAAAAGCAAAATAATTAAACAATGAAAAATGTGCCAAGAATAAAATATTATTATTATTATTATTCTTTGCATTTTGCATTTTTAATTGTTTTTTTAGTGTTAAAATTTTTTCTCGCCCCATTTTTATTCGTGAGTTTATTTAACAGTTCAAAACGGAACTTTTCTCACCAAAATGTTACAGACACACTTTTTCTGTAAATTGGCTAGTAATTTCCTTACGTGTCAGCTTGTACTCGCCAAAAAAAGTTACAGACACAGTTAAGTGAGAAAAACAGCTGTTTGTTTCAATTTATGGCATTTTTGTTTCATTTCACACATTTCAATCGAAAACTTTCTCGACGCGAGAGTTACAGAATATGGGGACAGGTGAAGAAACTATAGGTCAACCTTTAGGAGGTTTTTACATTGCAGACAAATCGGCTAGAGCTAAAGCTTTCAACTTTGGTCAAAATATCTGGGTTGTCCACACATAACATCTGATAAAATCTGGGTGGGAGAGGTGGGCGTGGCACCTCTCATAAAATGACCTTAAAGATTTCTATATATCTGAAGAAGAGCCAAAGTTTCGCAATTAGGTACACGCATCTTGGTTAGCAAAACACAGCATTTTTTTTTTTTACTGTTAGGACCAGCAATCAGGGGATGACCCCTACTAATGCATTGCATTGTGTTGGAACTAGGAACATAGGTTGTGAAGCATTCAGGGGATGACCCCTACTAATGCATTGCATTGTGTTGAAACTAGGAAAATAGGTTGTGGGAAGGAGGATAGAGGGAGTAGTGTTTGTGAACATTCGATTTGAACTTAATCATGTTGTAAGTGAGAGGGAAGACTTTTGCAGGAAGGTTATTCCACATACGAACAGTCCGGGAAAAAAACGAATTCTCTCTGTAATGCGTTGTACGATTCCACATAAGGATGGGCTCTTGAGGAAAAAACGTGTATTACGAACAAACGTACGGGTTTCGGGAACCAGATCGCTAATTTCGTCGGAACACATCCCATTGTAGTAACGATAAAACAGGCAAAAACAACCCACATTGCAACGGTGCTCAAGGGAGTCAATAGAATTGGATACCCTACTGTGATACCCACCAATGAGAACCTTCGCCCTCTCCTGCACGCGGTCGAGAAGCTCCAAAATAGACATTGAAGCACCGGCCCACACATGAGAGTTGTATTCCATACGCGGTCGGATATAGGTGGTATAAATAGTAAGAAGATCAGATGGAGTAAAGTACATCCTACACCGTCTTAGAAAACCGAGGCACTTGAATGCTTCTTTCGATACCTTGAATATATGTTCTGTCCATCGGACATCACATTGTATCATCATGCCCAGAACATCAAGACATTCTGATTCCTCAAAAATTATACCACCTATATATAAAGATGAGGCACCCCGGTTTGTCGCGCGTTTATGCGTCAGAACGCAACATTGGGGTTTTCGGGCATTAAAATCGACCCCATTCCGAGACTATGTCATTAGAAAGATAAGAAATAGAGTAGGAGAAAGAACGGAGCCTTGCGGTACCCCTGAATGAATCTTGAACTCGTGTGACGAAACCCCATCTATAACAGCTCGTATAGTGCGATCTCTGAGAAAACTCGATATAAATCGAGAGAAATTATCACCGACACTAAATGCAGCAAGTTTTGACAAGAGTGCACCATGCCAGACTCTGTGAAACGCCTTGGAAATATCTAAAGCAAATACCTTACTTTCGCCAAAATGGTGAATGGAACGGCACTATTCGCCAAAATGTGGTTGGGATTAGAGAATTGGAGGTGGCACAAAATATATTTTTTTGTATCTAATGAACGGCAAGATAAAAATTGTCCATATTTGGTACACACAGCTGGGCTATCAATAAATAATGCCTTTACAAAAAAGGGCGGGATCAGAGAAGTGGGTGTGGCCTCCTATACAAAGAGATTATTGATTTCTGTATAACTGAAGAATGGTAACATCAAGAATATTCAAACTTGGTACAAACAGTTTCCTAAAGAATGCACGATACCTGTATTTAATAAAATCTACTTATATTATTTAAATTAGGGTAACAAATAAAAATAAAATATTTTTTACTTACAGGAAAACGGAGGAGTGGCAAAAATAATTCCATGAAAATATTACGTTAATTTTGATGTGGGTCAAAATTTTTTCTACTAAGTATTACGCTAACGCCGACGTAGTGGTAAAATATTTTCAAAGAAAAATGATGACGAGTGGTAATTTTTACACCAGCATTTCCGTAGCTCCGCTCGTGCTAAGTCTAGTTCAGCCAAAACACAAGTGAATAAGAACGATCACGATATGAGAACATACTAAGAGAAATAAATTTATAGAGTGCAATGGAATAGAGTATTTAAAAAAAAATTAAAGAGTTAAAGGATAATACTGTTTATTGTTTCTACATTAAATGCAAGTTTTGCAAGGAGTTTTACACAAATTTATAACATGCTCTACATTTGTTTGAATATTTTGTGTTGACTAATAGAGTTCGGCAAATTTCACTCATGTTTACAAAACCCGTAACTATTTTGGTACAGATATTGAAAAAAAACATTGAAATTAAATATTTAAAAAATATTGTTTGACTAGTCTTAAAAATAATAAGCAATCAAACCTGTTTGGGCAATTATGACTCATGAAAACAGGTAAAGGGTTAATTGAATTTTATAGTTCCAACTAAAATTTTGCTTCTTCCTTACGTTTATGTTGTAAGTGTAAACATTGTTGCAACTTCGAGAATGCTGTAAAATTTTAAATTGTTTTATTACTCTGACACATTTATATTGAGCCCGCGCTGATAGAAAAAAATTACTAAATATATCTTGCGCAAACGACCTTGGTCTAATAGAAAAGATTTCGCCATCTCAGTGTCATTAGCCAGAAGCTTATTTCTTATTTCGGGCACCTTGTCATCTTGTTTGCTTACTAGCCAATCCCTTACACCAGCATCTGCCTTGTCGATTCGTAAAGTGGCCGCTTCGATTTCCTGTGACTCTTCACCGGCCTACAGCTTTAACTCATTTGTTGTTCGGGCCGATTTTTGATATCTATTTCAAAGTCCTGAATATTAAGTCACCAACGGTCGATTTAAGGTTTTAACAGCCTGTTTTTGTAAAGTACAAGTCTTCTCACTTGAAGTTTTCGTATTGATACGATAATGGGTCTCATGCATAAAAACGAGCAAAAGCGCTGAGTTGCGGCAGGTGAGCAATTGCTCGTAAGTCGAGTTCGATCAAACAGCAACAGCTTTTGCTCAATTTCGTATACATAAAAATGAGTTCAAACCAATTGCAATTACTTGAGCAAAGGGAGATTAAACGTCAAATTGTTATTGAAGTGCAAACATGTCGTCAAGTGAAAGTGAGGTAGAAATAGAATCAAATAATAATAATAATAAAATAGAAACTGAGACTTTTCTAAATTTTTAGTAGAAAAAATAAAACAAAATATATATTTACTAGAAAAGGGTCAATTACCAAACATTAAAAATAAAAAAAACAAATAATATAAACATATGCATGTAACAGAAATTAGCATTTAATTAACGGGGGAAAATATAAAAAATGTCGCATACAAAATAAAATAGATGTGAATAAAAAACTGGGAAACTGATATGTCACAATTGCTTTGTGATAGTTCTAATCTCTCAACAAACAAACTTCCAGGTAAGTATACCGTTAGCGAATTCCAATTTTGTTATTGATTTCGCTCTTTGTTTATTTTTTATAGTTCATCTCTATCTTGGAACCAATGACTACAACTGTACGTTTGATAAACTCCAATATCTGTGGTTATACCATTTCGGAATCCAGGATCTGCACAAAATCTTAAATAGAGTCGAATTTTATCAATGTTGCTGAGGGCACCACCACGTGTTTCTTCTGACTCCTCAAAAAAATAATTAGCCAACCAGGAGATGCTACTATCATCAAACCTATGTATTTATCATTTTATTATTAATTATATAAAAAAAATTAGTAATTAAGAGAATATAAACCTGTATAATTTTTTATAATCACTTGCTAATTTTGTTTGACGCTGTTGAAAAAATTTTGTATTTCTTTGTGGCACAAAATGTACGCGAGTCAACTATAAGGCAGGCTCAACATAATTTGAGCAAGAGCTCACAAAAGAAAGCAAAAGCTTGTTTTTATGCATATGAAAATGAGCACAAGCTCATCTAACTAAGTTCACACTGGGTTTTTACTATGCCGTTTTTGATATTCGCAAAAAGTGTGAAAAAGTCATCGCCCAAATATACATACATAAATATCGAAAGCAAAATTCAGAAACACGCTAAGTCCAGAAAGTGCGTTTTGCACCAGAAGTTCTTAAAGTTTACGGGCGATGAACTTTTAGTTTAATGCTTAGTCCCTCTTTGTCAGAATTTAAGTTGAACAATACTAAATTAAAAAAAGTAAACACATAGAAGACATGCTTAGTATAATTAGCATGTTTCGGAATTGTACTGTCGCTGTATTCTGAGTCCTTTAATAATTCTAAGTCAATTAAGCCATGTTCGCCCGACCGTCTATTAAAAACACGCTCACTTTCAGGCTATTGCAGAAATTTTTGGTCTGTAGAGAATCATACAATTTGAATTCGCCATGCCAAATTTCATAATGATGGTTCTATAATAACCCATAGGCCCCATATAAAGCCAACTCTGGGAAATTATTTAAACACGACAATAACCGTAATAAATATAGATATTGTGGTAAAAGTTGACCCAATTTAGCACCATATGGCTAGAAAAAACACGATGTATGTTGTTATATTTGATCCATAATTTACCATAGTACCCATATCATTCGGCCTTCCGACAAGAAATATAGGAAGCATAATAATATTCTAAAAAATGTATATTCCTGTATTGAAATTTGGTATAATATCTGTGTTTTTAATGCTGGAAATCATTATACCGAACTATACCAAATTTTGTGATGAAAGATCCATAACTTACAATAGGTCCAATATAAAATTCCCTTCTGACAATCACTTTAATACACCTTATTTGTTTTCTCCATTACCTCCTTTTCTAAAATTAATCATGTGGTCAGGTTTATAAATATTGTCTTATAATATACCTATATACCATATAAAGCCCACGCCTGGAATATTTGAACTTTCTGTGAAGGGTATCAAAGATTCGGCACAGCCGAATAAGTTACTCTTACTTTTTATGTTCCCCAGTTTACTCTATATTTAACGTCTTTACCTGTTTATCTTTACATACCTCATCTAATTGTTTTTACTCATCACTATGCTTGTAACAACAGCACTTCCAATGCCGATATATTTTTTGCTAAACCGACGCACACTGGGGATTTCGCCGAAAAAATTCAAATAGTCAACATACTCTTCATGCAATAATCGGTGATATTTTGAAATTTTATACTAAATGGTACAGTACAATCAAATCAAAATAATTTACTTCGATCTGACTGCTAGTTTTTTTTTAGCCGCCTCAAACTCAGTACTTGTATGTTTTACCGAATCAAATTAATATAAACCTAAGAATTTCAAGACGAATATTATTTTATTATGTGATCTTATGTTTTTCTTTTTATTTTTTAGTTAAAGTAGGATATAATTGAGTATAATAAAATTGAAAAAATTAGCTTTGCATAGACTTAAGTTTTTTTTTTTTTTGTTCATTTTTATGAACATATAACAAAAAACCCCTTTTTCTCCAAATATTTTGACCTACAATTTTAGCCTTACTTGCCGACAGTTGGAAATCACTACTAAAACATTGTCTTATAATTGTTTTTACATTTTTTTTTCTATTTCAAGTGCCACCTCTCAGTTTTTTGCAGTTATAATGCAACGCTATAGCGCTATTTGGCACTAAAACCATTATTACAACTTGGTATTTATTGTCGCTTAGTGCGATACGAGTGGGATATCTTTCAAAATAAATGTTCTGTAACTCAAAACAACGCTTTTTCGATATTTAGCATATGCACTATTTTGATTTTTGTTTCCTATTTGTGTGTATGTATTGTGCTAACCACAGGAATTAAATCACTTTGTTTCTATAGAAATGTGAGACCGAGGTCAAGAGATTTTTAATAATTCTAGAAGCTATAAAAATCACCGAGGCAGTAGATCCAAAAAAATTTGGTGATTTTTGTCTGGAGACGGCAAAATAGTTTTTGCACTGTACGAGTGGTACAATATGCCACCTGAACTCCACAAAATTATCATTCATGGAAAACAAGAGTCTTAGGAAAGTCGTAACAAAGACTTTAAAAAATTTCGCGTCAGACACTCCAGAAAATGCAGTCGCATTGCAACAAACGAAGATAATATGCACCGAATGATGATAACATCAGATCCAATGATCTCACATTTGACTCTGTCGTTTAGCCATAAAAAAGCATAGTGATATAAGCGACGAAGTTAAGGCTCTTTTAGAATAATAATATTATTTATTTATTTTTATTTATTAATAATACAATTTTTTATTTATATATAATATTAATAATACAGTTGATATATTTTCGTACAAGCTAAGTAGTATTTATAACATATATCGTTGCTTAAAACGCAAAATGCTCTGACTAACAAAAAAAAAAAAAAAAAACAATACCGATTTTTTATTTATTGCAGCATGGAAAACACGAAATTATTAAAAAAATCATTTAAAATTTTTTTTTAGGGCTTTTTACATTGTAGGTTACGATATACATATATTTATCTAAATTTCCTTTTTTTTATTTCTTTTGTGTATTACTATATAAATGAAACCTAATTTGTGAAGAAATCACTACAATTTGTAAAAAATTAATTTTTTCCCCACCTTCATACAAAAATCCCAGTGCGCGACGTATATGTATATAAGTTCCCATTTACATTATAAAATTTTTGTAGTTGCGATTATTGCCGTTTTTTCTTCTTTGAAGTGTCTCTTATGTTTATATTGTGTGATTTTTTTCATTACAGCTTTTTGTTTATACATATAGTTTGACAACTAAAGCTCGATTCACCCATGCGTTCCGAACAATATTTTGGTACGTGCAAATTTTTTTTTTATATTGAGTTCGATGTCTTACTTTTGAGAGAAAGAGAGAGTATTTATTTTGTTCTGCAAGTTTTTTCTTGAATTGGTTTATGCATGAGATGCCACTTTTTCAATTTGTAAATAAAAATTTTATATAATTAATAATTATAAAATCACCTTCCTTTTTTCATCCATTTTCTTTAACTCACTTTTAGAAAACAATTTAATATAAGTAGTTTGCTAGTTGTGCTGCCATTTTGTTAAACTGCTTACATCTGTAAACCATATGGTAGCTTTGTTTTTCCGGACAAATTTTCTGAAATGAGTGAATCGTTTTTCAATGCACTTTAAGTAAAAAAATTATTCTCTGGACAAAAATATTGTTCGGAACGCATGGATGAATCCATCTTAACCAACTTCATATTTAAAACTACGAATAAAAGAACAAAACAAAACACTACAGTCGCTTGTGTACCCCATTTAATGCCTCTCTCCCCTCTCGCCTTAAAGGTAAGTATCGTAACAACAAAACTCGTATGATGTAAACGGGCACTTACTAATTCACAAGCGCTTTACAACAAACACACTACGACGACGCGCATCACTCTCTATTCAACATATACGCTCACATATATGTATATTGTTTTTATTTATGCCACGACCGGTTTGTTTTTTATTCATGTCTGCATGTTTTACGGCTGCATGCAGTGATGTTAACCATACATTAATTACCGTCTTCTTCAGTAAGGTAGTTTTATTAAAAATATGGTAATTAACAAAATTTGGATTTTTGGTATATACATACTTGTATATGTGTATTTATTTGGATGTGTCAGAATTAGAGTTTTTTTCCCGGAGTTTTTCGATTCCCGGGAAAGCGGGCAATTTTTTAAATTTCCCGGGATCCCGCTTCATATAAATAATGCAAAGTAAATTTGTTTTAAATTAATGAATACAACTTTTTTTTAAAAAAGCGTAAGGGAACTTGTTTACAAAGTAAGTAAAGGGAAATCTTAAATACATACTACAAAAATTAATTGAAGATTGAATGAGGAACTTGAATTATTATTACCCTACGCTTTTATATGTAAATTCCGTATTATTATGCTAACATAAACATAACAATTTAAATCCTAAAGCAATAATAAAAACAAAAATTGTGGTACTTAAGCTATGAAATATATTAAAATTTTTAACAGCTTAGAAAAAAACATTCACACACACTCAATGCGTTTAGGAAGTCGACAAAGATTATATTTCTGATTTTATTTACTTATTACCATGTTTCCAAAAAATTTCGTCCACTTTTTTACCGAGATTGGATAAATAGTTTAAAGTGCAAAAGTTTTAAGTTGTTGCATGCTTCTAATTCACAATCAGAAACATTTTTTTCTTTATTATAAACTACGTCTATATCAGTCAAATGTATGTCAAGGTTGATGCAAAAAATATCATCAACCGGACTTCTTCTTACAACCTGTAATCGTTAGGACAATGTGTTTTTAAAATTGTATATTATAGTATCTTATACGGGTCTCCATAGTTTTTTTTTTTTATTTCGGTTTGCCCGCACTTCATGGGTGTATAAGCCGTCACAATATGAAACAAATTTGTATTTATCACCTTATTTATAAACATATCGCTCCTTTATTGCAAAATAGTCATATCTCAAAAAATTAAAAGTTTTAAGTTAATTAAGCAAAGTGTTCCTTCATACCGAAGTTATAGAAAAATAATCGGTACGATTTGACAACTTTAATCGCATTTTGTCAAGCTCGATTTTTTTGTAGATGTGACTTTGTTGCAATAAAGGAGCGATATGTTTAGGTATCTCCTATTTTTAAGACTTGCCTGCATCTTATTTTAAATTTATGTTCTTTATTAACTCTTCACTTCACTAAATTTATTAATTATCAACTGCTGCACTGCCCATTCTGCTTTTTGTAGATTTATTGCATTAGTACACATTGTTTTACGAATTAACTCACTTCTCGTAACTGATCTAATCGGCAACCCATCAACTGATGCTAATTTTTAGAGAATTGAAAACTAAATTTCAAAGTATAAATAGCTGTTTTCTGAAACTATTGAGAACTTTTTATTTCCCGGGATCCCGCAACATAAATCCCGGGAAAGCGGGATAAATAATAATTGATATTCCCGGGAATTCTCGGAAAAACCCCTAGTCAGAATTTAAAAGGCCTAACTCCACAAAATAAAAGTAAAGTAAAATAGTGATGTTCTGAAAAAATCAGAAAAACAAAAAAATGTTCAAAGAGTTGACAACTAATTAGATATTAACATAACAAAATTTAGAAATTTCGAATATTCGCTTTTGCCACATCCATATCTATGTACTTAGGTAGTAGGGATGCCAAACGGGAAATCCCGAATCCCGAGATCCCGGGATTTTTCGGGATTAATGAATCCCGAATTTTAATATATCAACTTTTTTGTACAAACATTTTCGTTTTAATTGAATTTTTATACTCTATACAAAAAAAAAAATTATAAAAAATTATATTGTATTTTTTATTTTTATAATTCTTCATCTTTTGAGAGGTAATTTTCCACGTTATGTGTAGAATTAGATAAATGTTTTACAAAAAAATTAAGAATGTTATGTTTCTGCAAATGTTTTCTTACGTGTTTACTTAAAAGTCATCCATATTTAAATCATACAAAAGAGTCGTTATGTAATTTAACTTAAACTTACACTTTGAATGTTTGCTACTACATGCTGCTACTTATTTTTAATGTTTATAATTAAATAAATTAAAAAAAATAATATTTTGTTTTTTAATGCTCATAACATATCGACCCCTAACCGCGAAAATAACGTAAGTGCCAAAAATCAAAGTTTACAGGAGAGAGCTTTTTTATTTTATTTCATATAAATTATGTATGAAATTTGTCGCTTACAATAAAATTGTTCTTGCTAGAAAATCGTAACGGTACCTTATGTGACCATGACATTTTAGGAGATGATGCAAGTGTTGCCAATAAAGTCATTTATTAAAAAAAACGAAAATTGAAAATCATGTCGCTTACGTTATTTTCGCGGTTAGGGCTCGATATGTATAGTGCGATAAGCGGGTTCAATGAATATATTTTGAATTCAAGTTATTATTTTTAGTACCTTCTTTATTCAGAGTGATTTTACTGCCGTATTTATAAAAATACAATTATTTTGGCTTAAATGTATTTTAAAACAAAAATTCCCACGCAAATTTTTTCTTTAGCACATTAAAACTTAAAATAAATTAATGTTTTATAAAAAAACCTTTGCGAACGGTAATTTCTTCTTAAGAACGGTAATTTTAAGGGAGTAAAGAAAAAATAATAGTTAACATCACTGGCTGCATGTAAACGCAAAAGTTTTTTAACCCTGCGCGGTTACTCTTCGTCGAATCGACGAAGCTCATTTACTTTTTATCATATAACTTTTTTATGAGTGCTCAAATAACATCCTTTTTGTCAACAACGTAAGCTGATACCAAAAGCTTGTAGTGAGCAGACGTACGCTGGATCCTCATGTTTTTAAAGTAGAAATTCAGAGGCTCTCTAAAAATTATCGTTTTTGGGAAAAAATTACCGTACGCAAAGATTTTTAATCAAAACTTTAATTTATTTGGAAACAGCACATAAGAGCAGATTTATAAGCAATTTATTTAAAGAAAAATTTAAATGGACATTTTTGTCTTAAAATGTTCATTCAACTTCAAATATTTTTATTTTATACGCTTAACCCTTGTGTTAATACCCGGGTACCATGGTACCCACCTACGTATATTAACATGAAAAAAATGCATTAAGAATGGACATTTTTAAACAAGCTTCTGGATCGTCGTCATTTAACATAAAAGAAAGCGAATTCAGATTCTAGATTTATTTTTATGCTCCCTTAATACTCAAAAAAATTTGCTTAAACTTTAACCATCACAATAAGCGCACCCGGGTACCCCGGTACCCAATACAATACAATACAATTTATGGGATGATGAAAACACGTTTGAACTGCTCAAAAAATTCAATGAACTAAATTCTGTATCATACAATTACATAAGTTTAGTTTCCAAAGCGTTTGTATTATAATACGGGGAAGCCTGACTTACATATCATGTATGACCAAAAATGTTCAATAGACTGGTCGCAATTTTTTTTTTTAAATTTAATTGTTTGCGCTGCTTAAAATATGAGGTTTTGTGTAAGAAATCATGATCTAATTTTTCAGGTCAATCCGACGGTGCCTAGCTGTGCCGGGTGGGGCCCAAAGTTCCCCATATTATAAAAAAACGTGTTTTCTATCAGATCTTTATAGTTATACTAGTTGAAAAGTAAATTTTATTGCGGAATTTCGGTTTTTTTAGTTTTTCAATAAGCTAAAGCGTTTTTGAGTTACGCGAACATATGTTGTGCAACATCCTTAATTTTCGAAATAACGGTATATCTCGAAAACCAAAGCTAACCTAAAAAAACCACTGGATTCACTGCTGGATTCAGCGACCCCGAATTAGGTTAAAAATCTTTCGTTCGTATCATACTAAAATATTAAACAGCAAATACTTTAATCTATCTATACAATATATAATTTCTTAGTATGTCAGGATGTTTGCATGTATGTCCTATACTTTTAGATCATGATTTCTTACACCAAACCTCATATTTTAAGCAGCGCAAACAATTTTTATTTTTTATATTATATTTTTTTTTTTTTTATTTTTTAATAACACAATTAACTAAAACAGATTTTTGTTAACTTTTAACTTTAAAAATCGTTCCGCTAGAATCTATTTTGATTTCTTCAAAAATAAAAATACAATTTTTACTGTCATGACTTAAGATTACTTAACTTTCAAACAACAACTTAAACTACGGTCACACTTGTCTTATATTTGACAAAAAAAACGGGATCAACAGTACACAAATTCTATTTCTTCGTCACACACAAAAATAACGGACCTACGCAATGCGCAATCTTGTTTCTTTGATTCATGGTAATAATATATTTTTTTCACTATTATTTCAAATGCACTAACATTTACTATGGTTATTTTTTTATAAAAAATAATTTAATATTATTTTTAAAATTAATGGACGATAGGCATATTTAATTGCAGTAATAAGAGTTATAAAAGACACATTTTGCAAAACTTGTCTTTTGCTGATTACCGATAACGTAACTCTCTTACACTGCTCAAGCACCAAATCAAACAAACTTAGGTACCTTATCGCCGTTAAAATGCAATTACAAAAATTCAGAGAGGGGAAATACCTTGTAAGTTACTAACAAAATGATACGAAGGAAATTGTTGTGCAACGTGGAATAAGGTTTTAAATGTAACTTATTGATTCTTCGCGTATTGGAAAAAGGTCATAACTGACATCACGATGTTGGACAAGAATCTCTTCCCTTCCTTGTAGCACTTTCTGTTCTTATCGCACAATGGTGAAAGTAATACAGGATTTGCATATCCGAATATAGCACTCTTACTTGTTTTTTTTAAATTAAATTATGTTTCCTAGCATAACTTAAATTTGTCATCAATCGTTTTGATACAAAAAAGATTATTAAACACTGTTTTAATATGGCTGTACGGCAATTTTTTTCGAAATTTAAATGCATTTATATACAAGAACACACAACTCACTTCTCCTCTACATGTAGTGCAAACACACACTAAACAGACTTACTGATACAATAGAAATTTAACTTTTAGTATCCTGAATAACTATTGAAACATAAGAGAGAGAGAGAGAGAGAGTGCAAAACAATTGATAATGAATACAAGTTTATATGACTGGAACAAACGGTGACAACTAGAGGAACTACACAGTAAAACGGTTTTTGTGTCCTGCATCCGTTGACACTTAATCATCATCATCGCCGCCATCACTTGCACATATACACATCAGGAAATCAAAAGCTAAAGGATACAAATCTATATGTGTATGGCTGGCTGCAAGTTTGTGTATACGTTTGTATATGAGTTTCAACTAAAACTAACAAAGTATAAAATCATAATGACACATCAGAGAATTATAATACAAAACGAAATATTGTACAATATGCAAACATTTGGAAAATACACAGCCATAAACATTTGCTCATATATTTATTTGTACATTATGTAGCACAGTGGGATAAGATGTAAATTATTTATGGGCACAAACGAATTGTTTATCGAAACAAAAAGTCAAGGCTAAGATCTAGTAAAAATTATGTTAACGGGTTTAAAAAAATTGTGCTTAAAAGACAAAATTTTACTTCTTTCCCACTGTCTTTTTTTATTAAATTCTCACATATAAAATTAATGGTATGTAGTGGATTCGTATCCGTTTCTCACTTGTATTTGGAATACTTTCGTGTATGTGTGCTTTAAAGTGTGAATGATTTTCCGTTTTTATTGTGTTGCGAATGCATAAAAATATTTGTCATATTGATAAATGTAGATTTTTTGATTTTTTAATGATGTCACTGCAAAATATTTCATATTATATATGCACTAGGTTAATTTAATGTTATTTTATATACACTCCACCACAATTAGTTGTGAATAGGGTATATTAAGTTTGTCATTCCGTGTGAAACTTTTTTATTATTCATCTCAGACCCCATAAAGTATATATATACTGGGTCCTTGAGTGATTCTAAGTTGATTTAGCCATGACCGTCTGTTGAAAACACTCTGACTTTCGAACAACTCAAATGAAATAAACAAACTTGCTGATAAATTGCTTGTAGTTATCCTAAGCAGTTTGGGATTGAAATTCAGCAAAATCGGTTCAGTTGGACCAGAGCTATGAATCAAAATGTGGAACCAATACCTAAAAAAATTTATAATTTTGTTACAAAAAATAACATAAATGGTGGAACAATGCACTGAATGATATGAGATTTGGTAAAAATTCGTTTCATTCGACTGGAAATCACGCTGTACAGTTTCGCGAAGATCCGTCCGACTCCCGGAAAACAGTTTAGTACGCCTAAAACCCTAAATAATAACGCTATCATTACAAAGTTTGGCATTTCACAGTTTTATAGGACTAGAAATAAAACAGTAAAATTTCGTGAAGATCGGTCTATAATTTACCCTAGGCCCCATATAAACCCTACTACCGGAAAATAGTTTGGTACGCCTAAAATCATAATGAATAATGCAATCATAACAAAATTTGGCACATCACAGTTTTATAGGACTAGAAACAAGTTTGTAAAATTTCGTGAAGGTCGGTCTATAATTTACCCTAGGCCCCATATAAACCATACTACCGGAAAACAGTTTGGTACGCCTAAAATCATAATTAATAATGCTATCATAACAGAATTTGGTAAATCACAGTTTTATGTAACTAAAAATCACACTAATAAATTTCGTGGTGATCGGTCTATAATTTACTGTAGACCTCATATAAGCCCAGTCTGGTAAAATAGTTAAATACGCCTAAAACCGTAGCAGATATCGATATTGCGGTGACTGCTGAAATTCACTGCAAACGCTAAAACTAATTTCTTCGCTGTATTGAAATTTATGTCTTTTAATACCAGAAATCACTCTGCAGAATTTTGGGATGATTGTTTCATAGCTTACCATGGCTCCAATATAAATTCCCCTCCTGAAAATCACTTAAGTTCGGCTTAAACTGTTACGAATCATGATTTTTTACTTAAGCTCAGTGTTACCACCAGCAAGATTTAAAATTACACTTGAGATGAAGCAAAATTACCCCATTTAAATGAAATTACACCTGATATAAAATCTAAGTTTTATTTAATAAAAAGACTTTTACAAAGAAGCAAAAACACAACAAATACATTAAAACAAGTTAAATATTAGTCAAAGTGTTAATTGAAGCACAGCCGCGAATAACGTTTTAAGTTACAAAATAATAATTTTTCAGGAGAGCAAAAAAACGTTTTTTGACAGGGAGCATTATTTGTTTTAAAAAATTTTTTTTTTCTATTATTAAAAATAATGACAATAGAAACTTTTATGCAAAATGCTTTTAAAACATTATCCCGCACTGCAAAACCATTTCGATGTCATCATATTGTTAGTAACTTGCAATGTTCTTCCACTGGCTGACACTTTGTATGCCATTTTGAAGGCATTAAGGTGCATAGTTTTGGTTGATTTGATGTTTAAACTGTGTAAGAAAGTAAGGCCAACGGTTATCTGCAAAAAAACTGTTTTTGCAAAATGTGGCGTTTACAACGTTATTCGCGGCTGTGCTTCAATTTTATTTAACTTAACAAAAATAACATGAAAGACTTAAAAAAAATTAATAAAACATAAAATAAAACTGCTAAAATAATGAGTTTAATGCCCAATTTCCAGGATAGTATTTAAATCAATATTAAGTTAATTTCCATAACAAAGTTAAATCGTATTTAAAACAGTTTGGTTTTTTAAGTTTTATTTGAAAAGTCTTATTTAATTAAGATAAAAGTATGGTAGCACTACTGAACACAAAAAGATATATAAAAAAGTGTATTTATTTACAAGGTGGTCTGAAAAACAGCTGACTGGTAATGCTTTGCCTGTTGTTGTATTGTTGTGATATTGAGGCCACCTTGCTAAAATATTACAATGGAAACTTAAGTTGAAATTAAGTGTACCACATCGGTGACTTAAGCTTCACTTAAGTTTTTAGTGAAGAAGAGAATTTTGTATTTAAAACGATTTTAAAATAAATATGTTTTAATATCAATCCTGAAAATTGTCCATAACTTCCACATTTGGTTGATATATCTTGGGAAGGTTTATAATGTTCCTTGTCATTGCTTTATAATGGATGTTTTTTAGCCTCATAGAGCTTACGAAAGGTTAGCTGTCAAACGAACTGTCATACTATTTCACTTTTTGATCAGGCACATCATCATGAATAGATTCATGCTTGAACAACGCAACCAAATTATCCAAATATACTTTGAAAATCAGCCATCGATTTTCGCAACTTAAAGGTGACTTCATGATTTAAATGACGCAACTTTTTTCACAAATGAAGGCGATGTGTTGATTTAGAGAAAATAAACTGTCAATTAGGCTTTAAGGCCGTACGATGTGACACTTATTGATTGTTTTCCGTAGGGCTATGAAGGCAGTGGTTAATGCTGATAAACCAGCAGCAATCGGTGTCTTGGAGGTCAACATTGTTCATTTTATTCGAAAGATAGAAACAAAATTGGACGTCTGCAATGCGTTTCATCAAGATATGCGCGGTGTCTATTTGTTTTAAATCAGTTTCAAATCACAATGCCGTGTATCAATCCGCGATTAAAATTAATTTTTTTTTGTGTTGTCTACCATTTTAAGTTTCATGGTCTTAAAAAGTAACCTTTATACCTTATTTAGTAAACAAAATGCCTGCAGAGTTTTATACAACAGTCCCTTTCGTAATTCAGCTTTACAACTGTAAAGGGCGTTAAATATTCTTTAAACTAAAGCATTAAAAAGTAGCAAGATAGAAATAACATAAATTATATTTTGCTATATTGGAAACATATCTTCCCCCAGGCAAGTTTTTTGTTTGAATAACTTTATTCAATAAACTTCAGGTTCTAAATCACTATGATAGGCATCTTTATCCAAATCTAAGGGTCCATCGTGCGACATTTGAAAATATATGTATGTTTAATGATTGAAGTCGTTTCTTTAAATAAAACCGAGACTTTCGTTCAGAATGCTGTGCATTTCTTAGCAACAATATTTAAAATGAAATAAATGTCGTCACTGAAATCGAATCTTGATTTTATTTGGGCATCTGAAGTAAAAATTTCAAATTACGCCTGAATTACACCTAAGAGAAATTACCCACGCTCTACCCACGACCGTAAAAATTATACCAAATTCGGGTAATTACCCACAAAGTGGCAACACTGCTTAAGCTACTAAAAATTGCTAAAAAAAAGTCATACAACTTTCTGATTGTCAGGCAATTATTTAATATATGTCTAAACCTCAACCAAATTTAATGCAGATGTCTGTTTTTTTAAGATACATTAATAATAAATAGACGTCATATAGATACTACTCCTAAAACATTCGAACTGTCGGTGGAGGGTATCAAAGATTTGGCACAGCCGAATATAGCACTCTAACTTGTTTTAGTTTAAAAAATATATATTTATGTATGTTTTTGTGTATTTTATTGACCACTGCTTAGGTGATATATATACGAAACTGTTACAAGATTTTAAGAAACTTAGAGAATTCATATTTTAATTGAGAACTATTATATTTAATTTAATAGTTATATAAACCTTTGCCAAATTTTTAATACTCATTATTTTTAATAACTGATGGAATTTTTTATTAAAAAGGGGGATATTTTTAAGTGCATTGTTTTAAGAACTTCTTAATCCACATTACCGCTAAAATAAATTTTGACATCTTTATTCATATGAAATTAAAAGAATGTCAAAGCTTGAAATTATTATTTTTTTACCCACATTGTTCAAATATATAGTTCAAATGAATGAAAGACATTTGAACTATAGAAATAATAATTAAACTTATTAAAAATTTGGACTAAAAACCATAAATAGTAACTGAGGCACGAGCTCTACGTGTACATTTATCTTTCAAGTTGTGCTGAAAAAGGTCAACAGATAAAGAAAGACAAAAATGAAAATACAGCAAATGTACTTTGGACTTCAAGAAGAATTCTTGACAAAAAGTACGAGAAAACAGAAGTAAGGAAAGAACATGGAAAATCAATTAAAATTGATAATCATTCAGAATAGCAAATTTCGATCTACCAAAGGTTAAAATACAATTTGGTTTAAGGATTGATGTTTGACTAGTGACGTCAGCAGTCTCCGATGGCTGCGAGTGTAAGACGGAAAAACCATCTGAAGAGATCGAGTGGTTGCGATCGAAACATGTCATGGTAACCTGCCGGTCAGGGTTCGAGCCCCGGCACGGTCAAGAATGAAAGATTATCAATAACAATTTTAATTAATTTTCATGTTGTAAAATTCCTTTCTTCATAAAAATAATTTAATGAAAATTAAATTTGATGAACTTAAGCCTGATTAAAAATATTAGAAATTTGGATTAAAAACCATAAATAGTTCAACAAAATAACCACAATACTAATTATTTAGAAACAATAATTGTATTGTTTGACATACCATAAATCTGACATGGATAGAGATATCACAATAAAATTTTGAAGTTGTTTAGACCGAAAAGATCTTAAAACAGTGGACTATTATGTAAAATGATATACCCCAAACTCCCAATCCCGGAAAAACGATTTTAAAAAAGAATTTTTTATTAAAAAAACTTCAATTGTGTAACTATTTACAACTTGATATTCATCAGAATTTTCCAGAAAATCATGGACTTATTAGAAAGTTTTACTGTTCATATTTGATGAAAATCAGTGTGTTGAATTAATAGAATTTTTTACTTTTGTTTTTGAAGAATTGGATTTTTTTTTTTGTATAGGACATCATCGCATAGTAAATTAAAAAAACATTGTTGACCGTTTGGCAAAATAGCACAAAAGTGGATTTCTATGGTTAAATACTTTTTACTTTAAGACTATAGCTTTTGGTAGTAGCTTGAGATTTTTCACCATTGTTTTTTTGGTTTCATATGTAACTCTGGAATCGAAAAAGGCAAGCCCGATAAACATTCAGAAAAGTACCATAAATGTCGATGAAATGCTTTTATAGAAGCTTTAACAATTTTTTTATTGGGATAGCTTTCGAGTTGTTAAAGGAAGTTTTGGTCATTAAGAGGATCATTTATTGCTAAAGGAGCTTCATTCTATTATCGGCCATACTTATTTCCGTAACTGTTTTCTTTTCCTCGTCTGTTACTACGTTTATACGTAGCCTATTCGCGAATAAAAATTATTTGCGATTAACTAACTTACTGTTTATATGTCTATTTCTTAATGAAAATTCTTATTTTTAAGTGATGCCAGATGGAAAATTTATTCATTTTGTGGCACTGTATGTATATAAACTTTTTATTTTTTAAATGAAACAAATCAAAAAATATTGTGTATTTTTAAATTTATTTGCACATTTTTTATTTAATTTTACTTTTGTTGTCATATGAAGGTGCCACATCGAAATAAAAACGTTAAACGGTTAAAAGTGTGGCAATGCTTACAATCTTATTTGCAAATAGAGTCGTTAATCAGGAATTGTTTTCATGAGTTAGCTATTCGCATATAAAATCCACTGTTTATGTGGCAATATTCTCTACTTGCAAAATATTTATTTGCGAATAAGTGGTACGTATAAACGTAGTATGTGAGATGAAACTGATTTAGAAACAACATATTTTTATGCAATAGATCGCCTTCGTCATCCAACAAGCAAGATGACAAGCGCCTGGTGCATAAAATTTCATCGGTATAATATTCATACATTTGCTATTGGAGTTGAACCAAGTCACTTGTATGTAATAGAGTATCATCTCCGACTTTTAAGTCTTCTTTATCAATTTTAGATAATCGGCATCCGTGCTTTAAAACTATTCATATAAATGCGCAAAGTTTTTTACCGAAAATCGATGAATTCCATTTTCTTTTTGAAAATTCGTGCATTGATGCAATATGTATTTCGGAAACATGGTTTGTACCTCAAATTTATGACAGTGTCTTCAAGATAGATGGTTATCGTATTTTTAGATCAGATAGGCGTAACAATGGCGGATGTGTGGCAATTTACATAAGGAAAACCATCTCATGTAAACGTATTTGTTCATATAATGAACCTGGTGATGTTGAATTTATTTTTACTGAGGTTTACTATCGTGCGAACAATATGCTACTAGGCTGTGTCTATAGACCAGATAGGTATATGCAATTGGACACACCTTTTGATAAATTAGAAAATATTTCTGTAATATACTCTGAAGTTATTATAACTGGTGACTTCAATTGCAATTTGCTTGAAAATGAAAATCTAACTATTATCATGTCTACATTAAATTTATCCACTGTTAATATTTTATTCCTAGGCACTTCTCGACCACAAATAGTACATTACTCGATTTAGTTTTTGTAAGCAACGGACAAAATGTGTTACTATATGAGCAGTTAGCTCTACTTTCTTTTTCGAAACATGATTTAATTTTTATTTGCTATAAATTTACAGTGGAGACAGGAGTTAGAACGTTTAGTGTTCGAGATTTTAAAAGTATTGATTTAGAAAACTTATATCGTGATCTCATTAACACTGAATGGGATCGAATTTTCTATTTACCTACGGCTGTTGAGCAAGTTACCGTTCTAAACACATTAATACTTCGGATTTATGCCAATCACGTACCGGTAAAAATTAAGACGGTTAAAAATAGAGCTAAGCCGTGGTTCACAAATGAAACTAAATTGTTAATAAAAAAGCGTGATGACCTATACCACATGTGGAAACGATACAGAACACCTGAACTGCATAATGAATTTTGCGTAGCGCGAAAAGCCGTTGTTTAAAAAATCAGACATGATAAGCCTTCGTACTATTTTAATAAATTTAATTCGGCAGTTAACACTAAAAGTAAATGAACGTTCAGTAAAAGTTGATGTTAATTTGATTTATAAAAGCTTTATCAATATTCCTTTTCCAACAGTCCAGTTCGAATTTTACGATAGAAATACACATTTAGTTTCTTGCAACCAGCTAAAATTTCAATGCGTAAATGCATCTGATGTTGCTAACGCTTTCAATGCAATTAAATCCAATGCAATAGGATAAGATAATATTGATGTTAGCGTTGTTAAAATTATTCTGCCATGGATTATTCGATATATCACCCACCTTTTTAACACCATAGGAACCACCAATAGATTCCCAATGGAGTGGAAACATTCCAAAATTATTCAAATACCTTAAACCGGATCTGAGTATCGTCAAATCGCAATTCTGCCATATCTTTCTAAAGTTTTTGAATATTTATTGCATAAACAAATTTATGAGCATGTCAATGCTAACAATTTATTAACTGATCATCAATCTGGATTTAGACCGCAACGTAGCTGTATTACAGTACTAACTGATGTAAAAGAGGAAATTCGAAATAGTTAACATGATAATAAATTAACGTTCCTTGTGTTATTACACCAGTTGAAATTATTAAATTTTTCAACACTAGCAGTGGAATTAATATCGTTGTATCTCTCAAATAGATCTCAATCAGTTGCAAGCAATGGTTCCTTATCACGAGCTTTACAGGTAACACGAGGTATCCCTCAAGGCTCTATTCTTGGACCCCTTCTATACTCGTTATAAGCTAACGATCTTCCAAAACAAATCAAATATTCTACAATACAATTGTATGCTGACGACGTTCAGCTGTATCTTAGTAGCAACAGAGATTAAATTACGACAAGAATACAAGAATTAAATCATGATCTTGACAAAATATATACATGGGCTTTAGCTAATGGTTTACGTCTTAATCCAAGCAACTCAAAGTGTCTAATAGTATGCAAAAAAGCAGTTCGAATAGGTTTTGATAGACATATTGCTTGGGGGTTTAAAAATTGATATTGTGGATTCAGTAAGAAACTTGAGAGTAACATTTAATAAACATCTAACTTGGTCAAATCACATTACTCAAGCGTGTGGTAGAATATACGGTATGTTGCGTAATTTATATGCCACTCAGCACTGTACGCCTTTGAAAATAAGGATATTACTATCAAGAACTTATCTCTTGCCTACACTTTTATATTCTTCTGAAATTTTTACTGGTTGTAACACAAAGGACATGAGAAAACTTACCGTTACGTACAACAACATCATCCGCTATATATTCTCGTTAAAAAGGTTCGATAATGTATCGCAATATTCCTGTCGTATTTTCAGTATATCTTTTCCAAACTATTTACCATTTAAAAGCCTTATTTTCCTTTACAAAATTATTATGACAAATGAGCCAGATTACCTTTACAAACGTTTACGGTTTACAAGATCATGCAGAGGAAAAGTTATACTTCAATTTCGCCACTGGGACCATGCTTCTGAATGTCAATTCTTTATATTAACCATACGTCTCTGGAATCAACTTCCAAATAATTTGCAAACCACTAGCAACGCAATAAGGTTTAGAAAATTACTATTAGAATATTTTTTGTAATACTTGTTTGTTTAAATTCTAACGCAAAATTATTTTGTTTATATTATTATTTTATTTTATTTTATTTATGTTATTATTTTATTTAATTATTTATTATCTTTTAATTCTGTAGCTAAAATTTATATTCACTGTTTTTGCAGTATTATTTTTAAATATTCAACTTAATTTGTTTAACTTAACATGTCTGATTCTAATACTATAATTTATAAGATATTGTGTCTTGTTGTATTAGAAAATCTAATTAATAAATACAAAATACAAATACAAAAAAATTTGGCTATTGATTTTCCGCTTGGGCCAAAATACTCTTTGAAAACATAAGAAAGCATGACCTCAAACATATGATGCCGACAAGCAATCCATATTAGGTATTTATTTAAACCTTTTTCAATTAAAGTACATAGCCCTCTTATTTGGTTTTTTATTGACCAATACCGATTGGTCTGGCACCCAAATGATGAATCTGACTCACTGTCGAAAATTTCAACATAATCCTCATTTCTTTTGCCTGACTACTTTTCAAATTGTTTTTCCGACTCTTCTTTAAAATGTTATATTGACCTAAGAGCTTACGAATTATTCTAACGATCGAATCAATTCTTTGAATAGGAAGTCTTGCTCGTTCCCAAATCTCGGTCACTGCATTTTCCGTTTCTCGAATACTAATCGTTTCAGTTCACTTTTTTCCCAAGTGATACAAATTTAACAGTTTAAGCACATCGCTTTTTGATGGAAATCTTGTCGGGCAAAAACGTTTAATTTTATTCCCAATTAGCCACGTTCCTGGTGAGCTTCTCATTAATCTCGACGATTTAGTGCCAGGCATTTCTTATGTTAGCTTAACCAATATAGCACGAAAGTGAATAAACGATTTAAAAATTATTGCTGTTTTGCACTTCTTACATTATTAGAAATCATTGAAGTATTTTAAAACTTCCATTCAAAATGTCTTGCACTTTGAAAAAAAAAAAATCGCGCTCATCCTTCTCGTTTAATATATTTATTATCAATGAACTTCGCTCTTTTTTTTACTTCTGAACCAACAATCAAGGGATGCCAGTGTATAAAAGAAAAATAAGAAATTCTGAAATTTGCTAACATAAACTCAAAATAAGTTAAATAATTATATAAAGCGTTCAACAATATATTTGAATTTTAACGAATGTAAATCTAATAAAGATCAAAGAAAAGTGTGAAAAAGTACCTCCAATACATAAACAAGTACAATAATGATAATCCAGTGTAGTAAATGTAGTCGCCATATTGTCCCATTGAGCTAATTTTTGGTATACACAAATTTTTTTTTGGAGAAAGTATTGGACTATACTTTTTACTTGTTAAAAGGAAATATGACAATTATAGGTGGAACAAAATAACGGCCAAATGCTCTGAGATATAATTGAGGTTCAATGTCGTTAATTTTCCCAATTATCTCATCCTTCAGCTCCTAAATTGTTCTTATCTTGTGAATTGTTCTTTGATTTTTGACGTACACTTTCGTTTAAATATCCCCAAAGAAAAATGTCCAACGGTAACCTGACATGATCGTGGCAGCCAATTAATGTAGCTACGACGTGAGATAACACGGCCATAGAATTTCTCGCTCAAAAAACCAATTGTTTCTTTGGCTGTGTGGCCAGTGGCACCATTCTGTTGGAACCAAATTTCGTCCAGGTTCATATCCGCACTTACTGGCCAAAGGAAGTCAGTTATTATCGTGCAAGAGCGAACACCATTCAAGGTAACTGCTTGGCCTACCTCATTTTCGTAGAAGTACTACCCCCCTTTGTCCATTAGCGTCTGTTCGTCCTGGTTGGAGCTGGCCCTAAACGGTCACTGTTAGGCCCTCTGTTAGAACCTAACTTAATCTTTATACATGGAATTAAAATTCCCACATAAAATAAAATAATAAAATTTTAATTTTGTAAATACGGTTACTCAAATTTCAAATTACAAACTCTATTATTTTTTTTTGCAAGCTTCATCATTTCTTTTTCTTGTTAAAGAGGTTTTACGAATATTACTTCTTAAACATCAATGTAGTTTTCCCGCTTGGATTAACAGATTATTTTTTTTCGTTTAATTATTTTGACAATATTAAATGCTTTAGCAAAAATTTGATAAAGGGTACGGCTAGGCAATGGGGCGGTTATTATCATAATGGTTCATTTCACAACTATTTAATAGAGAACTATAGACGTTTTTGAAAAAGTTTTAATCGATAATTATGGCGCTTATGTCTTTTTCGCCGTTATGGCTCGATATACTTTATGCGGCCGTAAATAAAAACTTTCTGGTGTTACACATAGAATAACAAATAAATGTACCCTCAATTACAACTTCTAGTAAAGGAGGGATAGAAAGGGCAAATTTGTAATTCGAATTCTATTAAAGATTTTAACTGTGCATATAAACTTCGTATAGTATCCTTCTTTTTTATTAAATTTAGAATTATAAAAAGCAATCTTTTTTCCTTTTAGCGATGAATGCAAGTCTAGATTAAAAGATATAGACGAGACAATATATAATTGACAACATATACATACATACAAACTCAATTCACAAAATCTACACATTGTCAATTCAACAAATTGATTTATTACCAAATGATTATTTATCAAAGTATTTGCGGTTGTACTGTTGAAACCTCAACCTTTTAAAAGGTTTTAAAATTGCGCATTCAATCGCCTTAACTTTTTCATATAAATCTTATGGCGATTTAACCAAAATTTGTAAAGAAAAAAAAATCCAATTTTCTACGTAGTAAAAAATTGGTTTTCTATGATAATTTTCTTTTTAACGTATTAAAAACATTTATTTTTCATGAAATCAATAGAAATCCTTTTTTTTTTGCATTTACAAACACACACACATACACATTCATCCGTTTACAAAAAAAAAGAGTGTGTGTAAATGTATTGGTTAGAAATACTCAAAATGAAAACTATTCAAGATTGATGACTACTGCAATACTACTTCATGCTCAATCGTTAGCTTTTGGGACACCTCAGTGATGATGGAGCAAGATATTCAAAGGAAGACGCAATGCAGAATGAGAGGAAGAAAGACGAATAAAAAAACCGCAAATTGTGGAAAAAAGCAATTTAGTGAAGTGCACACACAAGCGACACGTATAATTTACGAACTTTTTTTTATTTTATATATCCTTTTTCGATTTTATTTCTTTGTTAAAAAAAAATTGGTATTAAAGTCTTGTCACGAAGTTTGTATCTCGTATGCAGATTTTGCAGAAATTTTGAATTTGGTTATTCTTTGAAAACCTCAAACTTTAACACTGTAACCTAAAATTTAAATGGTGGCCAAAAATGTAGATGTCTTAATAACCGCTTAATCGACTTATGCATGTGCCAGAAGAAATCCATTTTAAAAATAATGTCTACATGAGACTTATAATTAACCGAAAAAAATCCTTAGCATGTTTCGTAATCGACCTAATCCAACTTATATAATCTTCATTCTCTATTTTTGTACACACAATTACGATTACAAGTAGTACTGGAAATTGAAATAAAATACAATCAAAATAAAACAGCAAAACTGTCAAATAAAAAAAAGTGCCAAATTTGTCAATTATTTTCTACACTTTTGCTGTTAAAAAAATTTTAAGCTGCAAAAAAATGTTTGGAAAAAATCAATATGAATTCTAAAAGGTTGCAGCAGCATTTAACACAACTATTAAGTGGTTTTAAAGCAAGAATATTTTTCAAATAGATTTCTTTGTTTCTTCCAAATCGCTTTTATGTATATGAACAAATTGTCAGTGAAGAAAATTTAAAAATAACACATATTATACATTTAAATCATGCACATGTTACTTCCGTTTTATTTCGTTTTGAAAAACAGGCAGTAAACTTTTATTTTGAAAAAAATATAGGGTCATATACATAGTATATCTCTAAAGGCATGTTAAAAAACAAAATCAATAAACATTTGATTGGTATGTACTAATTGCGATCAGTTTCGCACTTTGCTTAAGCAAATGACAGTTTCAAAAAATTTAACAAAAAGTTTTCTTAAGTTTAATATGGTTTGATACTTATGACTAATATGTATTCTCACAGTTGCTCAAGCCAGCTTATGCATATTATAGTTGGGCCTTTACAAGTGACTTAATTTGCATGATTGTCTTACTGTTTCATTATATATTTGTGTTTTATTTTATTTTAATTTGTTTTTTTGTGGTTATTGTGCATAACTTACGTGTATAAGACTGAATTTTAACGTTCTTCATACTACTTTCGTTTTTTCTTGTTATCTTTATGTTTTTTTTTTACTCAATAATAAAAAAGATATTAGATCATTTTAGCTGCATATATTTAAAATTTTTAGCGCATATATTTCTATTTTTAGTGCATTTTTAATGCGCATAAAACTTGATTTTAACTGCATAAAAGTCCTGGCCCTGGTTATAAGTATTACAAATATAACTTATTAGCTTTCACTGATACATACATTTAAATAATAATAACTACATATGTATATAACAACAAAAAACTAACAAAAATCAACATTAAATTAATATGCGTGAACATGGAAATTAGGGATGTCAATCCCGATTCCAGAAATCCCGGGATTTAAATTTTGTAATCCCGGGATTTTCGGGACTTAGTTAATCCCGAAATTGTAAACAAAATTTTATTGTTTTACCATTTTTTATAAAAAGAAATTCATCATGACATTCCCCCTTGAGAGCATAGGGAACAAAATACTGATCTTTACAATTTACCTGATTAACTCTGTTAATACTGTCATTGAAAACGAAACAAAAAAGTTGAAATTAAGCGTGTCCAACAATTATAAAGAAATTTTAACGAGAAGTGAAGAAAATTAATAAAGGAAAAAATGTCTTTTGAAATGCACAAAACATTGGTGCACCAAATCCGACATTAAAATTTTATTTAACGAGAGTAGGTATAGGAACTACGGCAAATTTGTGGAGCGATTTTACAAAATTAAGAAGTGCATTTTAAACACTACATTCCAATTTGTGGTGGGTATAAAAATGGGTTTTTGTTAAAATTAGATTTTTATGGTTAACCAAATAAATTGATTTTGATTTAATTTCATTCTAAAGCTTCGTTCACAATTAGAGCAACAATTTCGTTTTTTCTTTTATCTTATTTCTTCCCAAAAGTATTTCATATATTTTCCTTTAATTTTTCAAACAAAAATGTAACTAAGTTTTTTTAAAAAATTGGTTCAGCTAGAATTTCAGCAACAATTTGTATGAAATTGTTTCTGACGTTTAAAATAATTTTAATATAATGTTGTGAAAAATAATAATAAATGCATAATACTGTTGTGGGTAAAATTTGCAAACGATTTTTTAAAGCAAAAGTGTGTGTGGTTGCAAAATAAATTGTTGTTGTTATTGTTATGAGCACCATGCGAAAATGTTTCTGGGATTGTGAACGAAGCTTAATTTACTTAATAAAAATTTGAATAGAATCTTACAAATAAATCAATTACAAGTTTGCTCTATTCAGTTGCAATATTAATTCTTTTTTTATTCAGTTTGAATTAACTCAGGTAATTGAATAAAATATAGATTTTATGGTAATAATTTTTGTTAAATATGTGTAATTATAACACATTGTTAGAAATCGTACGTTGTTTTTTTATAATATTTTTTATTAAATCTATCATTAATTAAGAAAAAGTCATAATGTTCAATATTTTTAAATGTAAGTAATTAATATAACATTATCTTTAACTTGGGGTTAATGGAAAAGTGACGCGAATACAAATGAGTTATCATATTGTACCTCACCTCACCCTCTGTCCAGAAAGGACTTGGTGACCACTGTTTTTGACAAACGAGGCCCTGTCGACCGATCTTAGGCGGTATAACCTTAACAAACGCACAGAGGAAATGCTGTTGCCAACATGGAGTGTCAGCGAACCCTGAATGGCCAAAGTGCGTCTCAGGAAGTAGGAGATCGCGAATACTGGATCCTCTGAAACACTGGGTCCAAACACAGCACGTTTGGGTGCTTAGATAGCACCCCTATCACCAAACTAGGGAACGAAGGCTAGTAACCTACGTTTCTGAACTTAAATTGCTAACGAATCGCTAAAAATTGGTCGCCCTATGCTCCAGTGGGAGTTAAAGGAACATATATATATATATATATATATATATATATATATATATATATATATGTATATATATCTTTAACTTTAAAATAACATATTAATATAAACCTTTTGCTTCTAAACCGCTTTTAAAGACGTTTTTTATTAATAAATATCTATAAAAAGCATTTATCTTCTAATTTTCAAAAACCCCGATATCCCGAAAATCCCGGGATATTTGATTTTTGAAAATCCCGAATCCCGGGATTTTCGAAAACCAGTCCCGATTGGCATGCCTAATGGAAATGTATGAATTACACTGTAAATATATCGGTCATTTATTGCAACATATTCATATCTCAAAAAATCAAACATTTCAGTTACTTAAACAAAAGTGTTCCTTCATACCTACCATCTTAAATGTAAAAAAAATCAGGTGTCTAATCACCGCATTCAATACTATCGTATCGAATAAACTATTGACGCTTTTTGCATACGATAGACACTGACGTATTGAATGAAAACTAGATAAATGTAATGTCGAGTTACTCGATATCGAATGCTATTATTTCAAATTCAATACATTTCATTCGATATGGAGTTTCATTATACCAAAATAAATAATTTCGATAAATTTTGCTCGATATCGTATTCGGTGATTAGACCCCAGTATCATATCTGAAACTAAACCGAAGTTATAGCAAAATATATTTCATTTAATCTGCATATAAGGGTACATTTTGAAAACTTTAATCGCATTTATCCAAGTTTGAGATATGACATAGTTGCAATTAAGGAGCGATATATGAATTTAATGCTGTGGTATATTCATTTTCACTACGCTGTTTTCGAAAACAATTTAAATTAAATATGTAAGCAGTTGAGGACTTAACCCTTGTGTTAATACCCAACTTTATCCACATTGTTAAGCACCCGGGTACCCATTAACTATAATGTATTTATAATCATTATTTTTATACAATTAAATTTTTAAACTTTTTAAAGGCGTATTAAATGAAATATATGTTAAAATAGGGTTTTTTTCACTTTGAATTGCATTACGGCCAAAATTTTAAATTTTTATACAGGACAGTATTTTTTAGTATCACAGTTGCACCCTTTTGGTTATACATGATACATAAATGAGACTTCGCCGCGCTTTAATCCTAACGCTTTGGAAACTTAACTAAAGTAATTTAGTTTATGGAATTTGTTTACTTCACTGCCAAGAGTGAGTCAATTGATGGCATGGGATTTTACCATTGTTGGCACGCAAATAAATCAAGGGCACTATATTTGGCCGTTTTTGGTTTCCATCAAAAATGTTTGTACCCAAAAAAAAAAAAAGCTTTAGTTCTTTTATCCACAATGTATTCAGACAAAGCTTTAAGTGACGATGTCAACAAGAAACCCGACTTTATAAATTTTGTATAATAAGTACAAAAGTGGAGTTGACACCATGGATTAAATGGCTAGGAGATACACAATTTAGCGCCGAAGTTTGAGGTGGCCAGTTGCATTATTTTTTAAATGTTAAATATTACTTCATACTCATTATACATCATTTACTATGAGAACAATAAAATTATTGCGAAGAAAAAAACTGAGAGACGCCTCTTTATGCGTAAGCTATCTGAAGAGCTTCCTAAGCCGACGATTAAGGCACGAAGGACAAATGCCCAAATTATGTGAATTATACAACCAAAATTGCCATTGAAAGCGTTTTGAGATACCCATTGTAGAGGCTTCTTATAAATTTGACAAGGTGTAAAGGTGTAGTTACGGGATCTTGTCATGTGTGATGCAAGCAAAAAGAAAAGAGGACGCTGGAAGAGCTGCGCTGAATGTAGACGGCCAGTTTGTGGTGAACTCTCTGAATACGTTATTGAATGCATAGTATGTAATACAGAAAAATAGTTTTGTTAATATAAAACAATTAAATTATTCATATAATTTTTTTAATAGTTTTTGATTCATATTTCCCATACAAATTGTATTGGGTACCGGGGTACCCGGGTGCGCATATTGTGAAGGTTAAAGTTTTGTCAAATTTTATCGAGTATACAGGGAGCAAAAAATTAAATCTAGAATCTTAATTCGCTTTCTTTTAAGTTAAATAACGACGATTCAGAAGCTTCTTTGAAAATTTTAATTTTTAATACATACATTTTTTTCAAGTACGCGGTACGCGGTTATTAACACAAGGGTTAAAACAACAAATTTAAATCCTTAATTTTTGTTTAAACGTTATCAAGCTTGCTACGAATTTGTTAACTCAAGTTACCGTCCACAAAATACATCTTATTTATGGCAATTTCAATATTCACCATTTTTGAATCCTTTTACCACATCATTGAATTGGCAAAATTGCTTTCAACCACGTCCCCCATCTGGTTTTATAGGCTGTAGAGAAAGACATTAATCCAAATTATTCTTTTTATATGCGGCAATACACGAAGGTGCTTTACAAAATATTTTTTCCATTAGAAATCAATTAATAAATATCATCGAAGTTGTCTTTTATCTCTTCTGCGAAAGGGTCCATGGCAAAATAAAGCAAGTTTTTTCAAAATATGCAACAAAAATATACAATATCAGCAATATATGCAAAAATTTGCATTCAAAGTTAAATATGCGAAAATATTTTACTAACAAATCGATGCCATTTTACTGCAAATTCCTTGATTCGCAAAGATATTTTCTGTATGGTAATCTACGACTGACAAGAACAAATATGCATTTGCATAAATATCCGGGCCTTGCTTATAACGAGCACAGACAGGTATGACTACCAATAAGTTTTAACATAAGGTTATAACTTTTTTTGGACGTCCTTTTCCCAAGGGTCTATCTTACGGGCAATATTGTTTTAATAATAAAAAACATATTTTTACTTGAGTTTGTTGAAAAACTTCACGCACCAAAAGCGATTTCTAAAATGTATTTAATTAAAAAAAAAACAAAAAAAATTATTTTAATTTAAAAGATTTTTTTTTATTCGTGCCTAATTCCCAATTTTTATTCTTGATAAAAACACTGAAATTTATTGTTGATGGGATAAGCTATTCCTATGCGCATTTCACTGGTTGCTTAGGCCAGGTCGTCAGGAAACTGCATCCAAAGATTTTAGGAAAACTAAAGATGTTAAACCAAATAAAACTGTAAAGAATTTAAGAATTATATGCAACAGTTCTACTTGTAACAATATCAAAGTTTAAACAAAAATATCAACAATAAACAGTGAGTTTATCTTTTCGTACATTCCCACTACAATTGGTTGGAATTCTTCCAACATTAATTGTAGTTGTAAGTAGGTTAAGAAAAAACAAAATAAAACAAAAACAACCTGCTTTAAATAATAAAGCATGTTACCAGATTTAGTTTTTTTAAGCCGTGAACTTGCCTGTGTATTATCAAAGTAATTTATCAAGAATGAAAATTGGGAATTAAGCACGAGTAAAAAAATCTTTTAAATTAAAATTTTGTATTCCCAAAAATTACCTTGATTATTTTTTTTTTTATTTTTTAATAACTCTACAAAAATTAAGTAAAAAAAAGAATAAACTGTTTTTAAACTACAAAAACAACAGAACAAGAATGTTTAACCCTCTGGCTTACGCATGTTTTGATTTTCTGTACACAATAAAATAATGTCTGGCAATGTGCACCACGAAGGCTTAAAACATAAATTTGAACTCTTGCTTCTCATTTAGTTTATATTTTTAGTTAAATATGTACATTAGAGCGACTCAAGTTGTATGGAAGCAAAATTCGTACCCTCCTAAAATGAACCTTGGACTTTTTTAAGATGACATTTTAAATATTTCCAGCTTTGATAGCGGATTTATGTTCTTGACCATGTATGGATGAAAATAGGACTAAAGAAAGAAAAAAAGAAATGATCCACGACTTTTTGGCGGCATATTTTTTTCGCAAATAAAATTGCATTTATATATATTCCAGAGCACCGTGGAAAATGCATCTAATTTGCAAGAATCTAAATTATTTACACACAAAGATGATATACTTGCCGAAAGATAACATTTGATAGCCATATTGCCCTATTTAAAACGATGGGTTACCACCCCATTGCATTTTTGTCAAAACACGAACGTATTTAATTAAATCGACTAAAGATTAAAATATGTTAATTTGGCACTTTTATTACAAACAACCCCGAACAAAAGATTCATAACCCCTTTTTTTTTACAGAAAATCCTTAAAAAAAGGACATGGATAATCGTACTTGGACAAATTTTATATACAATTGGACGCGCCTTAAAAAAACCTTCTTACGATACCCAATTGCAATTTGCATATGTTGGCAAAGAAACAGATTCTCAAATTAACAAAACATGCAAAAATATTTAATATATAAAAATATTTTGCGATTGAAATGCGTACTTGAATCAATCTTTCTATGCTTGATTCAAGAAAATCCGTACTCACCGTACTATTAATACTGCTACGGATTTGTTTGAGTACGGATGGATTGATTTTTCTTTTGAGTGAATTGATGAGTATGATTTTGTTGCAGATATTCATCATTCATTACAGATATTCTTCTTTAAATCCAATATTGATGTGTGTGCAAAATTTTAATTAATTATCTTAAAAATTTCGGCAATTTTCAATAACTGGACACTCTGTTGTTCCATCGCAAATACCGAATGAATTAAGCACAAATATGTTTCCAAGACCAATCCTTATCATAGTGCCTCACTTTTTTTTTGAAACCAATATATGAGGAGTTCCATAATAAGACCCAATAATTTTACTTTTTGCTTATTTTTTACTAAATGCACTACTTTTTCATATTGAAATTCATATGTCCGAAAGCTACGTTCACACCTATTAAATATTTGACGTCCTACACGTAACCCCTAGCTTTATTAAAGAATTATTTGCTTTTGCTAAACGTTTGGCTTGATTAAAATCCATTAAAGGGTCTCTAAATAACACTTAACAATTATATTCTTACAAATAAAGATTAGTAAGCTAATAGAACTTTTTTTTGGATTTTTTCGTCAAATATTTGTAAGGTCTGAGCATACCTTAAGTTTATTGGTGAGAGGAGTGATTAATAATAAATTATCTTCCCCTCCCACAAGCAAACTCAAACTTGCTGAAAGAAACCTTTCATAGTGTGAACTACACCAGTTCTATTTAAATATAAATATACGATTGCTGGCACTCAGTAGTCCAACATCAATCTTTAAACCAAATTGTATTAAACCTTTTGTAGATCGAAATTTACTTCTGTTTTTTTGTCAAAAATTCTTCTTGAAGTCCACAGTATATTTTTCTATTTTTCTGTTTTGTCTTTCGTTTTCTTATTGGTTGAAAGATTGATGTTTGACTAATTGACTGCCAGCAGTCGTCAATGGCTGTGAGTGTTAAAGGGCAAACCCCTCTGAAGAGATTGAGTGGTTGCAATCGAAACATGTAAGGGTAACCTGTGCGTGAAAGCCTGGGTTCGACTCCCGCGGCAGTCAAGAATGAAAAATTATTAATAAATTTTAAATAAATTTTAATTTAATGAAAATAAAATTTGATAAACTTAAGCCTTATTAAAATATCAAAAATTTCGATTAAAAAACATAATAAGTTCAACAAAATAACCACAATACATACTTACTAGATGACCCGTGCGAATATTTCGCACCGTTTTTGTAACATAAAATGAAAATAATTAATAGAAATTTTAGTAACTTCAATACATTTTAAAATATAATTTTTATCAATGAAAATTATGAATATAACTGACTTAGAAATAAACGGCATTATAGTAAATAGCGGTATTGCCAGAATGGATTTTAATACATACTATATTATGTAGAACTGCATTACTATTAAGCGACCCTGTATTACTACATTTGAACAGTATTATCATGCAGTTCTGTTAAGCGACCCTGTGTTACCACGTTTGAACAGTATTATCATGCAGTTCTATTGCAGTTCTATATAAAATATAATTTTTATCAATGAAAATATTAATTTTTCAATTTCTAATTATTTTTCGTCATTAGTGTTAGAAATAAGCTTTAAAATGAGATATCATTCATTAAATTTGATGCGGTGGTATGGGAGATATTTGCAACCGACAAAAAAAAGTGCTTTAGAAATAATATATACTAGATGACCCGTGCGTATATTTCGCACCGTTAGTTGTCATTTTTGTAACATAAAATGAAAATAATTAATAGAAATTTTAGTAACTTCAATACATTTTATTAAAATATTAGAAATCATAATATATATCATACATATACATACATATGTTTAAATGCTTTTATAATACTTCTTTGAATACAATGTTAGAGGTAATGACATGATCATCGTTAACTTTTTGCCCGTACGAATCCTTTATCAATGAAAATATTAATTTTTCAATTTCTAATTATTTTTCGTCATTAGTGTTAGAAATAAGCTTTAAAATGAGATATCATTCATTAAATTTGATGCCGTGGTATGGGAGATATTTGCAACCGACAAAAAAAAAGTGCTTTAGAAATAATATATATGATGATTATGCATAAATTGATATTTAAATAAATTGGTGAAATCGGTCATAAGAGAAATCGTGGCGTTTTGCTATCGATCTCCTCATATCATTTATGTATGTAAATGCTTTTATTCTTTAAAACTAATTGACAATACTTTATATATTACTTATATTCATAGATGGGATATTAGAACATTTCTTAAATTCTCCAACAAAAAATGCTATCGCAAAATGCTTATCATCTCACACGTATCTGAAAAATAAGAAAAATTCTTCACATATTTTAATCAAAATTTTTCTTTTGAAAAAATTTTTATCTTTATGTATTATAAATTAATGTCTTCTTATGAATATAATTCATTAATACTATTAACTTTTAAATTTCCCTTTATTTCATTACAGTGGAAAATGAACGTATAGAAAATTAAAGCATACATTTGGGACAATCAAATACATTCAAATATGTGACATATTTTTGGGCATTGTTAAAAATTTTTTTTTTTTTTTGGGTTTGTTTGCGATGAAATTAAACTAAAGGATAATTTTATTAACATATAAGTAAGAAATAAAAAAAAAAAATAATAATAAATAATAGATATAAGAAAACAAAAGAAAACCTTGTTCCATAAAAAATATGAGTGTTATTATTGCCTTAGGGAATTCTACAGACAAGCGAACATAAGGGTTTGTGTGTTGTGTTTCAAATTTATTAATGCTTTTTTCATATACATATCGCTCCCTGATTGCAATATAGTCATATCTCAAAAAACTAGGTTACGTAAGCAAAAGTGTTTTTTTATAATTTCTTTTCCTTAAAAAACTGAACTGACGTTATAGCAAAACATATTTTATTTAATCTGTACATCAAGATACATTATTAAAACTTTAATCGCATATTGCCAAGTTTAAGTTTTTGTGAGATATGACTATTTTGCAAAAAAAGGAGCGCGTCCTTTCTTGGCTTGATTAAATAAAGTTTTCTTTTTTTTTTTATTTTGACATAAATTTAATAAACGACTGAACAATTGCCAAGTGTGTGTTTTGTTTTCTTTACATATTTGCATACGTGTTTTAAATAGGGCTTTAAAGGATTTGTTTTTTGTTTGAAAAATTTTTTTACTTTCCTTTGCTAAGAGTTTGTAGGAAACTTAAAAAGCAAGAAAAAAATGCAATGAATCGAAAAAGGTTTATAGTGTGCACATACTTTGGAACCTCTATAAAAAGCGGTTGATTAACTTGATATTTTAGGTTGGGCAAATAACATCATATTGGCTATAAATGAACAGATGTACCTGTACAGGGAGATTGCCAAAATTAGTTTTAAGGCTTCAAATTGGCAAATCATTTATAGACCGTGGCTCACATGGGTCCTACTTAAAGCTATAGGGACTACTATTCCCCAAAGAGGTGGATAAGTAATTAAGTATTTGCGATGGTTCTTCAGGAGTTAAGCGGCGCCTTCGTTAAACATATAAAATACAAGGAGGCAAATATAAATGTATTGTATTAGGAAGAAATTTGAGATTGCTGATAAGTTTCTCCACATGCTATTTTTATTTAACAAAAGCCACTTTCGCAGTAAGGGTAAAAAAGCTCCGGGGCATAATATGCATGATCCAACCATCTATGTGCTGATATCCGAAGGCCGGTGCTTAATGAACCGTGCCATCAGATCGTAAGGCAGGTGAAGAAGATAATAATGAACACCTCAATAGCTCGGAATACTAGATCGAATTGGACTTTAAAAATGCTTTATTCCATTGAAAACTTTATTCTTTTATCGTCCTCCTTTCGCTTTATTGGGTTAGTTATTTAAATAATATACAGCACAACATCCCTCAACATCTTTTATTGACGCTCTTCCATACCTTTTTTCTTCAATTGTACTGTTGCTTCTTCAAATGCCAAAAACTAAGTTTTTTCTTTTTCGCCTACTTAAACTTTCGAGATAAATTTTATTTTATCATCTCATACGAGTATTGACACAGTTAATATGATCCTTTTGTTTGAATGTGGGTGTGCTGCTTCTAATTTTTTTTTTCTTTTATTTATTTATTTATTCTACGAAGTTTGCTAAGACCCAACAATCGCCGGAAGTATTTTGTTGTGTGTGAATGTGTGTTGGTGTTCTTTTTGCTTTAGAGGTTGGCATTGTTTGATAAAATTCTGTTTATTTTTCTTTTTCTATTGTTTTAAGTTCTCAGAGGAAAACTTTTACTTTCTCAAGCGCTAAGAAATTCATAACAATATTTTTTTTTTAACAATAACTTTTGCTTAGAAAGGGAAAGTATATTTCTTTTAATATTTTTTTTTTAACCAAACATATATATACATACAATGTTTTGATGTTACACAGTCTCTATGGTGTTTTAAAAAACAAGAGTTCTATTAAAGATTTTGTAACTGTCATTTTATGTGCCTTGTTTTTAGATGTTGCCAGATTTGTAGCTGTGATTTCTGCAGTACTTCAGGTTTGAAAGTGGTTCGTTCCCTTTATAGCAAAGACAAAAGACAAAGAAATTTTTCCATACAGATAAGAAGAATGAAATATTAGTACTCGGCGTTCCACGGTGTTTATTTAGTGTGGTATAAAATTTACAGTCAGAAAAAAGTATCAAAAGCTCAAATTTTCTATTTTTTGCAAGTTAATGCTTAAAATTATATTTTAAATTCAAAAAATCCAAAACTCTGAATCCTACAATTCCACTTATCGCCATTAAAAAAAAAATTTTGACCCGGGTCATATTATTTCATAATGAGGTTGTCTTAAATTAAATAGTTGTAGGTGATTTATTTTGTTATCACATCAAGAAAATTTAGACTTTTTTAATTTTTTTACTTACCATAAATTTTTAAACAGAGTATGTAGTTATAATTTTAAAACGTTGTGGGTGTGTTAAGAGTCCTGATTTATTTTGCTATATTTGTGCTGAGCTTAAGACGAAATCGAAAAAAAATATTTTGTGACAGCATTATGCGAATAAGTCGTGGGTTCCTAAAGTGTACTGCTTAAGATATTATAAAAATTTAAATGGTTCGTATATGGGAAAAGCTAAAATAAAATGGCATTTCGTACTCCAATGGCATGGTCGGAGCCCACGTATCATTATTTTTATCTAACGCATTTAGATCTTAATTTAATTATTACAGCATTTAACTCAAGTTGTACTGATAGTAAAAAGTGTGAGGTTCCAAATTATTCCCGGAAAATGTTATGGCATAACAAATGATTTCTTTGTTAACAAGAAATCAGATGACTTTTCCGCAAAGCAGACGTTTTGTTGACTGCTACTGTAAAATGGGATGCTCTATGCTGCTATAATTCCATTAAACGTTTTCCCTTGAAAATATGTGATAATTAAGTAAGAAATAGAGAGAACGCTTTCCCTTAGCTTTCGTTCCATTTCAAAGGCGATTTCAATATAAATTGAAGCCTGCTTGGCCTTATTAAAGATACCCCTACAAACCACCACAATAGAAAAGCCAGTCATTTAAAAAACAAAGCAAAAAAACGAAAAACAAGTAAGAGTGATATATACGGCTGTGCCGAATCTTGATACCCTCCACTGAGGGCACATTTTAAGAACTATCCGCTTATAACTTTGTTCACTTTGTTGGCCCACATCCGCAGTCATAACTTCTTTCCTACTAAAAGGATTGTGCTGAATTTCAATAAAAAACTAACTGTTTTTTTGAAGGCACAGAACTTTTTCGGTCCAATTTTGCACCACTTTCTCGAACATACACGGTCTTGTTTCCTCAGAGATGCGTCGAATGTTGTCTTCTTCATGATCAATCGTTGTTGGCCAAGACCACAGATTTGAGGTCTTCCCACAAAAAGTAGTCCAAAGTTATTAAACACACGAACAAAATGGCCAATTCACAGGCCCATTTCTTGAGATAATTCGATCACCAAACGTTTGGTTGAACAAAGTGACAGTTTCACGCGATGTATTTCATTTTGCGCCGTCATGTTGGAACCACTTCCCCATTAAATGATTTTCAATGACATGAAGAATATGAAAAATAACGAATCATTTGCCTCTAGAATTCGTTAGTTATGGTAATGTTGGCACTGGCTTTGGACTTAAAGGTTAATGGGCTGATGACGCCTTCGGCCTTTCGTGGAGAATTTTGCTTCCACCAAAATCGACAATAAGATTCATTCCACAGCTGTTAAGTTAAGAAATGAACCTCATCGATTAAGATCCCAGTTATTTCTCAGCCCATTCGCCGAACGCATGCCGCAGTTGATGATCCACTGGCTTTAATTCTTCCAGCAGTTGGGTCTTAAATGGATGTAGGCTAAGTTTTTTTTTTATCAAAATTTGTTTATCAAGTAGTTAAAGGTTATAGACTGTGTTGCTAAGAACGGGATATGAGCGAAAGATTCAATTCCTCTGTAACACTCACGTCTACTGTAGCAATGGCTTCTTCTGTACGCACGGCACGGGCTCAATTTAAATAAATATTAATCAGAAGAGAAAGTCGGCAGTATGTTTTGCGTATTCGCTGCTCAGATGGACGATTATGCGCACTGTTTATCTGAAGAAGTGCTTTATTAGTTTCGCTACAAATTTTCACGATTTGTAAACGTTATTCTGGTGTTAGTCTGTGCATGGTGATGTGCCGAAGAATACTGAAAAAAAACCAAACCCACTTCATTTGTTTGACAGCTTGTTTTACAGGTTTCCCTATCGGAAGTTCTATTATGTTAAAAAAAATACACCCATTACAGGGACTTTTAAGCTTTATTTGCGACTACAGATTATGTTAACCTCATGTGTGCTTTAAGGTATTAAATTGTTTGTGCTGCCTGCTTGTATTTTCTTACTTGTTTTTAATTAACTATCCGCCAACAAACTTTATTAAGTTTAAACCAATTCCTGTATTTATTTCGCTATAAATGTATCTCTCTTCTCTGTATTCTTTTTGTTGACTTTTAAAGTAATTTTTCATGTTAAAATTTATATTCTCTTTTTGCACTTAATAAAGATTTCGTGTGTCTATATATTATTTGTATATTTATCTTGCGTAAAAAATGTTTATATCTATAATATTTTATGTGCATCTATACTCTGTGTAGCATTCAATAAATGTCACTAAAAATGTATCTATATGGAAGCTTATGTTACGAATTCGAATATAATGGATGCACGTAGTCGCAACGATGAGTACGTAAATGCACTTTCGTCAGAAATGAGAATGTGATACTTTGTGCAAAATGTAATAAATTCTGTGTGCCAAAATACAAGAAGACGTGGCATGAAAAATAAAAAGCAATAATAATGCAACAGTACTTATACGTCTGACTATATACGTAGATATAAACGTCAAAAGTATGTTTGAATGGGAGTTCATGTGCGTATTCTGCTTAAATTTATATTCGTACTAAGCGGAAGGTGAAATATTGAAAGTGATTGAGCTTTATAGGAAAACTATAAATCTCAAAGAGGTGAAGTTAATGGAAGAAAATATGTGAAGGTGTTGTTAAGAGGGACAAACATGTTTCATATATTTTAATATAGCATTACTAGCATGTAGATATTAAACTAAATGTCGCATGTAATTTATATTTATTTAATTAATAAGTACAACAGAAAGTTAAAAAAAATAGATTAGAAGATAAATCCTACACAATAGTTTTAACAGACAACTTTTCGATAATGTTTGGGTAAACATGGATGCACCAAAACAAAATTTTAAGATTCATATAAGTGTTCTGTGTGCCTAATATTATCGAGATATCTGTTCCAGAAAGAACTTTGTATGAGGAGTATTTGCAATTATGGTCTAATTCTCACCATTTTCAATAGACTTTTTCCTTATATCAGTAGCAACATACATACGTGCCACATTATCATTATCTACAAAATTGCGACCTGCACTTTGAGCATAACTTACATTGAAAACTAGTAAGACAGCCAGCCGGACGGAAGGACATCGTTTAATAAATTCCATTCGTTATACTAAAAGGAAGATTACCTCGGGTAAACTAGGGCTACCTAGGGTTACCTCGTTTTTAAAAGGCTGGGAGAATCAAGCAAAGTCTGGTGAATTCAATATTTTTAAGTATTAAACACATCAGCACAAACGTCTCACTGTGGTTGAAAATTGAATTGCATCGGCCATAAGTTCAATTTTTTGCTATCGCCGACTTAAAATATGTTAATGCGATTCGAAAGCAAACATATAAGGACTAAGGTATCCAAAAAACTGGATTAAAATATTGGTAGTTGTGGGTTTGACATGGTGCTGGAAAAAATTTTTTTATGTTGTTTAAGAAAGCATTTAATTTTTGTAAATTTAATAAGAACTAAATTATGATTTCTCGCAAACTTTTATCAAAAATCGGTAGATTTTTTTTTGATATATTAGTGGGTTAGTAGTCTTTAAGAAGTGGTTCGTTACATCACTGTTACATTTATGCCTTATGTGTTATAAAATGTTTCCCCAGGTTCTATATTAAAGTAAAATCCAAATTTCTCAGGAATAGAACTTTTTAGGGTCAAAAGGGATTAAAGAGATTTTAGTACCATCAGAAAGCTTTAAGTGTCCTGTTTATATATTTTTGCAACAGTTTGGAACTGTCTGTTAAACACTTGTTTAATGAAATTACTTGCAACATTTGTTTTTTATTTTACTGAAATATAATACAATTGTTTACGTTTTGCTTTGAAAAATAATTCTGCAACTGGATGCAATTCCTGAAACCTGTATAGCCGAGCAGCTTTTGAGTTGATTTGAAAGAACACGGGTCCATAGAGGGTCGGGAGAGTGAGTTGAGAACTTCTGAAATTGGTAACCTCGAAAATTCAAACTCTAAAAAAATTCGCCAAAAATATTTTTTTTTTAAATTCTTCTAATGGTGACTGGCTTTTTTCAGCTATTGCTGTGTCATGCGCATATGTTGGCATCCTGACATCATTCGTGACTGGAATCGCCAATAATATAATAGGTATTTATGGATTGCAAAATTAGACTTATGTAAGCTGACCTACAAAAAATTTGCTTTAATGTTTCGATTATCTTCATTGCCTTTAGAGATATTCGGATAAAAAGGATTTTTTGTGTTGATTTTTTAAAAATTTTTCGAGTTTTTAAATCGGGTGGACTATTTTTATTATCAAACTTTTATCAATAGCAGGCAAAACTTTTTTTCATTGGTAAGAAAGCAGGCTTTAAGTAAGTTGTATTATAAAATGCTTTTGCATTTCCTTATTAGTACAGTAGTAGTATATAGTGGTGAGTGTATATACGTAGAAAGGTAATACATATCAATACTCTTTTATTATTTCCCGAAAATATGGCTATGTTCTTTCACTGATTAAACAATATTTTCTTCAGTAATGTATAAAAACGTTCACATTTTTCGAAAGAAAACGTTATGTGTATACTAGACTGGTCGCATCTTGTATGGGATTTTTTTTTTTTTTTAATTTAAATGTTTGCGCTGCTTTAAATATGAGGTTTGGTGTGAGAAATCAAGTCCTAATTTTTCGGCTCAATCCGACGATGCCTAGTCGTGCCAAGTGGGGCCCAAAGTTCCCCATATGATAAAAAAAACATCTTTTCTATCAGATCTTTATAGTAATACTAGTTGAAAAGCCGAAATTCAAAAATATGACTACGCTACGATCTTCGGCAGAGAAAGTTTCAGCTTCCTATGTCATCAGATGGCTTCAGAAAGTTGCGGAAAGAATAGGACATACATGCAAACATCCTGACATACTAAGAAATTATATATTGCATAGATAGTAGAGTTGTCAACCGATTAAGAATAATTCGATTAATCGATCAAACAAAACCAAATTCTTGTTCGAATAATTTTAAAACGACTATTTTCGAATAACGAATAAATCGATTAATTAATGACGATTAATCGAACAATTTTTTTTATTAAAAATAAATTAAATAAAAGCTTAGAATTTGATTTATTCTCATACGTTTTTAGTGATTTTATACAAAATGTAGGAAAGTTAAAAATATTGTTGCCATAGCCCTGGTTGTTATTTATCTCAACGTTTAGTAAGCAAACCCGTGTTGAGTACTCATTGTATTTCAAAAATGTATTTTTTGTTCTTATTAAACAAATCTTAACAAACAATTGAGTAGGTGAGTTGCAAATCTCGTTCGTTACAAAATTAATAATAAGAGATGACAACTGATTCTTAAAGTTATTTAAGCGCCTTATGAGAAGAAATGAACTAATTGTTAGACCCCAGAGTTGATTTATTCAAAGTTAGCAGATGGAAAAAAGTTCGTTATGAATTAACTCTGGGCTAAAAAGCTGCTAAGCTAAATCGGTATTCTAGTTAGCAGGTTGTACGTAGTATCACTTTTTGTTATTAATACGGCTGTATATGTATATTTTTACCATTTGCGTAAGTGTAACAATATTACCATTGAAAACGATGTTGTGGAAGATAATCCAACGACATCAAGAAATTCCGAACTTAGTTCAATGGAAAAATACATTAAGAGATACAGCGGCTGTTCTATAGAAGAAATTATTGACAGCAGTTTGGCTGAAGATAGTAGTCTGCCAACTCCTTTCGAAAATCCAGAGTAATATCGGATTATTAAGGAACTAAGGGTTTTACGATGCTTTTAAGTAACACAACGATTTGGAGTTAAGATGAACAATTTTATGCATAGCGAATGGGATGGAAGATTTTCCATAGTAATTTTTTTATCGATTAATCGAAAAATTTTTTAGATTTAATCGTTTGATCGAACGAACAAAAATAATTATTTGAATTATTCGAACAAAGTTGAAAGGCGAATAATTGGCAACTCTAATAGAAAGATTAAAGTATTTGCAGTTTAATATTTTGGTATGATACGAACGAAAGATTTTTAACTAACTTTTACTAATTCGGGGTCGCTGAATCCAGTGGTGCTAGCCGTTTTTTTAGGTTAGCTTTAGTTTTCGAGATATACCGTTATTTCGAAAATTAAGGATGTTGCACAACATATGTTCGCGCAACACAAAAACGCTTTAGCTTATTGAAAAACTAAAAAAAACCGAAATTCGGCAATAAAATTTACTTTAAGAAAGTTAAAACTTTTTTCTTCATATTGGCTTTGGTTTTCGAGATATACCGCTATTTCGAAAATTAGGGACGTTGCACAACATATATTCGCGTAACTCAAAAACGCTTTAGTTTATTGAAAAACAAAAAAACCGAAATTCCGCAATAAAATTTACTTTAAGGAAGTTAAAACTTTTTTCTTCATATTGGCTTTGGTTTTCGAGATATACCGTTATTTCGAAAATTAAGGACGTTGCACAACATATGTTCGCGTAACTCAAAAACGCTTTAGCTTATTGAAAAACTAAAAAAAACCGAAATTTACTTTAAGAAAGGTAAAACGTTTTTCTTATATGCGCAGTCGTTTTAGAAACATAATTTTTTTTTTTCTGGAAAAAAAATAATTTTTTTATTAAAATTTCGGAATTTTTGTTTTTAAAAATTCATAAAAAATTTAAAAATGGAACTATGCTTCTAATTTTATAGAGTCATATAAAAAACAATATTGCAAACAAAACAAGCTATAAATGATTAAAATCTGTTCACAACTTTTAATTTTATGTATTCAAGATGAGACAGATAAGCAGTACCTACTCCAAGTTGTTGAGCACTATCATCATTTATATCCGTCCCACAACAAATCTTCTCTTTTAAATTTTTCAACTTAATAAAATCAATCAAATAAATTTACACTTTTTTTTGAAATTTCGAAATTTTCATTAAAAAAATTATTGTAGAAGCATAGCTGCATTTTCCAATTTTAAATGAATTTGTATGAGAGCCCCCCTAAAAAGTAAAGGTAAAGGGCAAGTATGTCTCGAGAAAATGTTTAGGACAAAAAACTAATTGAGGTCGGTCATACATTCTATTCCCCTAGGTCTGACTCCTTGGCAGTTATGGAGCTTTTTCTTCAATATATTTCTAGTCTGTAGTTAAAATTTTGAGTGGGAGCCCCTTAATGAATGGAGATAGCAGGTAGGTATTTTAGAAATAAATGATGGAGATGAAAAATAAAGTGGAGTTGGTCATACATTTGACCCTTCTTGAGGCATCCTAGGCACTACAGGGGCAAATATAAGAATTTCAATTATACAAATATGGCGGTTTAATAAAATTCTTAAATTAATTAAAATTTTTCGTCTTTTGTGAATACATAAAATCAAAAGTTGTGAACAGATTTTAATCATTTAGAGCTTGTTTTGTTTGCAATATTGTTTTTTATATGACTCTATAAAATTAGAAGCATAGCTCCATTTTTAAATTTTTTATGAATTTTTAAAAACAAAAATTCCGAAATTTTAATAAAAAAATTATTTTTTTTTCCAGAAAAAAAAATTATGTTTCTAAAACGACTGCGCATATAAGAAAAACGTTTTACCTTTCTTAAAGTAAATTTTATTGCGGAATTTCGGTTTTTTTTAGTTTTTCAATAAGCTAAAGCGTTTTTGAGTTACGCGAACATATGTTGTGCAACATCCTTAATTTTCGAAATAACGGTATATCTCGAAAACCAAAGCCAATATGAAGAAAAAAGTTTTAACATTCTTAAAGTAAATTTTATTGCGGAATTTGGGTTTTTTTTGTTTTTCAATAAACTAAAGCGTTTTTGAGTTACGCGAATATTAGTTGTGCAACCTGCCTAATTTTCGAAATAACGGTATATCGCGAAAACCAAAGCCAATATGAAGAAAAAAGTTTTAACTTTCTTAAAGTAAATTTTATTGCCGAATTTCGGTTTTTTTTAGTTTTTCAATAAGCTAAAGCGTTTTTGAGTTGCGCGAACATATGTTGTGCAACATCCTTAATTTTCGAAATAACGGTATATCTCGAAAACTTAAGCTAACCTAAAAAAACGGCTAGCACCACTGGATTCCGCGACCCCGAATTAGTTAAAATTAGTTAAAAATCTTTCGTTCGTATCATACTAAAATATTAAACTGCAAATACTTTAATCTATCTATACAATATACTAGATGACCCGTGCGACTATTTCGCACCGTAATTTTTATCAATGAAAATATTAATTTTTCAATTTCTAATTATTTTTCGTCATTAGTGTTAGAAATAAGCTTTAAAATGATATATCATTCATTAAGATTGATGCGGTGGTATGGGAGATATTTGCAACCGACAAAAAAAGGTGCTTTAGAAATAATATATATGATAATTTCTTTGTATATCAGGATGTTTGCATGTATGTCCTATTCTTTCCGCAACTTTCTGAAGCCATCTGATGACATAGGAAGCTGAAATTTGGCACACTTGAAGTACTTTCTCTGCCGAAGATCGTAGCGTAGTCATATTTTCGGCTTTTCAACTAGTATTACTATAAAGATCTGATAGAAAAGATGTTTTTTTTTTATAAAATGGGGAACTTTGGGCCCCACTTGGCACGACTAGGCACCGTCGGATTGAGCTGAAAAACTAGGACTTGTTTTCTTGCACCAAACCTCATATATTTTAAGCAGCGCAAACATGTAAATTGAAAAAAAAAAACATTGCGACCAGTCTAGTGTATACTTGTAGAAGCAATTTTTAGTAAATCAAAAAAAAAAAAAAAAAAACAAATTTTTCAAAACAAAAAAAGTCAACAGTAATGCTTTCTAATATGTCCATGATTTTTTGGAAAATTCTGATCAATATCAAGTTGTAAATAGTGACGGTATTGGCATTTTTGTAAAAAAATCATTTTTTTAAATTGCTTTGCCGAGATTGTGAATTTGGGGTACTTCCTTAAGTCCACTATATTAATATATTTTCTGTCTACACAACTTCAAGACTCCATTGTGATATCTCCATTCGTGTCAGATTCATAGAATGTCAAGCATTTGAATTAATTATTTCTATAGTGTAAATGAATGAAAGGGCTTTCAACATGAGTGAAAAAAAATAATTTTAAGGTTTGCCATTCTACAAATCTAACATCTAAAATCCAATATCTAAAACATCCACCTCTTTAAATAAAAACATACCATACTTCTATCAGCGCTGGGGTTGCGGGTTCGATTACCACCAGAGACTCTGGTTTCTTTCCTGCAGACAAGCACAAAGCTTCGTGGGATAAGGTTAGGAAATTAAAAAATAAAAAAAAAACATCAAAAGTTCAAATTTTACCTAAAAACCTGCTAAACCGATTTTAATAAAATTAAAGCTTTACGAAAGTTCCAGAAGTTTTCTCTTCAGCGAAAAATTGCAAAATTGTCTCTATATGTTCAAATTACAGATTATTGGCTGATGAAAACCGATTTTCAGCATTTGTGTGCCTGTGAGCACTGGGTAAACCTATTTTGCGTACGTTGAATCCAGTGGTGTTAATCGTTCTTTTAAGTTAGCTCATGTTTTAAAAAGTCATTAGAAATAAAAATTATAGTTTAAACTACCTAAGAAACGCAAATTTTTTATCAGTTTTCCTCCATTTGTTTCGATTAAAAAACTTATTATTAATGGACATTCATCCTGAAAATCGGAATATAAAAATTTTAAAAAATTATGAATACGAGTGATTACGTTTTCACGAGTGCACTTATATAAAAAACTTAAACATTTGAAGGACAGTCGCGACTAACGTAGTAAGTGAAAACATAATTATATTTCAGGAAAGACAAAAAAACGTTTTTAAAAGCCAGGATTAACTTTTTTTAATTTTTTTTAGATTATGAAAATTAATGATAATAAAAATTTGTATGCAAAATATCAAGAAATTTTAATTTAAAACAACATGCAAATTTACAGTTTATAACTTTTTTTTGTGGAAAAACGTTTCATATCCACAATGGCGGATGTCATTTAAAACGTTTTTCCACTGCACAAGTGGCTTTTAAAACGTTATTCAGATTTGCAAAACCATTAGTTTGTTTCATTATTTTAGTAACTTATAACGTTCTTTCACTGGCTCTTTGTATTGCATTTTGAAGAGGTTAAGGTGCAAATTTTGGATCATAATATGATCATATTATGATGCTTAAACAATGTAAGAGAGTAATGTTAACTATCATTTCCAGATTTAGCAAAAAGTGGATTTTAAAACGTTATTCGCGGCTGTGCTTCATTTATGCAGTCAATCCAGTTTTATTTTTATATTTCGTTAGAACGCTTGCATATCAATAATATGTTTTCGCAATATATATAAATATTAATACTTGAAAGAAAACTGAAAAAAATGCGTTTTTAGGAACTTCTTACCATAATTTTCAATTTAAATTTTCTTTAGGCTGCATTAAAAAAAAGGTTAGTACCACTGGATTCAGCGTACTCGAATAAGGTTAACCCGCCTTTCTTGTTACATTTTTAAGCTAGGGCAGTGCAATGAAATATGCAAAAAAATGCTTTTTAAACTTCCCTCGCATTTCGGTTTTTGCCCGCTTTAATTGAGGTGTTTTAAATCCAACTCATACACAATAATGATTAAACTATTAAACACGTATTTTATGTTTATTTAATACTTTTGTTGTCGATATTCGTCAATGAAATTAAAATTAATGAAATTATGCATAATTATATTATATTAAATTATAAAGGTACATTATTTGATGAAAATGGATTAACATGTTAAAGTCATTGTAATATTTAAAAAAACATGCAGGACTTAAAGTTAAGCTGATATTTAACAAGTAAAAGTGCTATGTTCGGCTGTGCCGAATCTTATTTACCCTTCACCATTGTGCTAGCAGAATATAGAGCAACTAGACAAAAACTAAATAAACCTGGTAAATATTTTTTTTAAATCGTTTTTAGAACATACAAATTAAAAAAAAATTCTCTTTGAAAAACTAAGATTTGAACCAGAGGACTAACAGTTTCTAAACTCAACCCCCTAGACGACTGAACCATAAACGAACGTTGTTTGAATGTCATTAAGATAAGAATAAGAGACAACCGGTTTTGAACTTCGCTTTTCATAAGAACCCAGAATATATATACTTTATAGGGTGTAGGATCAATATTGTAGAAATTACAAACGAAATGACAAAGTTATAAGTATAACCCTTTTTACCTTCAATTTTTGGGAATTCAGTATTTCGGTTATAACTCAGGCATTTCCTAAAATATGTTCTACTATAAATTTCCGATATTTTGGAATATAAGTCATATCCATAGGACATATGGCAGCCCTAAAATTGAGGTTTTTATACATTTTGTAGGATGGTGTGTATTGGCAACCTAAATGTGTGTACCTAATTTGGAAACTTTGGCTTTTGCCGTTCCCCAGATATACAGCAAAAAGTACTAAAAAAACAACAACCACAAGGGATTTTTGGAAAAAATTAAAGGTAGTCGTGGTTTTTTGCTCATATCTCAGCCATTTGTGGACCGATCTTGCTGAATTTCAATAGCAAACAATTCCGGACCATATGTGACATAAATGTATAATAACCTGACGGACATGGTTAAATCAACTTCGCTCCTCATAAGGACCCAGTATATATATATACTTTATAGGGTCTTAGATCAATATTGTAGAAATTACAAACGGAATGACAAACTTATATATACCCTTTTTACCTTCGGTGAAGGGTATAAAAAACGACAAATTCTAATGAACGCAGAACAAAAGTCATAATCTGGGAAAGTTTTTCAATCTATTAGGTTGAAAATAAGTTATTGCCTAGTTTGTTTTATTTGCATATATGAACGTGGATATTTTGCAATAGTGCAATTGAAGTTATGTCATTTATTATTTTTTTGCTACACCTACTTCACAGCAAAAAAAGTGTCCGATTTCCTGGGATCCCGGAGCTGCCTGCTTAAAAAAACAAAAAATACTTCTAATTATATAAAAGTTATACACATAGTTATTATTAATATATAAAAATTAAAGAAACTAAGGGTAGATTTTTAACATGGAGATTAGAGATAAATTTATCTTTAATCTATGTTTTTAGGTTGGTTTTAACTTAATCAACAAACGTCAACACATACACGTGCATAACAAAAGCAGCTTTTAAAATACGTAGAAAGAATATACCTACATAAAAGAAAATTTTTATTTAGAAAACAGAAAAATTGATTGTTCTATTAAAGATGAAGACTTCAGTGATTATGAAACATGAGTCAATTTTCTTTTTTCTAGAATTAAAATTTTTTCTTCTTCTTCTGTATAAAATGCAAAGTTGCCATTTTGAAATATATTGTTGCCATTTGTTGTTATTCAGTAAGGCAATGCTGCGGAGCTTAAACTAATCTTTTAAAAACGGGAAGGTGAGGTCGCCAGTCACACATATCGATGATGGCGGCGAAAGACAACCGTCGGCAATACCAAATAATGTAAAGTGCGACTTTAATTTTTGTTGTTAACAAAATGGCTTGGAAAACCTTCTCATATTTTTAAAAATTAATCACCAAAGTATACTTTAATAACAATTACAAAATCAACCAAAAACAAAAGTCTTGCCACTTCCGTATTATTATTCTCACCTCACGAATAAAAACAAGTCTTGGAATAATTTTTTTAATTTTGTACTGGTTTTAATATAAGCAACAAAATCTTGCATTATAAAAAAGAAAGTCAATAAAGTACAGAGGAATTGGAGAAATGAGAGTTAAAAACATTCTAAAGAACAGACGGAGCAACGTCAAGAATATGATTCCTATTCAACAAATTTTCAGATTTTGGGCTAACGAAAAATAAGAAGTGAAACATGTAGAGGAAAACAATGCAGCTGATCCAAAAATAATTCAAACAAGCAGAGAAATTTAATGATTTCAAAGAGTAACTTGCTGCTATTAAAAAATGATATGATTCGCTTATTAACATTTAATCGTTAGAAATGTTATATCTTCAATGTAAAATGAACTTTTAAATTGTGAATGTGCATATAAAACAAAGCGTTAAACCGATGAAGCAATTCATTAAGAAAAAGCCAGACTGGAAGCTAAAGTTTACGATATTGATTTTATGTACTTATATGCACCTGTTGTTTCACAAAGTTCGATATGTCTCGTTAACGCACTAGCAGTTCGAAATGGATAAAAGTTATGTTAACTTGATGATGTGTCTGCGGCTTTTTTAAGTGGTAACCTCAAACATGCAGCTTTTCTATGGTTTAAGAGGATAGAAACTGTATTCAAGAAGAAAGATGGTTATAGCATGATAATAGTTTAACTTTTTGTTGCAGATCTACTGATGGTATCAAAAAATGAATCAGATTTTAACAAATTAACATTTAACAACTTTAAATGTAATTCTGAAATCAATGATTTGGGAAAACCAAATATTGCATTGGATTGGAAATTGTGATGGAAAATACCTGAATGCACTATGGTCAAGAGAACTTATGACACACAAATAATTCCAATGCAACCTTGACATAATTTATAAAAGGAACCTTAAATCTCAGAAGATAATTGATAAATGATAATTAAATTTAACAAACTTTTATCAAATCTAAAATATTTTCGCAAATGCTGACGTAAAAAAGTATTGGTTTACTTTAACATTTATCTATTTTAAATCGTCCTAGTATAGATAAGTATAGATAAGGTAAGGTCAATTGGAACCCGAAATGAGGACGACTCATTTGGGTAATTTTTTTGATACCCTGATCTGACTCTGGTAGCTACAGAGTCAAATACGTGTTTACCAGATTATTCTCCAGACATCATTGCAGCCTCGAACCATTTCGATTCCCTGCAGGAAAGAGAAATCTACCTTAGTCATACATTAGATAAAGCATCAAAGCATCCTCATTATTACAACTTCTGTGGAAGTCATTATAACCTAGGCCCATCCTCATTGCATTGGTCCGTAACAACCAGTGACCCATTATGACCGATAGCATCGTCCTTATCTGGTCCCAACCAGACATAAGTAGCATGCGGGTTTTCTCCGTGTCATAGTCGGACCATAAAGTCCTGGCCAACAAGCGAGTATATTCTCACCTGCAATCTCTCCTAAGCCTTCCTGAGGAACTCACGTCTAGTGAGAGCTCTGCAGTGAACTATCGAAATGCCTGATAAGCTTGTACAGTTAATTTTTTGTTGAAATTTTATATATATATTTTTTATTTATTTTTTGTTGAAAATAAGGCCATTCTGCAGAAATCTTTAAGTCTTACTTGTAAAAATATACGTGCACAACATTTTTGAATTGCTGCAGCTTGCCTGATTATAATTCCAATGACAACCAGGTGCTGGGTTCTGTATAACAAATGCGTTATTTTCAGCAAAGTCACAGATCACCTTAACTTCATCTTCTTTTAATTGTTTCAAAAAAGCAGATTGTTTTTCAATAGCATTGTTGTCAAATACGTCGTTAAATATATATTTTTAAGGACATCGATTCCTGGACAATCTAAGCATTTCCCAAAAAAACAATCCGATGAAGATGAAAAAGGACAAACAATCCGTTTGAAGCAGTCACTATATTACACTAGAAGTACTGTTTCTTTATTAGTTAATACTGCTTAGTAAGCACATATCATGAAATAAAATCAAGTGTGCACTAAAATGGTGAACAGTAATATATTTTGCTTGGATAAAAGTAAAAAGCTGTATTGAAATAATTCTTAGTTATTTTATGGCATTTTATTAAATGAATTACACTGCTTTACAAATTTAAAGTTTGTACTAGAAAAGTAAATTGCGACCTCCTGAACACGAAAAACGCTGTAATTTTTTTTCCTAAGTACCGTTTTTTATATAACGGTACTTTTGTGTTTTTCGGTGTATGGTCCCACTCAAACCCTTGTGGAGCCCAACCAAAAAGTCCAATCGAAATAAATGGCATATCGTTGGAAAGGAATTTGTTTTTCCGTCGATATGCTGAAAATTTCTATCTGATAAGAAATGGCTGAGTTATGGCACCTCAAAGTTCAAAAAAGGCCTATTTTTTACGTTTTTTTAAAAATGTTTCATATCGAATTCATTTTTTTTCTACGTTATATTAAATATCTGGAATGCAAATAGTATATTTAATTACCAACATTTTAAGCGTAATTTGAAAAAAGTCGGATGGAAAATAAAGTTTTTATTAAGAATTTTGCTTGCGCTCCACAAGGGTTTGAGTGGGACCATACACCGAAAAACACAAAAGTACCGTTATCTATAAAACGGTACTTAGAAAAAAAAAATTACAGCGAGTTTCGTGTTCAGGAGGTCGCAATTAACTTTTCTAGGCATGTGGCGTTCTTGGTATTTTTTGGCTGTAAACCAGTGTTAGTATTGAAAATATGTCCTACGAAATCCTAGAAAATGTTCGCACAGTGTTTTATATCGAAAAATTTGTTTTTAACAAATTTCAAAAAATCAGTTGTTATTTGAATCCTACAACTAAATTGGTCTTAAAATTTGTGGAAAAAATTATAGTTAAATAAAAAAAAAAATTCAAGAAAATCAAAGAATACAAACTAACGTTTCTAATTTTCCGGACTTTTTCTTTCCCGGAAAAAGAAACAAAAAAATCTTATTCCCGGGAATCCCGGGATTCTTAGAATAAAACGATTATTTCATTAAATGAGTTCAAGACAAAGGTTTTTACTTTTTTAAAAGAGTATACATATGCACATAAATACAACAGTATACAAAATATAAAATAAATTGTTACATTACATACATATTAATATATTATTATGTACAATGTATATATTTATTTGTTTTTTTTTTTGTGATCACGAATTATTAAAAGTTATTAATATCACTGTGCTAGTTGCAAAATTAGACAAGCTGAATCCAATGGTGCCCACCATTTTTTTAAGTTAGCTCTTGTTTTCGTTATTTCGAAAATGGAGGAGGTAACACAACATATATTCGCGTAACTCAAAAACGGTTTAGTTTATTGAAAAGTCAAAATAAAATCAAAAGTTGCTAACAGATTTAAATCATTAATAGCTTGTTTTATTAGTTCGTTTTTTATATGTCTGCAAAAAATTAGAAGCCTATCGGCATTTTCCAATTTTTTATGAATTTTTAAAAAATAAAAATTTTGACATTTTGATAAAAAAAATTATATTTTTCCATTTTTTCCCATACTTTTTCCAAAATTATGTTTCTACATCGTATTAAAAAAAGTTTTACTTTTCTTAAAGGAAATTTTATTGCGGGATTTCGGTTTTTTTAGTATTTTCAAAAAACTAAACTGTTTTTGAGTTACGGGAATATATGTTGTGCAACCTCCTCCAACGGTGGGCAACATGGGATTCAACGTACCCGAATTATGCTAAAACGCCATGTGCCCGGCTTGTCAAAAAAAAACGGTTAATTTCGAACACAGTGTATTTAGTGGTGCCGTGCAATAAAGCCATACAAGGCCTCATTTCCCATTTAATTTTTTTTCTTTTAATATAATTCTAATTTATTTAAAAATGGTTTTGTTGCTTTTTCTCTGGATGTATATACTAACAGTCTAATTCATAAAAATTTCTTTTTTCAGCTTTAATGAATACAATAGTTATCAAACACTTTTTGTTTTATAAACCATTAATAAAAAATCTAATTTATAAACGTTTAATAGGAGTGGATTAACAATTAAACGTTTATATTACTTTTGTATTATTATGTTGGCAACAACATGTTATTTAAATTGTAATTTTTGTAATAGTGATGCATATAACTAGGGGTGAAACGATACGAGTCAATAAAAATATCATACAACAAACGAATTTTAAGTGAATATCTGTTTTGTTTTCAATTTAAAATGAATTTCTGTTTTTTAAAAGGTAATATTTTAATTAATTTTATGTTTTTTTGTTAATAAAATAACTACTATTGAAATAGAAGCGAAATATGTAAATCATATTTCAATATAAAATTTTTACTGCTTAAACTCTGTACGTTCCAAAAGAGATTATACAGCTTTATGTTTAATGAATAATTTAACCATTTTTTACCAAAAGTTTTGAAAACAAAACCTCCTAGGTTTTAACAAAACATTTTTAACCACATATAACTGCCAAAATATTTTAAGTTCAAATGTTTTCATTTACCTGCACATTCAGGGTATAGTAACCCTTTCTGTTTATATAATATTTGGCAAAATTTGCGCCGGGGGTTTTTTTTTTTTGATATGTATGTGCGCACCAATAACGTTTGGGAAATTTTTAAATGTCTTAAATTCTGTCATTAGGATTGCTTCCTCTATAAGATATGAAGGCATTTTAATTTTTCTATTGTCCCAGCGAGCTAAGGCACGAGCCACTCTGGCTGAAATACTACACACTGTTGCTTAAGAGAACCCATGAAGATCGGCAGCATCATCTTAAATCTACGAATTGTTTTTTTAACTTCAATTTAATTTGTTATTATCGCTTTTTTGGTAATTGCTAAAATTAGTTTTTAAAATTTTGCACATTTTTGCAAAAATTTAGTTTTAAATCAATATAATAATAGTGATACCCTTTTTTTAACATTTACTACTTTTTTTGATGTCTCGAATATATTTAGAGATATCTAGCTCTAGCATTTCCTGATATCCTTAATTTTATAGTTCTCATTGTTTTGCTTCATTCAATGCAAAAGTTAAAATATTCAAAGCATGTAGGACAAAACATTTTTGTACCGTGCGGCAAACCAGTAACCAACAGACGATATACTATGTGGTTTCTACTTTGTGTTCACTTTAACAAATACTATCTATACCTATTTGAAAGACATTTTAAAATATAAGTGTAATGAATGGTAAAAAGAGGTTTACATTATTTGAAATAAATCTTAATAGATTTCTATATTTTAAGCAAAAACTTATAACGACTTTAAGTTTTAACAGAGAACATACATAAGTAACTCGCGACCCACATTATTTTTTACAAAAAAATCCATTTTTCATGCAATTATTAAAATTTTATTTTAACAAGCATTGAAATATCAGTTTATTAAACGCTTAAAGTAGGGTAAAGGCTACAATAAATATTTCAAATTTATGAAACGTTTATTAAACGTTTAATAGGCTATTAAACATTTATAAATAGTCTTTTTTCGTCTTTTGCTTATTAATGACTTATAAAGCTGCAATGAAGTGTTTATGAATTAGACTGTAAAAATATAACGAAAACAAATTTGGGCGCACGGATTTTCTCCTCTATGGTATAACAAAAACCGGATTCGCTAACTAAAGCTTCTCTGCATAGCCGGCCTTCGTCCGGGCGCAAGGATTTTCTGCTCTATGGTTTAACAAAGACCGGCTTCGCTAACTAAATCTTCTCTGCGTATTCGGCCTTCGTTCGGAAACAAGGCAGATTTTAGAAGCTTTACTTAGCGAAGCCGGTCTTTGTTAAACCCTGTAGGAGAAAATCCTTGCGCCCTGCTGAAGGCCGGCTATGGAGTTTGTAAACATGTTGTGACGGGCCCATCGCACGCCCCACGATCGCCCGCCGGACGCGCCGCCCTTCCACCTACTGTACCATATATTTTCAACACTTGACAATGGCAACTCATTCTTTTGCCAATTTGTAACCATAACAATTACACTGTTATGGCGTTATTTCCACTTTGGTTACTAAACGATTATGGCGTTATTGCACTTGGATGGTGGTAATAAAGCCAATGGCTTTATTTCCTATGGTTTTATTGCACGGGACCGTATTTATTTTTTATTTTATTTTATTTATTTATTTATTAACTGATCTAGCGCAACAAGATAAAATCTTATAAATTACAGCGCAACTTGGTACAATTAATTTTCTTTTTAGAAAAAAAAAGCTATTCTATTCTAATCCTTGTTGATATGTATATTGCCTGCTACCGAAAACGTACTCTCGCTTTCTACAGACGTTGGTTTAATAAAATGAAGCGACTCATGCAAAGATTTTAAATTTGTTGGCCTGACGTCAAATTATTTTTTTAAGATATTTGCAGGCTTGTGTTTTTTCTTTACATTTATTTTTCAAAATGTGATATAGCCTTTTAAGGTGTTCTTCGAAGATAGTAGATGGTTCATTTTCTACTTCAAGAAGCTTTTTAGATATTTCATCAGCAATTAAAGAGACATCGTGATGATACTTCGATATTCCAATTAAAGTTTTATATTTAGTGGAGAAATATTCGTCCCATTTTCTCCACTTAACAACAGGCTTACTTGAGTTTGGAAGTCGAATAGGTACAAGAACATTAAATCCATTACGAGATGATTTTGTAACACAATCAACTACATCCATGAAGCAGTCGACATTAGTTTGGGCATATTTTGATTTGAAAACTCCGAATAAACGATCAGGTGAAAACTTTGTATGTCCGCTTAACAAGAAGTTCAATTCAACTGACACACATTTGGAAGTATCGGACCTTTTCCAATGGAATCGCTTTTGTCAATACTGAAGATGTGTTGAACATTTTGACGTTCGTTTGTAATTCCGAAAATTGCTGTATTGCGACCTGATTTAAAGTATGCAGTTCCTATTTGCTGTGGACCCGACGGCAAGCTAACATTTTGAGCATAATCCATAGATATTACTAGATTATCCTTCTCTGGATACATGGCAATTGGATCAGGCTTGACTTATGTTCTCAAGTCATTAAAGTACTCTCGCTGAGTGCTGACAGATTGCAAATGATCAGAATACGCCTTCAATGCTGCTTCTTTTTCAACTTCAGTAACGTTTACTGTATTAACAGCATATTTTGCTAGATTTCGACACAATTCGTATGCCCGCTTCAATATTTTTTCCACAGCGTTTGGAAAGTGCGAAGTTTTACGAGTTTACAACCCGGTTCGACGCTGTTGGTGCATCTAGTGTAAACAGAAGTCTTACTTTCAGTTGTTGGAGGTTTCAATAAACGATAATCACGATGATTTGGTTGACGTCCAGGTGAAGTGATAGCAACAGTTTTAGCAAAACGGCAGAATGAAACAATTTTTTTTTTCCAAAGTAGTTAAAGCATCTGTACGATTAATTTTATTCGTCATGCCATGTTCGCGTGGATAAACACCATTTTTGTCGTAATGTTTGATTAGATTTTTGAAGTTTTTAATTCCCATTGTATACAGGAAGAAGTACATATCACGGCATATCGGAAAACTTCGAACATAATATATCTGATTGTACCGTTTCTTCATAGCTCGCGATCGATCACCAACTTTTAACCTGAGCATTGCATCGGCACGGTGAGCTGCCAGATGTGCGAGAATAACTAAATCTTGGGATTATATATATTCCTTTCTTTATAAAATTTACAACGTGGTAATTGCAAATTAGATAAAAGCTCACGAAGAACATAGGGCATCAACACTTTACTCGATCATTAGCTAGGATATTTGCTTGGCTCCAAGTCACATTATGAGATTTGCATTCGTTTTTGATCATTCTTGTCTATGTGTTTCTGGGCCTTCCAGGATTTTTATGGCCCTGTGGATTCCAGTCTAATGCATGCCTTGCGATTTCGTCAGGTGGCCTTCTTAGGATGTGACCTATCCAAGTCCATCTTCGCCTGCAGATTTCGTAATCTTGGGATTCCTTATCTAAATTCATGGAAGACGTAAGAAAATCCACAGCCATCTTCTTAGGGATAACTTCATTGCATTGATTAGAACAGCACGGATGTATTTTTCAACCATACAGTCGAGCAACTACCTTTTCTTCGCGTAAATCATGATCAGATTTATCAAGGTACATATTATCGGTATCATCTTCAGAGTCATAATTCTATATATATATATATATATATATATATATATATATATATATATATATATATATATATATATATATATATATAAATTGTATATATCTTTGGAATTTAGGTAATGCTATGTTCACACAAAACGACATCAAAAAATGCCGAACTTGTTCCCATGGTTATATAAGTACAGAGAGAGACCGCGGTTGTTCTATAGAAGAAATTGTACGCAGAAGTTTGGCTGAAGATGGAAGGTCTGCAAACGCCTTTCGAAAATCCAAAGTTGTATCGGATTATTTAAGAATTTAGGATTTTACGATTCCTTTAAGAAATACAACGATATAGTGTTAAGATGAAAAGTTATACGCATCAAAAGAAGAAGAAGTCATAGTTGATTTGAGAAAAAATAAAGAAGAAAATCGAAGATTTTCCATATTTGCAAATTAATGGTCGGATGTATCTTATTTAAAATATGTAATTTATTTATTTTTTTTTTTAATTCGTTATTCTCATCGATTAATCGAATAATTTTTCAGATTTAGTTGTTTGTTTAATTGTTTGAAAACAATTATTTGAATTATTCGAACAAAGCTGAAAGGCGAATAATTGGCAACTCTAGCCGTGTAGCATGCGGCACCGTCTTGAAGCCGAATAACACAACCCTAATTTTCGACAAAACACAACCCTAATTTTCGACAACGGCGACGAATTGATGTATTGCCACCTTCGTTAACACTGGCGGATACAGCATACGAGTTGATGAACTAATGTCCAATAAAGAGAAACTGGTACGAAATTTGTTCACAACAGCTTGACTAGCCTATACCGTGTGTCGAATATGACGAATATAACGAAACCAATTTCTCACACAGCACGAATTTTGATAGTAAATTTCAATGATTTGCAAGCGTTGTTCGTTTGTTAGTCTTTTAATGGTGATATGAAAAAAACTTACCGAGCATTTTTGGCATTGCCACATGAACTTTTAACGAATTTTTACACTGAAAAACCAAATAGTTGAACAATCGCTCTTTACTAAACAATCAATGAATGAAACAAGTATTTCTGGCAAATTTTGTTGCACTGGTGCGGTTTTTGTAACAACAATAGTGGCCAAACCATTTATCCGAATAACATAATCACCAAAAGTAGAGATGAAGGAACATCGCTCGTCCCATTAATACATAGTTAACAGGGCACCTGATAATTTTTTCAATGTGTTTGAAATAAAGTAACTAAGACAATAACCTCCTAAAAAATATGAAAATATTATACCGACAGTTTCAACTGTAAAGATGATATTTAAAATTTAAATAATTTAATAATATTTAAAATAAAAAAAGGTCAAAACATTGAACATCCCGATGTCGTATTACAACGGAAGGAAACTGTTTTGTTCGCAATGAAATTTGCTTCCATTTGTCAGAGTTTTTTCTTCAAAACTTTTTGTTTTTATTCTATAGTTTTTTAACTTTGGGGATATCTTTTTTTTAGCAGTCCTAAAGTTAAACTAAATAATTGAAGCACAGCCGCGAATAACGTTGTAAACGCCACATTTTGCAATAAGTGTTTTTTTGCATATAACCGTTGACCTTACTCTCTTACACAGTTTAAACATCAAATCAACCAAAACTATGCACCTTAACGCCTTCAAAATGGCGTACAAAGTGTCAGTCAGTGGAAGAACATTACAAGTTACTAACAAAATGATGAAACCGAAATGGTTTTTGCAGTGCGGAATAATGTTTTAAAATCCTTTTGCATTAAAGTTTTTATTATCATTATTTTTAATAATAAAAAAAAAAAAAATGTTTAAAACAAAAATTGATGCCTGTCAAAAAACGTTTTTTTGCTCTCCTGAAAAATTATTATTTTGTAACTTAAAACGTTATTCGCGGCTGTGCTTCAATTGTTAAATAAATATAAGAGAATTTGATGTAACAATGATATAAGTTTAAGAACATATAAATTAATTTTAAAATTGATTGTAGTCTCAATGTTTGTAGAAAATTTACAAAAAAGTTTAAAATTAAAAAATACAAATTCAAAATTGTTATATAATAAAAAAAGATTGTAAACAAGTTATGTCATTTTAACATTGTAGTTTTTTAAAACCTTAATACTTCCAACTGTCAACAATTTGAATTTAAAAGTTGAAAGCAACAACTATTTAAGACTATACGGTACTGTAGAATATCAAAAAGCTTATTTTTCAAATTAAAGCTCTAATTGTAGTTGTAATTAAAATCCAAATGTTGTAAATAATAATCGTACAATGAGCAACTTTTGTTCAAACATTTATATTTTGGTCTTTCTGCATACAACTAAAAAAATTCAAAAAATTTTGAGATCCTTCTTACACATAAATATTTCGAAGAATGTACTTTTCTTTTAGTTTTTATGAAAAACTTTATTTTCTAATTCCATTACATATTTCTTCATAAATGAAATTCAAACACAGATTTTTATAATGTTGCAACATGTGATTACAAATTACTATAGTAAGTATTATGTGTATGATTGTGTGAATGTGTGTTTCTTGCCTGATTGTATGTTGTATAAGTAGCATTACCTGTGTATTGAAATGTTGCAACACTTAAATAATAAATAAGGCACAAGTTCATAGTAAAATAAACAAACAAAAATCAACTTAAAAAAGCATCAAGGCAGCACGAAAGGAAGAAGGAGTGAATAAAGGAAAAATCAGCATGTTACCGTTGCAATAATGTTGTAATACGTAATAACAAGAGTCTTAAAAGAAACAATTTTACCATGAAAATTAATTTATGGAATACAAATAACTTAGTGACAAGATAACTTCTCCAGCCAGTGTGTGTCTGCGAATATATTTACGCTGATTCAAGGAATGAGGCGGGCAAACTGGAGTATATAATTATTCCCTATGCTGCCATTAATTCATTTTGTACCGCCGTTGCGTTTTCGCAACACCATCTTTGGATGCTTATAAAGCTGGCTTTAACACTTCGATTTGAATGTTTTTGTTTTTTATCGCTTAGGTTAGGGGCTTTACTATTACGCTCAGACTTTAAAAATAATATTCCTCCGTTATTTCATTAAGATCAACAAGCTTTAAAAACAGTCCAAAAAAAATGCTTTTTTAAAAACGACGTAATATATATTAAAACAAAAACAACATTTTTTTCGCTCTTTAATTTAAATAGTAAAAGCTTTGAAAAACGTTTATCATAAAACCATTAATGAAAATAAAGTCCCATTTATTCAGCATAATCTTCCAAAAATCACTGTTGCGAAAACGCAACGATGGCTTATTGCAAAATACTTTTTCTTTTTTTCTTCTAAGTTCGCTCTTTATTCGAGAGAAATTTTCTCATTTTATTATGTTTTTTTTTATTTCTTGAATGAAACTGCAATATTGCCGTGTTTTTGGTTGATTTTGAATTTATATAATTCTATTTCTTTCTTTGGTTTTTTAAATTTTGGTGTACCAAAATGGAGAACATCAACACGGATCAATGTTGTCTTTGACTATCCAGAAGAATCTATAGTCCCGCAACTTCAAATCATGATCGTGGAATCATTCTGTAAATTTATATGGAGAATATTAATGGATACATCATTAGTTTTGATATTTGTAAATGAAGGGGGAAAATCACCGTATGAGCTATTACTTCAATATTTTGATACTGAAATTATGGAAATGCTAATACAATATTCCAATACTTATGCTAATTAGAAAAACAAATTACCAAACAGAATTTGTACCGTTTCCAAAGTACAAGCAGTTTGGAAAATTTTCTACGTTTTGGCAATAGAAGCACAAATGATCCCTTTTTTCGGTAGACATAGCAAAAAAATCTTTATTCGTGGTAAACCTGTACGTATATAGTACTGGTATCTATGCTACGATTCTGGATATTGGTTTGAAGCTAAACCATATGCTGGCTCAGCTTCACCATATGACAAATCAATTGGCCTAGGAGATTCTGTAGTTTTAGAACTGTTCGAATCAGTTTCAATTCCAGAACAACATGCGGTATATTTCGACAATTTTTTCGTCGCATTACTTGTTCTGCTTACTTAGCGAATTAAAGTTTCGAACAACTGGAACAGTAAGATATAACCGTCTAAGAGGAGCAAATGACATCCTTGCTACAGTTCGATCTCTTAGCAAACATGAATACGACAACTACCTTGAATAAAATAATAAGCTATTAGTTTGTCGCTCGCAGGACAATTCGGAAGTAACTGTGATTTCTAATTTTGTTGCAGCTACCATTTTAGGTTTTGTCCAACTGCCAAATCTAATAAACGATTACAATAAGCATATGGGGGGTGTAAACCTACACGATAATGCTGTGTCAAATTATCGTATTGCAATTCGAGGAAAAAAGTGTTGGTGGCCTTAATGGACAAATTCAATTAATAGCACCACAGTCAATGCCTGGAAAATCCACTGCATTATTGCTAAAGCCAAATAACCAAACCACTGTCGCAAATAAATTTTAAGGCTGCGATAGCTACCAAATTGCTTATTTTTCAAGAAAACCCTGATATTGAGCCGTTGCAGGAAATTGAGCTTATTAAATTAGAGAACCCAATTTACATCGAAGTTATTTGGAAAATTCCAGACGGAAAACGAAAGAGATGCAATGAATGTCATTCGTAAAGTGTTTATCAATGCAAAAAAGTAATGTCACAATTGCATACAAAGTGCTTTGATAAATATCATAACAATTTAAATTAAATTTTTGCAATTTTAAAACACTGCATTCTTTACTAAATGCAAAAAAAGTTTTTTTATTTTTATTCTAGCGAAAAATTAAATATCATAATTATTAATACCTAAAATGTGTCTTGCATGTTATTAGCCAACGTTGCGTTTTCGCAACAGTTCACCATGCCCAACATGGCTACCCGATTTATTTCATTTTCAGTAATCAGGAGACCAGCATACCAAAATTTGTAAAGAAATGTAAACGATTTCGGGTAATGGTACAAGATGGGTTAATGGAAAAATTGCAATGCATCATATCAATCATAGCAAAGATTTAAATATAAATGGGCTAATATCCGTACTTAAAGTAAATTATATGATTTACACCCAATACACACTATGATTTTATAAGTCTTCATTTCATAAACTCTTTTGGGAACTCCCTTGCTAGCATTTGGAAGATCATTTTTTCAAAAATCATTGGTATGAGCATTTTTTGAGTACTTTTGGTGATTAAAAACTGATTAATCACTTGCACGCTTAAAAATCGACGCAAAAATTACTCGCGCTTACGATTTAAATGTGTTTGATTTAAAATTCAATAACAAAAACTATCAAAAAAGAGTCGAAAATGTCTCTAAACTAAGAAAAAAAAAAAAAAAAAACGAATCATACATGACTCTCCAAGTAGATTCTCGGGTAGGGTACCATTTTCTCCCGACAAAAGTATCATTTATGATCAGAAAATGAGCGAATATTCTAGTATGTTAATTGCACTGAAGAGTCAAAAAAGACTTGAATATGATAAAAAATTTCAAAAACTGCTAGCTGGGTCATACATGTCTTTTTATGAGTTTGTCGTTCTGTTTGTTGTTTCCACAATATTGATCTTAGACCCTTAAAAGTATATTTATATTCCTGGTCCTTATGAGTAGCATTGATTTGACTATGGTAGCATTGATATGACTATGGTAGCATTGATTTGACTATGGTAGCATTGATTTGACTATGATAGCATTGATTTGACTATGGTAGCATTGATTTGACTATGGCCGTGTGTCTGTTGAATTGGGTTTTCCAAATACATCAGATATGACGGGGACTTGATTGTAACATATTTCTGTCACATCTGCTCCTTGTTATTCTGCTATTAACATTCATGCAGATCGGTCTATAACCATCACTGCCTCTTATTTTTTTCATAAAATACCATGATTCTATTTTTTATACTCATCACCTAAATTAAGTTGGGGTTTTTTTTTTATTTAAATCCTTTTTTCGCTTTTTTACATATAAAAAATACAAATTTGTACAGCGAAGTTCATTTAACGATGTCCGTCTGGCCTTCTGCTTTCTGTATGTCTGGAGAACAGCAGTACCCAAAGTTTCCAAATTGGGTACAAGCTTATTCGTTATCAATTGACAACATCCGACAAAATGGGGGCAGAATTGAAGAAGTGGGCGTGACACAAAAAAATTTATGTATATCTAAGGAACGGTAATTATAAAGCCGAACATATAGCATTCTAACTTGTTAAACTCAATGTTTTTTGGGTAGCCAATATTTTGTTATATTGAACTTTTTTAATTAAATATTTTTAGTTCTGGACAATAAATTCGAAGTAAGGGCAACGTTGATCATCTGCTTTGGTGGGTGGGCAAGAGAAAACATTCTCTATATTGATGAAAAGATACATTGAAAAAACTTGGTTGGCATCAAGTCTGCGTGTTCAAAATTAAATTGAAGCTAAGTACAGTTGGAAATTACGAAAAGGCAATAAAATTTGTAACAAATATTTAACACAGAAAATGTTTAAATTTTATACCACCAGAGGTAGAAGTTCAAAAATTCGAGATGCTATACGCTTCTACCTAAAACAACAATAAAATAATTTAAACAAAGAAAAACCAAATATTTTACACTTGTGGGGTTCACAAGGGAGTCATAAAGTTGTAAAGTCATATGTCTTAAATAATATGAAGAAATATTTTTGCCTGCTGTGGACAACCACTTATAATTTAGATTTCTATTGTACAGTTATGACGAATGAACGAACACAGCATTAAATTTATGTTGCTTGAAACACAACAATTAATCTATTTTTTAAACAATTGTTAAATATTATTTAGGTCATTATGACAATATGACTAGCCAAGGTGTGCTAGTGTGTCACCAAACTATATATTATAAGTACCCTGCGGGAAATTTGTGTCAATTGGTCCAACAGACTGGTCCTGGGAATTGTGAAAATAGAACAGGTACAAAAAGAAAGAACTCATGACCAATGAAAGGAGAACCAATCATGTAACTGGTTTATGCAGAGAAAAAAAGGTAGAAAAAGTAATGAATTACAGAACAGTCTTCACCGGTGGTGTGACAAATTTTTTTGGTCTTTCTAAAATTTGTTTCTTGAATTCAATTGTATTGAAATAATACTACATTGTAGTAACTGTCACTAAACACGTCCATTAAGAATAGATGTGTGACTGGGCAAATAGTGTCAATTGACCCCCTCCAATGACAACCTCATGTAAAAGTGATAGGTCTAATTCATAGAAAGTGTTAAGACTAGAACCGGTCCCTACCACCAAAGACCAATAAGGGGACTACTTTGGTGTCAGTTCGCTTCCCTCTAGGGTACTAACACGATTATCTTTGAAAGTTAAATTGTGTAAAATGAATTACTTATGAGCTAAAGTAAACATGTTTGTTACACTGCATAGAAAAACCTTTTAAGCTAGTTTCTTCACATATCTTTCATATATTTGCAAGTCTACGATGGACATCGTGTGTTCATTTGGCAGGTTTACAAGAGAACGTGTGAATATATGTGGTGATTTGTTTTCTTAATAACAAAGACAAGATACACTCGAACATGAGTTATTTCTGTATTCTTAAATGTATCGAACTCCAATGCACTTAGTCTGAATGTGGATAAAAGGACCTTCTCGGATGACTGTAGGAGAGCTGGCAGTAATATGATAGGGATCATATTTGACAACCTAATGCTAATTATAGAAATATAAATAAAAGTTAATCGCCCTTGCCGGTAAGTGATTGTCAGATATTTATTTTACAGCTTCCTTCAATTCTCCGGTTTGTGAAAAAAAAAACTGTACATATGTACATTATATAGATAGAGCAATAACGATATGGTCAAGAAAAGCCTATGTCTGCCGTTATTTTGGAACCGTCAGGAAAACAATGATATTAAAGAAAGTATTAAAAGTTAAATATTTTAAATTGCCTCAAGACTGTGTTTGGATTAAAGTTTATTTCACAAGTAAATAAAGACAAAGTAAGCTTAACATAATTTAACTTAACTTAAAAAGCTTAGACTGAATTTATTTTGAAAGCAAGATATCATAGTTGGTCAATTAACAAGAAAGCTTTTTCTAAGAACACTTCCAAAAAAAGACTTTTTCAAATATTATCGCTAATAAGGATCTATGTATTTAAGGCAGTGATAACCAAGCAACAAGCAAAGTTGTTGTATACATATGAATTGCCGAACATGTCTGTGTAAAAAATACGATAATGGACTGCCTCGCGAGACTATGGACTGGCCCGAACAAAGTTGTTGTATACATGTATTAAGCTTCAAGTCGGAAAAAGCCAACCAATTGTAGGGAAATGTAAGAAAAGATAAACTCACTGTTTATTGTTGGTGTTTTGTTTAAGCTTTGACATTGCTTCAAGTAAGTTTTTGAGTGTTTATTATTCTTATTCGCTTTAAGGTTTTATTTATATAATATTTTTAGTTTTTCTAAAATCTTTGGAAAAGATTTCCTGATGATCTGGCGTAAGCAACCAGTGAAATGCCCATAGAAGCTAGCTTTCCCTTAACAATAAATTTCAGTGTAGTTATCAAATAGAAAAATTGGGACTTTAGCACGTCATACAGAAATCTTATTTATAATAAATTTTGTACTCCCCACTTTGATAAGCTGAGAAGAGTGTTTATTTAATAAGTTGCCATTTTTAAACTCTTGGCTGAAAGTAAAAGGAACTTTAAAGTTATGTAAAATCTGTCTGATTTTGTAAATTTTGTATACTACTAAATTTAGGTGGAGAATGGTATACATAATAAGTACAAAACAAGTTTTATCCGTGTTATCTAATAGTTCTGTTTTTTCCTGTCTATGTGGAAATGTTGTCTCTATCGATTAAGTACGCTCTTCAGTCAAGAGGAAGGTGCTTTGTTTAAAAAACGATGTACAAGATCAAAATACTCTTCATTTTTTTGGTGGTGGGTATTAAAAAAGGGCCCATATACAATTTAAGTCAGTTCTGTATAAGTCTAAGAACTTTGAGATGAAATAGCGTAGAGCCTCGGACGTTTTTGGACCCGTATGACTTGGTTTGTAATTTTTTTATAAGAAACTATTTGTTGTGTTCTACGGCTAGAGATAAAAGTGTTAACTGAAATATTTGATTACACTGAATTCTCGCCAAAAATGAAATTCGTTTTTGTAAAACTGACAAAAATTTTCGAAGACTGATAGAGTAACTTCATATTCAGCAGACTAATCGGTATATAAAGTTATTTATTGCTTTGTCAATCATAACTTTGGAACAAGATCTTTTCTTTTTCCATCTCAGTCCTTTGTCATGCAAGCAGGTATCCAAATGTTAGTATTGCATTAAGTTTAAGAATTTAAAATTTTATTTTTAACAGCAAACATGTTTTTTGCCTCGTTGAACAATGAATCCCAGTTATATAAAGATGTTCTACTTAGGCTTTTTTTACACGACATGTATTATGCAATGGCTTTGTCGGATGTAAAATCCATATGTAATTGCACATGTCTGCCAAAATTCACAAGTAAAAAAAGTTTATAATTGTTTTTGTTTTTCACACGTTCGTTTGTGGTTTCATCTGACATAACCTTAAATCCTGCACAATAGCAAATTATATACAATTTATATCTCTTTTCGCTTTTAATTGCATTTCAGTTTATTAAAAATGTTGTTTCTTTAAAGAATATGAATATTTGACACCACAAACAAATGACTTGCAAAATGGCTGATGTTGGATGGCTTGTCAGTTCAAAATAGAACACTCTCTAATAGAAAAAATTTACACTGCAAATTTGAGCCGATATTAACAACAGCAATTTTGTTCTTTGCTTTTGAACGATATGCTTACATACATTTTACAGTGGGAAATTTGACAGCACACTGCTAAATACATGTCGTCTAAAACCACCTTTACATATAGTTTTTCTATAAAGTAAAGCTAAGCGTATAAGTAATATTTAATTCATAGAAAAGGATATTAAATATTACTCATACGTAAAGGTGTAACACGTATTCAAACAGATTGCAATATGTGTTCAAATATATATACATATTTTCATTTTCTATATATTTCATGCAAATATTGTATAAATTTTTTTTTATATACAAAACATTGTTATAAAGAAAAAAACTAAAGATAATAATAAATATCATCGATTTTATTTATTTATTTATTTGTGCTTAATAAACGTTTACAGCCACATTTATTTTAATTTTTTGCAATTTTTACTGAAAAACAAAATAACAAACTTTTGCAAAACATTTTGTTGCAATTTATATTTTTCCCCGTTTTCTTGCATTTTTTGTTCTTAACTTTAGGGCACTGGTCAACTTTTCTTTTTCAACAATTTTGTTACAAAATTGTTTTTTACAAAAATTTCTTGCCGGCAACATATTTTTCTAACATCATCATTGAAGTTTAGTTAGTTTTGCATAAGAATTTAGAGAAAAAACTTTTTTTTTTATTGTATGCAATTTTTCTTATAATCTTTTAGTTTTACACTTAATAATTTTTTTAGTTTTATTGTTTTTTTCTTCTTCTTTATTTTTTCGAACACACGTTTATGTGAAGTGGTGTTGAATCAGCAAGAAGAAATTCTTTCGTTGCGAAAAGTTTAAATTTAGTTTCAAAAAGTTATAAGCAAGTGTTGCAATAAGCATTATTAGAAAATTTCCACGAAAAGTTACAAACGCCTCTGTATATACATATTTTTATGGGGTATTGAGAAATTTCATTAAATTGCATTAAACAAATTGAGGCAAAGTTTAGTGCTAAGTCTGAGTTCAAACCTGAAGAGAGAATATCTGTACAGTTGCTCTTCTAACAGAAGTATTCTCTTGTAACCAAATTTTAATTTATTCCAAAATTTAGTTCTCCTACAGAAAAAGTAATAATGAGTTAAAAATGCTTGTTTACTATAGACATTTGTCAGCCGTATGCACCTGTAATGCACCTTAAAAATGGATTGTTATTTATCAAACTGCTTATTTAGGGTACTTAACAAATGAGAAAAGAATATAGAGCAAGTGCGGGTAATGTGGTAATGTGTATACCTACTTGATTAAAGATTGCCAAATTTTTTGTTTTTTGTCTGATTAAAATATTATTAACCCATCTTCATGCCATATATGTTGACCCTCTAATGCCAAGTTTTAGAATAAATAGAAATATATTATGAAAACAATTTTTTTAAGGTATTTTTGGGCCCCTGAATTCAAAAAAAAATATTTTTAAGCCAGTACGATGAGTCGTTTACGGTCCAGGTGAGAAAACATCTAGGAGTACCTTGAGGAACCCTTGGGATTTAGTAATAAAACACACTTATTTTTTGAGAATTCTGTTTGTGAGTTTGTATTGAAAATAAAATGTAATGAAAAAAATTAAAAATATTTATTTGGTTTTGCTTATGAAAATCAAAAAAAAAAAAAAAATTTATTATTTGAGCATCATAAAAGAAGTTTGCACTTTGAACAAAAGTATTGTGTTCGAGATTGTTTACAATGCTTAAGGAGCTTTTAAGAGTTTTCGAAGCTTCTACAAATATTTTTCTAGATCTTTAAGCAATTGTTATAAAATGGAAATTAATAAAAATTATTTATATAGTGGACGTCAGTAGAAATTTTGTAAAGCATGCCTTGAGGCACTCTTAGGCATTAGAGGGTTAAGCTTCCCACATTTTTAAAGAGATATTTAAGAAAATATTGCAAATCCCATTTAACACGACTGTTAGGGCGTTAAAATGAATTTATAATGAATGTGATTTTGAATGTAATTGTTTTATTGATTAATTAGTTAAATATTTAACAGTGTTGCATCATTTTGGCTACACATTGCTGTTAATAAGTGTGGCATCCTGACTGCTGTAATTAGTACAGATACAAAACGAAGTTCTTTTTTGGATGTCAGAATAAAACGAGGAGTTTATTCTTGTACTAGCAGCAGGAGTGGGTCATTTTTTCTTAATAAAGTATAAATATTAAATTAAATTAACCTGAGTTATTTCTAGTCCGTAAAATAACGGGCTCAACAACGACTTTTAGAAAGGTGCAGGTAATGTGGTGCACCATATGCTGGTTATGTGGTTTAGTGAATTACTATACCAAATCATAGTATTTTTTTAAAAGTAGTTGTGTTTAAAGCGTTGTTCACAATCAGACCAATAATTTCTTATTTCTTCCCAAATTATTAAATATATTTTCCTTTAATTTTTCAAACAAAAATGTAACTACAGCTTTTTTTAAAAGTTGAGTCAACTTCTACTGCAGCAAATTTTTGTATAAAATTGTTTATGACGTATATAAATCGGCTAAGGCAAAGCAGTTAAGCACTCTTTCCTCCTCTGTACCCAGTAAAAACTTCGCCTACAAAATAATGTGTTGAGTAATCAGAAAAACATAAGAGCACTACTTACAATTCTACTGAAAGAACCAATGAATTTTAAAAGGCATGTCCCAAAATGAACGCATTTAAAAGAAAAGTAAGTCATTATTTTTTTACTTAAATACATCCAGAAAAAAGTAGTTATAGAAGTTGTTATATATGTAGTAATAGAAGCTACTAAATAATGAGTTAAAGAAGCTATTCGTTTTGAAAAAGTAAGCGAAGTTTTTACAAAATAAACACCATTTGGAACACCACAGAAGTTCACAATAAATATTTTATTAAAATCTGTTCAACAATTTCAGAGTTATAAGCGTTTTAATTTGCTACTAACACATATGCAGAACAGATAAATAAAAAATTTGTTTTTTACAATAATCACCCAGCGGTAAATATTGAAAGGACCGCAAGTGGCAGGCCTTTTTGAAGGCCTCTATACTCCTTTCTAAAAGATTCGCTTTGCATGATATCCTGATATCTGAAGTATGCCTTCTATAAGGTATTAACTTCTTTTTAAAAGACCTTCTGAAATATTCAGTACCCATGCGCTACTCCCTTCTTTGAGAAGGGAGAAAGGAAGGTGTTCAGTTTTATTTACTTTTTATTTTTAGTGACCTTCCTTACTCCCTTCTTTGGGAAGGGATCGAAGTTGTTTTTAAAGTAAGTGTGGAAGGCCTTGCGGCCAATGACAACCTGTGTAAAAAATAAATAAGTATGGAATGCGACGAGAAGGGCTTCTGACTGCTTGCGACTGCTAAATAAGGCCTGCTATTAGGCCTGTTTACTCAATCTAGTTACCGCTGGGCAATAATTAAAAATAGGGTGGTAGATTATTCGACATTTTTCAAAAACCGGATTTCGAATATTTCGACTATATAAATATTGTGTATAAATCGGCACAGGAAAAACAATTAAGAACGCTTTCTTTCTGAAAAATGTTGGTACTTTTTATTTTTCATCTGGAACTTTTTGAATTTTCGTTAATATTCGACCTATAAACATAAAATTATACATTAAACTGGGTGAACAAGAATATGGAAGGGGGGGGGGGGGGGGCTTTTAAGTAGTTTTTCGTTCAACATCTGGTACTTTGATTCATTCTCGTTAATATTAGAAATACCTAGAAACATAAAATTAAACATGCAATGTCCTGAGTGGATGGCAATCTATAAAGGAGACTTTTTGATACTTTTTGTTTTCCAATTAATATTTTTTTATATTCCTCTTAAAGATTTAATTAACTCACGTAGAAGATAAAATATGAGCCGGAGTTTGGTCCTTTGCCAAATCGATCCACTAAGACGGAAAAAATAAATGTTCGAAACATGTAAATTTAGAAATGCTATGTTTTTTTCATATGAACATGAAAATTTATGGTCGAATTTTGACCATTAGGCGAACACTAGTAATAGTAAATACGTTTTATTATTTTATGCAAAATTTGTAAACCTTTTTTTCATTAAAAATGTGTGTGGTCGCGAAGAAAATTGTTGCTCTATTATGAACACCAGTGAAAATGTTGCTGCCTATTGTGAACATAGCTTTTTATACTTTTTAACTGTATTGTAATTAAAAAATAAAGATCACAAAAACAATTCATGTAAAAAACCACAATTTCATTTATGTTTTAAAAAATTAACTGACTCAAGGTATGCCACAATAAATGCAATTTAGATTAGTGCAGATATTTTGTATTTTAAAATACTTACAATTGCATATGTTTTTAATAAATGTAGTAATGAACAATTACTTTAATTTAAGAATAATTAGTATTGTGGTTATTTTATTGAACTGTTTATGGTTTTCAATCCAAATTTTGATATTTTAATAAGGCTTAAGTTAATCAAATTTAATTTTGATAAATTTTTTTTTTATGAAGAAAGGAATTTTATAACATGAAATTAATTAAAATTTATTGATAATTGTTTTCCTTTTTCTTAAATTGCTTTCTTCATAAAAATAATTTAATGAAAATTAGACATTAGAATGACTTGCAAGAATAAAACAGATCCAAACTCTCTAAATTTTTTGGCAGCGGCAAAATATTTAGATTGATTTCATTTTTCTTGACTTGTTAGTTTAAGAAAAAAACGGAAGTGTACCACATTTCCGCGGTGTCTGCCGTAAACAACTGTAGATTTCCAGCTGGCTAAAGAACAAGTTTAATATCAAGAAACTATACTGTCCTTCTTAGGAAGGGTATTAAATACTAACAGGACCGCTTTACCTCTATCTGCAATAGCGAATGATTAGATTGAAAGGTCCATGGACCAGGTTCGAAAATATTATACATGGTACATGGCCGACAATCGAGCCACGCCTGGGTTCCGCAAGGTTCCGAAAGGAAATGAAACACGGTGTTATGCTTGGAGGATAAATTATGACCTCTTTGCATTAAGCGAATGAATTGAGTTTAGTTTCCCCTTTGATAAATGCCAATGTAAGCGTACAAATACAGGATTGGCCATGCCTGGCTTCCGCAAGGTTTTGAAAGGTGGCCACTCAAGAAATGCTTTGGCAACAATATGCTTATCATAGAAGAAAAGTATTTCTTTCCCGCTGTTTAATCTAAACCATGGAGTTCCTAGGGACTAAGAAGTGGTAGTGGCATGAGGGACATGGCTGTGCTTAGCTTGTCGTGTTGATATCTCCAATCGAAATCTATGGGAGCATGTGGTTGATGCATGCCACTAGGATGCCGCAACAATGAAATTACAAGGCTCTTGAAGTAAACGGATTTCCTGAGACTGAGGATTGCACCAATTGTTATTTTGGAGCCACGTGGCATGACTGTATGGTATGGAGTTTGTATGCAGGGTACACCTGGTGGTTGTGGTGCGTCCTTGTGATGCTTGATATTAGCCTCGTTGTTGAATTTCTTTTTGCAACTGCTTGGATCATTATATGCAGTGGAGACTAGATAGCTCCAACTCCTAAGCGATCTAAGGACCTTAATTACAACCTGTGTGATAAGATTTTCATTATCCTTTGTACACAAAGCCAACTATTAATCATTGAAAGATGCTCCTGGAAGTGAAAATGTTAGACTTACCGCAGTAAATGCTTTATTACTTAACTAAGGAAACACAAATCAGCACAAAGTTGATTAATAGAGCTGTCTCTTCTAGCTCTTGGTAAAACTCAAGATAAATTTTATTGGAGAGCTCCAGGTTCAGTACACCATGCTCGTTGGATGACGAAATTGATAAACACCATCAAAATCCACTAGTGGGGAAGGCGTTTAAGTCCACTAAAAGAGAAACATCGCAGTTTGAACGCTTTGTAAACTTTAGAGTTCTTGCATATGTAAAATATAAGTTTGAAGTGCCTTTGGCTAAAAATTATTGATACTCAAGTTACTAAAGTAGTTAAAAATGGCATAAAATCTCAGCTTTGGACCTCGCATGGGTTATTTGGCTTAAGTTTATTCTCAAATAAAGTATCAAATCAGGCAAAAGTGTCAGTTGACAAGAAGATGGTGTGTGAGACTAATGAACGAAAGATAAGAGGATTTTGCGCCTCTTTTTCTGCCAAAGATTTTGGAATATATGTGACAAAATGGAATTACAACTCTGTTGTCTCCATTGCCTCTACAGCTCATGGCGTCCATCCAATATCCAAGTACACGTGAAGCGGCTGCATGTTGTAACTCAATACAAATGGTATATGGCTTGTGTTGATTGGATATCAGGGGAAGAAATGGTGGAGCAGCATTGTTACTTGGCTGGTCGATGTATGTGTTCAAAATGCTTGGCAACTTCATAGAATGGAACATAGCAACATAGCTCAATTGGAGTTTAGACGTCAAATCGCTATTAACTATTGTCAACATTAAGGCGAAGAGCCGAAAAGAAGTGAATGCACAACAATTCCCAAACGAGAACATGAAAGTTCTGTACGTAGCACATTACGATTTGACGGAAAATATCATTTTGTTGTACCTAATATTAAAAGAAGACGTTGCGCTAATGAACTATGCAAAACGAGCGGGCGAACTGCGTGCAATAAATGCGACGTTGGTCTATGCGTCAAATGTTTTGCTGAGTACCACACAAAGCATTTTTACATTAAAATTAACTTTTGAAAAACTTAATTATTTAATTTTTTATAAGTAAAAGCAAGTACAAATGTATAGTTTCTTGATATATGTGTGTAAATTACAATAAAAACGTGATTTTTGATAAATTCAAAACTTTTCTGTGAACAAAAAAAAATTCTGTGTAGTGCCGGACGTGACCATATGGTAACGGCCTATTATGCCCGACCCAGAGGCCGCATAAAAGTTCTAGGTACTAGGTAAATTTTCTTGGGTCCTATATTCATAAATAATATAACTTTTATTTAAATTCTAAACAAAAAACATTCCCGGACAATTTGGGTTAATTTAAATTGGGGGTTATGGAAAAGTGACGCAAATACAAATGAGTAATCATATTGTACACACAGCCAATCCTTTTCAAATGACAACCTCACCCTCTTTCCAGAAAGGACTTGGTGACCCCTGTTTTTGACAAACGAGGCCCTGTCGACCGATCTTAGGCGGTATAACCTTAACAACCGCACAGAGGAAATTCTGTTGCCAACCTGGAGTGTCAGCGAACCCTGAATGGCCAAAGTGCGTCTCAGGAAGTAGGAGATCGTGAATACTGGATCCTCTGAAACACTGGCTCCAAAACACAGCACGTTTGGGTGCTTAGATAGTAGCCCTATCACCAAACTAGGGAACGAAGGCTAGCAACCTACGTTTCTGAACTTAAGTTGCTAACGAATCGCTAAAAATTAATCAAAATAAACCGAATTACTTGATGACGACATTTGGCTATCGTATACGGACTATGATTGGATTCTGGAACGTAAGAACCCTGAGAGACAACGACAACATCAACCGAAATATGAATTCCAAATTCATCCAAGTTGAGCGCGAAATGCTAAGATATCGCATATCTATTCTTGGTCTCAGCGAAGTACGCTGGAATGGTGCAGGTGAGTATAAGCCACCCACAGGTGACACTATATTCCTATATTCTGGTAAAGAAGTTGGAAGTAACCATGAATCCGGTGTTGGATTACTGCTAACTACCGAATCCCACCGAAGTCTTATGTCGTGGAAACCAATTTCCGACAGAATTATCACCGCCCGTTTTAAATCTAAGGTCAGAAATGTATCCCTGATACAATATTACGCCCCTACAGAAGGCGCATCAGAAGAGATGAAGGACCGCTTTTATGGTCAGCTTAATGCGGTCTATGATACCATACCTCGTGGTGATATTATATGCGTATTGGGGGACCTTAATGCAAAGGTTGGTTCTGATAACGCCTCACTTAAGCACGTAATGGGTACTCATGGCTTGGGCATTCGCAATGATAATGGTGAACGTTTTGTAGAATTCTGCAACGCAAGGAGAATGGTTATAGGTGGAACACTTTTTCAGCACAAGGACTGCCACAAGGTGACTTGGCGATCCAGTGATCAATATGGAACTGCCAATCAGATTGATCATTTTGCCATAAGTAGAAGATTTCAGAAATGTCTGTTAGACGTCCGAAGCAAAACTGGTTCTGATATTGGTCAAGCTAAAGAATAGCACATCTGCTATTCTTAAGAAAGCAAAAGCAGTTCGCCCAACAAAACTTGCTGTTGAACGCCTAAAGAATGCCACCATTAGGTCAAACTTTAGTTCTCAGCTACGTGAAGCAGTTAACCAAAATGATATAACAGCTCAGGTCTCCGTCGCTGCCAAGTGGAATGCTTTAAAATACACCATTGTAAATTGTGCAAATGTCTCTATAGGACCGGAACCAAAAGGCAGACAACCATGGATGACAGATAATACATGGGATACTATACAGAAACGTATTGATATTAAATCAAAATTTTCGGCAACTGAACATCTTACGCCCGAAACTAACATTTTATAATTTGTTTTTGTTTTAAATGTAATTTAAGCGAACGAAGACTTCATTCGCTATCGACAAACAGGCCATAAGTGTTGCATGTCTGTGAGCAGTATTTTTCAATGGGAATTTAATTTTTAAGCTTTACCAAGATAAATTTATATAATGGGCGACGCTAGTGTACAGTAATTATTTTATGAATGATCTATTTAATTTTTTGCTTTAAAGTTAATTATTTCAGAATAATTTGCTTGTATCATATGATGTTATTACAATAAATCTTTCAATTTTATCTTTTTCTTAGAAATCACTATTTCCCTTAAAAAAAATTTACAAATATAACATTTTATTTCTTTAATGAACACATTTTCCTTTTAACCCTGAAATTCTAAGTTTTCTTTATCAAATCTTTTGTTTTTCTAAGTACAGAATTGTGTTTTTTTTCATGTGTTCTCGTATAGTTTTATATGTTTTTTTTTCTTTAAATGTATTGTGCCAGAACTATATTCTTAAAGTGCAACATTCAACATTTATATGTGTGAGAAATTCATTCATCCCTTCAAAAAAAAAAAACCAAAAAAAAAAGATGAAACCCAAAACAACATACTTAAGCAAGTGATAACATGACAGGATGTTTTTTTTCTCATCCTTTGGTTTTCAAAATAAGTGATTATATTACAAAAAATAAAATAAAAACCCCGTTTTTAAACGTTTCAATTTTATAGTTTGTTATTTTAGTATTTTTTTTTAGGGATTTATCCTGTGTGTAGAGTTCGGGTATTTTTTTTAACAACTATATATTTCAACGTCAAGTTGTTTTTGAATTGTTACTGTTGTGGAGGTGTGGTAAAATAAAAAAACTGGAATTTTTTAATACATATGATCGTTTAGTTTTAAAAATAAAAGTTTAACACTCAGAATAAATTTGAATATATTTATTTGTCTAATCCTTTTAAAAATTCTTAAGAATTGATAAATAATTTCGTCTTATCCTTATACAAATAAAATTCTGAAGTTGCGCTGCAAAATAATATTCTGCAATTGATCCTAGACCCAACTTTAAGTATATCGATTGAATCAGAAACACCTTTTAGAATCGATCTTACAATGTCAGTCCGTCCGGCTAACAAGATGGCTGGCTGCAATTGTATACTTAAAGTAAATTCTTATACCTTTACATTTTGTGCAATACTGTTAACCCCGCAAGCATGTTTTAACCCAACGTCATCCATCTTCAAGAAATATTCTTGTGTTACTTGTCGCTTGGACTAAAGTTCATAGGTAAATATCTTTAACGAAAATCAATATTTTTTTAAATCCATATAATTTGAGCGCGCCTTATTTTTTATGTTTGCGAAATTGCACCGTTACTCCTCCTTGAAATGTGCTACTTATAAAAAAAACTTTGTTGCGAAAAAAATTTAACTGTTCACATATCGGGAAGTTGTGCATCACCCGCCCTTAAGTTTGAAGGTGCATTTACAAGGAAATGTAAAAATTAAAAATGTGTACGAAACTAAAGTTCCAATCAGATATATTATTTCTAAAGCACTTTTTTTTCGTCGGTTGCAAATATCTCCCATACCACCGCATTAAATTTAATGAATGATATCTCATTTTAAAGCTTATTTCTAACACTAATGACGAAATATAATAAGAAATTGAAAAATTTATATTTTCATTGATAAAAATTTTATTTTAAAATGTATTGAAATTATAAAATTTCTTTTAATTATTTTAATTTTATGTTACAAAAATTGCAACTAACGGTGCGAAATATTCGCACGGGTCATCTAGTGATATATAAAAGGCAAAATTTTCCCAGGCCATTAAGGTATCTCAGGCCACTGAAATAAGATTTGTGGGAACTAAATTACATTTTTTAAGAAATATTTAAAAAGAGCTAATTTTTGCTTAAAATATACCCGTTGTATATGAGTTTTTGCCATCGTAGGATACCGTTATCCAATTAGCAGGTATGACAACAAAAAAATAATTTTTTAACGGCAGTTTTAAACTCCATTTTCAAATTTTTAAAAATTTCAATTAACAAATTTCCGAAATTTTTCATCACACTGGGATTTCTTAAGGATTATTAGTTATGAACACCTCCAATAGTTTTTCCCGACCTGTGATTAACCCTGCTGTTAGGTAAGAAAAAACTTACGAATGTTAGGTAAATGGACCATTTGGTCCATATAAATAACTAATGTAAAAAACAAGCATGGGATATCCTTTTTTTTTTGATTTTTTTTATATCAACATATATTAAATATGTAAAAGACAATTTTGGGAAGCCACGTTTTTTGATTTTTGTTGTCAAGAAACACAAATATTTGCTGTTCATTTTGTGTGTTATTTTCAATAGTTCAGATGTGAACTGTGGAACCATTGGCAATAACTTCTTCCATTGTCTTACAATTGTCACGAAAATGTCACCATTGACAAGCAACTTGTTGCAATCAACATCAAAGCGAAAAAATATGATTTGAAATTTTGGTTATCGGTGGACTCAAGGTCAGGCTATGAATGGAAAGTACAACTACACCTTGGTAAGTCTAGAAATGCACAGCCTGAAAAGAACCAAGAACAACACGTTGTATTGGACTTAACAGAAGGCTTGAAAGAGCAAAATATAACAGGCGACATTTTTTCCACTTTTGAGTTGGTAAAAAAACTTCAGGAAAGAAAACTTACTAATCAAATAGTTGGTTCCTACAGCACAAAACGCAAAACAAATCCATGGCCAATCATTGTAATTGAAAACATACTTGATATAACCGCTTTGAATGCATACATACCATTTTCTAAAATCGACGTTTTATAGGCTCCAGCTGATCGGAATCGCAGGAGACCAGGATTTTTGCGGAACCTAGCACTTTTCCTGGCTAGGCGTATACGATGAAACGGACTAGATTACCTCAACAATAGTTCTCAGCACAGTAATTGACTGAAATACGATCACCATGCATATCTCCAGTAGCTTCTTCGAATAATAATACTTCTAACTCAGTGGCTCGAAAGCGTGGAATTTGTAGTTGCTGTAAGTCTATGTCTGAGATAAAATGCTACTTTTGCAGCAAGTTTATTTGCAAAACTATTATTATTATACACTTAACTAATAAATACTTGTTTTTTTTTTATATAAATGTAAAAAAAGTCAATGAAAACCAATGAAAATATACTATGGACCAAATGGTCCCTTAACCTAATATTCGTAAATTTATATTTTTCTCAGTCCTGTTTGAAGTCAGAACCTTGAATTTTTGTAAAAACCATTGTTTTATAAAAAGACCACATGAGCTAAAAAAAAACTAAGGCATTATATATCACCGTTCAAAAATTACAAAGCAAACAATTAAAAAATTGGACCAAATGGGCTTAACCCAAGAGCAGGGTTAAAATTTTGCGATTTTGCTGAAAAAATTAATTTTTTGGCCATATATTGGCGGTTAAGCCCAATTTTCTTACTGTTATGAATTTTATGTTCAACTTATTCAGACTCTTAAAGTCTAGATTGTTTGAAATAAATGGTTTTAATTTAAGAAATTTCCATCGAGGAATGAATAACGTGATTTTTTGCTTTATATGTTCGAGGACATATGGTTGAGAATTCCGCTAAATTCCATGGAAGTGTTGCGGTTTATTGCTTCTCTTAGAGAAAATTTTTCTTCAAGTTGTGCTGAAATAGGTTAACGGGAAAAAGGAAGGACAAAAAAATGAAAACTAAATAAATGTACTTTGGACTTCGAGAAGAATTCTTGACAAATATTACAAAAAAACAGAAGTAAGGAAAAACATGTAAAGAAAATGGATAATCGTTCAAGGCAAATTTCTATCTACCAAAGGTTAAATACAATTTGTACTTATGGATATATAGATTTTTTAATCTTATAGTTTTTTTTTTTTTTTTAATAAATCAAAGATGCCAGTATAATAGAAAAAACTAATAGTTATAATAACAATAGTTTCTCTAAGCGTAAAACCGTTTATAGTTTAGCAAAATAAAAAACTTTATTCTAATTGGTGCAATCCGCAAAATACTTGTCATTTTTTTGTTACAGTTTTTTAAAATATTTTTTTTAGGTCTTCTGTTTCTATAAAAAATGGGATTTTATTTTTGTGCGCGAATCTTGAACAAATTTTACTCTAATAATGTGTCTGTTTTGTTAACAATTTTATTTGCATAGATTTTCTACGTGAAATGATAGTGACTTAATTTAATTGAAATAAATTTGAAAATTTAACGTTGATTTAAATATTTGTTTTTTTAAATCAAACAAAAATGTATACTTGTGGCGTTTTCTTTTCTGAGTAAAATTCTGCATTTATGATGCCTTTTAAATATTTTTATGTTCTTTTCTGAAAAACATGTGTTATTTTAAAAGTGTAAAGCGTTCTTTCTGATGATGTTCCCTTTAAAATTAAAAAAACTGCTACATGTTTAACACTCATTTTAATTAAAGGGGCATGAGTGCAGCACAAGATCAAGGTGAATTCAGTACAAGGTGGTGGCAATTTTCAAGCCGTAAACACTAACAATGCAATACAAAAACATCTATTGTTTCTGTTGGCTTTGGGTTGTTGTAGTCTTTCTACAACCTGTAATTGAATTTACCTTGCGTTAATTGTACTTTATTGTTTCATGCCGAAATTTGTTTTCTTTTGTAAACGTAACATATGAAACACTTCTTAAAAATTAGGGGAGCATTTAAAAATGTTGCCAATTCACATGTAACACTTATGCAACACTTTTTTTTCGAAAAGAAAACGCCGTTAATGTTATATCTTATTTTAAAGCTTGGTTATTTGAGCAGATTTTAAAATGTATGGGTTTTTATGAGAGCTTTAAAGACAAAGGCAATATTGCAATTTTCGCAGTTTCAAAAATAAATCAAAAACTTTTCATTGGTAATATGATGTTTTGTTATTTGGTCAAAGCCAATGAAGTGTGCTATCTTTGGTTTAATATACTTTTTGACCAAACATGTAACCTACATAAGTGCTTTTTTGGTATTCCGAAATTCACACAACACAAGAATTCAACAAACGTAATAGTACGGATTATTTAGTTGTTTTCCCATTTTTCATATCCAGGAATTTTAATTTGAGAAAAAACTTATAGAAATTTCTCTCTTAAAATTCTCATAATTTAAAATTATGGCACAAATTTTTTATAGTATGATATTTCCTTCCTATTGCTAAATTAAATTGATATCAATCTAAAATCTGAGAAAACTATTCCTCACACAAGTTTAAAATAGAATTTTTTTTTTCTTATTTCTATACACATATTTGCATACACATGATTTCTTATTTAGACTTTTTATTTACAAAACTTGTTAAACAAAAATTGACAAAATAAATTCACACAGTTTTTACAAACTCTCAATTATTTTTTGAATCTGCATTTTGTTACTACAGAAATCATAGCGGGTGTATTTCATTTGTCATTCTGTTTGTAACTCATAACAATAATTATGCGAGAATTGTTAAAATGAACAGTCGATGTCCGTCAGCGATTTTAGTAAAAAATAATTATTTGCCGTTAGGAAAAAAGTCTTAAGTAAAAAAAAAAACGCATTTTGAGTTTTTGATTGGCTTTTAATCTAATTTTATCTCTCTTTCGTTTGCCATCAAAAGGTATAGTCCAACTGCTTCAAATCGTTATCATTTTCTTTTTAGTCTATGAAATACACCAAATAAAAAATAGGATCTGTGAGTTTAATTCTCATGGTGAGTAACATTTTTATTATAAAGTTTCATATTAATTTGAATGTGTATTCTAAGTCAAATTACAATTCATAAAGCCTTCATACTTTAACAGGCCCATTCTATCAATATTTTTCAGGGATATTTTTCTATCATAATTTTTTATTTTTTGTTTGTTTGTATATTTCTATTACGAAGCTTACTTTAGCTATCCTTTGGTTAGCAATGAAGTAAATTGCACAGAAAATGTATACAACTATTAGATACCAGCAGAATGTAATGCATTTTCTGGCCCAGATCCTATTTGTTAAAATAATTAATTATGAGATACAAAGAATGCCGACGAAGGCCGTTGCGGGCCAGAAAATGCATTACATTCTGCTGGTATCTAACAGTTGTATACATTTTCTGTATAATTTACTCCATTGCTAACCAAAAGATAAGCTAAAGTTAGCTTCGTAAAAGAAATATAGAAACAAAAAATTCTGAAAAATATTCCTGAAAAATATTGATGGAATGGGCCCATTAAAGTATGAAGGCTTTATAGGTCGTACTTTTTCCAAATAAGAACATTACGAAAAACAACAGTTTCTGCCTTAAGACCACCTAACGCGGAAGAACTTTCAGAAGGCTAAACTTGATCGAAATAGATAGTTTATTTTAAATTGCTAATATGTCGATTAGGTTAATTTTGATACAATTTTGTTTTTGATCTAAATGAAAGTAAAATGAACGAGTTTTGCGCTTGTCATCCATAAACCTGTAAAACTTTTATTTTTGAGTTGTTGCAGCAAATGAGCAATATTTTGAAAAATATTAAAAAAAATGTTCGTATATAATTTGGGTAGATGCAATATTCAGGAGGCATTCGAAATATATTGGATGCACTTTTCCCTTCATATGCCAACACTAATGTACATATTCATCAATGAAAACGCTTTTAATTAATTAACTAGGTTCCGTTTAAATGTGCTAAATTCTCATTTCATACTGCTGATTCACTGAAATTTATTGTTGATGGGATAAGCTATGCACATATAACTTGTTGCTTAGGCCAGATCGTCAGGAAACTTCATCCAAAGATTTTAGAAAAACTAAAGGTATTACATATGTTTTTAATATTTTTTAATATTTTTAATTAGGCTTAAAGTTCATTAAATTTAATTTTCATTAAATTATTTTTATGAAGGAAGGAATTTTAGAACATGAAAATCAATTAAAATTGTTATTGTTAATCTTTCGTTCCTGACCGTGGCCGGGGCTCGAAGCCTAGCCGGCAGGTTACCATGACATGTTTCGATCGCAACCACTCGATCTCTTCAGATGGATTTGCCGTCTAACACTCGCAGCCATCGACGACTGCTGACGTCAATAGTCAAACATCAATCCTTAAACCAAATTGTATTTTAACCTTTGGTAGATCGAAATTTGCTTTTGATTATCCATTTTAAGTGATTTTACATGTTTTCTTTTTACTTCTGTTTTCTCGTAAATTTTATGAACTTAAGCCTAATTAAAAATATTAAAAATTTGGATTAAAAATCATAAATAGTTCAACAAAATAACCACAATACTAATTATTGATATTATATATGTATATAAAACTGTTAAGCGAATAAGAATTATAAGCAACATATTTACTTTTAACAATATCAAAGCTTAAGCAAAAACAACAACAATAAATAGTGAGTTTATCTTTTCTTACAGTCCCGACTACAATTGGTTGATTTTTTGTCAACTCTAAATGTACACAGAGAAAACAGATTCGTGATCACAACCAAATTTGGCGCCAATCGAATTTCGTCGGTTGCATGTACTATCACACAATTCGGTTCCAATTACTGAAAATTTCGTTGCTTAGCATAATAGTTTTGATTAGCACGTCATACGAAGATCGTATTAATAACATTTGAATTTTAGTACACTATCAGTCATAACAACAGATATTGTTAGTTGTTAGTATGATTATTAGAAACAAAATTGTGCTTATACCCGAATAAATGATAGCTGCAACTGAATTAACACATAATTGGTGTTCATAACAAGAGATTCGATTGTCGTTATCAATATATTTTTTTTAACCGGTCAAATGTAGCCCATAAGGGGCAAGGACTTGCCCAAAGGTAATCTCAATGAATGGAAAAAATGGCTTATTTTACAGTACGATGTCCTAGGGCAGGACCATATAACCCAGCTTGCATTACAAAGGAGAAGTCTTAAAACTACTCCATGGTATACACCAGAGGATTAGCTTTGAAATCGTTTCAAAACGAAAACATGTCGTTAAAAAACGAAGACATGTCGTTTCACTGCAAACTCTTTTTAATAATGACATGGTCCATACTTGCACTACATTGGACCAGTCCAGGATAAAAATGGATCAAGAAGTCCAATATAATTTGCAGGGTATAAAAAAATAATACATACATACATATGTACGTGTATATGTTCATACCTATAAGAATACGTAAATTACTTACCCCTATTTATTAAGTTTTTCACATTTTCCATTTTTGACCGCAAAGATATTTTTTAAATAAAATATTAAAAATTAATTTAATCTATCAAATGTTTTGACAGAAAATTTAGTAAGCAATTGGGGCTTTTAACTATTTTTTGGTTGTGATTTCCGAATAATTATATTTTCATTTGTTGTACTCGAATTGAATCTATTCCAACAATCAATAATTAGCTGCAATAAATGAATAATCATTTATATTACAAAATTTATTGACGAAAGCAAATTATTAATTGCAATGACCAATATTCAGTATTGCCCTATATTAAATTCGTTTGTGATTCTAACCATTTGTACTAATTTTTAGAACTTAATTAAATTAGTTATTATAACTAATAAAAGAATTGAAGGAATCATATTTCAGTTGGAACATCATTTTTATAATCAAGAGAATTAAAAATCAGTTAGAACTATACATTTTTAATAGTTGCAATAATAAATAATGTTACTTGATCAATATTTTATTACTGCAACCGTTTCCCAACCAATTTGTTTTCTGTGTGTGGGTAAAGAAAAAACAAAAATAAAACAAATTTCTTTACTTTATTTTGCCAGTTCAGTTTTATTTACACTGTCACTTGCATATTAGTTATCAAAGTTCTTCTTGGGATTCATTTCATTTAATTTTTCCTTGTAGACTCCTAAATTGCTCAACCTTTTTTCCTTCAATTTTCCCAGTAATTTTTTGATTATGCGGCGCTTTCAACAAGCTACAAAATAAAATCCCCATATTATATAATATATACGTTTAAAAATTTTAAGCAAACAGTTTTGCTTGCAATTTTTTTTTAATTAGCACAGATCGGGGAGTCCTTCTCTGAGGAGCTTCAATCGATTGTGTGTCATAACCAAGTACGGTATAGGTATCTTTTTTTTTTTATTGACAATTAAATATTATATCCATTTAATATTTAAAGCCTCAGCGCCATATAGGCTTTGTAGAGGCTATATCATTTTGTTGAATACTTTAATTATTATTTACAATATTTATATTTATATTTACATACATATCGCAATAAACTATACATATTTATAATTATAAAATTTTTAGATTATAAGAGAAGTGCTTCTAGGTTACCCAACAAGTAAAATTTAAGTTCCCTTTTAAATGATGATAACACCGATATATTTTTTAATCTTATCGATAAGTTATTGTATTCAATTGGTCCAGCAAACGTAATACGTTGCTTAGTTAAATCTAGAGTTTGCTAAAAACCGTAAAAATGTGAAACCGCGGTTTCGGTTTTAAAATGACTAAAACCGGCCGGTTTCGGTTCGGTTTTGAAAATATCAAAGTTAAATTCTTACATAACCATATATATTTTTTTTTGCAAGTTTTTTAATTGTTTCAGTTCAGGTACTTTTATTCGCCCTTAAGTGTATACCTGGGCCTGGCCAGGCATTTTTTGACTTTTTCTAGTTTTTTTTATATAATTCTTAAGTATATTATAATGAAACTTTATGTATTCCTCAATTCCGCAATTGGCGAAATGAAAATTTTGTGCATATTGTATCCACCTGGGCCTGGTCAGGCCCTTCCCTATAATATATGTACTGCTGTAAATTAAATCAAAATGAAACGTTTCAAAAAGCATACACAACACGTAAGAATTCTTCCTTTTCTGTTTTTTCGAAAAATAATTTTATTTCCCAACAAAATGTTCCTGCTATAGCTATTAAACTCCATACATATAAAAGTAGTCCCAGCCTTGCCCAGGGGTTCGTTAGTGTGAGTTTTTTCTATAGCCACAAGAAACTCCATACAAAATTCAAGTGGTCCAGGTGGCAGTTTATGCCTCACAAATAAGGTGTGTACTTAAGAGTTATAAAGATAACATTCGTTCTTCTTAGTACTTATTTTGAATTTTAAGAATTTTGAAATACCTTTTTTTTTTTTTGATGTGTGAGGTAGGGTTAAAAATGCCTTCGCACTTACAGTGACCGTCGTCAACTGCGTCGAGTGGTGTTTCCACTAAAACAATCCCTCCTCATTTTCTGGTGAAGTGCCTTCCGGAACTGCTATCCGTATTACTTCGGGAAGGCCCAGAAACTTCGTCCTCGGAAGGACTACTCTATTTACCCACGTCTGGGTCCATCATGTTCATAGCCAGCGTGCCCTTGCTGCTCATCCTCCGTTCGTTGGCGCTCACGTTGCCTCAAATTATCGAGGTCTTTTTTCTTCGTCCGTAACACATTTTCGACATAGTGTCCTACTGCATTCCATTTGTCTCCGCATTCGATAATTTTTTCAACTATATTATCAGCATTAAACTCGCCGATTTGTTCCCTCAGTGCGTTTCCTTCTGCGGACCATCTGGTACAGTTAAAGAACGTGTGTTCCGCATCATCGTTCGCCTCGCCGCAATAGAAACAAGCAGGATCACCCGTCTTGCCCATGCGGTACAAATACTTTTTAAAGTATCCATGACCCGAGAGAAATTGGGTCACAAAGTAGGTATTTAAAACCGCGGTTTCGGTTTCGGTTAAAACCGAACAGCAATCCCTAGTTAAATCAATGCGGCATCTTGCAATCTGCAAGTTATTTTCTTGCCTCGTATTTCTACCTGTTCTTGTGATATTTACGTTGAATTTAACTGATTTTGGATTTAATCCTTTTAAAGCTTTAAATATGTACAATAGCATTTGTTGTTTGTATAGACCTCGGATTAGCAAGATACTAATAGTTTTGTATTTATATAAGTTCATTGTGGAATAACGCAATGGTAGGTTAAAGACTGTTTTAAGAGCTTTGTTTTGTGCTGATTGCAAACTTTTAAGAGAGGTAGACGTACCACATCCATATATTTGTGGCAAATATGTTAGATTTGAGTGTACAAGAGAATGATAAATCATTAAATTAACTTCAGTGTTGAGTTTGTTCTTAAATTTATACAATATTCCTGTTGCTGCTGATATTTTCCCTTTGACCTTTGCTATGTGGGCTTCCCAACGTAAGTTGTAGCTTAATTGTATTCCTAGATATTGGACAACATTTGATTCATAAGTAAGAGACCCATCCACGTGAACAGCCATTTTTTCTTCATTTCTATTGGCATGCGGCCGAAATCTTATAAATTTTGTTTTCGCTGAGCTAAGAACTAACTTATTTAAACGAGTAAACTCCGCTAATATTGCAGCACCATATTCTATCTGTGTTCTTAATACCTTTTCGTGCTTATATTTGTAAAACAGATATCGTCAGCAAACATTATTAATTTTCCATAAAAATTTATGCTTTTCAAATCATTTATATAAATCTTGAAAAGTAACGGTCCTAGAATACTCCCCTGAGGAACACCATAATAAACAGGTAATAAATTACTATTTGAATCCTTTATTTGTACGCACTGAAATCTGTTATTCAGATAATCTCTTAACAGAAATACCGTTTCATCCGCTACTCGAATGTTTTTCAATTTTTTAAGTAATATATTATGTTGAACTAAATCAAATGCTTTTGAAAAGTCAAAAAATACGCCAGCCTTGCCTTTAAAACCAGCATCAATTCCATCACAAATATTTACTATTGCTTCCTCTATACCTGAACCCTTTGTGAAGCCATACTGACATTCATATAAAATACTTCTTGAATGAAGATAATTTGTCAATTGATTAAATGTAATCTTTTCAAAAATGTTATCAATGATTGATAACACTGAAACAGGTCGAAAGTCCGCCAGATACTTTGAAATTGTTTTTTTAGGTATAGGTACAATTTTATGAATCTTTAAAATATCTGGATACTTTTGAGTTGCAATCATGTTACTAAAAATCTCAACAAGTATATCAGAAACTAAAGTTTTTCTTACAACCAACATTTTTGCATTTATTTTGTCATAACCAACACCCCTATACGGATTAAGTGATTCAATTATGCTTTCAACATCAGCTTGACAAACTGCAGTTAAATTCCAATAACAGCTTTCAGGAGCTAAGGCTCTAAGCATATTAACATTATCATTAGGATAACTTTTTATATTATTAACTAATTTATGGCTACATTCAGAAAAATATGCATTGCGAGCATCTCTTGAAAAACAACCGGTTTAAGCTACTGTAAAATAAAACAAGCAACAAATTTAAATTTTAACGAATATTCCAAATTTTATATTAAAATACAATCAGTGCACTTCATTATTTTACTAAACCCCGATAAAATTGTGCGGTACCACGGTGGCAGTGCCATAGGCAAAGTATAGGCAAATCATTTGTCCTTTGTACTATTTGTAGCGACTTCTGCTTGCTGCAGGCTTTTGCCGACAAGAGTGTGTTAGAATTTTTTGCTTTTCATGATTCTTGTAATATGTAAATTAACAATTGTTGTTTGAATGTTCATACAAAACAATCAAATGTAAAATATGCAACAACACACTTGACTTGTAAACATTAATGAATTTTTACTTTTGACAAAAAAAAAAATTTAATTGCTTTTCTAACATCCATTCTGCTTTGTTTAATAAGATTTGTGAATATGTTTTTTTCAATTTTTATAGACATTTTTTATTGCTAAAAATAGGTTTGATTTGTTTGTTATACAAACATCCATTCAAAATTTTTTTAAGCAACATTTATTTATGGTCTCTAATTTCCTGGACTCGTTTGAGTTTTCGGAAGCGAATAAAATTTATCTTGTTTTTGGAAATTCCCTTTTATTCGCACAATATTGAGAAATAATTAAAAAAAATTTAAGCATTTATTGACGATCCCAAGCCAATTAATTAGTCTGTGCTCATACGGCTCATGTCTTATTGACAAGATTGCTACTTTATAGGCGAGAGGGAGGAGGGGAAAATAAACGAGTACACAGATGCATGTACTGTCTTTACGTTTTGATTTCTTATTCGTTGTTTAATTTTGTTTTTGTTTTCAATATCAAATAAAACAAATTAAAAAACATGCCGTCAAAATGACATGGTTCTTTGAACGCCAATTCCTGTTCAATGAAGAAAAAGGAAGAATCTTGTCAATAAGACATAAGCCGTATGAACTCAGACTTAATGCACTAAAACGTTTTCGAAAAAAAATTTAAATCATTTGTATTGTTTGGTGCAGAAGTCGCCCAGTTTGCCCTTTTTACGAAATGCTTGATGTCTCTGTCAAATGTCCTCAACGCATTAAAAGCAATTAAAAAAAAAAACAAATAACAAATTGTAGTAAAAATGAGAAAATTTTATTTTAAAAAATTATAAAAGAGATTTGACACTACTGTTTCCTTAAGTTAAACAATTTATAAATCGTTCATATAAGTAGTTTTTATATACAGTAGAATCCCGATAATTCGTAATCGCAAGGGACCGGCCATTTCTTACGAATTATAGGGGTTTTCGATTTAGCGGGGTTTCGATTTAACGGGGTTAAAATAAAATAAATACGAATAAACGGGGTTTTTCAATTTATTTACTAAAACGATAAAAAAACATAAAAAACAATTGTTAAAAATAAAATATGTATATAAAAATTATACATAAAAATTATGCATGTAACAAACTGATCTTAAGAAAATAAATCCACATACAAGTAAAAACCCACGCAAAAATAAAAAAATGGTAAGCAAAAAAGCATTATTTCCATGTTTTTGTTGTTTTTATTACGAATTATAAGTGGTAGTTAGCAAACAATTACGATTTAGTATATGAATGTTCCTTTCACTCCTCTAGAGAGCATAGGGCCATAACAAGGTGGTTCCAATAATCTCAATATTTGGCTCGATGCTTGACTTCGTTCCACTTCATGCGCAATCTCGAAAGATCTGTTGTCAGTTGCCGCTTCAGGTAGGCGCCGGTCTACCGGCACGTCTGCTTCCCTGCGGGTTCCAATCTAGTCATTTCCTGGCAATATCATCGTCTGGTTAACGGAGGGTGTGTCCTATCCAACTCCATTTTCGCTTACATATTTCCGTTCTTATAGGCTGCTAGGCTTACCTTCATCCAGAGTTGGTTGTTGGATATTGTTACAGGCCAGAAAATCCGTAAGATTCGGAAGCATTTGTTGAGAAATACCTGAAGGCTTTGTATGTCACGTGGTGCCCTGTTACATAACTCGCATCCATATAATAGAGTGGATTTTATGTTGGATTAAATAATTTGTTTTTGGTTTGTTTCGAAATATTAGAAGATTTCCAAACCGGGTTTAACTGGGCAAATGCCTTCCGTGCCTTATTTATGCGATTGGATATATCTGCTGCTGAGCCACCAGTTGTATCTATTGTGCTACCCAGATAGCAGAAGGACTTAACATCTTCAATGTCCTGATCACATACAAAGAAATCTGTGTTGTCTTGGGTATATTTATCTTCACCCTAACCAATTTTGCGATGTCACTGATGGTGGAAATTTTTGACTGCATCTCTGAGAATGAGTGGCTTATAACAATATAAGTGGTTTTTATATTGTTAATGAAATTATAAATTTTTCTATTTACATTTATAATAAATTGTGTTTTAAACAAAGTTCTGTCTTGACATACTAGGCAAAGGTTTTAAATTTGCTTGTAGACGAATAATTTAAGATGTTGAAAAGCAAAATTCACCACTAGCTTACTGTTAAAACTAAAGTTTAATAGAAAATATAGCTGAAGAAAATGTCCGCCAATTAATGCACAAACTAGATAAGCGTATCTATATTAGTGCCGGGAAACTATCGATAGACTATCGATATTATCGATAGTCTGAAAAAATCGAAAATATCGATAGGAAAAATATAAATATCGATATTTTTAGTATTTAAAATACAGATATGAAGACATCTAACAGCAGCTATACACGCACAATTTTTTGCCGCAAATTTGTACTTGCTATTATTAATTCGAGCTGAATTACAGCAATGAATACAAACAACAAGAATGGCAAGTTGTATGGATTGCTAAGCAGTGCTTTTAACTACTAATTAAAGGCCTTTAAGTCGAAATTTGTACATGTTATGTTGGGACTAAAATGTCAAATATTTTTGTAATGTTGTAAAAAAAAAAAATTCAAATCCAAATGCAATTGCAAGCATAGGACAAAACAATGAACGACCATTAGACGATAAGTCCGCTAGATTTATTACCTTTTTGGGTTTAGAATTAAGAACATTTTTAAAGTTGCAATGGAATATCTTATAGTCCCTGTTACTTCGGGTCCTTCAGAAAGGTATTTATCAATTTTTAAAAAACTGCCATCTAAACACAGAAAAAATGAAAAATTTTCTCTAATCACCAATTTTATACCAAATTCATAGAATCAAGCAACCCATTTGTTGATTTTCCACCTATTACCAAAATGATTATATTGATTACTAAAAATTGTAAAAATTTACTATTTTGAATATTTTTTTTTCAATAAATAATATTTTTAATTTTAATTAAAGAAAATAATCAATAAACTTTGCCGTTTCAAACAATGTGTTGATTGATTTTGACAATTTCCAAAAACAATTTCACAAGTTAAAATTATTTTATTTTAAACGAAATAATTTTTTGTTATTTGATTATTATTTTAATTCAAAATTTATTTCAAAGCAACTAAAATGTTAATTAAATCAAAATTATATTTTTAACTTTCGTTCAACATAAAAAAATAATTGATTCAATTATCACATTAATTAAGTTTTAATACTTTTACAATAATTTTTTTAATTGATAAAAAACTACTAATAATTTTTTCTGTGAAATAACGTACGTATATACATACGTCTCATACATTCAATAAAGTAATGAAAACAAAGGACTGTAGCCTTATAAAAAAAAAATTAAAGTTTTCCTGCACAAGTACAAACATTCAGTCGATAGTAATATCGATATATCGATAGTGAAATCTTAACTATCGATACATATCGATAGTGGAAAATATCGATAGTACCCCAGCACTAATCTATATACAAATCGGCAAAGGCAAAACAGTTTAGAACACTTTTCTCTTAGGGGGTAAAAATGGGTATAATCCGTACCCTCATATCTCCCAAACTAAAAGTGAGACAAACAAATGTAATACTTATTGCTGTTCATTAGGAAAATAAGCGTTAAGTTGGGTGGTACTTTTTAAAATTCGGCGATTTGTCGAACTAGAGAAATAAAGATTATAAAAAATTCGTAACTTACCTAAAAAAATACAAATACGTATATGGTACTTTTTCGAAATTGAAACGTTAATGTTACAAAATTCTTGGTACCTTTTTTACAAAATTATTTTCTCCATTCATTGACATAAACGTAATAAATTATGGGCTCCACTACAATATTGAAATTTTGATGGGGTGAAAAATTGTATCAAAAAGGGGAAAACGGGATACTTACTTTCTTTCTTTTACTTTTCCCTAATGCATGTGGTAATTTTTGAATGTTCTATTATTTTAAACTAAGAAACATAAAATTATAGAATATATGAATAGTAAATGGGAGCCTATAAGATGAAAATTGTTCGAGCTTTTTTATTCTTCAACAGGTTCTTATTGAATTTTCGTTAATATTGGCCCTAGAAATATAAAATCCAACATGTATGGTCCTGAGTGTATTAACCCAGTAAAAACTTCGCTTACAAAATAATGTGTTGAGTAATCAGAAAAACATAAGAGCACTACTTACAATTCTACTGAAAGAACCAATGAATTTTACAAGGGATGTCCCAAAATGAACGCATTAAAAAGTATGTCATTATTTTTTTTACCTGCATACATCTAGTAAACAGTAGTTATAGAAGTTGTTAAAGATGTAGTTATAGAAGAAAGCTACAAAATAATGAGTTAAAGGAGCTATTCATTTTGAAAAAGTAGGCGAAGTTTTTACTGGGAACATCTGTAAGGAGAAGCTTTTTGGTCCTTTTTCGTTCTTCAACTGGTACTTATTTTAGTTTTCGTTTATATAAGACCTAGAAACATAAAGTTAAACATGTAATATTCCGAGAAGTGGAAAATTTAGAAAAGGGAGTTTTTGGTACTTTTTTGTGTCTCAACTGGTTTTTAAGTTTCCGTTAGTTTTAGACCTAAAACATGAATTAAACATTTAAGGTCCTGAGTAAATGAGAATCTATAATAGAGATATATGCTTGGTACTTTTTCCTTTTATAACTGGTACTTTTTGAATTCTTATAAGTAGCAAGGTAAAATTTAAAATGCATAGTCACAGTGATTGAGAAACTATAAAAGGAGACTTTTTGGGTTTTTAAAAATTAAATTAATCAATCACTGACTTGAGTGGAAGAAAACATATGAACCGGCGCGCCGGTTGGTGTGATGCATTTACGAGGAAAAACCAAATCCTAAAAACATTTAATTCATATACGCTTATATGTATGTTTTCTTCATATTTGCATAAATAATGAAGGTAAAATTTCAAACACTGGGCAAACACTAGTCTTTTTAAATCTATTGCACACAAAAGTTTTTATGCACTTACACCTTCGGCTTTTGGCGATATTGATATTCTACATTTAAAATTTCCCGTTCTTACATCTTGTCAAGTGTTTAGATATCACTCATTATTCAAACACTTGCAAATATATGATTTCTTTTTAAGTTTTCTTTTTCATATTTATTTAGTTAACTGAAAACTGACTTTGACAACGAGCACTTAAAACAATAAGAGAGTATTTGTCAACATTGTCATATTTATAAACTGTTTGTTTGTTTAATATCTAGTAACAATATAGTAACAAATTTAAATACACACAGCTGAAAGTTAAAGTTCTATAAAGAAATATTCCCATTCATATTTCGCTCTAGTTACACATATAAACTGAAAGGTTTGAGATAGATTCCCAGCAAAATTAGTTTAAGAAGTCAGTTGAAAATAATTTGTAGCTTAATCCTGCACGGAAATTTGAGTAAACTTTTCCGCCTTACTTCGTAATTTTAAATGCAGAACATGTTGTATTTACAATACATTTACTCAGATACAATTGATACGAGCTTGCAAAAAACAAAAAATAGATAAAGTAACAACAACTACAAGCAAACAAATTATTTATGCCTCAAGAAATGAAAATAAAACGAACAGAAAAAGCAACAACAACAAAATGACAAAAAAGGCATTTTAGAAAACAACATGTTTCCGTTGCCGTTTCCATTTCCGCTTTCCTCTTATGTGCTTTTTCGACTAAAAAAACATGTATGATTTACAAGCACCCGGCAAGCATTTATAAGACCTTTAGATGATATATGTAAGTGGACGGGTGTCACATCTTAAATACTTCTTGAGGATTTCAAGAAGCTTTTCTACATATTAGGTTAGGTTAGCTTGGGTCGATAGGACGATGAAACATTAATTATGCAACCTCATATCAAAGTGATATACACCTAGGCCTCTACTGGGCCTGTTTGGCGCTCCTTAAGAATATGGAGATTTAGGTGGGTAGTAATAACACCACCTTTTTGAGGGAGTTAACGCCTGGCGTTAAGAAACCCAGTTTCCCGGACGTTATTCCTTAGTATGTTCCCCAGGGATTCTAAGTCCAGCATGACATCGATCCCGAGGTGTTTGAATCTTTACTTGACAAAGGCCTGACAGTGGCAGAGAAAGTGTTCCAGCGTCTTCCTAGCGTCGCCACACGCTCTGTACCCGTCAGATTCTGCATGACCAATTCAGTGTAGCTGTGCCCGTAGTTCTGCATGACCAGTCAGGATACGCACCATCAAACTAACCTCGGATTTACTTCTATTTTGGAGGCTTCTTGTCCTCCTCTCGTCTGGGTTACCCTACAAAATCTTAGTGGTCCTACCCACAGTCCCTCTTTTCCAGCTGGCCATGTGGAATTACCTAACCTACGCCTTTAATTCAGTTTTCGTTGCATCAAACGGTTTCGCATTCCCAAGATTAAATCAAGTTCCCTTCCCCTGAAAGCGAGTGTATTGGTCCTTTCGTTACCCATTATTCCCGAGTGGCCCGGCACCCATATGATACCGATACTGCCGCCAGAGAAGAAGTCGGTAATGGCGCTTTTACAGTCCAATAAGATCCTGTGCCTAACCCTATTAACTTATATCGCCCGAATTGCCCTTTGGCTATCTGTAAATATGTTGGCTTCTTCCTGCCCCATATTCTATTCAATCCATTCATAGTTCGATTCATAGTTTGATGGTTTGTTTGGCGATCATTTCAATAAATTGGCGCCTCTTCGAACTTCGCAATAGCAACTGCTTGCAGGGCATACATACAAGCATGGGTGTAAGTTTAATCATGTGTATGTGTGTGTATGAATTTAACGTGAATATTGAAGCAAAAATAGCTGTAATATTGTATATAAAGAGTGAATGACTAAGCGAACGAATGACTGACTGAATGGTATGTAACGAATGGGTAACTGTTTAAACGTTTGCAAAAAGAGTTTTTTTGTGTAGAACTACATGTCACTATGTCGACTGTGTAAGTATGCCATACTTAAGATGACTTTTTCACCTTTTGTTTTTATAGAAATATTAAAACTAAAAAAAATAAGTGAGTTAAAAACATTATTTCAAAAATAAAATCTATATTGAAGAGTTTAAATATTGCAAAAAAGAAAAAGTTGTCTTGCAAGTGTGATATACGTATAAATTGTGATATCATTTAACAGGCATTATGAAAAAGGTTTTCCTGCATTCACTGGAATGTCAATTCATTGACGACTTTCAATTTTATGGATACTTTGACAAAATAAAAGATTGCTTAAAAATGTCAATTTTTAAATATGAATGGCAGCTTTCTTAAAAAAAGTTAAATTAAGGCCCCTTTTAACAACTTACCGATAGCTTAAAGTAGAATTTAAACGCCCTTATAAAAAGTGTTCCATTTTTAAAACTTTACTTTAACCTAAAGTGAGCGATAATGTAAATCCTACCTGGTAGGTAAAATAAAGTTGTGACATTGGAACACTTTTTATACGGCCGATGAAATCCTACCTTAAGCTATCTGTAAGTTGTGAAAAAGGGCCTTAGTGTAGTGTAAAAAAGGTATATATAACATGCAAGCTATTTTAAGTTTGATTGGTTTGTCTATAATAGTCGGTGTCCGAAGTGATGCCAACTCTTTACGACTAAAAAAACATAACAACAAACTGTAATATAAAATTATAACATTCGATGGAGTTAATTTTTTTTTACCATTTAAGACTTTGTCGTTTGAGAACTTAGACAAAATATTATTATCTCATAGTCATAGAAGCATGTTTATTTTGACCCACCTAACGTTTTAATGAAAAAAAAAATTAAAAAATGTAAATATGTTAATATGTTAATCATGTCAGGAACAATAAATAGACCAAGCTTAATAAAAATATTGAACAAAAATACATTTTCAAAAATATTTTTATGACCTTTGACCTCGATGCTTTACGTGTCAACGTTATCTAGTGCGGTGTCGTCTACAAAATTCCATATTTTTCAATATAGCTGCCTCCCTAATGCGTACATATTGCAGTTTGTAGTAAAGTTTTTTTTTAAACTTGTTGAAAGTTTTGCTAAATAAATATGAGTAATGGGTAAATTAATTTTGTGTGGACGAAACAACTGTGCCTTTGTGCAACAACGATGTGGCAAATTTAAGGATTTGGCTATTACAAGGCAATGCAAGAAATGAAGTGAAATGACCCAAACACTTTCAAATTAAGAGCCTTACCAACGTGTAAACTATCGACAGAAACTTAAACAATCGAGATCCGTCCTTTAATACACTTTGCGGCTTCTATAGATATATAAATCTATGATTCGTTTACGACAGAGAAATCTAATAATTTGACTGAGACCGTAAGATATAAATTTCCAGATAATACCTTCATTCCTATTTTACGGGCTTTCACAAATTATTTTTCAAAAAATCTCTTTGACATTCATAAAAAGTGTATAACTTCGCACAGAAACAAGCAAGAGTTCACCACTAATTTTCGCATTGATTTCCAAACTAAAGATATTAGCTTGGTCATTATTATGTTTAAAATTTTCTAAATACTCTTTGGAAATTTTGCGGTGCTATAGTTTTTTCTTACTTGTTTAGAGCAATAACTTTTAAGCTCACTATCCTCAGAAATAGCTGTTTAGTCCTTGAAAATTGTTATATGGTGCAGTTTATGAATTTGTGTTCTTGCGGACACATCTCTGCAGTCTAATAATAGAGATTTTATGAAACTTCCAGACTCATAGTTTTATATTTACATCACAATAATGGAGGATTATATGTTTGTGATGATACAAAAAATGGTCTTAGACCTTTTAGTATGCTAATCGACTCAAAATGACTTTGTGACCTGAGTTGTCCTTCAGGCTGGCTGGATGTGTGTCCATGTCCATTTGGTCCAATTTTTTTTATTGCATCTAAATCAGCTTGCAAAATTTTGGTTGTACTTGATTGACCATAGCTCCCATACAAACTCTACTCACAAACATAGCATTTAAAGTCATAACTTTTTTCTGAAAATGTTATTGAGATAAGAATTGGCGACAATAGCTATGTCAAGACAAAAAAATATATTGGTAGGTTCCAAATTAACCATAGGTTCCGTGTAAACAAACTTCCTGAAATCGCACAAATCTAATAGAGAGGAAAATTTCCAAATTATTATTAGCACAAATAACTATAACATGAGTCTTAGCGTCATAACACAAACTCAAAATCTTACCTGCTAGAACAGACAGATCATCTACTTATCTGGTACAACAACCGAAAAATAAACCTGATAGAAGGTAAAATAACAATTCTGAATGGATCCATACTTAAAAAACAAGTTCAGTGCAATCTTACATGGGAAGACACTTGAATCGTTTATTTCAGAAACCCGTCAACTAACATTTTTTTCGAAAATGATATTATTATAGATTATGAATAGCCTACTTTAGTCACACGTTATTGAGCCCCGGAAATCTTCAACTGTCACCCTTTTTAATGGGATTTTTTTTGTTTGAAATTTCTGTTTAGTGCAGAAACCCGTCAAGTAAAATCACATGGCGGCTTTCTGCAATAAATTTTGGCAACCCTGCTGATCTACATTTATTTTGGTTAATGTTATTGTTGTGAATTGAATAAATTAGGCCAATTGATTTAGTACTTCTGATTAATTCAAGTTTTATTTCAATGTCTTATTTTACAGCGTGTTACACCGATCAAATTCCAAAAAGAAGAGCAAAAAAAAAAGGAAGTTGTAAAAATGTCAAAAAAAATATATAAACATAAAGTCTACAAAAAAAAATTCAGATTACTTGACACAATGTTGCAGTTAAATGTTGCCAAATTAATTAAATTAATATTTGATTCTATATTTAATTATTTTTCATTTTCTTTTGTATTTAAAGATAATATTGAAAGCGTTATTTTTAACACTCCCTCTCGCTTTCGTAATTATTTGTAAATACATATAAATTGTAATTACATTTTTAATAAAGTTAGTAAAGAGTTAAATTTTTCTTTAGATAGCGCCTTCGTCAGAATGTCTGCTGGTTGGCTTCCACTTTCTAAATACTGAACGTTGATGTCACCTTGCGCATGAATGTCACAAGTGTAAAAGTATTGAGCATCAATATGCTTTGTCCTCTTTGAAGAGTCTGGATTTTGTACTAATGTTATTGCTCTTTGATTGTCACATTTTATAGGTGTTGCTTCCTTCAGTTTGACTCCAATACTCATCATTAATTTTCGAATCCACACTACGGATTTTGTAGCTGCACATAACGCTACGAATTCGGCCTCTGTGGTTGAAGTAGCCGTTATTGTTTGCTTCTTTGAACTCCATGCTATAGGTCCACCGTTAATCGTTGCAATCCACCCTGTTGTACTTCGCCTGGTATCCAAATCTCCAGCCCAATCTGCATCACAGTACATTACTAAGTTGCTGCAGGTCGAGCCAATATCAAACGAAATTCCTTTGTCTGATGTTCCTTTTAAATATTTAAATATACAATAATTAGTATTGTGGTTATTTTGTTGAACTATTTATGGTTTTTAATCCAAATTTTTAATATTTTTAATTAGGCTTAAGTTCATGAAATTTAATTTTTATTAAATTGTTTTTATGAAGAAAGGAATTTTACAACATGAAAATCAATTAAAATTGTTATTGATAATCTTTCATTCTTGATGTGGCTCGGGCTCGAACCCTTTCTTCATAAAAACAATTTAATAAAAATTAAATTTCATGAACTTAAGCCTAATTAAAAATATTAAAAATATTTAAATATACGTTTAACACCTTGCCAATAAAGTCGTGATGGATTTTCAACATATCGGCTTAATACACCAACACAAAAAGCTATGTCTGGTCGCGTAGAAATCATCAAATACATTACTGACCCAATGGCTTCTCGGTAAGGAACATTTTCTTCACACTTAGCATCTGATTTTGAAAAACGAATACCCGGCTCTGCTGGCGTCGACACCATGGCACAATTCTCATGGTTAAAACGTTGAAATAATCTGTTTACATAAGCCTGTTATTGAATTTTCAATTTCATTGTTTTCCTACAAATCTGAATCTGTACACCAACAAACGACTCTGCGGGGCCATATGTAATATTGAATTCACAATTCAAAGCTTTGAGAAGTTCTAAAATGAAAGTATTATTAGTGCCACAAACCAAGCCGTCATCTACATAAAGTGCTAAATATGTTGTCGCTTCTGCTGAATTAAAATAAAATACACACAAATCTGCAGAAGATTGGATAAAACCAAAATTGCAAAGAAAAGTCACTATTCGTTTTTTCCACTGGCGCGAAGCCTGCTTCAGTCCATAAAGACCCTTTTGCAATTTACATACTCGTTCATCTCTTGCATATCCGTGTGGTTGCTCCATGTATATAGTCTCTTCCAACTCACCATGTAGGAACGCCGTCTTTACATCAAACTGGTAAATGCTCATATCATGTGCCGCAGCTATTGACAACAACAAACGCACAGATTCATATCTCACAACTGGTGAATAGATTTCTTCATAGTCTATACCACGCTTTTGTGAACAACCTCTTGCGACCAAACGAGCTTTATACTTCTCTATTTTCCCATCTGTCTTATATTTTCGTTAAAAGATCCAACGATTTGAAATCACATGCATATTTGGGTGACGTGGTACTAGAATCCAGGTATTTTTTTTAAGGAGTTTAATTCATCCTTAATTGCTGAAATTCACTTTTCACGCTCTTCCCCTTTTAATGCTTCTTCTAAGGTTGTTGGTTCCAGCTGCACACTACATACTTCAGGATTTATTTTATTGTCAAGTTTGTTTTTGTTGCTTCTGGAATTATATGGACTTCGATTGTTTTGTTCACGATCTCATTATTCATGTTTGTTATTTATATCAGCTGATGTCTGTAATTCTTCACGTTGTTGTAGTTTTTGTTGATCATTACTTTCAATTTCATTTATTTCATTATTCATTTTCATACTCTCTTCTTGTTTTTTAGCATTCATTTCAATTATTTGTTTAAAGTCTTCAGCACGTTTTTCATTGAATAGAATGTCTCTTCTAATAAACACTTTTCTACTTTGTGGGTCGTGGACACGATAGGCTTTACTGGGGTCGTTATAACCAACCATTATATATTTTATAGAGTTTGTTCGCTGCTCTTTTGGAATGAGTACAAACGCTTCACAGCCAAAAATTCGCAAGTGACTCACCTCTGGCCTTTTACCATACCATAACTCATATGGTGTACACCTCCAATAACATCAGAAGCAGTTCTGTTTCTTAAATAAACAGCTGTATTTCTTGCTTCAGCCCACAAATTTGTTGGCAAGTTTCTTGCATGCAACATTGACTTGGCACTTTCAACTACTGTTCGATTTTGACGTTCTATAAAACCGTCTTGTTCTGGTATTAAGCTCGTGCTTAATACCATTTTGTATCAGAAAATTTCGTACTGCGTCATTACAGAACTCAAGACCCCCGTCTGAACGGAGCCTCCTAATCACATGACCAACAGCTCTCACATCAGCATAAAATGACATCAAATTAACCAAAACATCTGTCTTATTTTTAAGAAAGTATATAAAGCAGAATCTAGAATAGTCATCTTTTAATAGCATAAAATAATTTGCTCCAGTTATTGAGGGCGTGCTCATTTTTCCACATAAATCAACATGAAATACTTCTCCAGGCTTAGATGACCGCTTAGCTTGGTATTTTGGAAAACATTTTCTATGTTGTTTCCCATATGCACAGCCCTCACAAAAAGGTAAATTTTTAAAGTTATTTAAACTTGCTATATTTAGTCCACTCACCGTTTTATTGGTAATCATTCCTGTAAGAGTTTTATAGTTAACATGGCCAAATCTTTCGTGCCAACAATCCAACGATTCAGCAACTGCCACATTCAAAACAGCTGATAAAGGTGTTAAGCCCATTTTGTATAAACCTGCTTCCCACGTGCCATCAACAATTGTACAATTCCCTTTCATGAAGCAAACGCGTGTACCACCTTCTTTAAAAATAACATCCATACCTTTTTCGGTTGCTCTTGATACAGACAAGAAATTTTTATCTAGATCTGGAAAAAATAATACATCCTTAATTGTGTGTGTTGGGCCGCATACTTGACTTCTGACTTCAATATCACCTATGCCTTCAACAACTAACTTACGACCATCTCCAACTCTGACATAATAATCCCCTATTTTAAAACTTGTTACATTCTTGAATAGCTCCCTCTGAAAAGACATGTGATCGGTTGCTCCAGAATCAGCATAGAAAACATTTTTAGATTTTTGTTGATGTTTCATTGTTTGCAAAACAAACAATTGTGAATTATAATCTATTTAGTCTTTTCGTTCATTCGCCTCTCGTTCAACCATTAGAAAGTGCATACGTTGGTTTGTGTTTTGTTTGCGTCGTTGATCACTGGCCTTTTTATAACACTCTCTTGCCCAATGGCCCCTTTTGTGACAATAATTACAGCTCCCGTTTCGTTTTTGATTTAATTTTCTGTGGTGAGGGTTGTTACCATTTTTTGGGTTTTATGAGTACTTGCTGAGAATGCCGATTTTGGTGAGTCATTGTCACTTATATCTGCTGTCCGTAAATTAAGCAGTGATTCTTCATTAACTAAATGATCAGTCAGTCTCTCTAAATTTTGTTCATTTCTTGGAACAGCATACCATGCAGTTCTTACATGGTCAAATCTAGAAGGAAGACTGCTTAATATTTTGGCAATAATTACTGGTTCTTTTTGTTCTAGATCTATATCTTTGAGCCTTTGACTCAGTGAACATATATCAGCCACAAAATTTGTTATACTTTCACCTTCATCCATCTTGGAATTGATAAGTTTTTCCAGTAATATTTGTGCCGATTGCTCACTCCTTTCTGAATGCACTGCTTTTAATCTTGACCACATTTGAGCTGCGGTATTGCAGTCAGTTAGATATTTTAGCTGGTCCAGCATTAAACCTCGCATGATAAACGCTTGTGCTTCAGCATCTTTTTCGTCCCATGCCTGCGGGTTTTCCACGGGTCGAATAATAGTTCCCATAATATAAGGCTTTAACTTATTTTCTGACATAAAAATTTCCATTTGGCGGCGCCACAATTGGTAATTTTGTCCATCAAAGCGATGTAAATTGTATATTTTGGAATCAGACATATTTATGGAACTACTTGAAGTTGATGTTACCTGATCAGTTGGATCTACGAGCCCAGATAAAACTTCTTGCTCGCAAAACTTTGTTGTGTAATTGAATCTTGATTTAATCCAGAATCTTCTTCAATAAATTCTTGTTTTAATACGGAACTTTCTTTCGAATTGTTCATAACACTTTTGTCACAAAACAACAAAAAAAAAACTTTTTTTTAACTATGTACGTTTGTTTTCCAGCAAAATAAGCTTAAATGTTTTTATTATCTGGGCCCATAACCTGTTGTGAATTGAATAAATAAGGCCAATTGATTTATTACTTCTGATTAATTCAAGTTTTATTTCAATGTCTTATTTTACAGCGTGTTACACCGATCAAATTCCAAAAAGAAGAGCAAAAAAAGGAAGTTGTAAAAATGTCAAAAAAAATATATAAACATAAAGTCTACAAAAAAAAAATTAAGTTACTTGACACAATGTTGCAGTTAAATGTTGCCAAATTAATTAAATTAATATTTGATTCTATATTTAATTATTTTTCTTTTTCTTTTGTATTTAAAGATAATATTGAAAGCGTTATTTTTAACAGTTATTGTTTAGTGTTTTAACTTGGTGTTTTATAATTTTTTGGCTTTTAAAATGTATAGTGGAAGTTCTGATGATGAACCAGAAATAAAAAGAAAACGAGGTGTTGTAAATGAAGATACGTTTAAACGTAATGTCATTAGGAAAGCAAGAGTAAAAGGTGAGGAATACACAAACTACAAAGGGGACCTTGTTTCTGGTAAATCTATCCCTGATGAACTGGTGTGTAGCTGTCCCCGAAAATGCGTTTCGCGTATTGATAATGAAGCGAAAATTACAATCTGGAAGAGTTTTTATCTATTGGAAACTAAAAATGAACAAGATTTACGTTTACAAACATTAATAGAAGCTATGGCTGTTAAGCGTAGAAAAAAGGAAAGCTCAGATAATAAGGATTATGGTACTGCTTCATGTTCAACACAAACCCCGCAAACCAAAAGTAAAACAATTGTGTACAACCTGAAAATAAAAAAATATACCTGTACAGGAGGTGTTCTATTTGCGCCAGCTTTGGTTAAATGTATTTTGTGTTCATATCATGAAGACAAAAAAAGGTAAAATGTGCATTTACCACGAAGACGAAGCGAAGAAATCCCCAGAGGAGGTTTGCTCCATGATACTACATTATTTGAAAACTGAAGTTCCTGGAACTAAGAATCTAATTCTTTTCAGTGATGGTCCTTCAGGGCAAAACAAAAATCATTGTATGGTGCGATTCCTAATGAACCTTTGTGATGGAAGAATATTCGAAACTTTTCGTCACAACTTTCCAGTCAGGGGTCACTCGTACTTACCCTGTGATCGTGATTTTGGCTGCATCAAACGTCTTGTTCGACGAGTTGACAGAGTTTACACACCAAATCAGTATGTTGAGATGATTATTAAATCAAGTTAATCAGGGCGCTTTACTGTTCACAAAGTAACAAACGACATTTTTTATGCTTTTAATACTTGGTGGCCAAATTTTTACAAGAAGACCGTTAACTCAGATGAAACTTCTGGGAGGGGAATTTGAAAAGAAAACAGGATTCCTTTTAAGGTATCCGCTTACAAAGAGTTTTATTACAACAAAACTAACCAAGGAAAAGTAGTTGCTAAGCACTTTATTGGCGGTTTGACCTCCTCAACGTTCACACTAAAAAAATATTCTGCAGTTCCGGATCTTCCAACAGTGATCGCATGTCCATCCGGAAAGATAGAGATTAACGCAAAAAAAAAATCAATGACCTGAAGAAGTTGGCCAGGCTATGAATGTTTTTTTGATGAAATCCTCCAGTGTACGACCGAAGCAAACTCCAACATCGACGTAGTGTATGACGATGAGTAGAATAAAAGCTCAAAAAATAGACTGGGCATACATATGTACATTAGGGTGGCCGTTATTTTCTTTTTTTTGATTTCTTATATTCTCCCCCCCCCAAATCGGTTCAGTTTTATGTAAAAAAAATACAAAAAAATTTCGTAGCGATAAGTTGTGTTTTAGGGGGGGCGTCCGCCCCTCAAAGTTTGCCATCAAGCCATTTATTCAAATGTAATTTGTTTGCATATGACTATCTCTTAAAAACAACATTTTACAAGAACATGATATATGGCAATATTTTAGCTCTTCTAGTCAACAACATTAGCCTTGAAGAAAGTTTTTTGCTAAAATTAATATTTAAGAAAATAATTAAGAAAATAACAACAAAATTCCAAACATTTTATATACGTTTTATATATATAAAAGAGGGATTTAATGTCAAGTGAACTAATTTTGAAATCGATGTCTTTCGATTTGGATGAAATTTGCACCAACGTTAGTCCTATTGAATAGTAGTTTAGACACAAATTTTCAACAAGATCGGTCAAAAAGTTTCTGAGTTTGGGGGGGTCAAAGTTTGAAATTTTGGCCATATAGGTGTTCTTTCACATCCATGTAACTTATTACCAATTGGGGTTAGCAAAATTTGTCCCAAGCAGCTTAGATAGCTATTTGATCAATCTTTAAAAAAAATTTTTTTTGTTTTTTTTGAATTTTTTAAAATTTTTTTTTTAAATTTACAACTTGGCAAAAAAAAAAAAAAAAAAAGTTTTAAATATAAAAAAAATATTTTAAAAAATTTTTTTTAAAAATATTGATTAAATAGCTATCTAAGCTGCTTGAGACAAATTTTGCTAACCCCAATTGGTAATAAGTTACATGGATGTGAAAGAACACCTGTATGGCCAAAATTTCAAACTTTGACCCTCCCAAACTCAGAAACTTTTTGACCGATCTTGTTGAAAATTTGTGTCTGAATGGGACTAACGGTGGTGCAAATTTTATCCAAATCGAAAGATTTCGATTTCAAAATTAGTTCACTTGACATTAAATCCCTCTTTTATATATATAAAACGTATATAAAATGTTTGGAATTTTGTTGTTATTTTCTTAATTATTTTCTTAAATATTAATTTTAGCAAAAAACTTTCTTCGAGGCTAATGTTGTTGACTAGAAGAGCTAAAATATTGCCATATACCATGTTCTTGTAAAATGTTGTTTTTAAGAGATAGTCATATGCAAACAAATTACATTTGAATATATGGCTTGATGGCAAACTTTGAGGGGCCGACGCCCCCCCTAAAACACAACTTATCGCTACGAAATTTTTTTGTATTTTTTTTACATAAAACTGAACCGATTTGGGGGGGGGGGGGAGAATATAAGAAATAAAAAAAAAAAAAGTTCTCCATACAACTAACGGCCACGCTAATGTACATATATGTAAAGACAAAAAGGTTTATGTTATTATGTTTGATTTTATCTCTGTTTTGATGGATTATTTTTTTATTTTATGTTCTTAGTTTAACGGATATTTCAACTTTTTTTTAATAAATTGAAAAATAAAGATATTATTTTTTTTATTTAAATCCTACAACTATTTTTAGCGATCAATATTTAGACCAAATTTTTTTTTAATAAATAGTTTTATTTTATTGCAGAAACCCGTCAAGTACAAAAATTTTAAAAATTTTTTGCAAAAAAAATAAAATTTTAAAAATTAACCCCATGCATTAATTAATTTTAAATACAATAGGAAATACTTAAATTTTTTTTTTCAAGGCAAAACCTGTACTAATTTCATATTAGAATGTTTTTTTAAGTTTTCCGATAATTTAAAAAAGTGCACTGGACGGGTTTCTGAAATAAACGATTCACTTAATCGACGGCAACAAATCATGTAAGATCTAGATTATTTGCGGAAACGATATGCTCCCCAAGGGGGTAATGGGAAAAATACCTCAATAACTCAAAAACAGTGTTTGAAAATAAACAGAACATTATTTAGCGTTCGGCTCACACACCCAGGAATGATATCTGTTTTTGAGTGCTTGTATGACAAACACAGCCCTTAATACCGTTCGTAACTATTTTCAAGAAAAACCCGAACATTATATAGCGTTCGGTTCTTCATTTAAAAACAGAACAATTGTAGTGGTTCTGTAGAAAAGCATTATATTTTAATGTTCTTTAATGTTACTGTTTTTCATTGATGAAGAAATCAACAAACAAAAAAATTTTAGCAACGAACGCAGCACGAACAAAAATTTTTTTGCTGGCTTTTTTTTGGTATATAAATTTAGTTTGTGTAAAATATTATTGATTTTTTTACCAGCCAAAAATGCGCTAAGCACAATAGAAACGAACGAACACTAATAAGCTGAACGGAACACAATCAAGTTTGTGGTTTTTAACAAAAACTGAACGAAATTAAATTTTCTCATTTCTTTGTTGAGTTGGATAAGAACAGTATTATTTTTGTGTTCGAAAGATGACAAACAGGGAAACGTTATTTTTTTAATGATTTACTACACCAGCACTATTAGCGTTTGTGTTTTCCACATAGCGACCAATAGGTATAGGGTAACAAATAGTTGCGCTTGACCAACTATAATCTTTTACTCGCGTTTAAAGTAAAACTTCAATCTAGGATCATTGAAAAGCTTGGCGCGCAAAATTTTGATGGAAGCACAGCTTTATTAGTTTTATAACAGTCTAAAGAAACGTTGCTTAAATTTTCTCTTTGGTTTTTCTTTAATAGGCTTTAAACTGTCATTCCAATGCAAGAACTCCTTTTCAGTATTATGAAACTTCTTAAGCCTTGTGTAAAGTAGTTTAAATTCACATTACCAAAAGTTTGAAAAGTTTTTAGATAAACTTTTTAAAATTTTGTGTTTAGCAAATATATTTTTTTAATTTCTTATAATTTATTGCTTAGCTTGTAACTTTTACTACTTTCATACATATTGATGAATGTAATAATTTGTGAATGACAAACATAAAAACCCATAATACTCTTTCATTTAGTAACTTGGCTATTTTTGTACTTTAAAAATTTTCTTATACTATTTTAACATTTTCCATATTTAATAAGAACGAACTACGTAAGTCAAGAAGCTCCTAAGAGAAAAATTAATTAAAATATCATTAGACTTATCAGAATTTCCATTATTTTAAAATGGGCACAGCTAGGACAAAAATTATAGCAGCATCAGAAATTTTAACATTTGATTGGGGTACTCGATAGGCTAGTTGGTAGTAAGCTAGTCTATTAGTGCGAGGGTTGCGTTATCGATTCCTGTCAGAGACCTTGGTCTGTTCCAGCAATAGTAACTTAAACCTTCAACCCAAGCTACTCTTGCTCGGTTAAAGGACTTTTCAGCGACTTTACTGCACATCGTTTATCGCTAACCACACACGCAGAAAAAAATAAAAATTGATTTCAATTAAAAAATTTGTGATATTAATTAAAAAATTAATTCAATTTGCATCAGTAAACAAATTAATTGTATCAATTAAACCAGTTAATAGGATTAAATAAACGTTTAATTTGCTTGATTAAACGTTTAATTCACTTGATTAAATTTTTAATTAACACTGATTTTATTTTTGATTAATGCTTTGATTGGTGAAAAATTTTGGAGAATTTTTTCTGTGCAGCAGCCGTATTCTGTAATTCGCTTAGCTAAAGCTAAATCTCGATCGCTAAAATGCCTTAGAGAATACAAAATTGAACAATTTTAGCGATGACATTTAAAGCTTAAATTGCGCCGAATTAAATTTGTATGGTATTGGCAAATTTAGCAATGCACATTACATAATTGAATTCGTACCCAAAAATTGCTAAATTAACTTTTTAGATTTTTAGCGATAGAGACTTAGCTTTAGCGAATTATGGAATACGACTGCAGGTGTTACAGCATATATGATTATACGCGATGAACATGTGTTTGACACACAAATTTTTTTTGTTTTTAATTTTTTTTTTAAAGAACTTAACTATTAGCTCAGCGAGTAAAAATTTGTTTTTAAGTTACGAAAATTTTAGTACATTGTTAAAGAAATTAATCTGAAATATAAACCCGATGACTCAATAAAACGATCAATAAAACTTGCGGTTTCGCAAGCTATATGACATGTTGTGCCGTCTTGTTGCAACCATATCCCCACCATATGATTTTCACTGTTGTAGGCGCTAGTTTCGGACTTAAAGGAAAATGGCACGATGAAGCCTTCGCCAACAAACAGTGATATTTTCGGGATGTAAAGGAGCCTTATTATTGTGCTCTATCAAAACGACAATTATGCTGGTTTAAATACCCATCAAGCCAGGAAAGATATAGCTCACTGAAGATAATTTGACGATAACAATCTTGTTTAACTTCCAGTTGATTAAGCAATCATACTTCGCAATTAATTGAATCTTATGAAGATTGTGGCCTAGATATTTCCTCAAAAGAATGGTATCGGGACGATAAATTCGAGACTACAGTGGCGGTGGTTTCTCTCTAAGTATGCTACGTATTGGATTTAGATGCATAGTAAGTGGTGGATTAACGCCTAGGCCCATTAGGCCCGGGCCTAGGGCGGCATGGTTGCCAACATTTAAAGGTAAAAGAATGTAAGGGGAATTCAAATTCGAAAATTGATTTGCCAAGTTTAACTTTAAGCGATTATGAAATTTATATTAATTTATACATATTGAGTAATTCAATTGTTGAACTTGCTTCTTAATTATTAAGTTGATTTAGGTGGTTATCGATTCTGATCACAGGATTGAACAAAGGAAATAAAATAATATTCTTTTAAAAGCTATGTCTCTTAGCTTTTTATTTTGGTAAAAGATACAAAAATCGCTTAACAAAAAATTTAATTTTAAGGGGTTTATAAAGCGGTAAAGTTTCGACTATAGATTAATAAAAATTTGAAATTTTTAAAAATGATTAATAATCAATTTAATACCATAGAAAACGATACACAAAATCCGTTGAATATTTTGGCGGTTATTACGATTATGAAGTCAAATTTTTAAATAAAATACCGGATTTTGTGATAATGCGAATTCAAAACTCGGTTTTTACTCCGTAGAATTTCCACTCTCCAAAAAACGTTATCTATATGAAGTCTATTTCCAAAAAAGTATTTTAATTAAAAAAATCAGTCCATTATTTAAAAATATGTTAGGAAAAGGGTAAAATAACTCATATTTAATGAAGAGTCCCCAGCATATCGTTATCCTTCCTGCAATGGGTATGCCATTCATTTTTATTTCAAGCTTTAATCAAAAGGATCAAAATTATATATTGAAGTTTTTTGTGCATACTGGCTATAAAAATTAAAAAATTATAACAAGTTTTTGTTTGTTCTACAATCGTAGAGCTAATAAAATTTTGGTTTACAATTCATGCAGAAGTCCTTTGTTTTCTTCATTATTTATTTATTGAATCTTCATATTTTTAATATGAACTTACAATCATAAAATCTCTAAAATCTTAGCCTAATACTTAATATCATGTCCTGCCAGCGCCAGACAAAAATTTTCTCATCACGGGTTCTGTTCACTTATATGGATGTTAATCTCTCATCTAATTTGATAAGTGCTGCAGTGTCTCTTCTTCTTAAGCGAGTGTGACCGCTATCATTCAAAATATTTCGAGCCAGTGGGTCCGTTTGCAATTCGAGCCTTTTTAAGTATTTTACTGCATATTTCGAAATCATAGTTTTAACTAATGCAACATTGAGATCCTTGTAAATATTTGAGTTTTAAACATACCAAGGGACGACTGTGGTTATTCGAAGAAGTTTATATTGGCGCCTTTGAATTTTTTCGATATTAGAGGCAGTGCCCCATAACTGAATAACATAGCACAAGATTGGCTTTAAGATGGAGTTGTAAAGTAGAAGTTTGCAGTCGAGACTAAGGACAGAGTTTCTTCAAATAAGAGAATGGAGAAGTCCTAAAGGACGTAATTATAAGTCATTACATATACAATTTAAGCTTGTTTTTAATTTGTATGTACATTTCCTTACAAAAAATTCGAAAAATTGCAATTTTTAGAGATTTTAAAACGTCATTCGAGTTCACTTAAATTTGGAAAGTATGTTGGTGTGGTTCATACGCAATCATCTAGCCTTGAAGATTATAAATCGGACTTCTTCAGACGATTATTAAGCACCCTAGTATGTATGTTTATAAATTAATAAAATTGAATACACAATAATTTTAGTATTTAATTTTTTTTTTGGATTATCACTCCTATAAAATCAAAAAGACCGGCATATTAAAGAGAACATAAGGAGGAATTAGGCCTAAATCCGCCACTGTGCATATTATGCTACAGGATAAATGTGGTCATCAATCGAACCATAGATTGCGCTTTAGCTGCTCAGATAAGCGATTGTGGTTACCAAAAGCTTGACGAAGTCCGAATTTTGAAAAAAAATCCATGTTTTGGAAACGTTGTTCTGGTCGAGTGTTTACATGGTGATTTGCCAAATAATACTGAAAAACAGGTCAAACACAATTCATTAGTATGACAGTTAGTTTAGCAGTAATCCCTATCGGAAGTTCTTTACGTATAAACAACACCCTAAAATTTATAAAACCTTAGATCCAGAAAGTTAGTCGCCTTGTGGCGTCTATTAATCTTCCATGAGTTTTGTTTTGTGGTTATACAGCTGTAAGTTTCCAAAGATGATTACTAAACATAGCTGTGCCCCAAAAAAAATCTTTCTGCTTTATTTTGGTGTTCAACGACTATAAGTTTTTGCAATGCATTTGCTCTTTTATGCACCCTACATTAAAACTTTTCGTAATTTTTCCATAAAGTTTGTAAATAACGCTTTATAACTTTTAAAATCTTTATGAAAATGAAACAAACCAACAATGCAGTTTGAAAGATCAATTTATTTTGAATTTGCTCTTACCATTCCTGAGTTATACCGGTTCTCAGCTTTGTATCCATTTATTATCTATTATTACTCATACCCAACAAACAATTAAAAATCTCTAAAACTTTTGCGTTTGATTTGCTTAAAAACCATTAGGGTCTATACGATGTAGCTCCATACTGTGCAATTAATTCGGAAAATCAGTTTCAGAAATTGTGACATTGATGTAGGCGCAATCCATTAGCAATACCTGAAAATTTGAGCAATTTTATTTAAGGCCAGCTTGAATACATGCAACCGAGAAAAGACTATAAGACTATTTGGTGATAGATCTAAGCCCTATCCAACAGTAAAAGCTTTAGGGGCTACTAATCGGACTTGGTGGAGGAAAAATATGATATATTCTTTGAAAATATGAATTTTTCGAAACCACCCAGGCAGAAATTACGACTCTTCTGAATATTATGTACCGCCACAACCCTGTAAATACAAAATTGTGACTCTACCAAAAATATGGTACCATCACAACACTGTAGATACAAAATTACAACCTTAGTTTGTTAATACCGTTTTTAAATAAGATTCAACACCGGTACAACACCCTAATTACAAATATACGATTTTAGCTTTTTAAAGTCGTATTGACCTTAAAACTATACCACTACAACACTGTATATTCAAGAATTAAACCTTTATTTCCTAATACCGTGTTTATAATAATTCTATACCGCTACAACGCTGTATATACAAATATTTAGTCTTATTAATTTAATAGTGTCGTATTAAAATGAAAACACAAAAACTTTTTTAGGTTAGAAAATATACATATTTTTGCTTGTTTATTTAGCGAATTTTTATTTGTAACAATATTGAAAATAAGAGTCGGAAGACGGTTGTGACTACGTTGTAAATTCGTGAATCCAACATTGTAAATTTAAATTTACAGTACTGTGGCAACACTAAAAAGAAGAGTTGGAAGACGCACATTTGGCGTTATCATTTTAATATTGTGACAACATTGTAAATTTGGTAAACAGTTCGTTGTATTGATGTTGATAGTACCCCCTGCAACGTCGGCACAGCGTCTTGCTGATTGTCTTTTTCTGCCTGGGCAGCTACAATCTTATAGGGATAATTAAAAATTAATGCCTTGCTAGAATTTATTTCATTTATTTAAAGAAAAAATATCAAAAATATGTACCTGTGCCAATGCCCACGATACACTGTTCTCAATGATCTTAGTCTATAAAAGCGGTTGGGTAACTACAAAATTGCTAATGTAGCAGTTGCAAGCGCTACGTTAAAAACTTTTCTCGTTAATCAGTTGAACTTTACCCCAAAATTGACTACCTTAGCCTTTTTTATGAACATATCGACACCAAAACATTGAGTTGAATAGCAACAAATCTACATTTGCCAAGTAGCGAGAACGATGTAGTACATTTCAATGGAAGACAATCTTATAAACAAAGAAATTCTAGGATTAATTTCTAAAACCAATCTTAATTTTTATTGAAGTATGCAATATTTCAATTGAATTTTTAGAAACAGATTCAGAAAATTGGGAAGCCAACAAGTCAATTCAAGATGCAAAGAACAAAGCTCAAAATTTACAAGTAGTAAATGATGTGGCAGAGCGAGGTGTGGCTTTGGCTAACACTTACTTAAATGTCACGACTTCTGAACTGATTTTCAGAATTTATTGCAGGTCATATATACTAAGTCGCACTATGAGATTTCTGCTGCTATTTTATAGAGGAGAGTCTGGCAAGCAAAAATCTGCATTTCTTTTAAGATATATGTATATATATATATATATATATTCTTAGAAAAGATCGGTTGAAATCAGGTTAATGTTGTGAAAGGGAAATATATAGTAATTTTGTTCAAATTCAGAGATTTATATATCGAAGATGTTTCGAGCAGAAAAAGCGGTTTTTAATTTAAAGGAAAAGAAAAAGTTATTGCGTATATGGTTTGGAAGATATGAGTGCGTCAAAATTGTCCTTAAAAATTCGGCATTGGCTGTTTGAAAAACCGCTTCATTACACGCTAGGATAAAGTTTATGGAGTTGCATACTTTATATAGCATACAATTACCACTTCGAAAAGTGGTCTGCAATCAATGCACACAATACAATTTTAAAACAAGAGAACAAGCAACGAATTCGGACTGAATTTAGAGAACGTATGAGCTTACGCGTAGATGCTGTAATGCAAGGATCTGGGACATCAAATTATGGAAATAACTCAAGGCGATTTTTCAAACCCTGCACTTGTTGCATATATAACTGGGGTAAATAAAGAACTAGTGAATCGTTTTCGTATCATTCTTGAAATAATAACGTGTGGGCAGAAAATTTATACTATGAAGTTTAAGAAATTTGCGTGGGAAACAGCTGAACTATTTGTTAAAAAATATAAATGGTACTTCATGCCTGTTACTGTTTACAAAATTCTTATTCATGGAAAGGACATAATAGATGCAGCAGTACTCTCAATTTGTATGCTCTTGGAGGAAGCAGAAGAAGCGTGTAATACGGATTACACGAACTATAGATTAATGATCTGAAAGTGCAGTAGAACTGCAAGGAATACTGATGTTTTTCATCGTTTTCTTGAGTCGTCCGATCCATATATTAGTAGCTTAAGACGTCAACCATATAAGAATATTTAAGAATTTAATGATGTAGTTAAAGAAATGATAGTTGATGAATAAAATGCTAAAATATTATTTACCTATATGAATATTTTTTATTCGAGCTGGGATGGAATCATCAATTTTTAGCATTACTTGAATTAAATATTTCTAGTATTTTCAATGAGAATTATATTTATACGAAATTTTTCATTCAGGTTGCATACAAGACGACGCATTTCAACCAAAATTCTTAGTTTTTTCTTCTATTAATTAATAGGCGTGTGCCAAATTTTATCAAATTCTATTGAGAGTTGCGCCCTATACATTGCAAAGAAAAATACGTGGAAAAATGGGGGCACAAGGGAGGTACCCCTAATAGTAGACGGATTAAAACTAAAATTAGCAGAACTATCTCTTGTATAAATTTATAGATGTCTGCCAAATTTCATCAGATTATATTGATGATTACGGCCTATTCATTCAAAAGAAAAATAAGTGAAAAAATTGGCGGAGGACAAAAATTCGTGGAAAAATGGCGGTCCAAGGGAGGTACCCCAAGGAGTCGACGGATTTTAAAATTTTTTTGAATTTTTCTTTTCTACTTAAAGTTGAACAAGTGCGCAAAATTTCATTGTTGTTTATCGTCATTTTGACGATTTTTTTTAAATTTATTTTTATTATTGAATCTTTCTTATCGAAATTTACAATATGTATTCAAATCTTAATTCTACTTGTTGTTTATTAGTTGTTACCAGTGTAATCACTAACTGCTGTGTTTAAATTTTAAGACTGTCTTCTAGTTAGGCTCAAAGAATCGGTTCTTTTTAGCCTCAGGTGACCTTCGAACTGAAGCAAACCCCGAGCGAGGTAGTTAGGGTGGACCATTAGTTTATCAATGTAGCTTATTGAATATTTTTTAATTTCCTCCTGGATAGTGGGGACGTTGAGATCTCTGTGGATAATATCATTACGTATATACCATGGGGCGCAGACAATTTGTCGTAATATTCTAGACTGTCTTCTTTGAAGCTTTTGGATGTTAGATGCGCATGCAGTACCCCATAATTGGATGCCATATGTCCATATTGGTTTTATGATGGACTTGTATAAGAGAATTTTGTCGTCTAAGGACAAGTTTGAGTTTTGACCGAGAAGCCAATGTAGTTGAGCTGCTTTAAGTTTCATAGCCGTTATTTTCGCTTCAATATGACGCGACCAGGTCAAGCGTCTATCTATATGAATTCCCAATTACCTAACATGGTTTTCTACCGGAACAGTGATGTTTTTTATTTTTGCAGCTGGGCACGTTTGTCTTCTGAGCGTGAAAGTTAAGTGAGCACATTTAGCCGGGTTAACCTTTATTCTCCATTTTTCTAGCCAGGCCTCTAGTTCATTGATGTGGGACTGCAGATTTTGCGATGCGACTTTTGGGTCATGGTAAACGCTAATAAATGCTGTGTCGTCTGCAAATGTAGAGGTATGCGTGCTCAGGTTTTTTGGCATATCCGCTGTCCATATTATATATAGAAGCGGTCCTAATATGCTGCCTTGGGGGACACCAGCAGTAATTTTCTTGAGGGGGGAGTATTTATCTTGCGACCTTACTATGAATGTTCTGCCTGTTAGATAGCTCTCCAGAAGCTTGTGAGTGTTTTGAGGAAGCATTCGTGTTATTTTGACGATTTTTTGTTCCGAAATTAGCAAAGTGCCGATTTGCGGATTTTTTTTTAAAGTGACGATTTTATTCAGTCTTCAAGAAAAGAAAACTTTAACTGCCTATTTCACGATGTCACTCGAACGTTTACGTTCGCATAAATAACATATAAAACAAAAACAAAAAATTTGTTTTTATATGTTTAGATATTAAGAAGCACAGAAAAAAATTTTTTAACAATAAAATTAATGAAGAAAAGCAATATTTCAAAGGAAAAAACTGTTCAATTTAAACAAAACAATTGTGTTAAAAATAGTACCAAAACCCTAAATTAGAGTTTCGAGGCCAAGTGAAATAATGGACCGACTTGCCTCTTTATAAATACTCCTTATATGGAAAAAAAAGTGGGTCACATTTTATCGCCCTAGCACAAATTGACGCTTTAGTGCCAAATTTTGGATGAAAAAACTAGTTATTTGTCTATTAATCGGTCATTTATGAACTATTTTCCTTATTTTCTCTATCAGTATTTCACTTAAATTATTTCAGGTGAAAAATAAGTAACAAAGTTCAATGACTATAAGAAGACATAAGGAGTCGAGTCTTGTTTTATAGGAAATTTTAGTGGAAAATCGTATTTCTTTGTCCTTATTTAATGCTGAATATCTCTTTATCTATTGGTATAAGAAACAAAACTATTCAAATCAAAATTAATAGGAATAAAATTTCCTATAAAACTCCACTCAGGTTCCTAGATTGAATGGTTTCGGTTATAAAGGCAAAGAAATACGAATTTTAGTGAAAAATCGCTGTTTTTCCTTAATTTATTCTCAATGAGGCACATGTTAGCGTTATTTGCTTGGGCTGAAACTTTGTCAATTGTATTTTCTATGCTATTGGCACATATAAGGGGATTGCGCCGATGGAAAATCCAACATTGATATCTTGTAACCCCCCTATTGAGCACCCATGAAAATCCACACTACTAAACATAACCTAACAAAGAGGCTGTTCAACGTTTTTTTTTAGTAAAATATGTTCTAATTTGTTCTTATTTAACAGGTTAATTTTTTTCTGTGAAGCTGAAAATTATTTAAAATGATATTGGTCACATGGTTGCTCTTTTCTCCAGTTAATAACAAATATAAACTGCTAACTTTCCTTGCAATTCTACATCTCATACTTAAGAAATAAAATTTATCTTACTTTCTCAAAAATATTTTCATAAATAAAGCCATATTTTGAATTTAAAATAAGCAATTTGTCTAAATTATTACATGTATGATTAGTATAATTTAGTACTACAAACAAACACATGTAGACTTTTCCATATTTTTAGCAAATTTGTTTATGGCTCTTGTTAATTTTTCTTTCCTAGAATTATTATAAATTCAATAAGCTTCTTTGCATCTACAAAATTCTCTGAAATTTTACCAACATACATAGTAAAATCATTGTGAATTCTTAAGTGTGTATTGAACAAACAATTATAAATAAATCAAATCGTTACATATGGGATTTTTGTTCAACAGAACACACATTAATGTTTACACTGGGTGTAATTTGTTAATTATTGTTCGATTTAGGTCATAAGTTACTGAAAAAGAAGGATTTAAACAAGTTGTATTTTCTACCTGAAATATGAAATGCATAAAGTTTAAAATGGTAAAATTAATTTTAAGCCTTAAATGAAATCACATAAAATTAATTCCTTATCTAGGAGTTTTCCACTTTACGTAGCGTATGAGTGTTGTGGTGATTAATGGGGAAATAAAATTTATTACGTATACGCCATATGATACTTGATATGATACTTTTGTTGGTAAATAAGTAAAAGAATTAAACAACATTTCTTTGGTGTTTTGACAAAACATCTTAAGTCGTGCTAAGATAGAAAAAAATAGAAAAAAATCTGTGAAAAAATTATTTTAATCAAAAAATAAAATAAGCCAAAAGCAAAGAAAAATTTTATTAATAATACAAAATTTAAAAAACGTAAGCAACAATGTTTTTTGAATAGAAATTCATATGATTAACACAATTTTTTCAACTTTTAAATTCGACCTAACCGTCATAAGGTCTTCGGGTCAAATCTGACCCATTTTTAAATAAAAGTTAAATTTTTTCGAAGAGTGAGTGACGTATATTTTTCATATTTTATGACTTTTATTAAATTTTGAATGACAACAAGTACGTTAGGTTTTCAGAAAAAAATACTGGCGGAAAAAATATTTATAAAATTTTTTGCACTTAAGGTCTTTGGGTCATATTTGACCTTTAGCAAAATTCTTGAATTTTTGTTAGAAATTTACAGTTGCTATTTTTTTCACCTCCTGTGACATGCGTTATTTAGAAGTTTACTAATAATGAAGGAAAATGTGTATTTGGTATTGATTGGACTGAAGTTGGCGACACCAAAATTTCGCATTTATTGGTTCTCCAGTTAGATCAAATAAAACAGATTCAAAAACCTATTGAGAGTACTAAGATTTGACAACAAGGATACTCGCAGTGAACGCCAAATTTAAGAGAAGTTTGCGCCAATACGTGAGCTATGAAATTTATGGGTTGATTAGATATGCCTGGAATATACCGTTACAGGCAAATAAATATGAACTTTGCCTGAAATAAACAAATGTGTGCATGTAGTTCTTGAGACTGCAGACAATTGTTTTAGATCGTACTAATTGGGACAAAGTTGCTAGAGAATCAAATTACTTTATTAGGAACTATATGTAAAAACAAGATTGAATTGCCTCGAGAGCTTTTGGCAACTAATGGCTATCATTAACATCAGCTTAACATGACTAAAACGAACAGTTTTGCCAAACGTCCTTGAAAATTTTGGTTTTACCAAAAGACTAATTTTCACGAAAAATTGCAAAAATGTGCATGTAGAATTATGTTACAGAACAAGTACAACCACTTTTTGTCAAATGTACTTTTGTATTCGCAATTAATGTTAACAATAAATACAGCTTCAATATACTGAATAAACATAGAAGTAAAATATCAACTTTTAAAACATACTTAATTAAAAAAAGTGAGTTTTTACATAAAATTTTCAATTTGGGTAAAATTTGACCCGAAAGCCGTTAACGTCAGCAAATTTGAAGACCTTATGAAGGTTAAGATGTTTTGCCGAAATGCCACAGATTTAATAGCCAGGATTTTATATGAACAAAACATTAAAAAATGTGCAAGTAAAAAAAGTTCAAAATAGTATTGAAAATTTATGGTAATTTATGTAATTTACAGAATAGAATTAATTAAACGTGTAATATATATATATTTTCGACATAACTTTTATTCCTATACCAGTAGTGGAATTCTCTAACTTTGAACAACTAAAGTTAACGTTAATTTTACCGGCACAGTTTATTGCTTACGGTAACAATACAGCAATTCAGTAACTCTATTTTAACAACATAGCTAAAAATATCAATCAAGTGGCATCATGGTTAATTAATTAGTATATTAAAACGAACACCGCCATCGAGTGCAAACTACTTCACGTGTGGAACGACTTAAAGTACTTTCGAAACTAACAAACCCCCATTTAGGATTTGATAGTCTAGCGAAAATTGCAAAAAATCGAAAAATTTGCAAAAATAGCGAATATTTTTAACATTTCAAAAAAGCCATACAATTTATTAAAAGTCACTAAAACTATAAGGAATTGCAAAAATTCGATAAAAAATTGGTAAATTAGCGGAAATTCGCTAAAAATTTGCAAACAGCGGCTATTTATTAAAAATCGTTGAAGCTCTAAAGAACCACAGGAAAAAATCGCTTATATCGCGAACATGGCTAAAATTCGCGAAAAATTGCAAACTTGGAAAAAATTGTAAAATTTATTTGAAATCGCTAAATTGCGTAAAAAATCAAATTGTCGGAATATATAAAAAAATTTTTGCAAAAATAGCGAAAATTCGCGGAATTGTTTAATATTTCGAACAAACCATAAAATTGATTTGAAGTCACTAAAACTATAAGGAATGGCAAAAATTCGGTAAAAATTACTAAATTAGTGGAAATTCGCAAAAATTAGCTAACAGCGGCATGATTGGAAATTCTACCACTTATTTTTTGTGTAGAAAAAAAACACTATAAGTGATTTCCATAAGCTGCATCTAAAATGTAATATTTTTAATGCAAAAAAGCAATTCCAAAAAACAAATTTTTTAATATCATTTTTGCAAAATAACGTGAATTTTAAAAATGTAAATGTGGCTTTTTTTTTGCCAAAATTTTGTTTGTTTGTGTTTTTTTTTTTAAATAACTACGAATTTAAAAATAAACAATGAAAAATATTTTGCCGTTAAGATAACTTAAATACCTGACGTTAAGATAGAACTTAGCAGTAAACGATATTGTTAAAAAAGTTACTGAATAAAATGTACGTTAACTTTGCTGTTAAATATTTTTAACAAATTAAATTATGTTAAAATTGAATAGAGAATCGCACTACAGGGCTGGAAAATGGAGTCATTTTATAAAATTGATTATAATTTGCTTAATTAATATGGACAGCTTTTTTTAATAGTTTCGTCAAAGCCTACGCGTAAAAACTATTTTATGCTGAAAAAAGAGAAACTTTAAGTCAAAGAGATCTGTAGTGGAATTCTTTAACTTTTAACAACTAACGTTAACGTTAATTTTACCGGCACAGTTTATTGCTTACGGTAACAATACAGCAATTCAGTAACTCAATTTTAACAACATAGCTAAAAATTTCAATCAAGTGGCATCTTTGTTAATTAATTAGTAAATTAAACGAACACTGTCATCGAGAGCAAACTACTTCTCGTGTGGAACTACTTGGAGTACTTTCGAAACTAACAAAACCCCATTTAGGATTTGATAGTCTAGCGAAAATTGCAAAAAATCGAAAAATTTGCAAAAAAAAAAACGAAAATTTTTAACTTTTCAAACAAGCCATAAAATTGATTAAAAGTCGCTAAAACTATGAGGAATTGCAAAAATTCGGTAAAAATTTTTAGATTAGCGGAAATTCGCAAAAATTTGCAAGCAGCGGCTATTTATTAAAAATCGTTAAAGCTCTAAGGAACCACAGGAAAAAATCGCTTATATCGCGAACATGGCTAAAATTCGCGAAAAATTGCAAACTTGGAAAAAATCGTAAAATTTATTTGAAATCGCTAAATCGCTTAAAAAACAAATTGTCGGAATATATAAAAATTTTTTTGCAAAAATAGCGAAAATTCGCGAAATTGTTTAATATTTCGAACATACCATAATACTGATTTGAAGTTACTAAAACTATAAGGAATGGCAAAAATTCGGTAAAAATTGCTAAATTTGTGGAAATGTGCAAAAATTAGCTAACAGCGGCATTATTGGAAAGTCTAACACTTATTTTTTGTGTAGAAAAGAAAACCCTATTAGTGATTTCCATAAGCTGCATCTTAAATGTAATACTTTTAATGCTTTTTTGTAAATTCCCAAAAAACAAATTTTTTAATATTATTTTTGCAAAATGTATGTAAATAACGTGCATTTTAAAAATGTTAATCTGGCTTTTATTTGCCAAAATTTTTGTTTGTTTTTTTTTTTAATAACTACGAATTTAAAAATAAACAATGAAAAATAGTTTGCTGTTAAGATAACTTAAATACCTGACGTTAAGATAGAACTTAGCAGTAAACGTTATTGTTAAAAAAGTTACTGAATAAAGTTTACGTTAACTTTGCTGTTAAATATTTTTAACAATTTAAATTATGTTAAAATTGAATAGAGAATCGCACTACTGATAAAATATAAGAAAGTTATACGCTTCCCAATGGTGCGATAAGAACTGAAAGTTGCATTATTACCGTTCTTTAGATATAAATAAATCAATTGTGTGCCACGCCCACATTTTGTCGGATGCTGTGTATAGATAAACCAGATACTTGTTCCTAATTTGGTAACTTTAGCTTTTACTATTCTCCAGATATACAGAAATCTATAATATCTGTGAAATGAAAGTACCACGCCCACATCTCTAATCCCGCTTACATTTTGTCGGATATTGCAATAAGTTAACTAAGATGCATGTTCCTAATTTGGAAACTGTGACACTGGTCATCATATCCCGCCCATTTTTAAAAGCCAATTTTTGAAAAATTTGTTTCCTTCAATTCTTTAGATATAAAAAAATCTATTTTTTGCCCTGCCCACTCTCCATTCCTATTGATAATCAAAATTCTTGTACCTAATTAAAATGCTTTGGCTGTTGCCGATCTCCACACATACATAAAATAAGTGTGGATAACATTAGAAGCAGTCGTGGTTTTTTGCTTATATCTCAGCCTTTTGTTGACCGATCAGGCTGAGTTTCAATAGCAAAACTCTGGACTATATGTGACATAAATATATACCAACTAAGCCCCCATCGTATCTGAAGTCTTCGTAAAACCCATTCAACAGAGAGACGGACATCGTGAATTGAACTTTAAAGGGTCTAGGATCAGTATTGTAGTAATTACAAATGGAATAACAAAGTTACGTATACCCTTTAACGTTCGGTGGCCATAGCTCACATACAAATACTAATTTCGAAAATGGCTACTTGTGTCATAACTTTCTTATAAATGTTGCTATTAACATAAAAATAGCTACTATGTCATGAAAAAATATTGTCCTGGTAGGGCCAACAATAACTATAGGTCCCATATATACCCCCATTCTAAAATCCCATATAGATCAAGATAATAAAAAATTATTTGGCGCAAACAACTTTTACATGAATCTAAACCTCATAGCATAATTTTAGGCGGGTCCTACAAAAAATGGTTTAAAATACTGTGGTGTACGGTATCATACGGTCGGCCTTGGCCGACCATATATTCATACTTGCTTGTAAGTCAAACTATTTTGTTTGAGTGCAACATGTTTAGTGAGAATGCTAATATTTAGTTCACCACTCAACTTCAACAAAATAATTGCAATAATTTTGCACTATCACTAAGTGTGAGTTGAAATAGCAAAAATGTATATAAATTTTCTGGTGACATTTAATATTTTCGCTTACTAGACCCTTCACCACCTAAAGTGATATTTAAGTTATATTTAGTTAATCATTCCGTGTGTATCACCAGGAAGTATTTTTATGGTATATGTGTTCTGGCGCGTTTGTCTATAACCAATATTTATATGTGAAACACACACCGGCACAAATGAATAACACCCTCCACGCTTATGGAAGTGTAGGGTATATTTCAACGGTATTGGAAGAATTTATGCTACATTTTGTTGATTTTTTCTTTTTAGTAAGGCCCTTATTGATGCAGTAGGCTTATACTGGAGAACAATGTTCTCCATCTAAAGTAAATTAAGTATAAAAGCCGAATTATATTATCCAATTTCTTTTAATGGAATGCTTCATTTTCTATAAGATAATTTGCAAATTTGCTTTCCTTTTACAAAGAGCAGTTTCTTTTTAATTCTGCTTGTGTTATACCTATTCACATACAATCTTGTTTAACAGGCATAACGAAATTTATTAAAAATATTTTATTCATTTTTATACCATACTTGTGTAAATCAACATAATTGACTACAACAATATAAATGTTAATGAACCATGAGTTCATTCAGCTATTAGCAAACCCACTTCTCCGCTTATCCAGCTTATATTTAAAATGCTGAGAACACTTAAACATTTGAAAAAACTCAAAAAATAATTAAAACTCATTTCTCATGCTAAATTCTATTTTAATAAAACACAATAGAGCAGCAGCAGTAATAACAATAAATAGAGTATAACTTCGAAACAACGCATCTAAATAGGACTGAAAAATACTTCCTTACAGCAATTGATTCGTCGTTATACCCATGTATTCGTTGTACATATGATCAGTAAAACCTTGGTACAAAAGAAATTTAAATATTAACGAAACAAATTCCTTGTATCTATAGTTTTTTTTTTATCTGAATTCTTTATTTGTAACGCTATACATATGCACTTTTTGGAAATGGCACTTTTTAAGTTTTGCTAACACAGAAAAAATTATCAGAAAAAGTTAAAAAAATTGTTAAAAAAGTGTACTTTGGACTTCGAGAAGAATTCTTGACAAAAAGTACGAAAAAACAGAAGTAAGGAAGAATATGTAAAACAATTAAAATAGATAATCATTCAAAACAAATTTCGATCAACCAAAGGTTAAATACAATTTGGTTTAAAGATTGATGTTTGACTATTGACTGCCAGCAATCGTCGATGGCTCAGAGTGTTGAACGGCAAAACCCTCTGAAGAGATTAAGTGGTTGCAATTGAAAGATGTAAGAGCAACCTGTATGTGAAAGATGGGTTCGAGCCCCGCAGCAGTCAAGAATGAAAAATTATCAGTAAATTTTAATTAATTTCAAGTTGTAAAATTCCTTTCTTCATAAAAATAAATTTATGAAAATTAAATTTGATGAACTTTAGCCTTATAATTTGGTTTAAACCCCATAAACAAAATAACCACAATACGTATTATTGTTTAAAAAGTATTTCAGTTTAATTAATGCGATAATTGAATTATTATTTTTTTTTTTTTTTTTTTTTGTTGACAGAAAATTTAAAATATAATTTTGATCTAATTAATATTTTAGTTGTTTTGAAATAAGTTTTGACTAAAAATATTAATTATATTCAAAAAATTTTAATTGATTTTTCCGTTAAAAATAAAATAATTTAAACTCGTAGAATTGTTTTTGGGAATTGTCAAAACCTAAGCGGTATTTAGTTAAATCAATTAAGACATTGTTTAAAATGGCAAAGTTTTTTGATAATTTTTTTAATAAAAATTAAAAATATCGCTTTATGAAAAAAATATATTTTAAATTTAACATTTTCACTTATCTATATAATCATTTTTGTAATAGGGGCAAAATCAACAAATTGTTTGATTGATTCTATTAGGCCCTAAATTTGTAAAACGCAAACGCAACGCCAAAAAAAATTTTTTTTTTTTTTTAAGTTAGTTATTTAACATTATTGAGACTTAATTTTTTCATAATACAAGGTTTGCGAACATTAATTTTTAGATAACTTAAAACTATAGAGTATTATTTTAATTACAATTGTATACATTTGAGTATATGCGTCTTGCTTATTGACATTTAGTAGAAATAATCAAATTATAAAATTGATTACAAAAATATTTAAATACAAACAGAGCTTGCTCCCGGCTCTTACTTTTGGACGTAGAGATTTATCTACTATTAATATACTTAAACCTAAACCTTAAAATTAAAACTTAAAATAGGAATAAAAAAGAAAACAAAAATAACAAAAAAAAATTAGCCCCTGTGAATGCCGGGAGTAGTATCTACGTGAATAAAAGTTTGAACCAGGAAATCTACTAATTTGTTCCTGTAAAATCCCAACTATTGAAAGATAATTGGTATTTGACCCATTAATTCCTTGTTCAGTTGATAAAATGTCCCGAACTACACTGCCCTCAAAGTATGAGAGCCTCTGCACAAAATTCTTCATTAAATTTAAAGCGTAAAAAGAAATTGGAGTAATGTTGGCATTTTTATTTATTTATTTATTTAATATCGATTTTCTAATACAACAAGATAATTATATCTTATAAATTACAGTATTATAATCAGAGATGGTAAATAATAATATAAAATGTCAAAAGTTTTACAAAATTATTATTGGGGGAAAAAAATACATTAATTTTTAGAAAACAGAAAAAATACATAAAAAACAAAGATCAATTTATGTTGAAAAAAAAATAATAATAATAAAAGTATATGTGTGTAGTAACAATTAACACAAATATATTTAACTAATCGAAATAAAAATATTGATTTAAAATTACGTTAGGAAATCAATAAGCATTTTCTTAAAATTTATTGCGTTGTTTGTATTTTGGATATGACTTGGGAGTTGATTCCAGAGACGTATGCTAAAAACAAAAAATTGGCATTCAGATGCATGGCTTCGATGCCGAAATTGAATAATATATCTTCCTCTACGAGATCTGGCAAATCGTATTCGATTAAAAAGGTATTCTGGTTTTTTTGTTATTATGGATTTTGTGTAGAAAAATGAGACATTTCATTTTTATTTGGTTATTGAAAGATAAATCCATAAATCTACTAGAGAATTCCGAAACTCTGTCAAATCTTTTTAAACCGAAAACATACCGAATAATGTTATTATAAGTGGTGTTGAGCTTCCTCTTATCTACAGAGGAACATCCAGAAAAGATTTCAGAGCCGTATAATAGAGTAGGCAGAAGATAAGTTTTTGCTAACAAAGTTCTTATATTTATTGGGGTGAAATGTTGGGTGGCCCACAAATTACGTAACATACCGTATATTTTACCACATACCTGATTAATATGGTCAGACCAAGTTAAAGTTTTGTTGAAAATTAAATTCATTTTCCATTAATGTGTTATTTCTAGAAATTGCCAAGAAAATTGACTTGTTTGGATTTATTTTCAAACCATTTGCAGAAGCCCACACAAAAATATTGTTCAAGTCAGAATTCAATTCATTTAACTTGGTGACGATTAATTCCTTGGTACTGCTAAGGTATAACTGAACATCATCAGCATACATCTGTATATTACAAAAACGAAGTTGTTTCGGTAGATCGTTAGCATATAGACTATATAATAGTGGACCGAGAATTGCATTTTCGTAAACAAATTTATTTTAAAATCTTTTATTTATCGACTTGTAATTTTTTTCTATGCATTTTCTGAAAATATGCCTTTCAAAAACTTCGATTTTCCTCATTGCTGTTTTTGAGATACTAAACCATATTGGAAAAGCATAGAGAATTATTGATCTTATACTTACTTTGAACAAAAGTAGTTTTGTCTTTATTGGTAAAAACTTACTATTAAAAAGCCTTGCAAATGCCCCTTTTACACGATTAGCCTTCGCTAAATTATAAGAAACGTGATTATTAAATTTTAAAAGCTTATTGAAGTTGACTCCAAAGTGTTTTATGTTGTCCTTAAATTTAATTTCAGTACCATTTAAAAATAGTTTTAAATTTTTGCTCTCTGGAACAACAGTGTATTTACACTTTCCGGAAGCATAACGTAAACAAATTGCATTACTCTTTAAAGCGTTAATTTGTATTCCCAAATGAGAATAAAATTCATCGACATGTTTAAGGTGCGATGAAACATTTTGGAGCGCAACCAGCGGAGACTCGTCATGAGCATAAAGAAGCGAATCGTCGGCATAAAGTATAGCCCTAGAGTTATTATATTCATGAGGAAAATCATTAATAAAAATATTATACAAATGTGGTGCCAATACAGAGCCCTGTGGAACACCGCAAAAGACCTCACCCTGTGATGAACACTCATTATCAATTTGCACGCAAAATCTCCTGTCATCGAAAAAGCTTCGAAAGAGTTTAATTATTGAAGACTCAAAGCCAATGTTTATCATTTTGTATAATATACCAGCATGATAAACCTTATCAAAAGCTTTTTCGATGTCAAGAGAGACCGCAACAGTACATTGGCCTTTTCTTAAATTGTGGACTACATCGTTATGAAATTTCAAAAGCACATGAACGGTGGAACTACCCCTCTTAAACCCAAATTGACTCTGAGGAATGTATGCATTATCCAAACTTAAATCCATTTTCTCTCTGATAATTCTTTCAAATAACTTTCCTAGATTTGAGAGTAGCGAAATTGGTCTAAAATTGTTTATGTCAGAATTACCTTTCTCTTTCGGGATTGGAATAATCTTCGCAACTTTCCAATCAAGTGGACAATAGTAATTATTCAAACAATTGTTGAATAATATTGTCAAATATTCAAAAGCCTTAATAGGAAATTTTCTAATCAAGAAGTTCGATATATTTTCTCACCCAAAAGACTTTTTGTTATTTATTAATTTCGAGGTGTTTAAAAGGATATCGATACTAATTAATTTGCAGTCGTTTCTGTTATTCAATGATGTCGTTTCATCATTTAATGGAATACAATCTGGAACATTAAAAATTGTATTATTTTTTGTACCATTTATCTCTGAAATATCTCTATTTGGAGGCGAAGTTTGATAAACAGATAAAAAAATAGTTCTTAAAAACATTTAATTTATCATCTAACTGATCAATTTTTATACCATTTTCAGAAACCTCCTTTATTAAGGGACGACTCTTATTTCCAATAATTTTAAAAATCTGTTTATAAGCCCATGGACCAGGTCCAATTTCCCTTAGTTTGGCATTAAACAAATCTGCCTGTTCTATTTCAATCTGTTCCTTTATCAACATTTTTATTAGATCAATTTGCTTAGAAATTAGCAAATACTCAGGATGTTTTCTGTTTAAAGTTCTAGTAAATATTCTCTTCAAATCCCTTTGCCAATTGTATTTAATTCTAAGTAACTTTCTAACCCTTTCCGTAACAACATATTTTTGATTTTTCCTTTCCATTTTTTTTTTTTGAATGCACTTGTGCAACAAAATTAATGGACGTAATAAACTCCTCTATAAAATAATCTATCTCATTATTAGACAAGTTTCTATTTTTTGGTGGAAAGTGGTTCAGCAATGCATTCCTATATCCATTTTAAACGAAATCCAATTTGTGTCTTTATAAAAAACAAAATGGTGGGGCGTTTTGAAAATAAAATTAAAATTCAACAAAGTTAGAGAAAGACTTAATGGTAGATGATCCGAACGAAATTGATTCGTTCTGAAGCCAAGTTGAAAGCACTTCTCCATTAAAATTATTGATAGCATCACCCCAAGAAATGTGCTTAGCATTTAGATCACCGCCTAATACAAAACCCTCGTAACGGTTTGAAAAGTTTAAAATAGGGAAAGGCCACCAGCGATATTTTGACGATTAGAGTTACAATTGAAATAAACAGAACAGCAAAGAATTTTCCTCAAACTGCCATTAATCGACACACTAATTTCTACGAATAAATTTGGAAACGAAAGATTAGGAACATGGGCCCTGGAGAAAGAAATTGTTTTCCTAATACATATTCCAACACCTAATTGACAATCATCCTTTATAAAAATATATCTATCATAATTTACATTTGTCCCCGCATTCAAATGCGTTTCCTGTAAAAAAGCTATATCCACATTAAATTGATCCAGCAACCGATTCAGTTCAATTCTCCTTCCAATATGGACAAGAGAACCAACATTAAATGTCATTTAATTTTAAGAATTACGGACCATAGACATTTTGAATATCTTTAATTAAATTCAAGCACTCTTTCTTGGCCTGATCTTTAGTCATTGTTTTGTAGTTCACCTTATAATTATTAATTTTATCCTCTAAAGTTAGAGGATCCGGAGGACATAAAGCCTTGGCAATCTTCATAAATTCCTGAATATCTTTAATTAAATTCAAGCACTCTTTCTTGGCCTGATCTTTAGTCATTGTTTTGTAGTTCACCTTATAATTATTAATTTTATCCTCTAAAGTTAGAGGATCCGGAGGACATAAAGCCTTGGCAATCTTCATAAATTCCAGGCTTTACCACCCTAGTCTGAGTTGGAACGTCATTCAGAACATTAAATAAACTAGCATACGGTTTGTTTTCAATAATAGCACTCGATGGATTTATTGCTCTAGCAACATTATCTGATGCAGACAGTTTTCTAATCTTGGTTTCCTGATTAGATTTTTTCCTAAATGACACATAGTTTCTAAACACAGGACAACCCCTGTAATTTGAGGTATGTCCATTTTGATTACTCGCCCGGTACATGCACTTAACACAAGAAAATAGACGACTGCAATTTCTTGAATAATGACCCCACTTTTGACACCTCCAACACTGTGGGACTTTAGTATTAGCCTTTGGGCGCTCCCATGAAACAACTTGATTAAGCACATATTTTACGCCGATTAACTCACTTGCTTTACGATTTGATTTAAGGAATACTAAAAACAAACCTGTTTCAATACCCTGTTTCCTAGAATACTCAGTAGAAAATTTAGAAACTGATTCAACAGTATCTGGGACAATTCTATATATTTCAGACTTAATATCATTAACATCTGATTTGTAATACAGACCTCTACAAACTACTTTCTGTCGCTTATACTCCGTATGAGTGTATGTGTAAGAAGATATTTCCCTTTTCTTTAGCAGCTGCATCATTTCCGAATGTGCAGAAGAATCTTTCAAAAACCATTTACTTCTAAATTTTGACTGGTTTTTAATTTTAAACTCAACATTTTTGGAATTAAGTTGGTCAATCAAGGATTTTACATTTACATTTTCCAAAAATATTGGAGGACAATAAGAATTCCTAGTCCTTACAGATGTTTGAGAGTTATTTTGTTTTGAATTTGTGTTATCAATTGGCTCTTCAGCCTCTAAAACTAAATCTCCTAAAAGTGAAAATTTATTCGTGCGGTTTACATTATTTGCTAACTTATCTACCTTCTTAAAATAACATTTTGACAAATCATTTTTACGTCACCTTGGTATGTTCTTTTTTTGTTCTTGGCCATTTTGAAATCATCCTCCATTGAAGAAATTGAACAGGCTTCATGATCCATTAAGTTCTCAGTTTCTTTTTCAAATTGCAAATCAGGAATTTGTATATTTTCCAAAATTCTAATGTTTTTATTTCCCATTGACTCTTGCGCATTCTTCTTTAATTGAACTGAAGTTGGTGGCTGTGCCATCATTGCATCAAGCAATTGCTTCCCTAGCTGGGAGTTTTTATTAACATCTATTGCTTTTAAAACATCGTTTGCCCCTGCTTGGGAGCCAGAAAGATTTTTATTTATTATTAACGCTTCCTTCTTTTGTTTTGAAACAGCTCCCTTAGAAATATTAGGAGGACACCCTCCAGACTGGGATAGTAATGGATCACGTTCCATTACGATTTGCTCAAAATCCAATTAATCAAATTCAAATATTTGTATTCACACAAATTTTTTATTTAAGAAAAAACTTTTATATGTTTAAAATTAAAAAAATTTTTTTTTTTTTTAGTTTGACAGAAAATTCAAATTGATTTTCTTTAAATATTTTTTAGAGCTTTCTAAAAAAACGTCTTCTACGTTTCACAGTTGGCAAGAAACTCCGCCAAAAATAATAATGAAAGCAAAAACAAAATCGAAAATATTTCATAATTTCGTTGTTGTTTTCTATAGAAATGCATATTGAATTTTTAAATTTTAAACGCTGCATATCTTGTGGCATTGATAATTTTAAAAAGCAATATGTATTTCTGTAGAAAGCAACAACAAAATTTTGACAAATTTTTAACTTTCAATGTTGTTTTTGGCGTTGCGTTTGCGTTTTACAAATTTAGGGCCTTAATTTTGTATGAAATTGGTGATTAGAGACAATTTTAAATTTTTTCTGTGAAACATTTCATTTTGCTTTATTGGGACTTTGTTATATAGAGGCTTTATATATATCACAGACTTTTGATTACGGAACTTAACAACTTAGCTTGAAACTTAAATTTGTTTAATTCTCACTTCCTTGTATAGAGGCATTTGAATAAATATTTTGCGTTATAGAAGCTTAATAGTTCATAATTTCTTCGTCATAGCTATGAAGCTTTTTTTTTATGAAAAACTTTCCAATAAAGATGTTTTTTACGGGACTCACCAGTTCAGTTCGTTATAGCGATGTTTGAATGTATATGAAAAATATTTAAAAGCTAAAATTATTTCAATAACTCAGCGTATTCATATTTAACATATTAATCTTCTAAGCCATCCTCCAGCATGCTGTCATCTTCAGCAATTGATGCTGCTTGAATAAATAAGTACTGCGTTTAGGAAATGAAAGAGAAGAAAATAAAATAATTTCTTAGCAACACACATGCCGCAATTACTCGTACAAGACAAGCAATTTACTTCCACAAAAACAAATAACAAAACAAACAGCAAAGACAAAAATGTCACACCTGTTCGACAACCTTATAAGATAATTTAAGTGACGAGCAGATTAAAGAATATGCAAACCAGTAAAAACTTTACTTACTTTTTCAAAATTAATAGCTTCCTTCACTCATTATTTATTAGCGTTCTTCTATAACTACTTCTATAGCTACTTCTATAACTTCGTCTTTCTGAATGTATGTAGGTAAAAAAATAATGACTTATTTTTGAATGCGTTAGTTTTGGGACACCCCTTGTAAAATTTATCGGTACTTTCAATAGAATTGTAAGTAGAGCTTTTAGTTTTTTTTTTTTTTTTTGATTACTAAACACATTATTTTGTAGGCGAAGTTTTTACTGGGAAGTATTAACACAGTTCTGTAAGATAGATATTAGTGCTGGGATACTATCTACTATCGATATTTATCGATAGTTCAGATTTCACTATCGATATATCGATATAACTATCGACTGAATATTTTTACTTGTGCAGGAAAACTATAACTAGTTTTTTATCAGGCTACAGTTCGTCGTTTTTATCACTTTATTAAACGTATGAGACGTATGTATATACCCAGGCAGAAATTACGACTCTTCTATGTACCGCCACAACCGTGTTAATACAAAATTGTGACTCTACCAAAAATATGGTACCATCACAACACTGTAGATACAAAATTACAAACTTTGTTTTTAATACCGTTTTTAAATAAGATTCAACACCGGTACAAAATACCGTTTTTAAATAAGATTCAACACCGGTACAACATTCTAAATAGAAATATACGACTTTAGTTTTTTAAAGTCAACACCGGTACAAAATACCGTTTTTAAATAAGATTCAACACCGGTACAACACACTAAATAGAAATATATGATTTTAGTTTTTTAAAGTCGTATTGACCTTAAAACTATACCACTACAACACCGTATATTCAAGAATTAAACCTTTATTTCCTAATACCGTGTTTATAATAATTCTATACCGCTACAACGCTGTATATACAAAAATTTAGTCTTATTAATTTAATATCGTATTAAAATGAAAACACAAAAACTATTTTAGGTTAGAAAATATAAAAATTTTTGCTTGTTTATTTAGCGAATTTTTATTTGTAACAATATTGAAAATAAGAGTCGGAAGACGGCTGTGACTACGTTGTAAATTCGTGAATCCAACATTGTAAATTTAAATTTACAGTACTGTGGCAACACTAAAAAGAAGAGTCGGAGGACGCACATTTGGCGTTATCATTTGAATATTGTGACAACATTGTAAATTTGGTAAATAGTACGTTGTATTGATGTTGGTAGTACCCCCTGCAACGTCGGCACAGCGTCGTGGTGATTGTCTTTTTCTGCCTGGGTACGCACGTTATTTTAGATGACAGTTTGTTTAAAAACTGATAAGTACCTTTCTGAAGGAACCAAAGTAGCAGGGACTATAAGATATTCTATTGCAACTTTAAATAATTTTCTAAATTGGTTTTGATTCTCAACCCAAAAAGGTAATCAATCTAGCGGAGTTATCCTCTAATGGTCTTTCATTGTTTTGTTCCATGCTCGCAATTGCAATTGCATTTGGATTTGCATTTGTTTTTTATAACATTACAAACATATTTGACATTTCAGGCTCTGTATAAACATGTACAAATCTCGACTTAAACGCCTTTAATTAGCAGTAAAAATATATTAATAATAGCAAGTAAAAATTTGCAGCAAAAAACTGTGTTTTAGCTGTTGTTAGATGTCTTTAAAGCTGTATTTTAAATAATAATAATAATATTGATATTGATATTTTTCCTATCGATATTTTCGATATTTTAAGACTATCAATAATATCGACAGTACTATCGATAGTTTCCCAGCACTAGTAGATATAGTCGAATTTTAAGTACGCTACTAAGTGAAAACTTATAAGTTATTTTAACTTTAGTTAACTGTAAAGCTTAAACTTAACTTTCATGTTTACAGGATTTAAGTTGTCTTTCAGTATAATTCGAAACAGTCATTTAGGAAGAGTTTAAGTACAGTTCGAATTGAATTTTAGGAAAGGCGTCGACAAGATACCGAAAAGAGTTAAATTAGAAATCAGAAAAAGTTAGAATACAAAGCCAGTAAATTCCACGAAAAAATTATAAAGAATTCGAAAGAGTAGTAGATTTGCAACATAATTCATATTCAAAGTTTTTCTTGGGATTCAAAATATTTATTAACAAGATTTCGTTTAAATCTGCTAAATTCCCATTTCATGCTATTGATAAACTAAAATTTATTGTTGATGGGATAAGCTATTCCTATGCTCATTTCACTGGTTCCTTGGGCCAGATCGTCAGGAAACTTCATCCAAAGATTTTAGAAAAACTAAAGATATTACACAAATAAAACTGTTAAGCGATATCTTAATTTTACCCTTAAATGCATGAAATCAGCACCATGAATTATATTCAGGTTTCACTTTAACAGCTTGCGGATAAATAAAATAAATTGTTAGCAAGCTAAAACAGTAGATTAAAGTCCAGTTACACTGGCTGCTTTATTTGGAAGCAGTATTTTATGTTCACATTTCATTTAATTGAATAATAAACGAAATAAGTTATGAAGCATATATGTTACGGTATGCATTTACACTTCTCTTCGCACGTCCAATTTATATAAAAAGTGATTCATGATTGTCTATAGTTCACACGCGGAAAAAAATTGTTGAGGTGGATGTAAAATAAGGCATGGTCTCACTGTTAGATATATTCTTCTCGTCCACATGTCATTTTATAACATCTTGTGTCTTGTTGTTAATTGGGATCATATTTGCATCATCATTTTTAAAATTATTTTTTAAAAGTTTTGACTTACAAAAAGACAACAATTTTATCTAGTGAAACTAAGCCCATTTTAAAGATTTGAATCATTGGCGGCTTATCTTAGTGCTTAGTATATTTATTACCACTAATAAAAAAATTCCTTGTTTACCGATTATGACCACTATACTAAAATGAGGCAATCAGCGCAGAAGTGGTGTAACCCCAGACTACTTGTTATGAGATAATGAGGAGTTAACACTACTCTTGCACTATAGTTCTTGGTTTTAGCGGCCCGTGCAAAAAATATGTTTAAAGCGCCATCTGTTTTGGATACAAACAGTTGGCTTACTCGACTATTGCACTGTAATGATCATTTTTGTGACGATAAACATTTCAAATGAACTTACCGATTAGTAGATAAACAAAACCTCTATCCGGTATTCGTGGGGCGAAATTGCCCGAACAGGGCTAATTTCCCATTATTTTCAAAACTAGTCAAGGATTCTTCTTTGAATTCATGTACAATTATTTTTCTATGAAGTAACTAGTACGCATCTATAAAATATTTAATTTCAAGCTTTTACCAAAAAAGTTACACATTTTGTAAACTTACGTCAAAATTGCCCAACACTGTTAGTGAAAAATATTCAAGCAAATGTACTAAATTTTTGTAAAAATCATTCCGAAACTTGCATTAAATGAAATCACTGAATGTAGAAAAAATAAACAGTTTAAAAAAATGTTTTATGCATTTTCTATATTGAGCAAAATGGCCCTCCGACTACCAGACGTTTTTAATTTTTTAGTACAGAATAGTCAAAACAAAAAATTCAAACTATTGCACAGCACGTAATAAATTTATTTCTAAAATTCAATCCAAAACTTGCATTAACTGCGTTGAATGTAAAAAAAAATAAACAGAATTATGGATGAACTCTCCAGATTGAGCTAAATTGCCCCACAAATACCACATGATTTTTATTTTTTTTAGTACAGGATAAGGTTTAAGAAATTATAAACAATCGCTATGGTATTTAAAAAAAAGTAAAATTAATTAAGTGAAATTTTGTATGGAAATTAAGTTTTAAAGTACGTTTAAAGCACATTAATTAAGAGTTAATTTTTCTACAGGCTCATGTTAAGATCATTTACAGAAATTTGTCATTATTTTAATTTATTTTATCTGATATTATTTTATTTTAATTTAATTCTCAAACGTTCTTTTTAATGTATTATTTTTTAAGCTTAATCTGAATGTAAAAGAAAGAAGTGATGAAAAAAGTATCATAACATTTAACACAAGTAGCTCAGGAATTCACTTTATGGAAGAGTGCAGATATGAAATGATACAATGTGATATGAAGTGATATAAAAACATTCTTTATTAGGGGAGTACAGTTAAGTATTATAAACAAAACCAACACTAACGCGCGTAGTTGGTATTAAGACAAAGCCTTAACCCTAGATGGTTACTGTTCGTCGAATCGAACAGTATGATTATTCAAATTACGCTATTTTTTTCAACAACGTTAGCTGATGACGAAAGCTTTAAAAAATAATTAATTTTAAAACACAAAATATAGTTCAAGCTCGGAACAAATTTTGAGAGAGAAGAAAAACTATTATTTTTTATGCTTTATTTTATTTTTTAATAAAATAATTAATTGAAATATTTTTTGTTGCTTTTTTAGATATTTCGTCGATTCGACGAAGAGTAACCATAGTGTATTAAAATGGACTCTCCGTTAAAATTTAGCTATAAGGGATGAGCAATTTGCAAATTGGCTACAATACAGTCGATGTGCAAGGAGAGGAAAACTAGTCGATAACATTATCTATCCATCTATCTATCTACCTATCTATCTATGCAAATGTCTTTCAAAATAACGGAATTTTGTAAAATTCTTAGTTCTGAAAAGAATACGTTAATAGAAATTCCTTTTTTGTTGTAAGATATTCGCCACGCTGTACAAGGCCCTGTTGGCTAGTTGGTTAAAAACTAGTGCTTTAGTATAAGAGTTTCAGGGTATCGATTCTTGCCATAGTTTTTGGTCTGCTTTACATCAATGTACGTTACTATTACTCGGAAAATTAAGGCATAATATAATTTGTTATTTTATTTGTATCTAACATTAAATAAAACTATTGACCCTTAGATAGCTTTCCTGGTCTGGACAGGCCATAATTTACTTTCATATGCAATATATTTTTTGTAGTTTGTAAATTTAGGGTATGAATTCCATAAGTAAATGGTTCTGAGTCGAATAAAACTAATTTTAAATCAATTGGGTCTTATCAAGGGGACAAAAACATCCGCATAAAAAAATTTCGCTAAGTGCACCTTATGCCTTGACTGGACCACTGGTTACCTTTATAAATCACTGCTTTTGCATTGACAAGGTTTACTTTGCAAAGTGTCTTCTGTTCTTGTTGTTGTTTTACATATGTAAATCAAAAACTTTGCGAGTATGGCAAGCCTGTGCTTACTAACCATCTTCTCTCTATTAACCTACAAATTCGCAAAATAAAAGCAAATGTCTTAAAGAAGCGAACGGTTTGGGTGTCTTTACACATAAATAAAGACTGCAAAATGGAAAGTGAAATGGTTGGTTGTCAAAAAATCTCCTAGACTTCAGCGTCTTACTCCTGCTGAAAAGCAAGCGGCTGAAAATAGACAGATGCCATATCTATGCAATAATGATGAGAATGTGAGCCGTATGCTACAAATAAAGAAAAGGGTGATTATGTTTCTGGAAATTGTGCTATCGAGTATTCGTTTGACGAAGAAACCCATATGTTCAACGTGGCACACGCTGAGGCCACTATGAGGACGACTATAATATAGAAGAACAGGACGTTGAGAGTGGTGAGACTTCTTCCAGCAAATAAGGCATATTCTGAAAAGTAAAACCACCAACAGCCGATAGGCAACTACCACACAATCTCTAGCTATGAAAACTGGTCCATCTCGAAAATTTTTGCCAAGCCTGTAGCCAGTTTCTGTATTTCTCACATCGTATGAAACGTGTGAGTTGCAACAAAAATAGTGTGAAATGAAACAAAAAATGGTCTATCTCACACAGGTGTTTCTGTATCTTTTCTTTGCGAGAATTATCTGTCATTTAAATAATGTTCCCGCAATTGATTAAAGGATGTGAGAAAAAATGTTTCTGTACTAATATTTTGCGAAATGTTTCTTACAAGAACTGTCAAAATAAGTCACATTTGAAATTGGTGCAAGAAAAACAAAATGTAGATATTCTAAATTTAAGATATGTTTCATACCATTTTTTTTTAAATTAATAAAAAATAGAAGGAATTTAAATGATGAATGCACAGTTTATATGATGAAAATAAACAAAACACAATTGGAGGGCTCAGAGCTGAAGCGAACCAAGTCAAAAATGAAAATTCGACAATAGTTTGAGTTTGAGTAAGTGAATTTCCATTAATTTCTGGAGCCATTGACATGGGTATATTACCGTTACCTTTGGAACGAAAAATTTTTTGATTTAGTCCGTTACAGAACTCGATAGAGTTAAACCTTCCGAAGAATTTTACACCAGTTTCGGAATACATATATGCATTTTATTTTATGACTTGGTTCGGTTCAGCTTTGAACCCTCCAATTATTATACATATTTTGCTATTTTAAATTTTTTAGGCTTTCCTTGTTTTGGTTTTATTCAGCGCTGCCAGATAAATTTATGAAAAAATACTAAGATCGTCTTTTTTGTTTAAAATAATTAATATTAATTTTAAACAAATTTTGTTCGATTTTTTTTTAAAACATAATCAAACAAAAGCATACGGGTATGTGATGGAAATCGATTTTAAAAACGAAACGATTTGAAACCGAAAATATCGTTATCAGTATCTTTTAAAATTGATTTTAAATACATTAAAATCCTTTTATGTTCAGTCTTTATATTCTTTTAAATTTTATATACGTCAACTGAAGTGTATTCTGAACGAAAATTAAAGACTATAATTCAGAAATGGATTTTAAAATCCATCGAAATTCATCACACCTTTTAAAAACGTTCGTTTTGAAATCGATCGATTTTCATCACATACCTGATAGTTAATGTTCATGCCCAGCTAGCATTTTCTATCATAATCGAAACATTGTGGAATCAGCTTCACGAGCAAAATACTCGTATATGAGCTCATTTTTCAATCATAAATCATACTCTCGTTGTGAGAAAATGGTACCCTACAGATGAATCACCTGAAAGAATCATATGTGATACAATTTTTGATCCTTTTAATGTTAGTTTTTATAATCATTATTGAATCGTTTTCGTCTCTTTTTCAATCGTAAATTATATAGTTTTTGATTATATTTCATACCATTTTTTCATTGCCATGTTTTTTAATTTTTCTCCGATAAAATCAGCACCATTATGGCTTTTGATTATTCAAACCAGCTTTATTTTGAACCAAAAAAAGAAGAAAAGAAACAATTTGCACTTACATTTATGCTCATAAATTGTCAATAATTTTTGGGCTTCTTTTTTATCCAGTAAATTAAACACTTTTCCCTCGAAATTTTGCTTTTGCCAATATATTTTTTAGGGAAGAGACAAACAATTTCGAGGACAATTTTCACAATAGGCATATATATATATATATGAAAATGAAGGCTACCTTGTTCTAAATATATCTTTTTTTGTAATACCTAGTAACCAAACATATAAAAAGATCTAAAGTTGTCTTATTTCAAAAACTACATAATATCGTCCCTTTTTTTGAGAAAAAATCAGCAAACTGGCACTTTTCTAATTTCGGAACAAGAAAATCGTCAAATCTGGCAGCCCTGTTTTTATTATATCTATTTCTTTTGTTGACGTTTCGCTTTTATTTGATACTTAATTACTGGAAATATTCCAGTTAAAACAGAATCTGTATTGTCTGTTTTCGCATTCAAATACAGAAACACTTTTAATCGAGAAACGATGGAATTTTTTGTTTCACACTTCATTTTAGAAATTTTACGATGAGAAAAATACAGAAACGAGCTACTGGTACAAATTTTTAAGGAAATTTTTAAACCAGATATGGTTCATATTGTTGTCAGGGTAACAAACCAAAATAAATCCTGGTCTGTTAAATAAATCAAAAGAACAAAGCGCTTTTTCCCTTTCGTGAGCGCATACGATTTATGCAGTTTATTCAATCGAAATACGGTCTGTTTAGTTATATTATAAGGTTATAATCCTAACTCGCAGTCCGAGTGTATCCAACCATATGGGTCAAGCTCAGCTAATAACATAAACTCAACGAAAAACTTGATTTGTCTGTAGCTACTGCAACAACGCAGTGTGCCTTCAGCATGACAAAAGGACCAAAATATACATATGCAATGACTGTTTACAAGAAGAATTTAAACTTAGTTGTTTAAATTTTGTTTAGTTAACTTATTTGGCTGGGATTTTCGATCGTGGCCTGGATATACCAAAATAATTTCGTTCCCCTGGTACAGTCGAGGAAAGGCTTTAGCGAAAAATAGCCGGTACAATACAAATTAAACAATTTTTTTTCTATTTTCAAATTTCATTTGTATTTTAAATTTTATTCCAAAGTTGCAGGGTAATTATGAACGTCCCTAATTTTCTTAGTTTAGTTACAATCTAAAACCAAGTAACGCAGAAAAAATACAGTGAATTCACGACTTCACGTCGCCATGCATTGTTTCATTATAAAGTAAAAAAGTAAAAAAAAAGAAAACTTATACATGGGAATGAACAATATCATAAATTTCAACACTAATAAAAATTCTGCCAACAATGTTTATGGTTTTGTCAAGTATTAAAATTTGAATTTAAACAAGTAAGAATGCTAGATTTGGCTGCACCGAATCTTTGTTGCACTACCATAAGCAATAGAATTTTAAGAAAGGTTTACGGCTACACTTTTTAAAAAATTTGTGATAGATTGTGGACAAACTAATTTTTTTTATTATTTTAACAACAAAACTTAAAGGCGCATAAAACTTATGCAGGATATACTTATAAGAGCAACTAGTTTTGCTCTTTAATAATATATATATATATATATATATATATATATATATATATATATATATATATATATATATATATACATATATACATATATACATACTATGTTAAGAGAATAGAAATATAATGTTTTTATTCATATTGAATTGAATTTACAAGATATTAATTCCAAACTTCTTGAGAAAACTGAAGAGAGTTTGACGACAACATAACTTTTTTTTCTTTCGGAAGTGAGCTGCAGACAGACATACAGACAGACAGACGTATATAACTTAAGAGTTTCAAAGGAATCCAAAATATGTATATTTGAAATGAGGCACTTGGCAAAAATCTCTCAATAATACACAGCCAATGACAAACTTGATATACCGTCATTCACCACTCGTGGTGGTGGCAGTTATAAAAATGTTTAACGAAACGACATCAACACATCAACTCATATCACATGTGAATGCAGTATTTTGTATTTTCTACAACTTGAAAACATTAAGACATATTAAAAATATACAATTTTAGCTAAATGTACAAATTAATGTGTAACCTAAATAAATGGCAAGCAATTGCTAAGAGGTTTGGGAAAATTTCAAGATTACACTCCTTAAGGGTTTTCTAAGCATGAAATGAATGCAGTTCAATTCACAATTGTTTATTGCATAATTTTAAGGTGTGTAGTTTTGTACATTTTATATTAAGATAATATTTTTTAAAAGTAATTGGTAAGGAACATGGTAAAAGTAAATTTTAATCCTAAGTTTAAGTTACATATAAATAGTTAAAAAAAAGGTGCTTTAAAAATAATTAGAAAAAGTTTAAAGTATACGGTTTATAAGTTCTATAGCAAATTATGGACCGGTCATTGCAATTTGTACATAAATTTCTAGCATAAAACCAAAATTGTAACAAATTCTAGCAGCGTGTTGGCGATTTAGTCGAATTGAGGTGAATTTTGGGATATATTCTTTATTCGCAACCTATGGCAAATTATGAAGAATTCGTTATCAAAAATGGTAGTTTAATTTCTGGTTGTACAGACACCTCAAGGATCTGGACTACGCAAGTGAAATCTTACTCGTCTCCCACAGATTCACGGACATCTAAGTCAAGATTAACGATCTGGTAAAACTCGCATTCAAACACTTCACCGACATCCAAATCACCATCACTGCCCAAATAATATAACTTTTGGACAACTTTTGTTCCCTAGGCTGCATAATATCAATTAACGGCAAATAGCGCTTATGTGAAAAAAGGGAAAAACGAAAGCAGAACGCGAATTAGGACAATTAAGGCACAATTAAGGTATGTTGAACTCCTCAGATCGCATGCAAAACCAAGTAACGGAGTTTTAACTCTTATTCCAATCTACATTGTTGAAGGGCAGCGAAACATGGCCGTTTACAACTGCGTTCATACAAAGTAAATAAATTCCTTCGTAGCATTGGCGGAATATATTGGCCTAGCTTCATCAGCCATGACGATCTACTGCAAATTAAAAATGCGGAGCCTGTGGTTATCCATATAAAAAGAAGAAAATGGATCAATTGTCGATTAATATGACAGCTTTAAACTGGTATCCCAATGGCAGCAACCGGCCTAGTTGCTCTAAGCTGACTTGTAAAAGAGCACCACATTGAAATTAAGGTGTGATAGATACAAATTGGGATGATATTAAAGGTATTGTAGATAATAGACTCAGAAAACTGTATTGTTGATGCCCTTGGTTCTTGAAAGTTAAGACAATATTTACATTCCGTTACCGATTCTATGCTGAATTTGTGTATGTTATAACATAAATTTATATGGAGGAAGTTTCTTGTGACGTAGCTCAGCTTAGAGTAGGCAATTCAAGAACTTTTAATCTGTATCACAATCTATGTCGAGGATACATTTCAAATATTTATTTTTAACCCTAAAAGGTTGCTCTTCAGGTTGTGCATAAAAGTTACCCTTCTTCGAATCGACGAACCTTCAGCCCCTTCAGCCCCATTGTTGCCTATAGGCAACAATGCAATCAAATGCTTATAACTCCCGAAAATTTTATTTTTTCTTACAACGGTTTTCTGTTCTTAGTAAATATGAATCTTAGCAATGTGTGTGCAGAACTTTATACAATAAGCTTTGATGGTGTTCATTTGTGAACTTACAATTTACAATTATTTGGAAAAAGTATGTTTTTAAAAAAACTAAAGAAATTGATATTAACAAAATTTTTTTTTGTGTAAAAAGTGCAATTTTCTATTTAAAACAGGTTAGTTAATGATATTTAACAACAAACACAAAAATAGTTGCAGCTTTGTCCTCAGTATTTTTTTTTTAAACAATGATGCCTATAAGCAACATTGGTCCACTATGTTCATAATTTACATAACAATATTTTGTTGAAAGAATTCTAAAAAAGTAAGAAGGAAAAGATAAAAAATCGGTATGTACAATCCAATAATAAAAACTGAGAACTGTTGTACATTTGCCAATTCCCCAGTCTTCTGCCGTGCAGCCAGGTCATTCCCATTACAAATCAGATTCTCGAGCCTGCACCCCGAGACATCTCCTAATTCGCGAAGGAATCTGCTACCCAGCCAACTCAGCCTGCTGATCTGTAGCGTGGGACAGTGGCACAGAAAGTGCTCAACTGTCTCCAACTCCTCTGGGTCCTCACTTAGCCTACATTTATCCGACAAGTCAGATCACATTCCCACCGCCATCCTTCTTATCAAACAGTGGCTTGTAATAATACCTATCATGGTCCTGACGCAGGCTGTATTCTTGCCTAGCAGCCCATTGGAATTTGACCTACTAAGCACCTGCCACAGCGTGAACGATACCCGGCAGTCCGTTCGGCTCCGCCGCACCCGATTAGTCCCGCAAAGAGCCTATTCCCTAATTCTTCTAAAGTAGAACCGCACTGAAGGCCTGACCGCCTGTAAACTGTCAGGATCCTTCATTTCCGATCCCAGTCTTGCCAACTCTTTAGCTATCTCGTGGTACCCAGCACAGTTTCACCACATATTTCTCTAAGATTTCTGCTAAAGCCTTCCTGCAATCATCCACAAGCCTGGAGTTCACATTTCTGGGAATTTAATACAGGTAACAAATCAAAGTATTATAGAAAACGAATCTGTGGCTGATTTGATTGAGAGGATTGTTGACGATGAACATGAAAATAATAGTAGAATGGAAATTATTTGATTCCTATAATAAAAAAAGTGGTCGGAGTTCATCTTGCTAATATGTTGATGGAGCTATATAAAATTAACCACCGTTCCATATTCACCAGCTCTATCATCAATAGATTCTCTATCATCACCAATTTCACCACCACCCGACAGCGCAAGCTCTCGAAAAATATCTTATGTAGCATAACCCGTAAAAAATAAAATATATGACAAAACTAGGCACTGCGTTGAATAGGGGTCAAAAGGACGACACAGGCTTTCCATGTTCTAAGTACAGCAAACGCAGAGTCTTTTTATGCTGTAATCCACAAAAGAATTGTTTTGTATTATATCATACATAAAATTTAAAAAAAAATTGTAATAAATAAATTATCAAATATGTTTAACATGTGTTTAAAGTTTACCCACAACTGTCCAATGTTGTTTATTGGAAACATCTTTTATATCTTTAACCAGGATAGGTAAAACTTTAAATTTTTTTTATTTCATGTCAAGGCATATACGAACCTAACTATCTTAAGAAAAATTTTTGAAGCGCTCAAAAAAAAATCGGGGCTGAAAGGGTTAAAAAAAATTCTTCCTACATGATTTTTAAAGTAAAAAATCAACAAAAGTTTTTTTAGTTAACATTTTATTAAAAAATAAAATCATGCACTATAGGAAATGTTCCCCTTTTTTTGGCCAAAAGTAAAATTTTTAATTTTTGCAAGTTAATTTTTTTTTTTTTTTGCTTTAATATAATAAAAAAATATAACAAAGTAAACACAGCTTTTGAAATTTTTCCAAAAATTTAATTTCTGTTACTTTAACAGGTGTTTTGACTACGATTTCTAAACCAGTTATCAGAAACTTTTAGTTCAGTGAGTTTTGTGAAATCTTCTAATAAAAGTTTTCATTTCAAAATTTTATATTTTTGAAAAATTAAAAAATGGGAAATAACGCCAAAGGTAAACTCATCTATAAAATCGATTAAATTGCAAAAATTAACGTGACCTTAAAATGAACTAATGGAATTATGAATTAGAATTTTATGTTGACTTACAAAAAAATGATAACACATGTTAGACATAATAAGTCAGAATTATTCAATATATGGCTAGAGAAACACAACGAAATTGACAAAAGAGCCGCTTTTACGCCCATTTCTTGCCCTACATTTTTGAGAGTGGTTGTTCCGAAAATTTTAAACAGTATTTAAAAGAGCATTCACGATTATTTTGTTCAAATATGAATATAAAATGGCGTAATAGTTCAAGAAATTTAAAAGTTTTTGAAAAACGTCATGCTGTTTGGCTTAAATCCATTAAATCGAAACCTGTAGCCCGTTTCTGTATTTCTCACATCGTAAAACTTTTCGCATGAAACGTGTGAATTGCAACAAAAATAGTGTGAAATTAAACAAAAAATGGTATCTTTTTTTTGCGAGAATTATCTGTCATTTAAATAATTTTCCAGCAATTATTGGAAGGATGCGAGAAAAAGTGTTTCTATAACAATATTTTGCGAAAAGTTTCTTTCAAGAACTGTCAAAATAAGTCACATTTGAAATTGGTGGCGAGAAAAACAAAATGTAGATATTCTGAATTTTAAATATGTTTATATACTATTTTTTTAAAATAAATAAAAAAATAGAATGAATATAAATGATGAATGCATAATTTATATGATGCAAATAAACAAAAAACAATTGTTATATTTTGTTATTTAAAATTTTGTTTAGCCTTTTCTTGTTTTGGTTTTAATCAGTGCTGCCAGATAAATTTGTGTCAAAATCGTCAATTTCCTGAGAAAAAAATAAAAAGATCGTCTTTTTTGTTTTAAAAATCGTGCAATTTAAAATCAATTTTAAACAAATTTGTTTCGGCTTTTATTAAAAAATAATCAAACAAAAACATAGTTAAAGTTCATGGGTATTTAATAATTTCATTAAATTTATATTTATTTTGTTAAGCTGGAGGATTATTTTTTAAAAAATTATTTATTATCTTTAATCCGATAAAAATTTAAAAATCAGCTTTGAACAGTATTATAAATATTCTGGGTTTTTATGAAATTGATAGTGACAACGTCGTTTTATATTTATATCGTATGTAGTCCGAAATAGTATATAATTGAAATTAACTATATCGGTTTACAAATGGCTGAGATATAAATCTTTAATTTACCTATTCCTATAATCTTTTTCTTTTTTACCTGAAAAGACTTAGTAGAATACCAGTAAAATCTTCGCCTACAAAATAATATGTTAAGTAATCAGAAACACATAAAAGCACTACATACAATTCTACTGAAAAACTAATGAATTTTACAAGGGTTGTGCCAAAATGAACAAATTCAAAAGTAAGTCATTTTTCTTTCTTGCCGGAATAATGGTTTTGGCACAAAAGTGTACATATAAGATAAGAATATCAAATATCAATCATATTTTTTATATGTATGTATATAAGAAGTATTAAATGTCCAAAATAAGCCAAGTCGGTCCATTACTTTCCCTCGAAATTTTGCTTTTGCCGATACATGTTTTAGGGAAGAGACAATCAATTTCGAGGACAATTTTCACAATAGGGATAAATATAAAAATTTAACCCTTGTTTCTAAAGATATATTTTTTTAATTTTTTTTTTGCTTTCGTCACTTTTTTAGAAAAAATCATTAAAACGTCACTTTGTTAACATCGGAACATAAAATCGTCAAGATTACGATAACTCGTCAAATCTGGCAGCCCTGTTTTTATTATATCTATTTCTTTTGTTGACGTTTCGCTTTTATTTGACACTTAATTACTGAAAATATTCCAGTATAAACAGAATTTGTTGTGTGTGTTTTCGCATTCAAATACAGAAACACTTTTATCTCATAAATCGAGAAACGATGGAATTTTTTGTTTCACACTTCATGTAAGAAATTTTACGATGCTAGAAGTACAGAAACGAGCTACTGGACAACCGCAAATACCTTTTTGCCCAAAATCTGAGGGAACAAAACAACGAGTTGCAGCAGAAATCTCTAAAGATCATAATAATGAAGTGGAATCCATATTTCTTGCTGCATCTGCTTCTTCTCGTAAATGTAACCAATTGGATTTAGCAGTGGTTTTAAAAGAGGCTGTCAGTACTCCAACTAGAGCTTCGAAATACGGATGCTGCTGATGAAGGACTAGCCTTTCTTTTAGAGAACAACTTTTCAAAAGAGCAATATTGCAATATAAGATATGAAAAAAAAATTAAAAATTGCGATATATATCCTCTAAATAAAGATATTACATGTAGTAAATATTAATGCAGACCAGAAAATCCCGAAAGCGAACATGAAGAAATATAAAGTGGTGGCATTTTGAACCCATATATATTACAGTTAGTTGACGGTTTGTAACTCGAAAATCAAATTGTTGAATAAAATCCTTTTTAAACATGACTTTGTTTGTTACTTCATTAAATTGGTAAAATAATTTCTACTGTTATATTCGAAAGGAACGTGTACACTCGAAAAAATTTAAAAAAAGCAGTTTAGAAAATCAGTTTATCTTTCAAAGATCTAAAAAAATCTTGGATGCGGGAACCTATAACCCGTTACCCCTTCTTACAACTAATTATTTGTAAATTTTTTAGTAAAATTTACTTATGTTTTTTTTCTGAGAGTATGAAAATTTTTTTCGGTCACTCCTTCTCTCTCTCTCTCTCTCTCTCTCTCTCTCTCTCTTAAAAGTTTACCAAAAGTCAAATCCAAAAAATCGTTCAAATCGGTCCATCCGTTTGGCTGTAATTAATTTTGGCCAAAAAAGGGGTAAACTTCCTATAGTGCCATGGTAAAATAAATACAAGGTATACTCACTAGTAATTTTGTTCTCAATTTTAAAACCCTTATAACGTCAAACAGAAGAAAATATGAGAAAAAAATTAAAACAAGCGTCTAAAATCAAATAAAATAATTTGACATTACATGTGTAAATAATGAAAACTCTCCCTTATGAACATACCTGGTACTTCCCTGCAAATAAAAGGACCAGTCCAAACACGCGTGTAAAGAGTAGCCCACAAGAGACCAGGACAAATCCAAAAGTTACCCAAACGTATGGAAAAACATGGTCTTTTTAACATAACGATGTCTTAAGGGAGCACCATTTAACCTACTTTTGGACTACTAAGGAGTAGTTTTGAAACTACTCCATGGTATATACAAGAGGATAAGTTTTGAAGTTGTTTAAAAACAAAACCACGTCGTTAAAAAAGGAAGACATGTCGTCTCACTACAAACACTTTTTAACAATGACATGGTCTATGCTTGCATTACATCGGACCGGTCCATGGAGTAGTCCATTTCATCAAAATGGATCAGGTGGTCCAATTTTATTTGCAGGGTTGTTATACTATGATCATACCTAAAAAAAATAAAAGTGCTTATTCTCTCGCAAAGTTGTAATACGAATTTTGTGTTTTCAAATTAACTATTGTTTTTAAAGCTTTTAGCAAAGGGCGCAATTTGAATACACACAAAGAAGTTATAAAATAAAATGTAAATGATCTTCGTCGATTCTAACTTCAGTTCATAATAGGCAAAACTTCATGGTAAACACGTTTACTAAAGGAGTTCAAGTGTTGGTAATCTGTGGCAAAAAGGAAAAAGTGCTTTAGTTGACTTAAGCTAAATTTCAGTTAATTGCCGCTTTGAAAACTTAATGCTCAAAAGTGCAAAAGGACAAAATTTCAATTATTTTGTACAATTTCTCTAGAAATTTTAGCAAAAATCACATTTTTCTTATCTTTTTTCTATGTGTAATTTCAAATAGCACCTAAAGCTTACTTCGGATCTGTGACATTAGGAATATTTGGTCACAAAAACTTTAAAAAAACCTTAACCGAAGGAAAAAATTAATAATTTTAGAACATAAATAAATTTCCAAAAATCATCTTTAAAGTTAAAAGCAGCTCTCCTACAAAACATTAAAAATAAACTTAAGTTCATCAAATTTAATTTTCATTAAATTATTTTTATGAAGAAAGGAATTTTACAACATGAAAATTAATTAAAATTGTTATTGATAATCTTTCATTCTTGACGTGACTAGGGGTTGAACCGGCAGGTTACTATGACATGTTTCGATCGGAACCACTCGATCTCCTCAGATAGTTTTGCCGTCTTACACTCGCAGCTATCGAAGGCTGCTGACGTCAGTAGTCAAATATCAATCCTTAAACCAAATTTGTATTTTTAACACTTTCTTTTGGTAGATCGAAATTTGCTTTTTTTTTTTACTGAATGATTATCCATTTTAATTGACTTTACATGTTTTTTCCTTACTTCTGTTTTTTCGTACTTTGTCAAGAATTTTTCCTTGAAGTCCAAGTACATTTTTTGTTTGTTTTTTTCATTCTATCTTTCTCTTTTCTGTTGACCTTTTTCAGCACAACTTGAAGGACAAATGTAAACATAGAGCTCGTGCCTTAGCTTTAACAATAATTAGTATTGTGGTTATTTTGTTGAACTATTTATGGTTTTTAATCCAAATTTTTCAATATTTTTTTTTAATTAGGCTTAAGTTCATCAAATTTAATTTTCATTAAATTATTTTTATGAAGAAAGGAATTTTACAACATGAAAATTAATTAAAATTGTTATTGATAATCTTTCATTCTTGACGTGACTAGGGGTTGAACCGGCAGGTTACTATGACATGTTTCGATCGGAACCACTCGATCTCCTCAGATAGTTTTGCCGTCTTACACTCGCAGCTATCGAAGGCTGCTGACGTCAGTAGTCAAATATCAATCCTTAAACCAAATTTGTATTTTTAACACTTTCTTTTGGTAGATCGAAATTTGCTTTTTTTTACTGAATGATTATCCATTTTAATTGACTTTACATGTTTTTTCCTTACTTCTGTTTTTTCGTACTTTGTCAAGAATTTTTCTTGAAGTCCAAGTACATTTTTTGTTTGTTTTTTTCATTCTATCTTTCTCTTTTCTGTTGACCTTTTTCAGCACAACTTGAAGGACAAATGTAAACATAGAGCTCGTGCCTTAGCTTTAACAATAATTAGTATTGTGGTTATTTTGTTGAACTATTTATGGTTTTTAATCCAAATTTTTCAATATTTTTTTAATTAGGCTTAAGTTCATCAAATTTAATTTTCATTAAATTATTTTTATGAAGAAAGGAATTTTACAACATGAAAATTAATTAAAATTGTTATTGATAATCTTTCATTCTTGACGTGACTAGGGGTTGAACCGGCAGGTTACTATGACATGTTTCGATCGGAACCACTCGATCTCCTCAGATAGTTTTGCCGTCTTACACTCGCAGCTATCGAAGGCTGCTGACGTCAGTAGTCAAATATCAATCCTTAAACCAAATTTGTATTTTTAACACTTTCTTTTGGTAGATCGAAATTTGCTTTTTTTTTACTGAATGATTATCCATTTTAATTGACTTTACATGTTTTTTCCTTACTTCTGTTTTTTCGTACTTTGTCAAGAATTTTTCTTGAAGTCCAAGTACATTTTTTGTTTGTTTTTTTCATTCTATCTTTCTCTTTTCTGTTGACCTTTTTCAGCACAACTTGAAGGACAAATGTAAACATAGAGCTCGTGCCTTAGCTTTAACAATAATTAGTATTGTGGTTATTTTGTTGAACTATTTATGGTTTTTAATCCAAATTTTTCAATATTTTTTTAATTAGGCTTAAGTTCATCAAATTTAATTTTCATTAAATTATTTTTATGAAGAAAGGAATTTTACAACATGAAAATTAATTAAAATTGTTATTGATAATCTTTCATTCTTGACGTGACTAGGGGTTGAACCGGCAGGTTACTATGACATGTTTCGATCGGAACCACTCGATCTCCTCAGATAGTTTTGCCGTCTTACACTCGCAGCTATCGAAGGCTGCTGACGTCAGTAGTCAAATATCAATCCTTAAACCAAATTTGTATTTTTAACACTTTCTTTTGGTAGATCGAAATTTGCTTTTTTTTTACTGAATGATTATCCATTTTAATTGACTTTACATGTTTTTTCCTTACTTCTGTTTTTTCGTACTTTGTCAAGAATTTTTCTTGAAGTCCAAGTACATTTTTTGTTTGTTTTTTTCATTCTATCTTTCTCTTTTCTGTTGACCTTTTTCAGCACAACTTGAAGGACAAATGTAAACATAGAGCTCGTGCCTTAGCTTTAACAATAATTAGTATTGTGGTTATTTTGTTGAACTATTTATGGTTTTTAATCCAAATTTTTCAATATTTTTTTAATTAGGCTTAAGTTCATCAAATTTAATTTTCATTAAATTATTTTTATGAAGAAAGGAATTTTACAACATGAAAATTAATTAAAATTGTTATTGATAATCTTTCATTCTTGACGTGACTAGGGGTTGAACCGGCAGGTTACTATGACATGTTTCGATCGGAACCACTCGATCTCCTCAGATAGTTTTGCCGTCTTACACTCGCAGCTATCGAAGGCTGCTGACGTCAGTAGTCAAATATCAATCCTTAAACCAAATTTGTATTTTTAACACTTTCTTTTGGTAGATCGAAATTTGCTTTTTTTTTTTTACTGAATGATTATCCATTTTAATTGACTTTACATGTTTTTTCCTTACTTCTGTTTTTTCGTACTTTGTCAAGAATTTTTCTTGAAGTCCAAGTACATTTTTTGTTTGTTTTTTTCATTCTATCTTTCTCTTTTCTGTTGACCTTTTTCAGCACAACTTGAAGGACAAATGTAAACATAGAGCTCGTGCCTTAGCTTTAACAATAATTAGTATTGTGGTTATTTTGTTGAACTATTTATGGTTTTTAATCCAAATTTTTCAATATTTTTTTAATTAGGCTTAAGTTCATCAAATTTAATTTTCATTAAATTATTTTTATGAAGAAAGGAATTTTACAACATGAAAATTAATTAAAATTGTTATTGATAATCTTTCATTCTTGACGTGACTAGGGGTTGAACCGGCAGGTTACTATGACATGTTTCGATCGGAACCACTCGATCTCCTCAGATAGTTTTGCCGTCTTACACTCGCAGCTATCGAAGGCTGCTGACGTCAGTAGTCAAATATCAATCCTTAAACCAAATTTGTATTTTTAACACTTTCTTTTGGTAGATCGAAATTTGCTTTTTTTTTTTTTACTGAATGATTATCCATTTTAATTGACTTTACATGTTTTTTCCTTACTTCTGTTTTTTCGTACTTTGTCAAGAATTTTTCTTGAAGTCCAAGTACATTTTTTGTTTGTTTTTTTCATTCTATCTTTCTCTTTTCTGTTGACCTTTTTCAGCACAACTTGAAGGACAAATGTAAACATAGAGCTCGTGCCTTAGCTTTAACAATAATTAGTATTGTGGTTATTTTGTTGAACTATTTATGGTTTTTAATCCAAATTTTTCAATATTTTTTTAATTAGGCTTAAGTTCATCAAATTTAATTTTCATTAAATTATTTTTATGAAGAAAGGAATTTTACAACATGAAAATTAATTAAAATTGTTATTGATAATCTTTCATTCTTGACGTGACTAGGGGTTGAACCGGCAGGTTACTATGACATGTTTCGATCGGAACCACTCGATCTCCTCAGATAGTTTTGCCGTCTTACACTCGCAGCTATCGATCTACCAAAAGAAAGTGTTAAAAATACAAATTTGGTTTAAGGATTGATATTTGACTACTGACGTCAGCAGCCTTCGATAGCTGCGAGTGTAAGACGGCAAAACTATCTGAGGAGATCGAGTGGTTCCGATCGAAACATGTCATAGTAACCTGCCGGTTCAACCCCTAGTCACGTCAAGAATGAAAGATTATCAATAACAATTTTAATTAATTTTCATGTTGTAAAATTCCTTTCTTCATAAAAATAATTTAATGAAAATTAAATTTGATGAACTTAAGCCTAATTAAAAAAATATTGAAAAATTTGGATTAAAAACCATAAATAGTTCAACAAAATAACCACAATACTAATTATTGTTAAAGCTAAGGCACGAGCTCTATGTTTACATTTGTCCTTCAAGTTGTGCTGAAAAAGGTCAACAGAAAAGAGAAAGATAGAATGAAAAAAACAAACAAAAAATGTACTTGGACTTCAAGAAAAATTCTTGACAAAGTACGAAAAAACAGAAGTAAGGAAAAAACATGTAAAGTCAATTAAAATGGATAATCATTCAGTAAAAAAAAAGCAAATTTCGATCTACCAAAAGAAAGTGTTAAAAATACAAATTTGGTTTAAGGATTGATATTTGACTACTGACGTCAGCAGCCTTCGATAGCTGCGAGTGTAAGACGGCAAAACTATCTGAGGAGATCGAGTGGTTCCGATCGAAACATGTCATAGTAACCTGCCGGTTCAACCCCTAGTCACGTCAAGAATGAAAGATTATCAATAACAATTTTAATTAATTTTCATGTTGTAAAATTCCTTTCTTCATAAAAATAATTTAATGAAAATTAAATTTGATGAACTTAAGCCTAATTAAAAAAATATTGAAAAATTTGGATTAAAAACCATAAATAGTTCAACAAAATAACCACAATACTAATTATTGTTAAAGCTAAGGCACGAGCTCTATGTTTACATTTGTCCTTCAAGTTGTGCTGAAAAAGGTCAACAGAAAAGAGAAAGATAGAATGAAAAAAAACAAACAAAAAATGTACTTGGACTTCAAGAAAAATTCTTGACAAAGTACGAAAAAACAGAAGTAAGGAAAAAACATGTAAAGTCAATTAAAATGGATAATCATTCAGTAAAAAAAAAGCAAATTTCGATCTACCAAAAGAAAGTGTTAAAAATACAAATTTGGTTTAAGGATTGATATTTGACTACTGACGTCAGCAGCCTTCGATAGCTGCGAGTGTAAGACGGCAAAACTATCTGAGGAGATCGAGTGGTTCCGATCGAAACATGTCATAGTAACCTGCCGGTTCAACCCCTAGTCACGTCAAGAATGAAAGATTATCAATAACAATTTTAATTAATTTTCATGTTGTAAAATTCCTTTCTTCATAAAAATAATTTAATGAAAATTAAATTTGATGAACTTAAGCCTAATTAAAAAAATATTGAAAAATTTGGATTAAAAACCATAAATAGTTCAACAAAATAACCACAATACTAATTATTGTTAAAGCTAAGGCACGAGCTCTATGTTTACATTTGTCCTTCAAGTTGTGCTGAAAAAGGTCAACAGAAAAGAGAAAGATAGAATGAAAAAAACAAACAAAAAATGTACTTGGACTTCAAGAAAAATTCTTGACAAAGTACGAAAAAACAGAAGTAAGGAAAAAACATGTAAAGTCAATTAAAATGGATAATCATTCAGTAAAAAAAAAAAAAGCAAATTTCGATCTACCAAAAGAAAGTGTTAAAAATACAAATTTGGTTTAAGGATTGATATTTGACTACTGACGTCAGCAGCCTTCGATAGCTGCGAGTGTAAGACGGCAAAACTATCTGAGGAGATCGAGTGGTTCCGATCGAAACATGTCATAGTAACCTGCCGGTTCAACCCCTAGTCACGTCAAGAATGAAAGATTATCAATAACAATTTTAATTAATTTTCATGTTGTAAAATTCCTTTCTTCATAAAAATAATTTAATGAAAATTAAATTTGATGAACTTAAGCCTAATTAAAAAAAATATTGAAAAATTTGGATTAAAAACCATAAATAGTTCAACAAAATAACCACAATACTAATTATTGTTAAAGCTAAGGCACGAGCTCTATGTTTACATTTGTCCTTCAAGTTGTGCTGAAAAAGGTCAACAGAAAAGAGAAAGATAGAATGAAAAAAACAAACAAAAAATGTACTTGGACTTCAAGAAAAATTCTTGACAAAGTACGAAAAAACAGAAGTAAGGAAAAAACATGTAAAGTCAATTAAAATGGATAATCATTCAGTAAAAAAAAAAAAAAAGCAAATTTCGATCTACCAAAAGAAAGTGTTAAAAATACAAATTTGGTTTAAGGATTGATATTTGACTACTGACGTCAGCAGCCTTCGATAGCTGCGAGTGTAAGACGGCAAAACTATCTGAGGAGATCGAGTGGTTCCGATCGAAACATGTCATAGTAACCTGCCGGTTCAACCCCTAGTCACGTCAAGAATGAAAGATTATCAATAACAATTTTAATTAATTTTCATGTTGTAAAATTCCTTTCTTCATAAAAATAATTTAATGAAAATTAAATTTGATGAACTTAAGCCTAATTAAAAAAAAAAAAAAAATATTGAAAAATTTGGATTAAAAACCATAAATAGTTCAACAAAATAACCACAATACTAATTATTAAAAATAAACTTTAGCACTTTTTCCTTTTTGCCCTGAAACACTGTGTAAACGGAATAGAAATACAAATTTGATAGGAAGGTTAGTCCTAATTTTGGTCCATAACATTTTTATTACTTAATATTTTGTGCTAGATTTTAATATAAAACTGTTAAGGAAAACAAGAAACAATTTGAAATAAATATCGTTTTTTTTTTGTGTTCAATAGTGTTATTCAGTGTATGTGTGGGTGGTGGGTTTAAAAATGTCCACAAAGTTTGAGCAGTGGTAAGAAATTTCGCCTTTATATATTTAATTTGTATTAATTAAGTGCCAAACTGATTTACTATTTTACCTAGAACCATTAAATTATAGGAAAAATAATTATGTACTCTTTAAAATTTAAACGATTAAAAATTAACCAGTGTTTTAAAGGGCCTGAATAAAATGTAAACTTAACGCATGACTAATTTCCATAAATCATTTTATTAACAAATGAGCGTAAAATTCATTTGATTGCGTGTAAATGACTTAATAATTGCTATTAATAAAATACTCTCCACCCCTAGTTGTGAAGAGGGTCCGCTAAGTGTGTCATTACGTGTGAAATTTTTTTTTTCTTTAAATCTATCGAAGAACCCACTCGTACACTTGTACACATATGTACACTTAGGGAAAAAACTTTAACTTAAAAAAACAACAGAACGCGTTAAATTCTATAATTTTTAACCCATTAAGGCCCGAGCCATGATCCCATTGAGCTATAATGATGAAACTTTTACAATTTGATTGTTTATACCTAAATATGAAAGCAAACAAATTTTGGGCAAATCGGATACGTGGGAGCCCAGATAACCCCCGTTGCGAAAACGCAACGTTGGGCCTTAACGATATAAAAATTAAGCGCATTTGTAAAAATTTTAAATTAAAATATTTTATTCACGTCTTTAGGAAAAAAAATTAAAAAAGATATTCATTTACATTTTATTTCTAATTCAATTATGATATACTTCAAGGCACTTTGGGTGCACTGCTACGTCACTTTTTCACATTTGTAAATTAAAATTTAAACGTCCATAATTTACCATAGGACCCATATAAAGCCCACTCTCGAAAAACACTTTGGTACGCCTAAAACTATAACAAATAATTCTATTGTTATAAATTTTGTTCTGTCACAGTTTTATATGACTAGAAACCACACTGTCAACATTCGTAAAGATCGGTTCATAATTTACCACAGTGGTTTCAAATATTTGTCATAGCCGAATATAGCACTCTAACTGGATTTTCTTTAATATCCTGGGAGAGGATAATTTCACATTACTTGTTCAGTTTTCTATTACTGTAGCTATTGAAGTAACCCTGCTGGAAATTTGTGCCAATTGTTCTTGGATTTGTGAAAATAGAACAAGTTCAAAAAGATAGAACTCATGACCAGTGAAAGGAGAACTAATCATCTAACTGCTATATAAAGAACAAGAAGGCAAAAGAAGTGATGAATTACGGTACATATCATATTGTATCGAAATAATCTTACATTGTTATAACTAACACTAAACACGTTCATTGAGAATAGATGTGTGACTGGTCAAATGGTGTCAATTAAGCAATGACAACCTCATGTAAAAGTGATAGGGGTTATTCATATAAAGTGTTAGAACTAGAACCGGTCTCTACCCCCAAAGACCTATCACGGGACTAATTTGGTGTAAGTTCGTTCCCTTTAGGAACATAACACACTTGACATAGCGAATTTACCTACTGCGTAATAACAACAACTTATAATTTACATGTATAAATGTTTTATTATGTTGTTTTAAATAGCAAGTGATTGTATAAATATATTTTATTTGATAATTTTATGTAATTTGTATATGGTTTAGGCCCAGTGTTTCGTTTTCGCATCACGGATGTATCCAATCACAAAAAAAGTCTCAAATTGGATTGGATTTTTGAGTAGAAATAATAATGTTCGTATGTTAGCTATCTTCTTCAGAAGTTTCAGATAGGTATATTATATATTACTTTATTTTTTTTAACTTTTTCCAAAAGTACCCAAAAAACAGGAAAAATTAAAATTTAAAATAAAATTTTTATAAAAAAAAACTTATGTATGATACAAATCCAAAAACAGGTCAATTAGATATTAAGTTAAATTTTATTTCACTGTGCTTTTTAACAATATCACGTAACAACAAAATGCCTGAGGGGATGTTTAATTGAACGTTGCAAAAACGCAACGCAGGGCCTTAATGGGTTAATATAAAAGAGAAATTATATTAAAATTAATTTAATTTACCATTTTCAACTTTATATTATAACGGCTTATTTATTTTATTAACTTCAAATAAAGTTAAAGCTTTCTTTTAAATTACCATTTGCTTTAAGGGATGGTCACCGATTTTGATCTTTAATTTAAATGGTAAGAACCCAATAAAAAAATTTATCATTTTGCGAAGCACTAAAGGTACATTTAAAAAAATAAGCGCACAATTATGCGCTACGCAATAAGACATACAGAAATGCAGTTAAGTAAGTGAAAGAACTCTCAACAACTTTTATAAAAAAAAAATAACATTTCAAGTGCTACGGCATTCCCTTACTACGAAGCAGGTTTGTAAGGGAGAATACTAAAAAATAACTGTATCAAAGCATTCAGTGTGTAAAGATGATCGTTACATCCAACAATCTTTATGTGCGCTGAATAATGCGCTTTATGTGTCAAAAATGTATTGCTTCAAAGTGGGAACTCGCCATATAAAATTCATGTCTTCCGTAAGCGCAATGGTAAGCGAAACCCTTATGTTTCTCCCTTACAAACCAGCTTCGTTGGAAGTTCCATTTTTTATTGGGAAGTGGCTCCATTTTTTTCATTAAAGGGTTTCTCATTTTAGTTACCTGTTTATGTTGGAATGATATATCGGTTTCAAAAATTTTTTAATCAGCATCGCTGAAACAAGAAGATTTTACTTCAGCAAATGTAATTTGAAACGACTAACGACCATAAACTTTCAACCAGCAGACATTCTTAATGGGAAATCCTCTTTTTCTCTTTTAGCTTTATAAAAACATTTTTATATTAACGATGCAAGTCGGAGAACTAACAATTAGAGTTGTTAATTATACGCCTTTCAACTTTGTTCGAATAATTCAAATAATTGTTTTGGTTCGTTCGATAAAACGATTAAATCTAAAAAATTATTCGATTAATCGATGAGAATAACGATTAAAAAATTTTTTTTACAAAAAAATTGCTATGGAAAATCTTTCATTCCATCCGCTATGACTTCTTCTTTTTTGGATGCATAAAATTTTTCATCTTAACTTCATATCCTTACTTAAAGGCATCGTAAAACCCTTAATTCCTTAATAATCCGATATAACTCTGGATTTTCGAAAGGCGTTGGCAGACCTACCATCTCCAGCCAAACATCTGTCTACAATTTCTTCTATAGAACAGCCGCTGTCTCTCTTAATGTATTTTTCCATTGGACCATGTTCGGCATTTCTTGATGTTTTCGGATTATCTTTCACTACATCGTTTTCAATGGTAATATTGTGACACTTCCGCATATGGTAAATATATACATTAGACTGAGGTTTGGTGTAAGAAATCAGGTCAATCCGACGGTGCGTAGCCGTGCCGAGTGGGTCACAAATTTCCCCATATTATAAAAAAAACATCATTTCTATCAGATCTTTATAGTTATACGAGTTGAAAAGACGAAAATCAAAAATATGGCCTCGTTACGATCTTCCGCAGAGAAAGTACCTCAAGTGTGCCAAATTTCAGCTTCCTACGTCATCAGATGGCTTCAGAAAGTTGCGGAAAGAATAGGACATACATGCAAACATCCTGACATACTAAGAAATTATATATTGTATAGATAGATAAAAGTATTTGCTGTTTAATATTAATTTAATTAATATTAATATAATATTTTTAACCTAATTCGGGGTCGCTGAATCCAGTGATGCTAGCCGTTTTTTTAGGTTAGCTATGGTTTTCGAGATATTCCGTTATTTCGAAAATTAAGGAGTTGCACAACATATGTTCGCGTAACTCAAAAACGCCAGATTACGGAGATATGAGCAAAAAACCACGACTGACTCTGATTTTGCCCAAAAATCCCTTGTTGTTGTTGTATTTTTTTTTCTGTATATCTTGAGAACGGCAAGAGCCAAAGTTTTCCAATTAGGTACAAACATTAAGAATATCCATATACAGTATCCCACAAAATGTGGGCGGGATTGCAGATGTGGGCGTGGTACCGCCCGTACAAAAAATATTAAAAATTGTAGAACAATCTGAATTTTTGGACTGTCACTTGACCTATGATTACGCCTTATGTATTAAAAGATCGGAAATATTTAGTAGAAAATATTTGCTGAAAAACTCGCAAAATTGGTAAAAAAAAAGTTGTGACATATATATAGTTTTTTTTAAATACCTATTTTCGGGAACCATAGAACAACCCGACTCCAAGTTTAATCACCAAAGTAAATGGTTATTTTATACTTTAAGATGTCGGTATAAAATTCTGTCAAATCGGTTACAAAATGGCCGAGTTATGACCAAATACTGAAATCAAAACTAAACTTGCTATATACATATTATATATTATCCGACTTTCAAATATTTATAAAAATTTTCATAAAATGATAGTTTCTATGCGATCAGAGTTGCATTTTCTTGTAAAGTAGCTGAGTCATTTGAGTTGACATCATTTTTGTGGGATAGTGTGGCATTGACAACAGATTTTGAAGACATTTTTTATGTCGGATAGAATTCCATTAGATTTTCGTGTGAATGAATTGTCCGATTGTGTAGGATAGTGAATACAGGACTTAAACATTGAGAATGATTACAACCACGGCTATGGCAACAATATATTTTAACTTTCCTACATTTTGTATAAAATCACTCATTTTGAGAATAAATTTTTTAATAAAAAAATTGTTCGATTAATCGACATTAATTAATCGATTTATTCGTTTTTCGAAAATGGTCGTTTTAAAATTATTCGAGCAAGAGTTTGGTTTTGCTTGATCGATTAATCGAAATATTCTTAATCGGTTTCCAACTCTACTAACGATGCAACAAAACGGCGCAACTTCAAAATCAGAGACATTTTAAAAAACGCAACTACGAAACGATTCAAATCAAAAGAACGCAAACTAGGGTATCGGTGTGTTTTAAGGATTTCTTTCATTAATTTCTTAAATAATTTGAAATTTAAATTGCAAAATACTGAATTAATAAGAAACGTTTTAAAATTGATATGGCAACATTTTAAATTAATATGTAAACCATATCAGCAATATTGTTCTATAAGAATTCAATTTATTAATTTAATGCCGAAAAATATACTGTTAAAATATTAATCATATTAAAATTATCAAAATAGGGCTACTTTAAAACAACATTGTTTTATTAAAATATTGCCAGACTTCGTATGGATTCAATGTGGTTTTCATTGATTTGTAGTTGTTTTGTTCTCTGAGTGTATAAATATGTATGTACCGTCCGTCTGTTGAAATCACGCTCACCTCCGAACGGCTTAAAAGAAAGGAACAATTTTACTGAGAAGTCAGAGTCCCATCAGACTAGATATAAAACCATAAAATTTCGCGACGAATTTATATGACTAATACCGTAACAAATAATGATATTGTCGATAAATTTGGTCCAACTAAGTTTTTTTAAAACAAGAAAAGTTATACGTACAAAATCCTGTTATAAAAATATCTTTAATACGCCTTAATCGGAAACTAATCATGGTAATTTATTTTAATAAGGTCAAATTAAGTTTTATAAGACAAGAAATAAGATCATAAAACTTTGTGATAAGCAGCCCATAACGGCACCATATACTCCGCCCAACCGAATAACCAGTTTTACCGATTTAATTTGTACTTAAAATACTAAGCACTGCTTATGCCGAAGTATTTAATAAAACCATTTAAAATGTCATGTTCATTAATAATATACAAATAAATTATATTATAAAAACAAAATCACATTTTTGGTTTTCCCAAGGTACACTTACACAAGGTAGACAGACTCATTAGCGAACAGACATAAGCCCCAATTGTCAAATTCTTATGTATGAACCGAAATATGTGCATGTGTGCGTTTAATTATTTTTGGTGACAATTTTGACAGGTCTAATATTTTTGTAATGCTCTCCCAAATGAGTCTGCCGTGTGTAAATGTACCTTGGATTTTCTCTTCTTAATAAAACCAAAATGTATGCCAGGTATGTATTTATGTATATTTTTTTAATTTATTTTGTATGACTATAAAGCATGACATTTTGTTATTCTCAAATTAAACAAGAGGAAAATATATATGTATGTATGTATGTATTTAAAAAAAAAAAAAAAAAAATGCACATAATAAAAATTTATCTAATCTGGAATTACCAAACAATTCAAATAATGTTTATTTTATTAATTTCTGTAAATATTTGCATATTTCTTAATACTCTTACATATTTTGTACGCTCTTTGTTTTCCTTACAATCTCCTCCATTTCCATTTAATAAGAACTTTGGCAGCATTTTTCAAACAATACTTTAATAGACGATGAACGTTTTTGATACCCTCCACGAGCACGAGTGGTGAATTTAGTTTGTTATTTCATATGAAACACCAAAACACACTTTTTTATTAAGATCCCAATTTTTATTCCAGTTTATGCAAAAAAAATTATAGCCATTAGCCATATAGCTAATTGCAGAAAATGTTGTTAATATCAAATATATTCAATTGATACTAATAATAAACAGTAAACAATGGTGCAAATTTAATTAATTTTTAATTGATATCACGAACTTATTAATTGAAATAAATTTTTTTTCTGTGTACAATAACTAATGAAATATTTTAATAACTTTAATTTCGACTCAACAGAAAGGAATTATGCTGATGTCAAATTTTTGAACAGTTTGTTTGGGATTAAAACTCAGGTCAAGTGGGTCCATACGCAAAGTGTTGTGGACCGAAATGCAGTCCAATCTTCCTTAAAACAAATAATATTTCTTTTCTGTTTGCCCAGTATTTACAATTATATATTATTTTTTAATAATTTCGTTATCCCACTTGATGATCGCTAAATTACAATAAACTTGATTTCATGAATTTGCGGCATAAAATACTTAAATTTACTATAACTTCTTTGGCGAATTGTAGGCGTTTTTATGATTATAAAATATGCTTAAGAGTGCTCTTTAAGCCCAATAGCACTTTCACAAGGATTAGCTATCAAACGAATTGTCATACAACGTTTACTTGTACAGTACACTCACAATATTATTACAGTAACGGGCAGTAGTTTATTTAAGAAATATTCCGTTCAGTCATTTTTAAATAAATAAACGTTTAAAATTCTAAGCAAATTTATTTTTAACTGATTCTAACAGTTATTCAAAAAACTAAGTGCATATTAATACGGATTTTCAGTTGCAGTTAATATCCCAGCAAAAACCTGGTAATGACTTGCCATTACTGAACAACTTACTTTTCAATGACTAGTTCGTACCATCTGCATTACATAGAAGTAGTTTAGTAATGGCTGACATATAATCTGATACCTAAGTACTTGTGTATGAGTTGATTAAATAAATTTATAATTCATTCATAATAAAATGCATATACGGTTTAATTTTTTTCAAATCTAATACAAATTAGTTTTAAATATCTATTCTTACAATTTGTTTTTTTTTTTTTATTACACTGAAAGAAAAATGCTTCATATATTTAATGAATCATTTTCATAAAAAAATATTCCTTGGGTAAATGAAAATTTTCATTGTCTAAATGGAATTTCATAGTTATAATGAAGTATTTTCGTTAAAATCGCTTCATTGGATTTCGTAATTACGTTAAAAATTTTCATTGCATATATGAAAACTTAAGTTTGTCCAAGTTAAACAAAAAATTTTAATTGGGAACATAAAAAAACAATATACAAACATAACTATATTCATAAATTAAGACAAAACTATAGTTGCCTTAAAAAAAAATTTTTAATTGTTTATTAAAAAATGTAAGATTTAATAATTTCATACATCTAATGTATACATGTATGCCATTAATTCTATGAATTAAAAAAAAATTTTTATATAAGCAAAATATTTCAATAATTGCCTTCAAAAATTTAAATTTTCATTAGACAATAAAAATGTCATTAAAGTAATGAAACAAAAACTCTCAATCTACTTTCAATCAACGTTTTTATTCACCCCTATCGCAAATGTTATGGGAATATTATATATGGGATCAAACCTAAATTTCCATCCCTACCAAATCGGTATCGCAAATATTTTGGGAGTAAAAATGTCTATTTTGAATAATTATCGCTATTGTGAGTAACTTGTCAGTGCTTGTATTGTGAAAGAAAAATATACAAAATAAAATACTAATAAAAATATAATAAAATAAATAATGAATAGTGTGTATCTTAATTTTTTTTATGTACACTTCTTCAATAAAAGGAAAAAGTAATTTAATTTAGTCCTACTTTATAATACAAATTAAAATTTAAATGTTCCCTTCTCGTTCACATCAACACTTGTTGGGAATTTATTTAGTAAAAAAATTCGCGGGAGTAAACATTGGCGATGCCAAATTTTTTAAGTTTTGGAATTCATTCCCAAAAAATTTGTTATGGGAATCATTCACAATACGAAATAAAACAAGTTAGAGTGCTATATTCGGCTGTGCCGAATCTTTGATACCCTCCACCGACAGTTCGAATGTTTAAAGAGTAATATCTGTATGATGTTATTACTATCTTAAACTGTGACGATTTGTTATTAATTATGGATTTAGGCGACTAAACTGTTTTCCGGTAGTAGGGTTTATATGGGGCCTAGGGTAAATTATGGACCGATCTTCATGAAATTTCACCGTCTTTTTCCCAGTTCTATAAAACGTTGATGTACCAAATTTTGTTATGATAGCATTATTTTTTACGGATTTAGGCGTACTAAACTGTTTTCCGGGAGTAGGGTTTATATGGGGCCCAGGGTAAATTATGGACCGATCTTCACGAAATTACACAGTTTTATTTCTTGTCCTATAAAACTTTGTTGTACCAAATTTTGTTATGATAGCATTATTTTTTACGGATTTAGGCGTACTAAACTGTTTTCCGGGAGTAAGGTTTATATGGGGCCCAGGGTAAGTTATGGACCGATCTTCACGAAATAACACAATTTTATTTCTTGTCCAATAAAACTTTGATGTACCAAATTTTGTTATGATAGCATTATTTTTTACGTTTTTAGGCGTACTAAGTTGTTTTCCGGAAGCAGGTTTTATATGGGGCCTATGGTAAATTATGGACCGATCTTCACGAAACTTAACAGTTTAATTTCTAGTCCTATGTAACTGTGACTTGCCAAAATTTTTAATGATAGCATTGTTAGTTAGGGTTTTAGACTTAATATACTGTTTTCCGGGAGTAGGGCTTATATGGGGCCTAGGGTAAATTATTGACGGATCTTCACGAAATTTCACAGCATGATTTCCAGTTGAATAAAACGAATTGTTGCGAAATCTTATATCATTCTGTGCATTTTTCCACCATTTATGTTAGTTTTTGTAGCAAAATTATCAATTTTTTTTAGGTGGTGGTTCCACATTTTGATTCATAGCTCAGATCCTATTGAACCGATTTTGCTGAATTTCAATCCCAAACTGCTTAGGATAACTACAAGCAATTTGACACCAAGTTTGTTGATTTCTTTTGAGTTTTTCGAAAGTGAGCGTGTTTTCAACAGACGGACAGACGGACAGACGGACAGACGGACAGACAGACGGACATGGCTAAATCGACTTAAAATTACTCAAGGACCCAGAATATATATACTTTATAGGGTCTGAGATGAATAGTAAAAAAGTTTCACACGGAATGACAAACTGAATATACCCTCTTCACAACTAATTGTGGTGGAGGGTATAAAAATATGGGAATATTTTCATGGGAGTAGTTGTTTGCGATAGGGGTGATTGTTATTAGTAATTACTTATTATGGACAATTTAATCTCATTTTTACGCCCTTAATTGAGTAAAAAACATAGTTTTTTTTTATGCAAAAACTACACTGCCCCAGTAGACAAGCTGGTAGGGAGCTAGTCTATCAGCACCGAGGTTGCGCGATCGAATCCCACCAGAGACAGAAAAAAAATAAAAAATAAAACAATGTAAAATAAAATAAGAAAAAACAGAAAAAAGTAAAATAAAGTAAAATAAAATAAGAAAAAATAGAAAAAAAATTTTTTTTAAAGTTATTACATGTTATGTAATTGTAATTTTGGTAACATCGGAGTAATAAGTTATTTAAGTCCCTATTTGCAAGCGAATGTGGTAATGACTTATTTAACTCCCTATTTGTAAGCGAGGGTGGTAAGTACTTGCCTCCAATGACATCACCGTGTTAAAATAATGAGTTAAAATGCCAATGTATAAGTAGTGAAGAGTCGTTTTATTAGCTTTTTAACTCATTACTTTGCAATGTAAGTTTTTGCTGGAATTGTCCGTTGATATGTTAAGTTAAAAAAAACGTAATTTAAAGCAACGAAAAGTTCATTTAATTTTTAGTTATCTTATATAAATTAATTGTCAAAAAATCAACAACATATTCCGTAAAAACAAATAAATATGCAGTTATTTTATGAAATTTTACTGTCAAAAATTCAACACCATATTCAGTAAAAACAATTAAATATTCAGTTATTTTATATAATTTAACTACCAAAAATTAATATTTACTTATTTATAAAAAATGAATTGCTTGTTTTGTGTAAGCAATTCCCATTTTCTATTTGTAAATATAAATATAATATAAATAATATAATAGTTAAATACATCAAATTTTAAAAGTAAAATAATTGCGAAGCCATATCGGTCATGCTGCTGGTGTCTTATAATTGAGAGTTCTTCTGTAAACAACGTGGTCAGTACAACAAAAGTAAAAGAAACGTGTGTACCAGGGTAAGTAAATAATAATATTCTCCCTTTCTCGCTTATAAGAAAAAACAAGCGGACAGGTGTCTGTCTGGTATTTTTTAGAAATTCGGCTCTTTTGTGTAGAAAACGAAAATTACTGAATTTAATAAAATAACTGAATATTTAATTGTTTTTAATGAATATGGTGTTGAATTTTTGACAGTAAAATTTTACAAAAAACCTGAATATTTATTTGATTTTACGGAATATGGTGTTGATTTTTTGACAGTAAAAATTAAATGAATTTTTGACAGTAAAAATTAAATGAATTTTTTGTTAAAAATAAATGAATTTTTTGTTAAAAATAAATGAAAAATAAGTATACCGGTTTTTAATTGAATTTTCATTTATTTTATATAATAATTTCAGTTAATTTTACGTACAGAATATTGTGAGTCCAGGAATACTTTTGTTAATCATCATTAATAGATTCACACTTGAATAACGCTACAAAATTATCCGAATTTACTTTGGAAATCCGTTATCGTAATATAAAAAAAGAAATAAGTAAAATGTTTTGTCTATATTCATATATAAGAAGAAGAGATGCTACAGGACTCAACCGATTAGAAGAGTTCGTCCGGCTCGGGCAGGCTATAATCATTGAAAAATTTGAAAAAAATTTATATCGTTTATTTATTGCAACATCGGCATAACTCAAATTGTTTTCGTTTTACAGTAAACGGCTTTAAGGATTTAAATTTTCACACAACAAAATGGAAAAGAAAACTTTATTAATCTCTCAAGAGTTGAGTTTACAATATTTTTTGATTTGCTATGCTTTAGTAATATTAAGTCAACATTTGTGATTTTTGAGTTATGACGTTGTTGCAGAAAATGAGCATTTTATTTTTGGCCTTACAGGCTTGTAATTTAACAGAATTGCCGCATATGGAGTGAAACCATATCACAACAGAATCCATTACATCAATAAAAATTAACCGTTTGGTGCTGCCCTAGAGGGAAGCGAACTGACACCAAAGTAGTCCCGTGATAGGTCTTTGGTGGTAGAGACCGGTTCTAGTTCTAACACTTTATATGAATTAGACCTATCACTTTTACATGGGGTTTTCATTGGAGGGGGTCAATTGACACCATTTGTCAAGTCACACATCTGTTCTCAATGGACGTGTTTAGTGACAGTTACTACAATGTAGTATTATTTCAGTACAATGTAGTATTATTTCAATAAAACAAGTCCTAGAATTAATTTCCAGAACCAAATTTTAGATAGTCCAAAAAAATGTGTCACACCACCGGAGCAGACGGTACTGTAATTTATTACTTTTTCTACCATTTTTTCTTCAAAAACCAGTTACATCATTGGTTCTCCTTTTACTGGTCATGAGTTGTTTCTTTTTGTACCTGTTCTATTTTCACAACTCCCAGGACCAGTCTGTTGGACCAATTGACACATATTTCCCGCAGGGTGTTTACACGCTAGTGGCATCATCATTTTATTAAAAAAATAAAGCCGGAACTTACATGGCGGCCAATGTAGAACAATAATTTTTTGTGAACAAAAATAAATATTGGATAAAGTTGATCCAAACGAGGTGAACATTTAGCAGGTTGCCTCTACATACCATATGGCAACCTCAACCATCCACTTGTTGTAATCAATATTGGATGATAAGTTGAGTTCGTGAAATGGACCTGGTAATTTACTTCCAAGATCATGCGATTAAACAACTCTCGTTTATTTCCTGTGGGGCAACGTGAATAAAGTAGTTTGTGCTGATAAGCCAGCGAAATTTTACGCCGTAGAGGCCAACATTGTTTATGTTTTCCTGACATATGGCCAGCAGTGCTCGAAAAAAAATGCTCAAACTTGGATGTAAAGAACGCGCTTCGTCACTAACAGCTCCAGTGCATCGAAAAAACAATTTTGTTTGCAAATTTTGATGAAATTAAGTTTTAGAAGAGTAGATTTCACACCATAAAAATTCGTAAATCATTGGTCCTTTATATACATTACACACACAGATAAAATTTTTGCCAAAAATTAGTCAATTAAATAATTAATGGGTGTACATTCATATTTTGTTTGCTGCAATTAATTTTTTCAATCAAAACATATTAATTTAAATGTTTGTGTATATGTTGTGTATTTTTTAGTTTACTCAGTAAATTTGTGTGGCATGACTCGAAAATACAAATCTGTTAATTGATATGAATTGTTTAATTAAAGGCGATCGATGTTCTTTTTTTTAAATAAAAAATAAAAATTGATTTCCATAAAAAATTTGGGATATAATTAAATTTGCAAATGTAAACAAGTCTGAACGAATTGTTTAATTAAAGGCGATCGATGTTCTTTTTTTTTGAATAAAAAATAAAAATTGATTTCCATGAAAAATTTGTGATATAATTAAATTTGCAAATGTAAATGTTAACAAGTTAATATTAATTAAATATGTACAGTCTAGTTCATAAACGCATCATTGCAGCCTTTATAAGTCATTTATAAGCAAAAGTCGAAAAAAGAGTATTTATAAATGTTTAATATCCTATTAAACGTTTAATAAACATTTCATAAATTTGAAATATTTATATCGGGTGATTTTTTAGCTAATATATTTTTGGCAACACTGGTTTAAACAGCTGACGCACGTTTCGTGTTTTGTTTCACTGTCGACCATCTTCAGTTTGGTCCATAATTTAACCATGAATCGTTTTACAAACGAACAACGCTTGCAAATTATTGAATTTTATTATCAAAATGCGTGCTCTGTTAAGAAAGTTCATCGCGCGCCTCTTCCATGTTATGGTCAGTTTAATCGACCCACTGAAGCGGCTATTCGGTACGTTAATAAGCAGAATTGTCGATTTTGGAGTGAAGATCAACAAGAAGCATTGCAAGGGCTACCAATGCATCCAGAAAAAGTCACAGTTTGGTGCGGTTTATGGGCTGGTGGCATCATTGGACCGTACTTCTTCCAAGATGATGCGAATCGTAACTGTGAATGGTGAGCGCTACCGTGAGATGATATCAAACTTTTTTTGCCCAAAATGCAAGAGCTTGACTTGCATGACATGTGGTTTCAACAAGACGGTGCCACATGCCACACAGCACGCTTAACAATGGACTTATTGAGAGGCGAGTTCGGTGAACATTTTATTTCACGTTCGGGACCGGTCAATTGGCCGCCTAGATCGTGCAATTTTACGCATTTAGACTATTTTTTGTGGGGCTATGTTTAAGCTCATGTCTATACACACATGCCCGCTTCAATTGGCGTATTGGAAGACAACATTGAAGCATTTATTCATGAGATACCGGCCGAAATGTTGGAAAGAGTATGCCAAAATTGGACTAAGCGGATGGACCATTTTAGGCGCAGTCGCGGTCAACATTTGCATGAAATAATCTTCAAACATTAAATTATATGAACAATACTATCGATCAAATAAAGATAAAATGCATGAATTTTTCTGAATTTTATGTGTTTTTTTTTTAAACTTTCCTATAGCTCTTAAAAATCACCCGGTAGTAGCCTTTACCCTACTTTAAGCGTTTAATAAAGGGATATTTCAAAGTTTGTTAAAATAAAATTTTAATAATTGCACGAAAAATTAAACATTTTTGTCTCCTTATTTATTTTAATAAAAAAGTTTAATACGCATAAAAATTTTTTCTAGAAAAACGATATGTAATGTTTGAATTAATTTTAAATATAAACTGCTTGAATAGATTTTTTTTGTAATAGCATGGTAGATTAGGCCATGATGGCTTATCTAATTTTTTGTTTTTGTTTCATTTGAATGGGAGATAAAGCCATCATGGCCTTAGCTCACATTAGCAATATTAGAAAATGGCTTTATCTCTCATTTCAGTTACTGAGACACTAAAGTTAAGTATTGAAATCTGGCTTCGCATACTAAAGTTCTTCTGCGTGGCGGCCTGCGGCCGTGCTTAGTGGTTTTCTCCTCCAGTAGGACGCGGCAGGTGGCTTCGCTGAATAAAGTTTTCCTGCGTGCATCACAAGAATAAAAAAATGAAAAACGGATTTTCCCTTTTACAGAATGTTTACACTATGCATAACAGTTTTCTGAAAATATGGCTTTATCACTCATTTGCGAAAAAAATATGACTATATCTCTTTTCGTTTCGCAAAATCATCATATTTAACTTTACCTCTCAATGATTGGGCAATAAGGCCATTATGGCTTTATCTCCCATTCAATTGAGCAATAATGCCATCATGGCCTTTTTATTTTATATATGTTATATTATATTTATTTCAAATAAAGCAAACAAAAAGTAGAAACCATATAGTGTTTCGTCTGTTGGTTACTGGCTTGCTGCACTGAACAAAAATGTCTTGTTTTACATGCTTTGAATATCTTAACTTTAGCATCGAAAATTTGATTCATAGCACAAAAAGTGACGATTAAACAAAACAATGTTTAGAGAACTGTAAAATTAAGGATATCAGGAAATGCTAGAACTTGATATCTATTAATATATTTGAGATCTCAAAACAGGTATGCAATGTTAAAAAATAGGGCGCCATTATTATTATATAGAATTGATTTCAAACTAAATTTTTGTAAAAATGTGCCTATCAGCAACCACCCGATGAAATTAAATTTATAATTTTATAAATTTAAAAACTAATTTTAGCAATTACCAAAAAAGCGCTAATAACAAATTAAAAGGAAGTTAAAAAAAACAATTGGTAGATTTATGATGATGCGGCCGATGTTCATGGGTTCTCTCAAGCAACAGAGTGTAGAATTTCGCTGGGTCAATAGAATAAAATGCCTTTATCTCTTATAGAGTAAGCAATCCCAATGAGAGAATTTGAGTAATTTAAAAATTTCCCAGACGTTATTGGTATGCACATACGTATCAAAAATACCGGCGGGAAAATAGCCCAATATTATATAAACAGAAAGGGTTACTATACTCTTTACAAACAAATTAAACAATTATTTAAATTATTACGTTTTAAAAAACAGAAATTCATTTTATATTGAAAACAAAACAGAAATTCACTTAAAATTCGTTCGTTGTATGATACACATTCACACTTTTTAAATTGAGCACGAGATGGCTTTCAATTTCACCTTTCCATTTGTTTGGCAATTTTACTGTCAATTTAACAGCTGATAACATGTTTTTCTTTATAAATTGTTTTATTGATGACATCAGGAAAGTTAATTGCTTACAAAATGAATGCAGCCTTCGTCACAGCTTTCAATTTAAGTAAGTTTTGACGAGCAGTATATGTAAAAGACTATCAAGAACAACTTGACCGTGTGGCCGCAGGGTCAAACAACATGTTGTTGCCAACATAAAAATACAAAAGTAATATAAACGTTTAATTGTTAATCCACTCCTATTAAGCGTTTATATTGTTGATATAAGTAAACTTTTTATACACTTGATGAAATTTTTTAATTAAAACTGTTTGTATTTTTTGTTAATGTTATAATTGAAAAAAAAATTGGCTTAAGCTTTTTCAGTGTAGGTATATGAAGGCATGAAACATTCTTGTGCTTTATGCTATGAAATGTGCTTTTATTTTTGATAAAGATTGCTTTATTAGCAATCAGAGAACCTACTCCCGCAAAGAGTTAATTCTTGGTGGAGGGTATCAAAAACTTGGCACCGCTTAATACAATATTCATAGTTGTTAATTTTTTCTCAAATGTTTTTTCTGTTCGTTTTTGTCGGATTTTGGTAATTTATTCTTAAATTATATTTTTTATTTCAGTATACTTGAGTATTTTTATTCATACATACACAGATACAATTTTATATATGTACTCCTGTACATATATAACTTCATGTGTGCTTTAAAAAAAAAATATATATATTATGTTTTTTTCAAGTAATCACTTTTTTCATTTTTAGAAGTCTTAATAAGATTGGTTGCGTGTTTGTACTGAAGAATGCAAAGAAAGTAATTTGCATTAACCCATTAAGGCCCTGCGTTGCGTGCTCAATGGGATCATGGCTCGGGCCTTAATGGGTTAAGATTTATATTCACATTCACATATTTCATTTAACAAAATGTTTGTTATTGTACTAATACTTATACAATGGATTTTAACCCATATCGTCCCAATGTTCGATTTTTCGAACAGCAAATCTTACGCGTTTTTGTAGTTTCTTTACTCTTTTTAGGTAAGACAAAGAACTAATTTTTTTAAACAATTATATATTGTAAGTGGTTAGCTACAAATATAAAAATAAAAGTTCTTACCCACTTCACATTAATTTCAGCATAATTTTAAAAACTGAAAACTTTGTATAAATTATAAAAAAATTAAAAAAGTGAATATGTAGTTCCATTAAAAAACGATTAAACTTTCAACAACAGTAAAAACATTTCCGTGTTTTTGTTATTTGACTCTAAAAAGGCGGTGTTCGATTTTTCGAACACTGGGCACAATTTTGCACTTTTTTTCTCTGAAAGGCTAACTGAATCATCGCGTATTACCATAATATAAATTTTCACGCATTTGAATAGACGAAAATAAATTTATTTTGTTTTTGCTGATCAATAAAAAGTTTATGCACAATCAGCGTTCTGTCGAAAATATTTTTTGAGTGATTCGAGGAACTTACGGTGCGTATAATCGGCCTACTGAAATCACTTTTGCAAACATCATTCGCAATATTGAGTCCAGCACGTAGTGAAGTAAATACAGCAGCTTAAGCGTAGAGTGTAATCATTGGGCCATATTTTTTCAAAACTGAGGAAAATCAGAGAACTCAGGTGATGACCCCTACTAATGCATTACATTGGGTTGGAACTAGGAAAATAGGTTAGGGAAAGGAGAAAAGAGGTAGTAGTGCCTGTGAACATTCGACTTGAATTTATTTATGTTGACAGTGAGAGAGAAGACTTCAGCAGGAAGATTATTCCACATACGAACAGTTCGGCCAAAAAACGAATTTTTCTGTAATGTATTGTACGATGTACCGATAAATCGACCAGAAAAGGACAGGCTCTTGAGGAAAACGTGTATTACGAACAAACGTACAGGTTTCGGTCCCGTCCAAGCGTATCATTCATGTTCTGACTCAAAGCACCAACATCGGACAAGCTTAGTCTATAATTACAACATTACGAATGGCAAAGGTTGCTGTCATTTGCAAAAGAGTAGATGGGGTTGGCAGTTTGACATAGCAGGTCATTTAGTAAAATAGGAATTATAAATAGGAGAAAGGTTGATTTTGGTTAACAAAAAAGAAAAACGTTGTTTCTAAATGTATGCACATTGCAGATGATTCCAAATTATAAATAATATGTATCTTCATTATGTTGTACACTTTTTCTTATTGTCTGGTTTTGTATGTTGAGCTTCTCATAAACAAAGTATTATACGAAAGAGTTTAAAAAAGAAATGAAAGTTTACACAGTAAATTAAGCAGCTTAAGTTTACTTTTAAAACCCATCATGTGTATTGATTTTAACGTGCCGTTTGTAACATATCGAACTAAATTTTGGGACCCTACAAATAATCCGTATTCTGGCAGCAAGTGAGATAATTAAGACATGTAAGTCGGGCTGTCCATCAGTTCATCCTTCCGTCTGTCTGTTAAAGGCTCCAGTGATAATTGAATTAACTATTGCATACCAAAGTTGTAAAAATGATGTTGAACAAATGAGACACAAATTCTGCAAACCATAAAATATTTTTTTATATTCTTTGCACTAGTTGTGATCTTCTTGAAAATGACGCGATTTGGGATATCGTGCCTCGGGCACTATACGTGAAAATCGTACAAAGAAGTACCCATTTCCAACAGTAAAAAATATTATGCAGAGACCCAGAATTGAGGTTGAATTCAGGTTCGATGAAAATAAAGAGATACTACTGGTCCGCTGGAGGAACAATAGTATTTGTGCAATGGCAACGAACTACTACTTATTTGAGCCGGTAGGAACAGTAACAGTCAGAAGATAGAATTCTGGAAAAAAGCAAAATACTGACATGAAAATTTTGTTTATGTATGTATCCCAAATATAATAAGGGCATGGGTGGAGTTGATGAGATGGAACAGTATATTTCGGTATATAGAATTGGTATTCATGGTAACAAATTGTGATGGGTTTTATTAACATACATGATTAATATGGCCGTATCAAATGCATGGCGGTTTCATGCAGCATCTAGAGAAAATGTCATGAATCAATTATTATTCCGAAGATATTTGGCTAGATTTTATCTTAGACAACTACCCTCAAAATACTCTGCGCGCCTGTTTTCATTAAGCATTAAGGAGCATGTACACGACATGTATTTAACATCTGACTTATAAACTTTTCAAGCCACAAGTATTTGTGCATGTCTGCTTTACATAATTTTACAAATTTACAAATTTGCTTCTGACATTGTCTCTGTTTTAGTTGCATAGTTATTGCAGAAACCAAAATTTTAAAATACCAATTTAGGATATTCTAATGAAAAGATTTTACAAATATTTATATGTAAACGTACATATATATATATATATATATATATATATATATATATATATATATATATTGTATTCAATGGTGAAATTATCATATATATATACATATATATATATATCGGTATTGTAAAATTTAACTTCAGCCGGCTAATGATTTGGTCAATATTGCAACGCCACTGCCGGTTTCTTTTTGGAATAGATTTCTGACACAGCTGCTGTCAGATGGTTTGTCAGAAGAAAATAGGTCACGCTTAATTTGAAATTTTGTCAGATGACTTTGCATATGACTTTTACAAAAGCAATGTTATAAAGGTAACACACGACATGTATGTATTTTGCAGTGGGAAATTTGTCAGATGCAAAAAACATGTCGTCTAAATGCAGCTGAGTGGCTTACGACTAAACGGAAATGTTTTCTTGCCCGAGTAGCTGATTAGTCGTGTGCGCTGTGTTGTTTGTCATAACAGAAGTCGTTAGAGCTGAAAACACTTTACATTAAAACTTTTTGTTTTAAAAATTTTCACATATATGAGCGTTGTGGCAATTTGGGAGCAAACCTTTAGTTTCCAAAAAAATATATGTTTGTATATTTTTCTGTTTTATTTTATTCCCGGGGGCGTTTGAGCTTTTTGCTCGCTATTGAGAAAGAAAAAATTTGGTAAAAATAATTTTTATATAAACAATTTTTTTCCTGCCCAATATGGGCCAAATCGGTTTAATATTTCACTTTTTATATTCCAATTTTTTTTTTATTTTTCTTTTTTGGTGCAGCCGCGCACATTTTGAATGAAATATAGTTAATACTTCCTAGATCAAAATTTTGTTGGATATCAAAGATGAAACAAATTGGTCTACATTTTCATTTAGCCTCTAAATAAGATTTGTTGCATAGTATTAGACTTTACTTGCTTAACCGCATTCTTGACGGAGAGACTCGAGAATTCTAGAACCTGACAAAAAGAAGTTAACCCTCAAATGCCACAATTTTTGTTTGACTTCAAAAAATTATATCAAAAAAATTTTAGGGTAGAAAATCGGAGTATGAATCTATTTTTTTTTTTTTTTATTGGAGTCCTCGTTTATCTGTTACATGTAAATTTATATAGAGTGCAGTGTCGGGCATTTAAGGGGTACTTTGTACCAGTTATATGATTTTTACATGAACGTTTTGGTGGTTGAAATTTATTTTGGCTGAGTACCAAAACATTATAATGCTTTGCAGTCAAATTAACATGCATGTTTTTAGCTGAAGACATTAACGAAACAGTTTCAGCACGAGGAATACTTTCTATGTCACTCTGTTCATGCTGACTAATATAAAACATATTTATGGTGACATTTATGGCATTTTACAAAAGCTTAGGAGAATTGATCAAGTGATCTTACTTGTTTTCGGCAGTAGGGCAAAGAAAATCCGGATGATCAAAATTATGGTCGATGGTCGCAATTAATTTCACTTTTTTCGCCACTAGTTTCGTATACTGAATAAAGTGCCGATTATCTCTTAATTTTTAATATTTAAGAGCTTTTTTTGTTTTCTTTTAATTTTTACTGTTTATTTATTTTATAAATTACATAATAATAGATATACAAATATTTCTGTGTAGTTGTCCCAGCCCGCACTTTAGACGGGTGGAGCAAAAGCATCATAACCCAGTAACAATATGCTTGTCCAACAAAAGAAAATATACCTATTTAAAGTAAGAGGTTAAGTTATTTACAAGACATTTCATTCAACTTAGTGAATCACTCCAACATATCACTTTTTCCACACACTAATAATAAACTTCACTTAAAAATTTAGGTTAAACCAACTATGGTGTTGCCATTGAACTTTGATTTGTTATTTAATGAAATATTATAAAAAATAATTATTTTATAACGGCTTATATGAATACCCTCTAAATGCGGTCATGGGCATTAGAGGGTTACGTCGGGCGATCTTGCTGGCCGTAGTAAATCACTAAACCGAGAAATTAGGCGACTCGGAAATGCAGCCCTCATAATATCGGTTGTAGGTCGTGTAGTATGCGCCGGTGCTCCATCCTGTTGGGAACACAGGTTCTCCAGTACTAATTCGTCCATTCGAGGTATGAGAAAGTGATTGAGAAATGGTTGTGCTGCGCTCAGCTTTTGCAGTAGTCGTTTTAACCACGGTTAAAAAAAAAATAATGACGGTTTTACCATAAACACCATAGCATATGGTAACTTAATTTGTAGTGTAGTGGCAGGTGTAGTGGTGCTAGGTATTTCACAAATGAGACTGAATAATTTTTCAACTTTAGGCAAAATCGCTGTCAAATTTACCAATTCCATAATTAAATCGACGGCAGTTACTTCCAATGCTCTCATATTTTATTGTTTGCATTTCTGATTTTGAAGAGTTTTTAATTTTCTGCTCACAAAATAAATTAAATTTAATAAAAGTATGGCAGCATTATTAAGAGAATGAGTGTTTACATCAGTGTTCCCAGTTTTGGGGATTTATCCCCAAATTGGCTATTTTTTTTTTGTTATTGGGGATACAAATTTCGTTAAAATCCCCAGGGGATTTTTTGGTGAAAAGCACTTTTTTCGCTGGGGATTTTTGGGGATAATATATTATTATAAATTCCGTTTTTGCAATGGCAAGACCGATTTGGTCAAGATTTGGGCTCAAATTTTAGTCTTTTTTGCGGGTTACACTTTTTCAAGAACTTGTTGAAATAGTTTTACATATGGTTTTGAACCAACTAGCGTTACTTCTGTTAAACTAGTCAATATTTGTAACAGAATGCAATATAAGTTATTAGAATTAATAAGAATAAATACACACTTTAAAGTAATGCAGCTCGCTGTGACAAATTTATTCAATCATCTCAAATGCACTTTTTAAACAAACAACATGTAAAACAAAATTGCACTGGCTGAGGAATCAGAGGATTTTGATTTCCTAGTTTTTGAAATGATAAATATTGACGCATAATTATTTTTCTTTTGCGTTTAAACGTTACCCTTGTTACATGCTATACATGTGTACATTAGGGGTACAACCAAAATAAGGCCCTATCACCACGCTGTAGCCGATGTTGTGCTGAAACCGAAAAATGTTTCCTCAGATCATGTCGGAACAAAAACGTTTCGCGTCGAAGCCGATTTCTGAAAGCCCTTTAAGACTTTTTTTTATTTTTTCAAAATTTTGTATTTTTTCAAAATTTTTTATTTTATAATTATGTAACTATGTATTTACATTTCTTAATGTAATTATATGATTAAAAAAAAATCACAACCAAAAAAACTATCTTTGTCAAGTAAAATTAACTTAAGATTAAGAGTTCGTGTTGATTTGCATTGGGGGAAAATATATTGTACGACTTTGATGGCGCGTTCCGCACAAATGTTTCTGCGTTGGGTTTTTGGAATTCTTGATTCATCTTTCACCCAATGTCTTAGAAAGCATTTCTGTGCATTAGTAAAGCCCGATTAGGATTTGTTGAAGGCTTCGAAGTCATTTTTATTGTAACAATGTTCTGAAAACCAAATGTTGTACCAAGGGCCACATATAAATTCGTATATTGCATATAATTTGCTACTATATTTTGGAATAAGTATGTTAGCTAGAATTGCAAGAATTGCTTTTCACCATAAACAATTTATAAACTGTTTATGGTGTAGATGTAAGTGCATTATTACTGATCCCAAACTTAATTGCATTTGACGCGGAACCTTTTTTAACGATATCGAAAATCTAAAGATGCAGTTCTTATTGTTTTTTTAAGCACTTCATGATATGGATAGGACCATTTTGATATTTTTAAAAATTTTAAAAAGTTGTATCCCTAGTGTACATAGATACGTAGAACTCAAAGAATAAATAACATTAGTTTTAATAATATGTATTACACAAATGGATTTATTTATATAAATCGATGTATGTATATTTTTCCATTGGCATAATATTATGTATTTTATTTTTAAGAAAATGTGGGGATTTTTGGGGATAAGAAAATAGCTATTTTGGGAATTTTTGGGGATGAAAAATCGAAAATTGGGGATAAGGCTTAAAATAAAACTGGGAACCCTGCTCTACATGTTAGATTATAAAAACAAACGCTATCAGAAAAGAAAAAATTATATTTCACAACTGGTTTCTACGGCAAATTTTAATATCAAATTGTATGAAAAATGAGTTATTGACGCAGGTCGGTTTTATCATTTATGAACGAATTTTGTTCCCGAAGAGGCGATAATTCTGCTTGTTGTGCACAAAATAATTACACAAAAAACCCCAACCATTTACTAAGCGGTCTTGAGAAGTATAACGCTAAATTTCTTATTGATGTGTATTTTGTATCTGTTGACTTTACAAGAGTCCGATAGGTGGATGACTTTTACGCCAAAATTTCTTGCGATTTTCTTCAAACAGTACCGATTGACTTAAAGTGAACAAACGCTTATTTAAAAACATTTAAAATTTAAAATGGTTAAATATTATTCCTAAAATATTTCCAAATAACTGTGTTTCCATTATGTTATTTAAAACGATTGTTTGTTTGCTATCACAGATTCACCATGGCCGAATGTAGCCTTCCCAATTATTATTCTTTTTTTTGTAACCACATGCTACACCACTCATCCTTTAACCAAAATAGTTGCTGCAGAGATTAATAGCGAAATTGAAAAAAAGTTTTAATCCTTCAAGTAAAACTTGTTGAATTATATAAATATGAGTTTTTTAAGCAACATGAGGTTTTATTTGAATATTATTTTGGGGTTTAAATATCGAGCCCTTACCGCAAAAAAATATTAAGGGACAAAACACAATTTTACAGGTGAAGTTTTTTATTTTATTTCATATAAATTTTGTATGAAGGTTTTCGCTTGAGCTAAAACTATTTTTACTATAAAATCGTTGCGGTACATTTTGTGACAATGACATTTTATCAGATGATGCTAGTGTTGCCGATTAATTCATATATTAAAAAAACGAAAATGAAAAATAATGTCACTTAAGCTATTTTTGCTGTAAGGGCTGGATATATAAGTAGATAAAAAGACAACCTTAACAACCAAAAATTAAAAAAAGGAAATACTTCCAGATACAAAAGGAACGCTGATACCCAAAGTCTGTACAATACACCTCCCGATCAAGATTAAAATTTATATTGTCACTTTCGGTTTGCTAGCATTTTCTTACGATAATTCTTTGATTACTTATTTAAATATATCAACGGTTTTCTGCCAAGATAGTATAGGATGGGTTTACTTACATAAATTATGAGTCATAATAATGAAAAAAAAAAACAAGAAACATAACGCACTTGATCATAAAGAGTGTTATTATTATTCATTAATAGATTTAAATTAAATACATTTACAATTTTAGAGAAACATATAAACATATCACGAGTATAATCTATAAATGGCATAACACAATGGTTTTGGGCCAGATTGGTTAGCAATGCTGAATACAAATAACAGAAATATTAAAGTTTGAATAAAATATAAGTTTGAGTTTTGATTCCGTTGTAAATAACTATTCAGAAAGGTTGCAGAAGTATTATTGTAGAAAATAAAACGAGAAAATTAATCTAAGCAAATTCAGTAAGTATAAGCTTCCTATATTTTAAACAGCTTTCTATGTATTTACTAAGATTTATGAAGTTATCTCCATTAAGTATTTCTATAATTTCATTACGGTAGAAAATGGAACTGCGAAAATATTTCAATCTGAATTCCTTATATATCGGACATATTGCAATTAAGTGAAAAGTGTTTTCAACAGCATCTAAGTAACATAAGGAACATAGGCCAACTGATGATTTTTTGAACGATCTAGCATTGAGGTCTAACATTCCACCTCTTATCCTGATGATTAAACTTGCGGCTCGAGACGAAAGGGAGGATATCGATAAAGGTTTGATGTCATAATTTAGTCCAGGATACAAATCGTGGAACTGTGAACGCCTATCATCAGAAGTCAGATCATGTGTTTCCTTTGTTTTCGAAAGCTGTAGGATTGTTGAATGAAAGCAGCACAGTGGGGTAGATTAATTTTCAGGTACAAATTCGATATTCTTGCATATGTGCAGCCATTCTTCTGCTCAAAAGTTTTTTTGTATTAATCATCTTAGATAAAATTCAAGTCTGTAATTAGGTAAGTGCAACACATTATTCACGTAATCAAAATGCAGCTTGAGGGTATCCAGGTACATAGCGTTTATACCAAATTCAAGAAAAACAAACAGTTAGGTGTATTGCTGGATAGGTACAGCATTTTTTTTTTAAATATCTTAAAAGTTTTTCGACGTCATTATACATTTTATAACCCCAAATTTGGGCTCCATAGAACATTATTGACCATGATGCCGCATTAAAGATTTTGAGCTTATAAAAATATGATATGATAGGGTGGTTTATATACCTGGACCACGTTGATGCAATCGTCATTTAGGAAGATGTTAATTTGGTTTCTGTGTGTTTTTTAAATGAAAAATTGTAGTTAATTTCTAATCCCAAGTAGATCACTTTAAAAAGTGTTACTGTATTGGTCCAGATTACTATGTATTACACACATCACCAAAAACGTATATACTTGCTTTTTCATTAATTTTTGCTTATTCATATATAAAATTCTAAAGTTTAAAATAATATTTATCTCTAATGTCAACCTGCTTTGTCTTACAATTTAAGAGTAAAAATTGAATGTAGATTGCATGTTTTATTTACTTTTTCTAAAATTTTTGTTTTTAATTTTATTAAAAAGTTTTCCAAACAAGTTCAAATCATAACAACATAACATCAATAAAATTTTCGGCGCTGAAATACGTTGGAGCTGTTTTCTCGCATTTAATCAGCTTTGCGCTCTGACCAGCTCGGCGTCCACTATGACCTGTTCGCACTTATTTGTAGTTACTTGTGTAGTACCAGTTTTCTCGCATTGGTTCTCGCGATAAGCGTCAGTCGGCTCGGCCCGGCAACAAGCTGCCACTCTGTACGCACCCCTAAAAAGGCAAAGTATGACCTATAAACTTAAAATATGCTGCAATAAAGTTCTTTTAAATGAATTATGCAAAAAATGCTGCAAACGGTAAAATATGCACTAAAAAATCAATGCCAACATTCATAAAAAGATCTAAAACAGATAAATATATTGTTTCTGCCTTCATTGGTCGCACAAGGAAAAACATGGAAAGGCATATTAATGGTTTCCCTGCTTATGAGACTTTTTCTAGATTTTTTACAGTCTTAATTTTTTTTGGGTATTTAGATACTCATTGGGAGAAGTACATTTTTCTTCGAAACTGGGTATCGAAAGTTAGCAAAATTCATTTTTTGCCTCTAAAGGTGAGCAGTTCTTTTGGCACAAATTTCATATGATGACAGAAAGAACTAAAATCTTTAAAGATAATAATGGCCCATGCTTTAAACGAATTTATACTGCGGCAGTATTTCGCAGTATCTAAATCATCATTATACATGTGGGCTAGGAAATATAATGGATTAATTTAGTGCCTTTTCATTACCAAATAAATTTTTTATACGGAAATACTTAAGTCAGATGACATCGCCAAGACTGACCAAAGACGATTGACTGATTTTTGCTACCAAATATACTTTTTGTATTATATATATTTGTGCCATAACACATTTATTTATATTTCGATTTGTTTTTTTTTTCCTTTTTAATTGATAAAGTTGATATTCTTTTCGCATCACCACCACAGATAACACCATGTACTGATGAAATCAAATTTTATATTTTTATTTTGAGTAGAGTTTCGGAAAACTTTAAATTTTATTATTGGTAGTTGTTGTTGATGTAACTTGGCTTGTTTTTGGTATTATTTTCAATAAACTTTATAACAAATTTTATTGCACTTTTCCCTTTAGAGCTCTCTAAAGTTTTTGAAATTGATTAATAGTGGCTGAAGGTTTACACTGCGAAATTTTAACACAATATTGAAAACTAGAAGGGTGAGCTACAGAATGTACAAAACGACAATAGTACCGGTATGCTATAACATATTCAGGTTTGAGTTTTATTTCAATAAGAAAACATCATTCAACTAAACAAGTCGCATCGCAAAATCTGCAGTCCCACATCAATGAACTAGAGGCCTGGCTAGAAAAATGGAGAATAAAGGTTTACCCGGCTAAATGTGCTCACTTAACTTTCACGCTCAGAAGACAAACGTGCCCAGCTGTAAAAATAAATTACATCACTGTTCCGGTAGAAAACCATGTTAAGTACTTGGGAATTCATATAGATAGACGCTTGACCTGGTCGCGTCATATAGAAGCGAAAATAACGGCTATGAAACTTAAAGCAGCTCAACTACATTGGCTTCTCGGTCGAAACTTAAACTTGTCCTTAGACAACAAAATTCTCTTATACAAGTCCATCATAAAACTATGGACATATGGCATCCAATTATGGGGTACTGCATGCGCATCTAACATCCAAAAGCTTCAAAGAAGACAGTCTAGAATATTACGACAAATTGTCTGCGCCCCATGGTATTTACGTAATGAAATTATCCACAGAGATCTCAACGTCCCCACTATCCAGGAGGAAATTAAAAAATATTCAATAAGCTACGTCGATAAACTAATGGTCCACCCTAACTACCTCGCTCGGGGTTTGCTTCAGTTCGAAGGTCACCAGAGGCTAAAAAGAACCGATACTTTGAGCCTTACTAGAAGACATTTTTAAAATTTGAATACAGCAGTTAGTGGTTACACTGGTAACAACTAATAAACAACAAGTAGAATTAAGATTTGAATACATATTGTAAATTTCGATAAGAAAGATTCAATAATAAAAATAAATTAAAAAAAAAAAAAAAAAAAAAATTTTATTTGATGAAAACTTTTTTTCGAATGTTTCATTTTAGTCTTTTTTAACCAATTTATTTATTTAATCCTTTCCAATAAATTGTTGCATATGCTTTCGAAAACTTATAAGGTAATTCGATTTCATTTAGCATGCATTTGACAGACAATAAATAGACGTACAACGCCACATTTTAGACATTGTGGTGTTGATGGTATCGATTTTTTTTTTTTTTTTTGGCAAATGTTTAGTCATCAAATGTCCAGTGAAATTGACATAAAAGCTGGTAATTTTTACTTTTCCCCTTCTGTTTTACAATTTGTGTATTTTTTGTTTCGACTTAAACCCCAATAACAACAAGCAACATCAACTGATACTGGTTGCATTGTTGCCTACAGCCACCAAAATACAAGCACTATGAATATAAAAAAAAAACATAACCCGGGAAAAATCATGCGAGCATATGGATATTAAAAGGATCTTTGAACAAGGATTACAACAAAAACATGAGCGAAAAATAAGAATAACATGAACTTTGTCAGTTCACAAAATATGCACAATGTTGTTGCAACAACAGCAACAATAAAATAAAAGTCGTTGGTGTTAAAAACCGTCAACAAGATTTATTACAAGCGATACATTTTTCAATATTTTCTATTTTTTTTTAAGCCTTTTTGGGTGTAAGTATGTTTAGTTAGTAAGGAAGAGAAGCTAGAAGAGGAGCAAAAGTGTCAGTTCATCTTAAAAAGTTTGTTGTTTGTTTTGGTGGGGCGGTATAATTAAGAGAACAAAATGTGTGGTTGTTATTGTTAGTGCCAAGAGTTGGTAGTTTATAGTTGTTTTTTTTTTTTCTTTGTTTGTTACTTGTTTAACTCCACACAAGGGGTGAAAATGTGATGAGAATTGATTAACTGGAAAAATGTTTGTTAAAAGACTTACAAGTATCAGAGTAATTTATAGTTTGGTTTGCTAGTTAAGTCAAATGGGAAAAATAATGTTATCAATATAATAAATTTTTAAGTTGTAAAAACAAATCGCTTTTCTCAGTTTTAAAGTGTTTAACTACTAAGAAAGTGTAGTCGGGCAAGCGCTGCTACAGTGCTTATCCCTGTTAAGTTCATATACGATTAACTGCACATATATTTAAAAAAATGTGTAGCAATTGTAAAAATCGAGCAATAGAAATTTTTCTTATCGAAATTTACAATATTTATTCAAATCTTAATTTTACTTGTCGTTTATTGGTTGTTGCCAATGTAACCACCAACTGCTGTATTCAAATTTAAAAAATGTCTTCTAGTTAGGCTCAAAGTATCGGTTCTTTTTAGCCTCTGGTGACCTTCGAACTGAAGCAGACCCCGAGCGAGGTAGTTAGGCTGGGCCATTAGTTTATCTATGTAGCTTATTGAATATTTTTTAATTTCCTCCTGGATAGTGGGGTCGTTGATATCTCTGTGGATAATATCATTACCAGAGAAGACTAAAATGCTTTTTTTGCTTTCTTGCTTTTTTTTAGCTGTTTTTTATAAAACCTGCTGTTTTTTGCTGCTTTTACAATGGAGTTGCTTTTTTTTGAATTTGTTTTTTTAAATTCCCATTTTTGTATTAAAAACTTCGTATGTTACTACCAAGGCTAATTCCTATATAAAAGTGAATTCGCCTTGGTAACTAAATTTTTGCAACAATCAACTGAAATCAACGTAGGCTGTTAAAAATAGAAATAAATAAAAAATTTTAAAAAATGCCGAAAAAGAAAAGTAATAGAAATTTATTATTAAAAATGATAAAAACATATGAAGGAGTCTTTAAAATTGGCAATATAAATTGTTCGAAAAAGTCTAATGTGGATCAACATATAAGATGTGGGAAACACCAATTGTCGTCTTCTAAGCAAGAGAACCATCCACAGAAACTTTTTACGGAATATCCAGTGACTCCAACTGCCAAAACATTTCAAAAGGATCTTTGTAAAGCATTGTTAGAATCCAATATACCAATAAAAAAAAAGATAGTTCCCCCAGTTTAAAAAATTTTATTGAGAAATATTCTCAAATGTCGGTTCCGTCTGAAACTTGCATTCGCCAGAAATACAAACCAGAATTTTATAGGGAATCTATAAAAAAAATGCGTCAAGCAGCCAAAGAAAAATATATATGGATTTTTTTAGATGAAACTACGGACAGCGAACAGATTTATATTGCAAATTTTATTTATGGAGTCTAAGAAGAATTGAAAGACTATAAATCTTATTTTTTGAACATGCAAGTACTTGAAACAGCAAATTGCGCATCTATTGCAAAATTTTGTAATGATTCGTTACAAATATTGTGACCAGCTGCTAAAGTAGAAAAAAAATCGAGTTTAGCACTAGAAAGATAACGTTATTTTTTTGTACTGAAAAGATAACGACACGTCTGAAAGACATATGCTTGTTTATATCCTTTAAAGGATATCATCGCAAATAATATTGATCAATTTTATTGTTGAAATCATTTATTTATTCTATTCCTTTTAAAAATATAATTTTTGAGCAGAAAATTATAATAAAAACAAAATTAAAAATAAAATTCAATTAGCATTATCAAAAATTAAAGAGTTTCAATAAAGGACTTTAGTTCGGCTCTTAAAACTTAAATAAATATTTTCTTTGTACTTTATGTAGATAATGTTATCTGTATTAACTTATAAAGGGTGGTTAAATTTCAAGGGCCGATGTTGATTTTGAATAAAACACAAACTATTTAGGAAATTATTGTAATTTTATTTTATTATGATATATTGGTATTACTCAATTATGTATGGAACAAAATATCGGCCAAATGGGCGCCGCGACCACGGCGGCACACCTCCATCCGATGGCCCAAATTTTCGATGACCCTGAGGCATAATGGAGGTTCTATGCCGTTAATGTGCCGAATTATCTCATCCTTTAGCTCTTGAATTGTTGCTGGCTTATCGACGTACACCTTTTCTTTCAAATAACCCCAAAGAAAAAAGTCCAACGGTGTCAAATCACATGATCTTGGCGGCGAATTGACATCGCCATTACGTGAGATAACACGGCCATTGAATTTGTTGCGCAAAAGAGCCATTGTTTCGTTAGCTGTGTGGCAAGTGGCACCGTCCTGCTGAAACCACATATCGTCCACATCCATATCTTCCAATTCGGGCCATAAAAAGTTCGTTATCATCTCACGATAGAGAACACCATTCACAGTAACTGCCTGACCGGCCTCATTTTGGAAAAAATACGGCCCGATGATGCCGCCAGCCCATAAACCGCACCAAACAGTCACTCTTTGTGGGTGCATTGGTTTTTCGACACTCACTCTTGGATTCTCATTCGCCCAAATACGGCAATTCTGTTTATTGACGAATCCACTGAGGTGAAAAGGTGCCTCATCACTGAAGATGATTTTCTTCGAAAATTGATCATCCACTGTTGCCATTTCTTGCCACCATTCTGCCCATTCACGACGTTTGGAATGGTCAAGAGGCTTTAGTTCTTGAGCCAATTGCACCTTGTAAGCGTTTAAATGCAAGTCTTTATGCATAATGTTCATCAACGACGAGCGTGAGAGGTGCAATTGTTGGGCACAACGACGAGTTGAGGTGGACGGCTCTTCAGCCACACTATCGCGAACAGCAGCAATATTTTCTGCAGTACGAGCTGTAAGAGCATGCACTGGTGTTCTCACATCTTCTACAGACCCGGTTTGCTCGAATTTTTCCACGATTTTTGCGATTGTACGCACATTTGGACGATCAAATTGACCAAAAAAATCACGAAGTGCACGATATGCATTTTGATTTGAGCGCCCATTTTCATAATAAGTCTGGATAACTTTAACACGTTGTTCCAATTGAGTAAGTCTGAAAAAGAGAAATGTCAAATAAAATTCGGAAAAAACTTGGCGTTTCGGTGTGGTTCACATTCAACATCGGCCCTTACAATTTAACCACCCTTTATAAACAAAAAAAAAAAAATTATTTGAATAACATTATGTGCAAGATTTACAAATTTAAGTTTTGTTTTCGCCACATACAGGTATACCGCATTTGACACATACCATTTTGGACATAAGTTTAATTTCTGATGGACAAAAGCCACCGTATTATTTTTTTTTTTTTATTCATGCTGTTCTCCACTACAACCTCAAGCATTGCTAACTGCATTTGGTAAAATTTGTTCAATGTTGTCGGTTAAAGTTTTCGATAAAATAGGAATTTCTAGCCTTTAAATTTAACAATTTATGGAAATTTCGGCACTGGTCCATTGAACAATTTCCGAAATTATTTCGGTAGTAAAATATATCGACGCATGAAATTGGGTCGTACAGTGATTTGCATTCCCGAGTTGGTCCTCTTGCCGTACGAACTATATGCATTGAAGAAACTCGGCCATCACTTTGACCCTTCGATGTAGCCCACTTACTTTTACTTCTTAAAGTGGGTCGAGATATCGTAATAACGCAGCTATCGGAAGAATTAGTAAAATGTTCAGGTTCTCGAGGATTTTCCTGAATCGGTGGTATATTCTCGGCAGGCTTAAGGATGTCAAAAGCTCATCTTCTACATCACTTTGAAGACAATCCTTCAATAATTCATCTTCCGATTCGCTCACATTTTCCATTGAAACCGAGTCCTCCAACACGCTTTGCAAAATAGCGCCAATTTCTGCGTCGCCCAAGCCGCGCTTACAACAAATTTTTAAAACAATACCTTAAAATTCAACCAAAACACAAACTTGTCTTCGCAACAGAAGTAACACTAAAGATAACGATACGTCTCTCAAACATATGTTGTGTTTATTTCTCAAAAAATACATAACTTACAACAGAAAAACTGCCATCACCAACTAGGTGCTGCTAAGAACTGAGATTATTGAACGTGAGAAAGTTGTATGTTAACAAATGTGAAAGTAAGAGCACAAAATTAAAAAGGGGTACGTCTCGCAGACGTACCTTATCTTTCTAGGGTTAGATTTGATTTTAATTTTCTGTATTAAGGCATAAAATAGAAAAATGTGTTACTTGTAGTAACGGATTCAGCTGCATATATGCTAAGTGGAATATCTTCTCTAAAGGCAGTGTATCCGAAAATGCTTCATTTAACATGTTTTGCACATGGCAAAGTATATTTATACCAAGTATATGCAAGTCTACAACAAATCAACAATAAAAAAACCACATTCATTTTGTTTGTGTAAACACATTTGATACTGTCAAAAAGCCAAACATAAAGAAAACAAAAAAAAAAAATCATGGCGCACTAAAATGTAAGCAAATTTTGACGCTATCGAAAATAAAACATCTGAACAGCTGATCACTTGCATGTACTTGTAATAAATATATGTACTTTGGCACATGGTATCCATCGATTAGCTGAATTCATTCGAACAAACTTTGTAAATGTCAATAAATTGATTTCCAGTGTTAAAAATATTTTCTTAAAGGTAAATTTATATAACTATTAATCAGAGGTGTTCTGGAAATCGAAAACGCAAGAATTTAAACCGCCAAAATTAAACAAGAAGTGATAATTAAAACAAACGTTTATTTTTCTATTCATTGCAGACTAAAGTAGCATATAGGTATAAAAAAATTTTAAAAATTAGGAATGGTTGGAGAAGGAGGGCTGTACTCAACCGAGTACAGCGGCGGGATAAAGGTGAAAAATGTTAGAACATTGTTATTCATTACATAATGTTATTAAAAATTGTTTGCATCGCCAACAAATTCTTGCAGGACATAAAACACATCTAATTTGCTTTTCTTCTTTTTAAGGGTAGAAACCTATACCATCTTGAGGTAACCTTAGTTCCAATGATGAAAGATGCCTTCAATTGAACCTTGTAATAGAACGTTGTAATAAAAATTTATCCATGATATCAATTTGCCTTGTTTCGTGCAAGCGACTCGTTCATTAATAGGAATAAATTGTTTTACGAGATGTAGATTCAGTTTGATGTCTGGATAGCTTTGCCTAGACATTGATTTTGATACTGTTTGTATTCTAACATTATCGTAAGACCAATGTAAATATCCTTTGGGTAACTGATATACACAATATCAATATACCTTTGGATAGCTGATATACACATAATATCAATAAGCCTGGCATCAAATGGGAAGTTATGTCAATTGTTTTGATAAGCATATACAGTTTTACTGATAAAAAAAAATCAGTTCTTTGTAAAATATCTTCTCTAATATACGCAAATAATAAGTTTATATTACTAAAAACCTTCTTGATATCTTCGTGTTTGTGCTAGTCGTAGAAGAGGACCTTTGATACCACTTGTGCAACGTTGTAGTGAACTACAGCTTCTTTTTCCTTTTTTGCAATGGATAATCCTCGCTGCCGTTCAATGTTATGTACCTGTATTGACCGTAACCATGTTCTCCATGGCATCTTCTTCTTCAACTGATAACATGAAACAAAAATCATACAAAGAATCGCTATCAATACAAAATACAAGCGTTAAAACGTTTAGAACTCATCGAATATTTAAGTATAATTTAATTTTTGTGCAATTTTTACAACTACAGTATGACACAATTTGTATAGGGATTCCGCCGCTGTTCTCAGTTTGTGGAACTTAATTTTTATATATAGTAATTTTTTTTATTTTATTTTAATAATCCTGAAACGTTTAAAATCTTAAAATTGTTGATAAAAGTTAAGCTCTACACAAACGAGTACAGCAGCGCCAAATGGGTTAAACAGAATTCTATAAGAAAATTATAAAAATGGATTAAGAGTGTATTAGAAAGAACTTGAAAGTTCTTGCGTTTTTTTAATATATACATACATACATATTTATCTAAAAAATATATGTTACAAAAACAAAATTTTTACAGGCACCGAGGAGAAAACAACTCTTTCTAAAAATGTATCCTAATGTTGTACTTCCACTGCTTTCATGCAGAACTCGTTGGGGTACTTGGTTAGAAGCGGCAATGTTCTACGCTTAACATCTTGAAGATGTTAAAGCCGTTGTTTTAGAACTTGACAATCAAGATGCCGACTCAATTGTGCAATCCAAAAAAATATTTGAAAACCCCGAACTAAGTTCTCAACTTGCATTTCTTAAATAAAACTTTGAAAACATTTTGGTTGCTTTAAAAAAATTGTAAACTGCGGGATTATTCATTTCAGAGAGCACTAATTCTTTGTCAACAGTTTCTGACGGACTACGGAATATCGAGGACCAACAATATAAAAAGAAATTTGAGAAAATATAAAAAAGAAATCCGGGATATCAGCAGTTTTTGGAAATAAAATATATTTTAGAGTCTGGTACTGTTCCAAAAGATGAATATGTAAAAAGTTTGTCCTCTAATGAAATTCTCAAATTAAAATTTGCACCGTCAACCTCCTGTTTGTTATCTATACTGCCATTGACGCTGAATGGAACAAACGAAAACACCATCGACGTTATTTTTTAGAAGAATTAGGTAATGCCCTTGTCCATGACGAAATATCACGTCGTTCCATAATGCCGAGAAGCAGTTTTGCCAAGTCAACTGTACGAAGTTTGCAGAAGAAAGATAAAGTGGTTGAGAAGAGCGCTCTAAAGAGGGGCCGATGCTATAAGTATATGCCCCCAACGTTCATCCAGTACAAAATATTTAAATAAATGTACTAACTGCAATAATTTTATTTGTAAAAGCCATTCAAATGAAATATTTTCATGTGAAAAATGTAAAAATTATACATAATTTAATGTTTTTTATAATAAAATACTATTGGGCAAATTTGACCCACTTTCACCTTATACGTATTTTTTTTTACACAAGATAAGTACTAACTTGGTTATAGATGTGGCATGGATACAATCTTTTTCGACCTCTGGCAATGGTAAGTGTCTGATGTGTTTGTGCACAATTATGGCTGTGCCACCACAAACCCGCCCGCTGGGATGTTTTGTGTCATACGTAATGTATCCATTTACCCTAAAGCAGTTTTTATGAGTAAAGTGTGTTTCAGAGACAAGAAGTACGTCGATTTCATGCCTATGAAGAAAGTTTGCAACTTCGTGTTTATGTTGGGATAACCCGTTTACCGTTTTTTCTGGTTTCGCATCATTTCCTGAAACATGTTCTGCATAGTGGCCATGAAGTTATTCATAATTTGAATTAAATTTTCAATTGAGGTAGGCATATTTCCAGAAGGCATTTGTAGACCTTCCCTAGGAACATTAGCGTATGGAGGTTGCTTTGCGTTGGAAGTACTCGGGGCATTTTTCGCATTAGGGTTTCCTTTTAAGACATATGATTGGTTTTGCTTGTTTGTTTGTGTAGTACTAGCAATAGAGCCAGCGGCCTGGCTGGGCGCATATGACGGACCATATTGGGAGTGAGTATATTTTTGAACTAAAGCAGGCTTTTTTAAATGCAAGAAGACTTTTCAACCCCTATAGCTTTCCGTGTGATTTTCGCCACAGTTGCTGCATTTCTTAACATTCGGGTCAGCTTTAGAACGATTACATTCGGCGGTTTTATGAGCGTCGCCACAAACCACACATACGTGAGGAAATTTAATTTAGATTTTGTATGCCCATATTCCTGACAGCTTGTGCATTGGGAGGGACCCTTTCGTTTTAATGGCTCCTCAACAGTTATTCTTCTCTTGAGTAGGTAGCGCAAGTTGTATATGGGATGAACTGAAATGTGGGTTTTGAGAACCGATGAATCAAACGATATCTCAGTGCGGTGCATTGGTTGAGGAACTTTATTCCTGTTCAAAATGTTATGAACAGATTTTACCTCATACCCCTCTAGCTCTACTGCAGATTTTATTTCCTCTGTAGGAACAGAACTATCTATGCCTTTTATGACAATAATCAATTCCTTAACACTTTTTAATTGATATGTATAGTAACTTTTATTCTCTGCGTCCAGCTGTCTTGATATAGTACGAAAGTTCGTTTCTGTACTGGCTTGAATTTTGGTCTCTTGAATTTGCCCGCGTCGTATAAAAACGACGTAGAAATTATTCTTACCTAGAAGTTGAGTCAACATGTTGAATATGCTATTTGATGTTTGCTCCCGCAGGTAGATAGGTGGCGGTTTAACTTCTTTAGTGGCTGTTCCAATAGCTGATTCTGCTTCTTCATCGTCAGGTATGGATAGTACAGAGAATCTGTTACCATTTGTTGGCAAAGAGACTACGTTAGAGCCTTTGTATTTTGGACATGCGTCGTTCCTGTTGGGTGGACCTAGGGCTAGCCTTTCTCTTAGTTATTGCAATATATCTGTCCATGCCTGTTTGCACTTTAGTACTTTTTGGCAGAGCTCCTGTATTTATTAGTGCTAATCGTGATGTTCCAGGTTTTTCGTTATTATACCTCTGGTCAGACGACGGTCGGATCAACACACTTGCTCAGGTTGGGCACACTTGCACTTAAATTGATGTATGGAAAACCGGTTGCGCTGGCAATTTTTGCACTTAAATAATTTTTATTTAATTCTGGGTATCGAATGTTTTCATTGCTCACGCTCGGAGAGCTTACCACAACATATGCATTTCTGCTATTTGTGCTGGGCCTACTCTCCTTATTGGGAGTATTTGTGAGGCTCATTCACAAATCTCTTCGGGCACCTTAGTTATTGTTATTGTTCTTTTTTTTTCACCTATTACAAATATTTTTTATTTTTTTTTGCACTTCGAATTTTTTTATTTTTCTTACTCACTGATAAACGTCCGTACTCGTCAAGAGCTGGTTCGAAATTCTAACTTAACCTCAAATAAATGACTTTTTTCATAAATATTCACTTTGATCAAGCTTTTAATAATGGCGGCCTTGGACTGCCCTGTTTGTTATTGATGAGAAGTGTTTGGAAAATAATTCTAAATATAATTTTATATTTTTAGTTTAGGTTTAGGTTTTTTTCGACTTTTGATTTATATCATTTTTTCACACAGCCTCATGTGAAAAAATAGCGAACTTATAATTTTATTATCAGTAAAATTTATTTTAATAATGTTTTAACAGAGAATAGGCTTCGTAAAAGCAAAAGGTACAAACTAATTGTAAAAATATATTGATATGGGGGCACAAGGCTCACGAAAAGTTAAACGACTTTTTCAAGGAAAACCCAAATCTAATTTTATTTGCATGGCTTACACGTCATTTTGTAGCCCATTTGTGTATTTTTATCGTGCCAAGTTTCATCCGTTATCCGTTAGTTTTTGAGATATTCAGTTTTTTTACCTTTTTTAAATGATCGCAACCCTGAAAATTTCAACTTTTACAACAATCAAAAACACCAGCGTGCGTGCCCATGAAAAACTCTTAAATTCCAAATTTTAGCCATATCGTAAAAATGGCTGAAATTAATTTTGGCCTAAAACGTAACTTATATTACCCAGTGTACAACGGTACGTATGCGTAATCTTAAAATATGCACAGAAAAAATTCTCGCAAATTTTTTTTTTTCATCAAAAATAAAATCAGTTTTAGCTGAAGATTAAATCAAGTGAATTAAATATTTACTTATCGCTCATTGTGAGGTAGTCCATCAGATTGTTGCGGGTTAGATTTTCGCCATAGGCTTTATTCTCCTGAAAACAAGGGTAGAGCTTCGCGGGATTAGCTTCAAAAAAAATAGTTAATTGCTAATATTAATTTGTATACTGGTGCAATTAATATCATAAATTATAAAAAGTAAAATAAATGTTTATGTTTTTCTGTGTGCTTACATTATTCTTGATACAGATAAGATACAAATCAGTCTGAGATATGCCCTAGCCTCATACAAATAATGAACAATACTGCTTAAGAATGTACAGTTTTACAGTGAATGCATATTAAATGATTTAATTGTAGAATTATTTCTTTCCAAATAAAAGAAATTTACTTTAAACAACACTAAGTTATGAAATTTACCTGAAAAAATTTCTTAAAAAACTGTACAAAATTTAACTTTCTTAATGTCAAAGCTGAAAATTAAATTTTTTACTTAAAATTTTCCTATCAGATTTCATAGTCATGCAACACAGAACTGTGATAAACAAGTATGAAAAGTATGTTCCTTTTCATCTTACACTCGTTGAAAATTCAAATCCAAAGCGACAAATTTTTTTTTTTATACATTCGTACATATCAAGGTTTTTCGAATGCCTTTATTTTACAAATGCTTTGCGCGAGAAAAATTGAAAAGGGTTGACGCACAAGGCAAATTCTAAAAAGTAATAGTTTTACAGAATATGCATATATCGCACTTGTTCAACAATAGTGTATTATCTCAAAACTTTTTTTCACTTTTGGAAAAAATCGACACGTTATTTCATAACTTAACGCTGTTAAAATATATTGCTATTTTGTATACTTTTTGGTTATGAAACAGTTGGCTTAAAATATATTTTTCATACGCTTCTAGTGCAAGATTTAAAATTGGTTTGCTTCTGCTCAAAATCTTTAAATTTTGAGTTAAAACAGTATTGTTGATCAAGTGCGATATGTATAAAATGTTCAATTATAGTTAAAAGAATCAAAGTGTTCTTAAACTATACTTTATACAGTTAATATTATTTTGCTTAATACGATTTTCGTATGACTTGCTAAATTTCCAGTTTTTCATATTTGATAAATACACTGAATTTGATAAATACACTGAAATTTATTGTTGAGGGAAAGCTAGCTTTTATGCGAATTTCACTGGTTGCTTAGGCCAGCGCATCAGAAAACCTTTTCCAAAGATTTTAGAAAAGCCAAAAATATTAAACAAATAAAACCCTAAAGCGAATAAGAATTATAAACACTCTAAGTCTTACTTGTAACAATATCAAAGCTCAAACAAAACACCAACAATAAACAGTGAGTTTATATTTTCTTACATTCCCCTACAATTGGTTGGGTTCTTTCCCACTCGAATTGTAGTTGTAAGTGGGTTAAAAGAAAAAACTAAATTAAAAATTTTGTTTGACTTAGCGTCTTTTTCCATTTGAGCTTACGATTTACACATGCTGCATTACCAAATTGTCTTGGCAACATTTTTGGTTTCATCATTGTTTAATGCACATGAATAGATTTTTCCACAGAATTTGACTTTAGCACACACAAATTTGTAGCGGGAAAAAGAAATAAAAAAAAAACTATGAAAAAAGAAACTGTGACAAAAATGACAAGCAAAAAGTCCTTTAACTCCATTCAGCAGTCATTTCATCTTTCATTCCAATCATTTATTTTATCCTTCCGTTCATTTTGTTGCAGTACAAGGCAGTCGCTAGCCCAGCAGCCAGCCAGCCAGTCAGTCAAACGTGTAACGAGCCATTTCGTTTGTCAGTAAACCCTTTAGTTCCTGTTTTGTTTCTTTTCTTTATTCATTTAGCAGCAGTTTTTCCTGTTTGTTGTTGATTCGCTTTATTTTTTATTGCTCTTGTCAAAACTCAAATGCAATTTTTAAGTTTTTTTTAGTAACGCCGTTTTATGCGTTGCATACATACACTGACATGTTTAAAGCCTTTCAGTCGCGTATAAGAAAAAAAAATAAATTTTTTTCTGAACAATTAACACTTTGTTATTTAATTCCTAGGACATAATCAAAAGGCTCTAAAATATTTAGTAGAAAGTACATGTTCGCCAGATTTAAGGCTTAAAATCACAATTTTTGTGAGGAATAAATTAAGATTGCTATAAAAGAATGTTCGTTTGTTTAAAGTAATTTGTTAAAAAAAAGTATTTTGGTTCGGGAATGTAAACCCACAAACATTTCGCAATATTCGCTTCAATAAAGAAACTAAGCTGGTTTTAGAGGGTAGCACTAAATATCCCCGTTTAGTAGGTTTTATATGTCGGTAAATTTACTTAGAAAATAGATCAGTAAATATGTTACTAATGATCCCACTTGGGAATGGTACACAGAAAAAAAAATTTTAATACGAAAATCGCATATTTGATTAAAAAAACTACTTGGATTTTCTGCGATGACGATTTTTGCGGCACTGAAAAAAAAGTTTGAATATTTAGTCAACAACCAAGTTTATTTATTTAGTTAATAAAAAAAGTTGTTGCCCAAAATAATTCTTTTTAACAAAATGTTTACGTGGTTTGTAAAATAAATTTGTTCAAAATTTTAAAAAAATGAAACAAAATCTTATCAAATCTTTATTTATTTATTCAATTATTATGATGTTCTAAATTTCCAATTTTTATTCTTTGATAAATACACTAAAATTAATTGTGGGGGCGATTACAAAATTAAAATTCAGTTAGTCGGTCTTTCAGACCGTATGCGTTAATATAGGTAGGCTATTAAGATTCGTTTCGCTACCAGTTTTTGATAACCAACTAACAGGTAAAGTTAGTATACCATAATTTACCACTCGTGCAGTTGAAGGGAGTAACAACTAGAGTATTCACTCGATTAATCGTTGTTCGATTAAACGAGGAATTTTTCCGCCATTATTTGATCTCACAATTAAAATAGCCAATTTTGAATAACATAAATTACATCCCAGTAAAAAAAATGTTAGGTTTCTGTAAGCACGAAAAAAACATGGGTCCTGATATATGTTCTGGCTATTACACACTACTAAGAAGCAGCAGAGAAGCGAAACCATTTAAGTGAATTCTTAATTAAAGTAAATAAAAATGATTGATAACTTCGCATTAAATACCCAACTTTATCTACATTGCTTAGCATCCGTGGTACCCGGGTACCTTTATACTATAATGTATTAATAATCCGTATTTTAATGAAATAAAATTTAATTTTTAATTTTTTTAAAAGCGTATTAAATTATATTTCTGTTAACATATGATTTTTTAACTTTGTATTGCATAACGGCTAAAATTTTAAATTTTTAATACAACCCAGTATTTTTTAGTATAACAGTAAAACATTTTTGGTAATACATGATATGGGCACTTCCATGATTGTAAACGGGACATTCGCACACGTTTATATTGACAAAACTGTAAAAAACAACCTGATTTTCATTTTTTAAATTAATGATTCTTTTAACTCTCAATTAGCTCTTTAATTTCCGCAAATGAGATTTTTCGCTTGCTGTCGTGGTTTCCGAGATAATTGCAAAAAACCAGTGATTGTAAACGGGACAAAAAATGGAAGTGGGTTTTAAGGGGTAACCGTTTAAACAGTGATTTCTGCGAAACCTGACACAATATTTTATTGGGATTAATTTTAAAATGTTGCTAATGTACTAATGTGCCCTAAAAATGGTTTTTTCGATTTCAAAATAAAATATGAATTACATTTTTTTAAATAAATTGTTAAAGAAATTGTAAACGGGACAATTTATCCACCATGATTTAAAATTTTTTTATGTTGCTATTTATAATCGTTTTTATAAAAGAAACTTAATAAAAAATGTTTTTCAGATCATAAATATGCCTTAGATTAGAGTATCGTTGTTCCAAATGCATATTTTCTAATATACACAAGTATGTGCTAAAAGTTGTAGTACTTCGTTTACCATTTATCTTTTTTTCGAATCATTTAATTTATACGCATATATAAAAAAAATATAAGCAATTCTCTTAATAAATCTTGAAAAGAAAATTTTTTTTCCATATTTTGTGGTTGACGTTTTTTTGGAAATAGCCATATGTAAGTGAGACTTCCCCGTATAATAATACAAACGCTTTGGAAACTAAACTTATGTAATTGTATGATACAGAACTTAGCTTATTAAATTGTTTGAGCAGTTCAAACGTGGTTGTGTTATTCCATAAAGTGTATTGTATTGTATTGGGTACCGGGGTGCCCGGGTGCGCATGTTGCGATGGTTTAAGTTTAAGCAATTTTTTTTTGAGTATTAAAGGAGCAAAAAAATAAATCTTGAATCTGAATCAGTGTTACCACCACAAAAATTCAAAATTACACTTGAGATAAAGCAAAATTACGCGATTTAAATGAAATTACACCTGATATAAAATTGAAGTTTTATTTAATAAAAGGGCATTAACAAAGAAGCTAAAACACAACAAACTTATTGAAAGAAGATCAATATAAGTCAAACTGTTCAGATTTTTGTTTAAATAAATTAACAAAAAAAATATAAACGACTTGAAAACAAATAATTAAACATGAAATAAAACTCCCAGAATAATGATATTAACTTCCACATTTGGTTGCATACTTATATCTAGAGGTTTATGCTGATAAGCCAGCAACAATTGACGTCTTTGAGGTCAACACTGTTCATTTTATTCGTGACATGCATTGGACGCAATGCGTTTCGTCAAAGACAGGCGCGGTGCCTATTTGTTTGAAATCAGTTTCAAAAAGTAATGCCTTGCATCAATCTGCGCTTAAAATTATTTTTTTTTTTGTGTTGTATACCATTTTAAGTTTCATGGTCTCAAAAAATACCCTTTATAACAGGGTTTAAAAAACTGCAGTCGAAACCAAAAACTGTCGAAACAAATACGAAAATGTCTGTACAACAAATGAAGAAGTGGAAGAAATGGCAGTTTTTCTACTTTGACAGCAGTTTTTTAAACGCTGCTTTATATCTTATTTAGTAAACAAAATGCCTGCAACTGTCCCTTTCGTAATACAGTTTAACAACTGTAAAAGGCGTTAAATATTATTCAAACTAAAGCATTAAAAAGTTGCAAGATAAAAAAAAATTTTTGTATGTTGGAATATTGGAAACATATCTTCTCCAGGCTGTTTTTTAGTGTGAATAACTTTGTTCAATAAACTTCAGGTTCTTAATCACTATGATAGGCATCTTTATCCAAATCTATAGGTCCATCTCGCGACATTCATTATTAAACTTCTGAAAATATATCTTTAGTGATTGAAGTCTTTTCTCAAAAAGAAACCGAGACGCTGGTTCAGCAGACTGTGCATTTTTTAGCAATAATATTTAAAAAGAAATAAATGTCATCACTAAAATTGAATCTTGATTTTATTTGGGTATCTAAAGTAAGAGCCCTGCTGGAAATTTGTGTCAATTGTTCCAACAGACTGATCTTGGGCTTTGTAAAAAGAGAACAAGTACAAAAAGAAAGAACTTATGACCGGTGAAAGGAGAAGCAATCATTTAACAGGTATATGAAGAACAAAAAGGTAGAAAAAGTAATGAACTTCAGTACAATCGTCACCGATGGTGTGCAAGATTTTTTTTGGGATTTTCTAAAAAGTTGTTCTTAAATTTAGTTCTAGGACTTATTTTATTGAAAAAATACTACATTTGTATCGGAATAATACAACATTGTAGTAACTTACACTAAAAGCGTTCAATTGACACCCTCCAATGACAACCTCATGTAAAAGTTATAGGTCCCATTCGAATAAAGTATTAGAACTAGAACCGGACTCTACCACCAAACCCCTATCACGGTTCTGCTTTGGTGTGAGTCCGCTTCCCTTTAGCGAATTTCTAATAACACCTAAATTACACCTAAGAGAAATTACCCACGACACACAGAGGAGTATTTGGCCTGAAAAGCTGGCCAAAATTATTAAACGTGTTTTTTGAATTAAAAGTTTTAGTTTTTTGATAGTTTTAGGTGTAGTATGATATAAAAAGTACACTGCGCAACAAAAAAATTTTTCTCTACCGTAGAAATAAAAGTATGTGGACTATATGGATATTGATGCCCTAAATTCAAATCTGATTTCCGTTTTTCTCTAGTACGTAAGGATTTTCTTTTAAAGGCGTGGCATACTTCACCACCTAAATCGTTGGGTTGCTTTATATATTTTGCCATAACTTTAAAACTGAAAATTGTAAGGCTCTTATAAAACAGTATTTTTTTATGAAAAAAGGCTTTATTATATTTATTTTATATTATTTAATACTTTATAAACGAAAAGTTAAACTAATAAAAATTATTTACTAATTATTATGTCGTATGTGTATCCTCATTAGCTGCATCATTGGTGTCAGGAAGAAGAAGTGTGATGGATTCTGATGAAAAAGCTTTTTTATTATTCCGTTCTCTTTGCGTACTGCAGCTTATAAAAGGTTCACTGCTTAGAAATAACCTATTCAACACATCTCGATTTGTATCGCTTCTGCTGAATTTCCTCGAATAATTCGTGCGATATAATCGTAAGTGCTTATTTCTGGCCTCTGCAGCTTCTTCTGACAATTGTCCAATTGGCAAGATTGCTTGCTTTATAATACTACCACCATGAATAAGAATCTTGTGCATCGTAGGACTCATGAGGTGACAGTTGTAAAGTTGCACATACATTTCGGCAGTTTTATGTGCATATTCCTCAAATTTCTCAATATTAATTCAGTGTCCGCTAGTTAATACTTCCAATATTATTTTCAGCCGGTTGATTAATTCTTCATTTATTCCAATGATTTTCGATGCAGTTGCTGGGTCCGAAAAAAATCTTCTTGATGTGTTGCCATCATTACTGCTACCGTATCCTGGTTTTGGAACATCTACAAGTATTCCTATCTCGTCTTTAAGTCTTTTTTGGATGAATATCTTCCTCTCTTTAACAATTGCTTTATCTTCATCGCTTCTTGCTTGCCACTTTTTAATTGGCAGTTTATATGAGAGATGAAGTATCGGTTCTAAAAAGCGCATGCGTGCATGTAAAGTTGATAGTCCAAAACTCAAGGCATCACAGTTCAGACGAACATTCTTCTGCAACGTGTTAAAATCTTTCGAAGTTTGACCGCAAATGTAACACCTCATTGTCGATTTTGTGTCCGTTGCAGCATTGCATACTTTTCCGTCGATCATTGTCATTACCATCGTGTGTTTAATTTGTGCAATTTTTCCACTACACGGTACTTCGCTTTTCTTTAAAAATTCAATTTGATTATTTATGTGTCCTATTTCTTGCTTCGTGATGTCAGTTGTTTCCTGCACAAAACGGATGCGGATTGGTCTACACAGCCTAGTTGAGGATGGTGTTTGATTTCGCCATATCGTTTTAATTTTTCCATTAGTATTTGTGATTAGTTTAATTGGTACACAACTGCTTTGGAATATATTAGCGTCATTAACATCTTCGTTTTCGAATTTCTGCTTATAACATGATTGGTGCGATCCGTCACATCCCCATTTGGTTATAAGTTCCAAGAAATTTAGCTCTTCATAGTCTAATTGCTGCAAAACCTCTTCAAGGTTTATACATAAACGTGTTGCTGTATGGTCGAGGAGAGCTTGGAGCTTCACTTCCGCTAATGTTTCAGTAACGGTTATGGAATCTTTATTGGGATAACAATTTTTTTTTGCATTTTTTAGTAACGAGTAACATGGATACATATTTTTATTGGCATTGTATAAAATTTCATATTGCTTTTTCGTGAGCTCTGCATTTACAAAGAGTGCTAAAGCTCCTTCCGCTGAAAGTTTATTCACAGGGTTGACTTCAGAAGTTGTTAATGATCGCTTGCAAATTCTTGCTTTTCTTGGGGATCTCGTTATATCCATTATTAATTTAGCCGCATCATTGTGTCCCGCTGCTCTTTGACTCATGGATGCAGCAAAATACATAAAAGCTTATGACGATATAAAGGTATAAGAGCAAAATAGAAGAAATGTGAAAATTTAAAAAAATCGTCAAAAATAATGGCGCAAACTTGCGCACACTTTTTTTTGGATTCTAAAATTAGAGATTCCAAATTTTATTGTGGTATCAAACATAATTCGTAGACATGCTAACCTCACCTTTAGAAACCTCTTCTTTTCCTTTTTTTGCAAAAAAAAAAAGTGTATAATTTGTTTTTTTTAGCTTTTGAACGAATTGTTTCAACATGAATATTCAACATATTTTAAATTTTTTTTGCTGTTTTAAATAACTTTTGATCAAACCTTTCAGCGAAAAAAAAATCTTTGTTAAACCTTTATTCGTTTAGCCGCAAAAAAATATCATATAAACATCCAGAAACCGAAAAAAAACATTTAAATCTCATATAATTTTCTTCACTTTCCTGACTTTAGCAGGGTCTCAGAGCTACAAATCGCAACTAAAAGTCTTCAAAATTTACAATATAATGTAAAACATTGTTGTCTGTCGAGCCGCGTACTTAGTTCTTAAGATTTCTTAAAATTCAGTTTTGCCTTTTTGGCCAGCTTTTCAGGCCAAATACTCCTCTGTGCGACAGTAAAAATTATACCAAATTCGGGTAATTACCCACAAAGTGGCAACACTGATCTGAATTCGCTTTATTTTAAGGTTTATAACGACGATACAGAAACTTGTTTAAAAATTTTAATTCATAATAAATTTTTTTCATATTAGGTGGGTACAATGGTACCCGTGTATTAACACAAGGGTTAATCACCTACACTTAAAGAAAACATATTTTTTGATATAGTAACCTCCAGCAAAAGTTTTATTAATAAAAAAAATTTTAGTTATACATAGTATTATTACTGTAACCCGCAACCATGTTATGGTTCACATGTGCGAGGCAACCATGAAATGGTTGTAGCTTCCCTAGAGGGAAGCTAACTGACACCAAAGTAGTCCTCTGATAGGTCTTTGCTGGAAGAGACCGGTTCTAGTTTTAACACTTTCTATGAATAAGACCTATCAGTTTTACATGGGGTTGTCATTGGAGGGGGTCAATTGACACCATTTGACCAGTCACAATCTATGGACGTGTTAAGTGACAGTTACTTAAATGTAGTATTATTTCAATACGATGTAGTATTATTTCAATAAAACAAGTCCTAGAATTAAATTCAAGAGCCAAATTTTAGAAAGTCCAAAAAAAAAAGGTATCACACCACCGGTGAAGACTGTACTGTAATTCATTACTTTTTCTACCTTTTTGTTCTCCATAAACCAGTTACATGATTGGTTCTCCTTTCACTGGTCATGAGTTCTTTATTTTTGTACCTGTTCTATTTTCACAACTCCCAGGACCAGTCTGTGGGGCCAATTGACACAAATTTCCCGCAGGGTTCTTGATGGAGAATAATTTAAACCATAATATGGTTGCCAGTAACAAAAATATGGTTAAAGTAACCACACTATGTTTAAACAATTTTCGCTAAAATAGCTGTGGTCGTGTTGACCATATGGAAAAATGGGTTTTCTCTGCGTGTACATATTTCTTCATGCGTTTTAGTGCTTATTGATTTGAGAATTTTCTTTGAATGAAATTGCTTTAAATGGATTTTGATTGCATCTATTGATACTCTTTTAGTATTTTAGCTTATTTTTTCTCTTTTTGGCTATAAATTAAGAAGAATTTACACAAGAAACCATATTAAGGGTGGCATTCGTCGAAATTGATTTCTATGCGTAGTTAGTTCGTGGGTTGATTGATTAATTTTTTGACGTTGTTTGTATGAATGTTTTACTATTAAGATGTTAACTGATTTAATTAAGAAAATTTATAGTATGAACAATTTTTTTCTAGATTTAGTATGTTTTCAATTTAAAGAGTAAGCAAGTTAATATACATACTATGAGTGAAGTTATTTGAAAAACGGGCTTAAATGGCATTTTTATCTTAAGTAACAAAACTATTAGTTAGAAAATATTATTGAGTGTAACATCGTTTTATATTCAATTGTTAAATACAATTTATGCCCGTTTTTACAACTTACCGTCAGCTTAAAATAAACTTTAACCGTCCTTATAAAAATAGTTCCATTATGAAAACTTTACTTTAACGAGAATTAACAACAACAATTTTCTCATTTCAGACTTTATTTATTATGAATAGAATGTGTTAATAACATTTTTATACCCACACCACAATAGTGGAGAGGGTATTATGCATTTGTGCTGATGTATGTAACGCCTTAAAATATTGGTCCTAGACCCACCTTAAAGTATACCGATCGTCTTAGAATCACTTTCTGAGTCGAACTAACGATGTCCGTCCGGCTGGTTGGCTGGCAGGCTGGCTGGCTGGCTGGCTGGCTGTCCATGTAACCTTGTGCGCAAAGTACAGGTCGCTAATTTTGGAGATAATTTGATGAAATTTGGGTCATAGGTTCTTATTGGCACAACGACCAAGCCTATTGAAAATGGGCCGAATTATAGGACCACGAGGGAAGATAGGGGGAAATTTCTTCCTCTCAGAAACTATCAAACCCATTTCAACGAAATTTAAAACATAGATAGAACCATATCTATATGGACACAGAATGTATGCATTTTTTTAAAAATAGGACCACGAAGGGAGATAGGGTCAATTTCTGCCTCTCAAACCGATTTTAATGAAATTTAAAACATATAGGGACACATTAGCTACACAGTTTTTCAAAAATAGGACCACAAGGGGAGGTAGGGGGCAATTTCTGCCTCTAACAAACTTTCAAACCAATTTTCATGAAGTTTATAAACATAGATAAATCCATATTTATATGGACAAATAAGCATGATGTGTTTTTAAATACTGTGGTGTAGGGTATCATATGGTCGGGCTTGACCGACTGTACTTTCTTACTTGTTATTTTTAAATTAATTTATAAATTTTAAAATTCTTTTATTTCTAGAAAAACTAGATAGTTAAATCTATGGATTGTAATCAATTGAGATGCCTTCCCTAGAGCTGACCCTAAGGGTCTATAATGATGGTTCGAAGAAATAAGTAGGGCAACCGTGGTTTCTATAGAGGAACTGGAAACCTCTGCTCTACCGCGGACTAACTGGCTAAGGTATTATAGCATATTGATAGATATATGTATATTTGCTTAAAGCAAGGCTGCCATTGCATCCCGAGCGGTGTTAAGTTAAAATGTGAAGCTTTTTAAAGTAACTCTTATGTGAATACCATGGCGAACCGCATGGGCAACCAAATAGAAGATAAGCTGGCCAAGCGAGGAGTTCGCCTGGATCATTGATCAATTCGTTACACAGAAATAATTTTGCTTCAGTAAAATCAGTAATCAAAAATAAAATCAAATTTAATCAAGTGAATTAAACGTTTAATCAAGTGTATTAAACGTTTAACTGACAATATTAATATGCACCAGTAAACAAATTAATATTACCAAATAAACGTTTAATTCAATAGTTTAAACATTCGATTCACTTGATTAAACGTTTAATTCACTTGATTAAAATTTTAATTAAAACTGATTTTATTTTTGATTAATGCTTTTACAGATGCAAAAAAGTTCACTGTAAAGCTGGGATCACACGATTGCCGCAAATGCACCAATATGGCACAATTTTGATTGTGCTTTATTAACGCACAATAAAGAAATTGCACCAATCAAATATTCTGAAATCACACGATTGCCCTGTTTTATACAAATTTAATTGCCGCTAGTTGGTACAACGTGAAATGGGTACAATAATTGCCGCAGTACAGTCACACGATTGTTCTTACTTGACAACTGCGAAAACAGCTGTTGTTGTAGCTTTTTCATTTGTTTGGAAGTTCTAGTTGGTATGTTCATTAAAATCGAAAAATTTGTTCATATACATATGTACATAGGTACCTACTATAATATTTTTTGTTGAATACTTTTATTTGAAATATTTTAAGAAAAATTTATGAAAATCCAAAAATTAACAAATTAAATAATAATATTCGCACTTAACAGCTACATAGTACATATAGCAAAAATTAAAAAAAAAACTAAGATGCATAATAAATAAATACATATTTATCTTCATTACTTACTACGGGAAACACAAAAATGTGAAATTTATTAAAAAAAGGCAAATATTGGCGCATATTGTGTTGTTTGATTGCCGCACGAGAAGACAATAAATATTGGTGCATTTTTGTTATTTTTATTGACGCGCGTTTGCATAGCAAACAGTCACACGATTGCCGCACCAGGGTTGCATTTGATTGGTAAAAGTAAGCACAATATTGTCCTCGATTGGTACAAGAGCCAATTGGTTGTGCAGTCACACGATTGGTGTATTAAAAAGTGTGAAAACTGGTGCATTGCGGCAATCGTGTGATCCCAGCTTAAGACATCATGTACAATTGTGGCGTTCTCGTGAATCCACCTGCATCGTATTCAGGGTAGTGCTGGGAGACTATCGGTAGTACTATCGACAGTCCTTACATATGAAAAATATCGATAGGAAAAATCGATATGGATATTAATATTTAAAAAAAAAACAGCTATGAAAACATAAAACAGCAGCTACATACATTTTCGCCGCAAGTTTACTTGCTGATAACACATCGCCGCCAGCCTCAATACTTGCAACGCGAAATGAAACTAGACTATTTATTAATAGATCAAATCTGACAAAGTGTTTTTAAAATTTAAGCTTCGTACAGACGATGGTCAGATCTTACAATGTTTTCATTTTTCTGACAATGGTGCCATTGTCTTGACAACATTGTCAGATCTGACCATCGTCTGTACGAAGCTTTAGCTTGGGTTCCGCATATATGGGCCCCTTAAGTTTTTGAAATTTTTGAAAAGGCGTTTGGTAAAATAAATGTACTTCTGAGTTCAAATACTATTTCAAAGAGATTTATTTCTACGAAGACATTATTTTTAATTTTTGTCTATTTTTTAACTTCCCCACAAAATTATACTAAAACGGTAAATTTTTTCCTACTCAAGTACAAACATTCAGTCGATAGTAATATCGACAGTATAAGTATAAATAGAATAATATCTATTGTAGAAAATTTGCTTTATATTTTATTTACTACAAGCTGACCCTACAAACGTTGTCCTGTCCAAATAAGGAAAAATATTTCCGTTCGATTTTAAAATCCGTTAAAAAGATACCAACATTTGAAAGAAAAATTACTCAAATCGATGGAGCCGTTTTCTGATTTTAGGTTAATCAAAAAAAGTGGGCGTTAATATGGGCGGGGCAAAGATTTATTTATGCGCTTAATAAAAAGTGGGCGTTAAAGTAGGCGTGGTACACTTTTCTTTCGAAGAAAACATCAAATGGATTAATACGAACATTTTAAAGAAAAATTAGTCAAATCGATGGAGCCGTTTTTCGATTTAAGGTAAATCGAAAAAGTGGGCGTAAAAATGGGCGGGGCAAAATTTTATTTTCATATAAATCTAAGTTGCACCATGCCGATCATTTTAAAGAAAAAATCATCCAAATTATATACATGTCATTGGTGGTGAAATATGAAAATTGGATTTTGCCACGCCCCTCCGCCCGCAGACCGAAAATTAACACGCTGTCACCCGCTTGAATATTCTGAAGATTCCGTGAAAATTTTATCAAACGCGGCCCAGCCATTTTGGATTCCATACGTTACATACATACACACATCCTGTTTTATATATATACTTAGATATGTTAACAATGTATTTTTCTCTGCTTTTAACTTTTAAACTTCAAACTTTAGGATTTCCATCTTAAATAATTCATTTCTGCAGGAGTAACTATATTTTCCTGATTGCTTCAATTTTGCGGTCTTGCTCTTACAAAGAGAGTATTTTGCAGCTAAGCTCTAAAGCCAATTTCTTCAATTATAACTAAAATACGCCTTACTATTTTTCATTAAGATGCAAAAGTTTAGCTATAACGCTATATTTAATTTAGCGAACAAAAAAATATTTTATTATATCATCCAAATCTGTAGTAAAAACTTTATTTTTGTTTTCTAAATATTACTTAACATTAGTTATGAACAACTTAAGGAGTAAGACCTAAACGAATACATACTGAAAGAGCACTAATTTTATTAGTTTTCCTTTATTCTTTGTAATTCTATCTCAATAAATTTTCCATTGCTATACATTGCATAGAAAACATCGACTGCTTTGGTTCTATATCTTCGAAGGATTTAACTATTGAATCTATCGTCACCAAGACCACAAAATGTGTTACGTGCACGCGTGACTTATTTCGCTAGATATTGTTACTACTATGCGATATTATATACGTGCAAACAAAATAAATGCACACACACACACTCTAGCATTAAAAGAATATAATTTTTTTTTTTGAAAGGTATGTGTGTGTTGCGAAAACTAATACAGAGAGAGAAAATCGTTACTTATCAGTGGTCGAAAGTAAAACATTATCAGTCGTATTCATAACAAAAAGTTAGCCACAGTTTGTACACTACGTACAACGAGCTGCTAACTAGAATGCCGATTAAGCCTAGCAGCTTGTTAGCATAGAGTTAATTCATAACGAACTTTGCTCAATCTACTAACTTTTACCAAATCAACTCTGAATTTTAATGATGCCACATTATATTACTCAAAAATGCAACACGTTGTGCATTAATCATCACTGGTTTTGTAATTTTTTTTTGTCTATTCCTCCACATTTAACAATCTTAAAAAGTATTTTAAAATTAAAATAAAAACAGATATTGTAAATTAAAACACAGTTATTTAAAAAAACCAACCAAATTGTTTAACACTTTACAGCAATTTTTCAAAAATTGGCACGTGTTTGGCAGCTCGTTAACAAGAGTTAAGCAAGTTGTTTGCCAGAGCTTAGTAAGTATATTATGAATAAACTTTGGGCTAACTTCATGCCAAATTTTTATTATGAATACGGCTTTATATTCATACATTTCTTTAGTGCTTGGCTCGGTAGATATGGAAATCATTAAAAACAACGTTTCTATATTTGAATTATTTGTTTCGAAAAGGGCTCAGGTACAAAAATACAAAGTGTTCAGAAGTCACATAAAACTGAATATCTCTTAAACCATTTGACTTTTTGAAGCAGAGTTTTTTCCTAAAATAATGACAAAATATTATTTTAATTAATATTTGCGGGAGAAAGTGGTCATTACACTTTTTGGAGATAAGATCTTTTCGAAAATTATTTTTGAATATTCGTGGTTTTAGTAGCATAAATGCATATTTAGTGTGTGTGTAATTAATTGAAACACACAAATATTCAAAAAATCAACAAGATATTGTTTTTCGTGCTTAACCCTTATGTGAGTGACAGGGTACCCGGGTAACTTTTAAACCTTTAATTGCATTTTTTGTTTGTTTGAAGTTTCTTAAGGGAGTGGAACCTCTTGAAAACTCTTATTATTGTGTTTTAAATATATTTAAATAAACATTAGTTTAGTTTCTTAATTTGAAAGGGTTCTGTGGGTCAATTTATATTTTGCACCCTTAACGGAGTGACAGGGTACCCGGGTACCTAAACGATAATATTTAAAATAATATTTATTTTTTAGTATAATTTAATTTATTGTAATGAATATCAGCCTTAAAGCATGTTGAATTGAATAAACTGGAATATTTTTTTACTTTTAACATGAATGAAAATTTAAAAATAAGAAGACAGTGTTAGTTATTTTGTACATATACATATTTCGTTTATATTGTTTATTCAAACAAAAGGCTTGAAGAAAGCACAAAAAAATAGAAATTATATACACTTCACTATAGAACAACAAAAAAAAAAAAAAATTGTGTACTGAGATCCTTGGAAGAAGGATTCACACAGAGGACGGTGAATTGAATGTTCGATACAACTTGCGCACGCCCTCCAATTTTTTTTTTTTTTTTTTTTTTTGCCACATAGAGCAACTGCCGACAACTCTGAAATTACTATTACTTTCACGAAAAATTATATCGCACATCTCACTGGATAATTAAGTTTTAAATACGTCCTTAGGTATTTAAGCCAGGATCAGGACCTATGCGTTGCCGTAATTTCTGTTGATGTATTGGTATTCCGGATAGCGATCAAGACGCAAATGAGAACCATCCTTTCCATGGACTTTAGTTGTTTCTTCACTCCCGTCAGAACCATATGAATCCTCGTTGTCCTCTATTTATCCCATATGTTTTGCATCGGATGCTTCTGATATTATATCGCACATTTTCAGAATATGTTCACATTCGTTTTGTATATCATTTGTATCTATGGAATCTAAGCGTGCTTGTTTAGAACAAGAAGCCAATGTTGTTATTGCACTTTACCTTCTTCTTGCGCTCACCGAACTTATTCATGTATGAACATAGTAATGTATGAAAGCAGTAGCAAGTAGATGTATTTGTCGATCAATCATAAAGCCAAAGGGAAATCCCCCGATTCGTGTTTATGTTAGACATTGCAAAAACATATATTTTACATTTTGTTAAATGAATTTTCTTATCTATATTGTAATATAATGTAAAATTTTCGTATTTATTGTATGTGGTACCATGGTACCCTGTCACTCTGTTAAAGGTGTTTTTTTTTTTTGTCACTCACCCTTATGTAATTCCCAATTTTTATTCTTGATAAAACCACTGAAATTTATAGTTGATGGGATATGCGTATTCCGCTGGTTGCTTAAGCCAGATCATCAGGGAGCTTTATCCAAAGATTATAGAAAAACTAAAGATATTATACAAATAAAACTGTTAAGCAAATAAGAATTATAAGCACCTGTTTTACTTGTAACAATATTAAAGCTTTAACAAAAACAACAACAATTAACAGTGAATTTTTCTTTCTTACATTCCCCACTACAATTGGTTGGAGTTCTCCCAACATTAATTTAGATTGGAAGTAGGGTAAGAAAAAACAAAATTAAAACAAAAACAAAAACTTGCTTATTGTCTTCGCAAAAAAATCAAAAAAATGTTCTATATAATGTTCTTTCTTAAAAATAGCTACGTGCGGTTTTAAGAGTTGTGTATTTATAAACAAACATTAAAAACATAAATTTCGTTTCTGGTTGTGTGAGCCGTACGCTTAACCCTGCATTACTAACCTTAAAACATGTCGCATAGTTACTAGCCATGGGTCTTATCGACCCATCAATTGTATTATCCATTGAAATCGTCTCAATTTATAAATTGATAAAACGTTTACTTCTTTTGGTAGACTATAATCTTTTATTGTTAAATTTTAATATACAATGGTGTGTCAAACAACTTATATATTTAAATTGAAATTAAGTTTGTTCTCATTACAACATAGCTAAAAAAAAGTTATCCAGCCGCATTGCGCATAAAATGATGAGTTTTTAAGATATTGACGTCAAATAAAGTGCATTTGAAACCTGAAATATAGTAGTAAAATGTTAGAAAGAAAAATTGATATGGCTAAAATTTATCTTTTGTATAACGGTATAATAAATCTTTGTTACATTATTGCTAACTATGGGTCTAGTCGACCCAGGCTGTTTTTTTTAAACAATTTTATATGCATAATATCATAAATATTCCTTATGTTTATTGTTTAAGCACGTTTAAATATAAACAAATTTAGATTACACATATATCTCGAGTTAAAATATCGTCTTGTTTTTTTTTAATTTAAAAAGTTTGCGTGTCTGGGTCGATTCGACCCAGAGGTTAGTAAATATACGTTCTGTATATTTCCGGACTCTGCTACTTATATTCGCTAATTCGTTAGTTAACTATGAAAATATTTAAAATCATAATGTTACTGAAATAAGCTAGAAACGTGAAATTGGGCAATACATCGTCTCTTTTAGTACTTCAAGAGTCTGAGGCATGTTGACATAGATTCGTTAAGAAACCCTTCAACAAAGACTAGAACTGCTAAATCAGGCAATCTTGCAAATCACCAAAATGAGAGATGATGCGACCCGGAAATGCGGAGCTCAAAAATTCGATATAAGGTCATGCGTTATGCGCCGTTGCTAATTTCTGTTCGAACCACATGTTCTCCAGGCCTATTGTTCGTCTAGTTGGGACTGTAAAGACGGCCGGTTGCACGTCGTCTGGCCGATACTACGGGGCCATCTGCAACATCTTTGGCTACAGTCAGTATATTCCCGGGAGAACAGTAGCTCCGGGCTACCTAGACCTGACAGCATCTCGTATTGTACCATATTCTTCTAGACGAACAGCTGAATGCCGCAGTGTTTTTCTAGTTGGTATCGCATGACTGGGAAATCAACGTCTAAATTCACGTTGCACCAACACCGCTAATTCCTATTGATGTGTCATTTTAATTTGCTAACTTTAGAAATGTCAAGCACAACTGCCATTTAAAGTTATTTGCAAAAGTTTAGCATCTTGCGATAGGGTGATGACTTTTGCACAATGTATTTGGTGAACAACAAACTAATGCGGCAAAATTTAAACGTTTTTTTTTTTTTAAGCGTTGGAACACTATCGGCGATATACTGGAAATTGAAATCGTTCCAAGTTTATATCGAAGTAAATCTTCAGCTCAATTTTTTAATGATTTAATAAAACGGAAAAATTTTAAACAGGATCATTTTGAAAATTTTTTCGATTCCAATTTCACACGAATTAGAATTTAAGAATATGGCTGTATAATTTTTTTCTCAACTTTTTCCATCCAGATGGTAACATGCGGACTTCGCGCCAAAAGTGCTGCTTATTTAATGAGAGTTTTTGCTGACTTTGTTGTTTTTTGTCTATTTGACGTTTCTAGTTATTTCTGTCGTTGTTTCTCGTCTAAAGACCTCAGAAACAATCTGTCGCACCTTGAATCCAATTAAATATAATCCGAATAAGCTTTGGTTAGCAAATCCTTGTGAAGGATATCAATGATTCGGCAACGTTAAAAAATACAATATTTCTTGTTTTAATTCTCACTTAATGTTTGCTTTATTATTCCTTTAAACTATTTTCGCAGTGTAAATCTACGAATAGTTATATAGTTTTAGTACACTCCTATATTGCGTTGTTGCCCTCGATGCTGTTTTACTGTCATCATTGTTTCGTGCTTATGTACCCCTTTGGCCCCCTTGTTTAGGTTCATAACTGCTGGTATTTGTTTTGTTTAGATGTATCCTTAGAATAACCATTGTGCAATAGTTGTTCATACATTTAGGTTTTTGTTTTTTGTTTTTTTGTTTTAAGTAGAGTAACTAGATCAAAGTTGTTTTCTGCTTTTGTTCTAGTCTCATTGCCGTTAACTTAACTTTTCATTTACGTGGTGGGTGGATGGGCGTAACCAACGTACATTCAATTAGTTCACTTTTTCACTCATTCTATTTGGGGCTCATCATTTCGTCAACAATAAATATAGTGTAATAGTTCTCACACAAACACCCACCCACGACCTCGTAGACATCCTTATTGTTTATTGTTGCAGTTACTTAATACTACCGATACTATCTGCTGTACTGCTGTGTTCGTTGGATCTGGTAAAAAAACAACGCAAATATTTTATTACACTTTGTTTGAAAGGGGTTCCAAGGATTAAGTAGTTTTCTGTAATGAAAACTTTAAATTATTTATCTATTCGTACTTTGAAAAGAATGTTTGCACTGAGTTTGTTTTTATGAAAATTTATTTCATTTTATTGTTATTTAAGTAATTTTAATGGTTTACAGGTGTGTGCTTGATAAAGTTGCTGATGTAAATAAAACGTTTGTTAATGGCTGATTATTTTCTTCAACATTATTCTACGAAAGGAATCAATATAAAAACGAGTAGAGTGCTACATTCAGTGAGGTTATTCTATAACTTTTTAACGACAAAAAATTGTCGTTAAGTAGTTAATTTTAAGAATTTTTAAGTAAATATTTTCTATAGGTACTTAACGACAAATTGTTGTCGTTAAAAAGTTACAGAATAACCCCACAGATATGCCTTGAATCTTATATACCCTGCTCCATTGTGCGAAAATAACAGAAAGATATATGAATACCGTTCTTCAAATATAGATAATTCAACTTTCTGCCACGCTCACTTGTCCAATCCTGCCCACATTTTGTCGGATGTTGTGAATTGATAACCAAAAAATAAAAAAAAATAATAAACAACAAGAGCAACAATGGATTTTTTTCGTAAAATTAGAGGCAGTCGGGGTTTTTTGTTAATATCTTAGCCATTTGTGAATCGATCTTGCTGAATTTCAAAAGCAACCAATTTCGGACTATATGTGACGAAAATGTATAGCAACTAAGCCCTTATCGTATCCACCGTCTTCGAAAAACCTTTTTCAACGGACAGACAGACAGACAGATGGGAAATCAGACAGGCATCGTTAAACCGACATCGGTACTAATTAGGACCCAATTTTGTAGAAATTACAAATGGAATGACAAACTTGTATATACAACCTGTGGTGAAGGGTAAAAAAATGACTAGCTTTGAAGAGAAAACTAATTTAATTTGGCTGCTGGCTTCGATACTCTTTAAAATGGTATCTATCTAGACTCGTTAAAAAGGAGGCCGGATCAATTACACCGTAACTTTCCCGGCTCTTAAGGTACGACATGTATTTTACAGAGGCTTTGTCAGATGTAAAGTCGACATGTAATTTCACATGAAATACAGAAAATTTATAACTTTTCACACGTTCATTTTTGGTGTTATCTGACATAACCTCAAGTCATGCACAACAGCAAATTGTATACTAATTTATACTTTTATTCACTGATAATTGTATTTCACTTAATAAAAAATGTGGCTGTTTTTAAGAATGTGTAAATAAATAGATTTCAATGTATATTTGCCGTCAAAGACAAATGAATTTAAAAAACAGCTGATATCAGACGCTTTGTCAGTTCAAAGAAGAACAAGTTTTAATCGAACTTTGAGCTGACATTAACAGAAGTATATGGTGCAAAAGGAGCTTTAGCTGAAAGTGCAATAGTGCTGCTGTCAACAGGCAGCTGTCAGTTTACTGCCGTTTAAATTTTGATTAGCTGCGTCATTTTCACGTCTGACAGCCATTGATATTAGACTCCCTCGTAAATTTGAGGGGAAAATGAAAACAAGGTAATTTCGTGGGCTCATTACCCATTAAAAACTTCACTTACCTTTAAAAAAATTAAAAGCTTCTTCCACTCACTATTTGGTGGCTACTCTTTGCGTTACAAAACAGCTATTACATAGCTACTACTTATAACGTATTAAAAGGTCATTATAATAACAATATTTTAGGTAAGCTCTTGTTTTCGACATAAACCATTATTTCGAAAATGGAGGAGGTTGCACAGCATATGTTCGCGTAACTCAAAAACGCTGTAGCTTATTTAAAAACTAAAAAAACCGAAACTCCGTAATAAAATTTCTTTAAAGAAAGGTAAAAGTTTTTTCTAATATGTACAGTCGTTTTAGAAACCTTATTTTTTTATCAAAATTTCGAAATTTTTGTTTTTTAAAAATTCATAAAAAATTGGAAAATGCAGCTTCTAATTTTTTGCAGACATAATTCTGTCAGCAACTTTTGATTTTAGTCGCAAAAGTTGAAAATTTTTAATTAATTTTAGAATTTCATTAAAAGCAATATTTGTATGGGAGGCCCCCTAGGAAGTGGAGACAAGGGTCAAGTATGTCTCGAGAAAGTGTTAAGGACAAACAATTAATAGGGACGACTCCTAGCCATTTATGGGACTTTTTCTTCAATATATTTCTAGACTCTGCATTGGACATTTTTTTCGGGAGCCCCCTTAAGGAATGAAGATAGCGGGTAGGTATGTTAGAAATAAATGATTTCGACGAAAAATATAGTTGCGTTGGTCATATAGTTAAACCATCTTGCGACATCCTAAGCGCTGCAGGGGCAAAATTTAAGAATTTCATTAAACGAACATATTTGTATGGGAGCCCCCTAAGGGGTGGAGATAAACATACATACATATGGCAATTATGTTTTAAGAAAATGTTAAGGACAAAAAATTCATTGATTAATAAATCGCGCATATTAGAAAAAATTTACCTTTCTTAAAGGAAATTGCATTGCGGAATTTCGTTTTTATTTAACTATTTTTGAGTTACGCGATTATATGTGGTGCAACCTCATCCATTTTCGGAATAACGGTATAACTCGAAAACAATAGCTAACCCAAAAAACGGTTAGCACCATTGGATTCAGCATACCCGCAGTATGGTAAAACGCCATGTGCCTGGCTTGTATATTTGTTCAACAAGCATAGTGTAATTAACAAAAGTGGTTAAAAAAATATATATTTTGTGGTTATTTTTTGAACTATTTATGTTTTTTAATCCAAATTTTTAATATTCTTAATTAGGCCTAATGCCCGTAGTTTCTACAAATAGATATCTAGCTGTGTATAGATATCTATGGTTTTCATAGTTTTTAAACGTATTTCTTACCTACGGGTAAAATTTTTGTATGTATTTTACACCATCGATTTTCGATAGTTTATTCGCGAAGCCAAAATTAACATTGGAATAAGCAAAATAGTGTTACCGGATAGTTAAAAACAACTGTTAGGTACGAACACGACTAGGTATCTGTTTGTAGAAATTACGGGCATAAATTCATTAAAATTAATTTTCATTATATTATTTCTATGAAGAAAGGAATTTTATTACATGAAAATTAATTAAAATTGTTATTGATAATCCTTCATTCTCGACCGTGGCCGGGGCTCGAACCCTGGCTGGCAGGTTACCATGTTTCGATCGCAACCACCCGATCTCCTCAGATGGATTTGCCGTCTTACACAAGCAGCCATCGACAACTGCTGACGTCAACAGTCAAACATCAATCCTTAAACCAAATTGTATTTTAACCTTTGGTAGATCGAAATTTGCTTGCCTGAATGATTATCCATTTTAATTGACCCTACATGTTTTTTCCTTACTTCTGTTTTCTCGTACTTTTGTCAAGAATTCTTCTTGAAGTCCAAAGTACATTTTTTGTTTTATCATTTTTGTTTTTTTTTTTGTGTTGACCTTTTTCAGCACAACCTGAAGGACAAATGTACACATAGAGCTCGTGCCTTAGCCCTAACAATAATTAGTATTGTGGTTATTTTGTGGAACTATTTATGGTTTTTAATCCAGAAAACGGAAGTAAGGAAAAAACATGTAGTGGGGAATGTAAGATGAGATAAACTCACTGTATATTGTTGATGTTTTTGTTTAAACTTTGATATTGTTACAAGTAGAACTGTTGCTTATAAGTCTTATACGTTTAACAGTTTTATTTGGTTTAATATCTTTAGTTTTTCTAAAATCTTTATGGATGAAGTTTCCTGACGATCTGGCCTAAGCAACCACTGAATTGCGCATGGGAATAGCTTATCCCATCAACAATAAATTTCAGTGTTTTTATCAATAATAAACATTGGGAATTAAGCACAAATAAAAAATCTTCTGAAATTATATTTGATAAGTTTACAAATATTCTCCTTTTTATATCCATATCAAGACGAATTTTTTACAGGCTATCTCGGAACTACAATAAGTAGACACGAACAAAAACCACAAGCAATTTTGTTTTTGTGAAATCATGCACAGTGTCAAAAAGCGAAACAAAACATAAACAAAGACAAAAAAAAAAGTAAAGAAAAACCTGAAAAAATTTATCAGCAAGGCTTTTTAGATCACCTGTAATACCCAGTAAAAACTTTGCTTACTTTTTCATAATAAATAGTTTATTTCACTCATTATTTAGTATATTTCTTCTTTAGCTACTTCTATAACAACTTATATAACTACTTTTTTCTGGATGTATGTGGGTAAAAAAATAATGACTTATCTTTGAATGCGTTAATTTTGGGGCATCCCTTGTAAAATTCATTGCTTCTTTCAAGAAAATTTTAAGTGGTATTATTTTTCTGAATAACTTTTAACTGGGTGATAAGCTCTTTTGCAGTGTAAATAAGTTAGCAAAAAATTGTGATTTATAAAACTTCAATTTAAATACAAAATGTTATTAACTGAAATTTCTAGATTAACTGCCAATTTACAAAAATAAAATTTAATATCTTGCTGAAATAAAGGGTTTAAGGAATAAAATAAAAAGAAGCTAGCTTTCCCTCAACAATAACAGTGTTTTTATCAAATATAAAAAATTGCGAATTTAGAACGTCATACGATAATCGTATTAATAACTAAAGTGAAAGAATTTTGCGTTTTTTTCCAAATTCCTTTAATTTATATTGAACACATGTTAAATTGTCACATTTTTATAAATTATAAAAAAAAAGTATTCACTTTTAGTTCCAAGTTTTTTTTTAGTATAAACTACTAAAAACTTTTAAAAGTGTTTTATTTGGCTCTGCCGAATCTTTGATACCCTCCCCGAGAGCAAGAATTTTTCAGGAGTGGTCTTTAAATGGAGTCCATAAATTATGAAACCATCTTTACAAAAACCGACATCAAAGTATTATAGTTCAATGTACCATGCGAATAAAAGTCTATACTTAAAGCTATCTTTATAGCAAGTATGGCAATATAAAGGTTTTTTGGGACCTATGGTCACTTTTATGGCCAATTTTATTAATTTATTTAAATATCAATATGTATGTAAAAATTCTTTTTTCATTTCAGATAAAAATAAAATTATATTTAACCTTTATGTCAACAGCTACATAACGGGTATGTTTTGCGTTTTAAATCCGCTATAGCATGGAAATTAATCATCGGTTCGACGTGAAATTTCATGATATCCTTAATAAAAGTGTTATATACCATATCTATTCTACACTTGAGTGAAATTGGTCAAGTTTGGGCAAAGGGAAGGACAATTTTCAATTTGTACCCCTTAGTCAACAGCTGCATACCTGGGTATGTATAGACAAACGTATAAAAATAAAATTTATTTTACATGCTTATTGCATAAAATGAGGAAGTAAAATTAATTTTCAAGTTAAAAGTGCACAAAACTTATATTATTATTAAGGATGAAAATTAGCCAGTTGTAAATAACTAAACATTTTTAACTAAATCTATTGCATTACGGCATATCAGTAGAATGAACTGCAAATACGGGTCTTTTGCATAATGGGCAGACCTTCGTTGTTAGACGAGGTTTTTATTCAGCATCAAAAATATAACCATTATTGCTGCCGCTTTTTCGGTTTGCTTACGTTACTCGCGTGTATTCCCGTTATCAAAACGTATGAAGCGTCCTATTGCCTAGTAGCGCCGAACACATATCGCACCGCGATATAGCGGATGTGCGGTTGTTTTCCACAAGTCTTAAGTGTGAGCGTTGCCAAAACGTGTTACGCCACTCAGTAAGAGAAGACCAAAATACGAATTAAATTCGCTTTTTGTTAGAGCTTCCCATATACAATGTTGTCGTGTAGGGTTTTTTAGATCCTCACGCTCATAGCGCAAATTTCATCGGACATTTTCAACCTGAATGTTTCCGTAATAGAAACCCCTAGTGTACTTCTTACTGGTTCATAGTTTGCAGACTTTAGTATGTTGTGGAAACGGAACGTGACAGTTTGTGGTGGTGCAGCAAACGAAATTATTCCATCTTTGCATAAAGCTGTGCCAACTTTGACACCGTATATCGGAAAATTCGTCACTATCTTCAGTTTCATCATCTATATCGTATTTTGGTAACTGGATTTTTTCCACATCGGAGTAATTTGGAGATACAGCAGCGTCGGTTCTGTCCACAACTCCTTCGGACACTAATAAATCGTTGACCAATATGTTCTTGCTGTTTCTCATAATCAAGTGCACTTTTTTGCCTTGGAGTCTTTCATCATCTGCCATTTTTTACTTACTCCGAATTACCTGGAGTTATAACATTTTTACCAAAAATTAAGTTTGAAAACAACGACAAAACTTGTGTTTGTTAAAAAACCCCATTTTCCAAATATTTTAACTTACAAAACCACAAAAGTAGAAAACAAAACTAATAACCACCTTATTTCGATATTTTAACTTTTTTAAATAAAGTTTTAAATAAAAAATTTCATTAAGTTTAATTAATTAAACTTTTAATTATATCAACAGCATTACTCTATAAAATGTTTTTTATATAAACAAAAATTTAATAAATACTATTAATTTGTTTATTGGCGCAATTTAAATTAATTTTTGATTTAATATCACAAATTTTTTAATTGAAATTAATTTTTTTTTCTGTGTAACGCCTGTGGCAAATTATCGACCGACTGTCATGAAGTTGTTCCTAAGAGTGAACTTTGTATGGGTTCTGTGGTGTAATATAGAGCGATCTTCACGGAATTCAGCAGGGTGTTTGCTAGTCCAATAAAACTATGAAACACCAAGAGTTACTTTTAAAGCGTTACTCGATACAATTTTAGGCCTACTAACGTATTTTCCGAGCTTGGACTTTATATGGGGTCTATAGCAAATTATGAACTGATATTCGCGAATTAAAGTAGTGGTCATTTAAAACGACTTAGTGCCATTTTATGTTAGTTTTTGTAAGAGAAATATCAATTTTTTTTTGCTGGTTGTTCCACATTTTGGTTCATTGCTTCTTTTCTGACTGAACAAATTGTGCTGGAGGAAAAATTGAAGCTGCTCCTAAGGACTGGAAAAAAATTGACAACAAAATTGTATTTGTTTTAGTCATTTGAAACTGAGCTTGAGTTCAAAAGATGGACAGACGGACATAGTTAAATCAATTTACCCAAGGACCTAGAATTTATTTACTTTATGCATTTTAAACAAGTTTCACATGGAACGACAACAATAGTACACTGCCGTTTCTTGGAAAACTGAAATGTTCATTTTGTGTTTTGTTTTGTATTTCATCACAAATTTCACAACTTTAAAGATCGCTCTTTCTTTGAAAAAACCTTTATAAAGATTTATGCCTGTATAAAAATTTGACTTCAAAAACGTTTGTTAAATTTAATAAATGCTTATGAATATGGGGGTTAGTGTATAATTAATGATTAAAGGATTAAATTATTTTTGGATTTTATTGGCATAAAAACTAAAAAAGGCAGTTATTTTACTGCCTTTTTTCTAGGCACCGCAGTAGCTATTCTCTGTTAAACATAACCGCTTTAGGATGTAATAAGCCAGGGTGTACGCTAAAAATATTAATATTAATTTATTTTTAAAATAATAATAAAAAGTCCCGTTTTAAGTAAAGAAAAATTATAATTTTAATTTACGTATGTACAGAAAAATTTTCAAATAATTCGAAAACCAGTTTAAAAAAAAATCATATAATCGATCACCCTTATCAATTTCATATGTAGGGCACACTAAACAATGCACACACCACAAAAGTTTTGCATACTATTTACTTACCAAGACAATACGTTTGGTGTTGCCAACATCCCAAAGGTTTTGCATGTGTCGAACGCGTAAACCTCGGCAATTTATTTACTACTGCCAGAGAATCCAATACAACAGAAAAGAGCAGCAAAAAAAATATACTACAATACAACAAGATTTCAATGAAGAATATTTTTTCTAAATTCTCTAGACACCCAAAGTTTGTTTTGCTCTTAGAAGGGTTTAACTTTATGCTACAAATGCATCACGTTCCAAAAAAAAAAAAAAAAAAAAAACAGATGCACAGAATGCTGCCGCTACCCCACATAACACTTGAATGTATAAATAGGTGTTTGCACACACATGTATGTTTAACAGATTGTGTATCCCCTAAAGTATTTTTCTACCGGCCATAAAACAAAAATGGCAACAACAACAGCAACACGAAGAAAATGAAAATGTGGCCAAATGCATGTAGATTGAGCAATAAAACTGTCACTGTACAATAAGATACAAACATACATACGTACGAATGGAAGCAACAACAACAATGGTTGAAACATCTACAACATCAGTTGTAGATATAGAAGAAAATTTAACGATTTATTATCTCGGAAAAAGGAGCCAACAAAACTCACATTTTCTTCATTCTATAGATTATGCTGGTATGTCAGAATGTATAAACAGACGATAACTTAAGCTCGCCTTATGGTGGGAGAGTGAAAGAGAAGATGTTTTGATATTTAGACTAAGTAAGTAACTGGTGTCCTTAACAGAAAAACAAACTTGGATGCCATTAAAACCAAACGTACTTGAACAGAGGCACACACACGCTTTTTTTTGGACATAAGATCTATGAGTATGGGAATTTAAATACTTTGTCCTCTATGGCATATTTGTACACTTATTTATCATCCAATAGACGACATGCATACAATAAGCAGAACTCTGTGCTAAACCTATTTATCTTGCGAAAGAAAAACAAACACGAGGGTCAGTTCTGAAATATTTGTGAACGTCTGCTCTTGTACAGTCTGACTGCCTAGAAAATGAAAACAAAATTTCGTGTCAGAAATTGTATTGCAAACGGAATCCAATTTTCATACTTTATTGTTGCTTCAAAATAATTTTTCACACGAAATTATATTTTCCTATTATTTTAAATTTAATCAAAGGTGTTATGTCACATTAAAAAAAAAACTTTTGAATTGGGTGTGATTGCAGACCCATCTCAGTTAATGAATGAATGAATTTGCATCTGTTAAATTTATTTGGCATGAAAAAAACTGATACAGCATGTAGCATATTTTTTTCAGCATTGTTTTAAAATTTCTAGCATTTTTTTATTTATTGTGGTATTTTTAATAGTTTCCATTAATGTAATACAAATAATTGTAAAAAAAAACGAAAGTGTCTAACATTGAATTAGATCTAAAACATGTAACAATGTAAATGCTCATTAATGCGGATATAAATAAATTGAAATTAAAATAAAAAAAGGAAAAAGTTTTCAAAAATTTGATTTAGCCTGATTAAAAATATTAAAATTTGGAGTAAAACCTATTCACAAAAGTTTCACAAAGATTGGATAAAGCGCCTAAAGTGAAAAGAATTGGGGAAAGAAACAGTTGAAAAAACCTTTTTCAAATACTGCAAATGCGATATTATTTCTAAATTTAGTGGCCGGGAGCAACATGCAGAAACAAGAAAGCACAAAAGTGCAATGATAATAACTATAAATCATCCTATCCATTTTAAGAGAATTTTACAATGCTCAGCAGAGGCGGTGTTAAGTTCATGGGTGCCGTGCAATAAAGACATAGGAAATAAAGCCATACATGACCTTATTTCGCATTTAAATTTTTTTGTTTTAATATATTTCTAATTTATTTAAAAATTGTTTTGCTGTTTTCGCTCTGGGTGCATATATTAAAAATATAACGAAAACGCTTTTGGGCGCAAGAATTTTCTCCTCTATGGTATAACAAAAACCGGCTTCGCTGACTAAAGCTTCTTTGCATAGTCGACCTTCGGCCGGGCGCAAGGATTTTCTCCTCTACACGCAGAGAAAAAATATGGTTGGGCATGGTTACGGCAACAACACTATGCTTAATGTAACAATATATTGTTGTCGTACACAAATAATTGTTATTTTTATTTAATATCAACAATATTATAGTTACTGTAAACATATCAATGTTTATCGCAATTATAAATTTGAGTATTGTTGACTGAAAAATAATTATTTTTCTAACAACTTTATTAAGATAACTTTCTAAACATATTATATTTCTCACAACCATATCATGATATTTAATAGCCATAACATGATAACTTTCTATACATTTATCATATTATGTAAAAGATGCAATCAAACTATTTTTACTCTAATCATATTATGTTAGCGCCATTTGTAAAATAATTTGAAGCAGTTGTGTCGTTTTTTTATTTGTGAGCGGTTAAACAATTAAAATATAAAATTCCATAAAAAAATAAGTTTAAAGAAATTTGAAAAATTAAAATATTAGCGGAGTTCATTCAAGTATTATTGATGTAATAGTGCAAATGCAAAATATCATAGTTTTTTTGTAAAATCCAACAACAAAACACACATAGATTTCGTTATATTTTATAAAAGTGCTACGATATTTCATCAACATCTTAAAATCGAAAAAATGGACACACGCGGTTGCCCATGAAAACCCCAGATTTTTCATTTGCTCTTTTGCAAGCCTTATATTGAACTCCGCTATTTGATTAACATTAAGAAAAATTGTAAAAAGCCACAAAATAAAAAAATCGATGCAAAAATATTTTAATTTATTTTGTATTTTTATGACAGCTATGAAAGGTGCAGTATCATAATATTATTGCTTCTAAATTTATTATGATTAACATGATGATAATATGATTACTTCTTAGCTTATTATGATTAACATGACAATAATATGATTAATTTCTTAGCTTATTATGATTATCACGACAATAATATGATTGCTTCTTAACTTAGTATGATTAACAGAATAATAATATGATTAAGGGAAAAATATTATGATGACATATTACGAGTATATTTAGTCATAATATGATTCAATAATAATCTTAATATGGTGACTACAATCATAATTCTTATCATAATATGTTGCTCTTAGAATATGTTTACCACAACCATGTTTTTTCTTTGCGTGTATGGTACAACAAAAACCGGCTTCGCTAACTAAAGCTTCTCTGCATATCCGGCCTTCGGCCGGGCGGAAGGATTTTCTCATCTATGGAATAACAAACACCGGCTTCGCTGACTAAAGCTTCTTTGCATAGTCGACCTTCGGCCGGGCGCAAGGATTTTCTCCTCTATGGTATAACAAATACCGGCATCGCTAACTAAAGCTTCTCTGCATAGACGGCCTTGGGCCGGCCCCAAGAATTTTCTCCTTTATGGTATAACAAGTAACGGTTTCGCTAAGTAAAGGTTCTAAAATTTGCCTTGTTTTCGAACGAAGGCCGACTACGCAGAGAAGATTTAGTTAGCGAAGCCGGTATTTGGTTTACCATATAGGAGGAAATCGTTGCGCCCGGCCGAAGGACGGCTATGCAGAGAAGCTTTTGTTAACGAAGCCGGTGTTTGTTATACCATAAAGGAGAATATCCTTGCCCCCGGCCGAAGGCCTGCTATGCTTGGGAGTTTGTAAACATGTTGTGGCGGGCAAGCCGCGAGAAGATCGTAACGAAGCCAGATTTTTTGATTTTTGGTCTTCGGGACCGGCTTATCAACTAGTATCTGATTGAATAGATGTTTCTTTTATAATATGGGGAACTTTGGGCCCCACAAGGCACGACTAGGCACCGTCAGATTGAGCTGAAAAATTAGGACATGATATCTTACACCAAACCTCATATTTTAAGCAGCGCAAACAGTTAAATTAAAAAACAACTCCCATACAAGATGCGACGAGTCTAGTTTACGTGCTAAAAAATAGAAATAATAAAAATATGCAAAATTAGAAATTATATAAAAGATAAATCTTTAGTGACTTAAAACCAGTGTTTGCTCCAGGGAATTCCCTGAAACTCAATTGTTGTCAATTCCCGCTTTGCCAAGAATAAAAGAGTCCCAGGAAATTTTGAAAAACAACTTTTTTAAAACATTTTAGTAAATCAATGTGGGATTCGTGTATTTTGCTGTTTACACCACAATATTAAAATTTGCTGCAGTTTAAGGCTTGTTAAGCTGATTTTTGATAACAAACTTTTTACAGGGCCTATAGTAAATTATGTTTACGAAATTTTTAATTTTTTTTTAAGCTTTGTTGTTGTGGGCTTAATTTTACAACAGTATTATTAAGCTTTGCAGTTTAAGGCGTAGTACATTTTTTTCTGTGTGTTTTATACGGTGCGCATGATAAATTAAGACTAGAGCTTTACAAAATCTTGTAGTGTGATTTTGAGTCTTATGAGACTTATTCGTTACGTATTTACACATACTTATATGATTTCAGCCACAGCTGATTAAGGGTAAAAAACGATGCTGAATTTGCTAAACAGGGAAATTGTTTCAAAATTCATACTTTGTTATGTTGGGTTTTCAGTAGAGTTGTCATCCGATTAAGAATAATTCGATTAATCGATCAAACAAAACCAAACTCTTACTCGATTAATTTTAAAATGGCGATTTTCGAATAACGAATAAATCGATTAATTAATGTCGATTAATCGAACAAGAATTTGATTTATTCTGATACGTTTTTAATGGTTTTATAAAGGGCGGTGTAACCAAAACGCACGATGTTAATTGTAAATAAAACATTAAGTTTTCAGAGAATATTTTTTATTGTTATAGAAAGATCTATGACAACTATGTTTGAAACAAAATATCGGCCAAATGCTCGCCACGGCTACAGTGGCATACCGCTTTTCGATGGCCCATATTTTCAATGATTAGGAGACAAAATTAAGGTTCTATATCGATAATGTGCTGAATTATCTTTTCCTTTAGCTCTTGAATTGTTCTTGGCTTATTGACGTACAATTTTTCATTTAACACGACCATTGAATTTGTCACGCAAAAGAGCGCAAAAGAGTTGGAACCACATATCCTCCATGTTCATATCCTCTATTTCTGGCTACAAGAAGTCCGTTGACATGTCGTGATACCGAACACCATTGTCGAAGATATGCGCGAGCATGCACAGCTGTTTTCACATTTCCTACAAACCCGGTTTGCTGAAATTAACGCACAATACTCCCGATTGTGGACACATTTAGTCGATTATGCTGACTAATAAAACCACGAAGTGGCCGAAATGCATTTGGATTTGAACGAACATTTGTAAAAGGCTTCAACAATCATAACGCGCTGCTCAATTGCGTACCTTTCCATGGTTGAATTTGTCAAACACTAAAACAGAGACATGTCAAATTAAGGTTGTCAAAAAAATTGTCAATAAAGTGCGACTCACAATTAACATCGTGCATTATAGTTGGACCACCCTTTAAAAAATATGTAGAGGAGTTAAAAAATATTGTAGCCATAGCCCTGATTGTAATTAACCTTGTTTAGTACTCATAGAATTTCAAAAATGTATTTTATGTTCTTATTAAACAAATATTTGACAAGCAATTATAAAAATAAAGAAGATAGTTGTAGATTAATGGAATGGAATATAATAATAATAATATTTTTTATTCGTTATTCTCATCGATTAATCGAATAATTTTTTAAATTTAATCGTTTGATCGAACGAACAAAAACAATTATTTGAATTATTCGAACAAAGTTGAAAGGCGAATAATTGACAACTCTAGTTTTCAGGTCCTATTCGCCCTTCTAGAAATTATATGAATACTTTCAGTCTATTTATGTAAAGTTTTATCCTTTCCGCAGAATGAGCTCCAAATAAAGCAATGTGTGATGGAGGACTAATTTAACAATAATATGGTTATATTAAACATAATAAGTTTAAATATTTCTAAAAAAAATAAAAAATAAAATTTTTTTCGTTTTTTTACCAGTTTTGCAAGTAAAAGTAAATCAGTATCTTTGCTTTTGCAAGTCGCAAGCAGCCGTAGACCCAAAACTTTTTGTATTTGCAAGTTATAACTTATAAGCAGGCCTGCCTCTCTGCTTTTTGCCTCTCAATTATCAAAGTGCTGATTCGCCAATTTTTGCTCTAAAATGCCGATTATTCGTTAAAGTCCCTTTTTGTTTGTTTTACTTTAATTTTTAGCCAAGTCTGCCTAAATAAAACAAAATTTCGATGTTCCCTGAAAAATGAATTTTGGCAAGGAATTCTTTTTTCTTAAGATTATTTTAAATTAAACTAATTAGACGGTTTTGATACTGATATCAAAATAAAAACCAAAAAAAATTTACTTTGGACTTCGAAAAGAATTCTAGACAAAAAGTATGAAAGAAAGAGAAGTAAGGAAGAACATGTAAAATCAATTAAAAAAGATCATCATTCAAAGCAAATTTCGATCTACCAAAAATTAAAATACAATTTGGTTTAAAGATTGATGTTTGACTATTGAGTGCCATCTGTCGTCGATGGCTGTGAGTTTTAAACGGCAAACCCCTCTGAAGAGATTGAGTGGCTGCAATTGAAACATGAAACGGTAACCTGTCCTTGAAAGCCTTGGTTCGAGCACCGCACCAGTCAAAAATTAAAAATTATCAATAAATTTTAATTAATTTCATGTTGTAAAATTCCTTTCTTCATAAAAATAATTAAATGAAAATTAAGTTTGATGAACTTTAGCCTAACTAAAATATCAAAATTTGGATTAAAAACAATAAACAGTTCAACAAAATTAATCCCGATACTTAAAATTTTAATTTTAAAAACAATTTTCCCTTAAGTTCCACTATTCTGATTGGGTGAGTGCTGCTGTGTCTATGTGTGAATACGTAGTATATATGTATATTATTAATTAAAAGGTAGTTGTTAAACTTTAGTGGTATTCACACCGAACTTGTTAATTTGTTACTCGGTAGTTTGTTACAGTTACCAACTGGGAACGACCCCCTTTTTAAAACTTTGTTAGTCTGGCAACTTTCGTAGTAAAACAACTGATTTATTATTCTGACACAATTTATTATTCTGAAAAAAATAAAACATGCCACGAGAAAGTGTAAAAAAAAACAATTGTCAACCATTTAATTACTCATGCTGTGACAGAAATAACGTTTTCTGACGGTAAGTAGTGAGTTACCAACTAACAACTATTTTATCAGGGGTGCCGTGTCGTTAATTTGTTAAATGTTAATACGGTAGCGCGTTAAATATACAAAAACAAAATGCGTGTAAAAAAGTAACGATTAACGACTAACAAACTAACAAGCTCGGTGTGAATTCCGCTATTGATTTCTATATTTTACTAGCGGATGGCTCAGCTTCTATGCCCCTCTCCCCTCATAGTCCCATTTTTGAAAAAATTAATAGTTTAATTTTAAATTTGTTTAAAATCTGCTCGGAGATGCAGAAACTGCTACCTACAACCCCTCGTGGCCCTTGTTTTTCGATGTTAGTTTTACACCACCAGTGAAAGTAGATCTTGCCAACGCAAATAAATCGTTTGAGTGATTCTCGAGCAGTGTTGCCAGTGGATTTTTCGAAAAAATACCTAGACATGCTAATAAAAATCCGCGTTGAGAAAATTTCCCCTACAAAAATCCTTAGGCATTATTATCATTAAAATAGAAGAAAAAACATTAGTTATTAAAAAACAAATTTATTCGAATATGTATATATATTGACATAGGTTTGGTTAGGTTAGGTTAAATGGGTAGCCGACGACGACTCACTTGGGTCGTTATAGCGGTCCCTTTGTGATACCCCTAGCCAGTGACAAGAGTAAGCCAGTATCCACCAGACTATTCCCCAGAGGTCACTGCAGTCTCGAACCACCCCGATTCCCTGCAGAACAAGGAGATCGATTTCAGTCCCGCATTGGACAAATCGTCCAGACATGGCAATTCCGGTCTCCCAAAATGCCTAAACCTAATGCCCCCAGACCGGGGCATTGGCAGAGAAAGTAAAACACCGTCTCCTCCTCCGCCTCATCATGACAACTCCTACAGTAGTCATTATATGCAAGACCCATCCTCCTAGCATGAGTCCCTATCACCCAGTGACCCGTGATGACCGATATCACTGTCCTTATTCGGTCCCTGCCGAGACCGAGTAGTACGCGCGTTCTCGCCGCGTGATAGCCAGGCCAAAGAGTCCTGGCCATCAAGCAGGTATGCTCCCCCAGCCATCTCCCCTGAGCCCTTCTCTACGTCTCCCGTCTGATGAGAGTCTTGCAGCGGGCCATTGAAGTGCCAATCAGGCCGTCGACGAACATGTCGTCCAAGAGACAGCCCCGTTTGGCCTGTTTTGACTGTCCGCAGTATAGTCACCCAGGCACCCACTGTGCCCTGGTACGCATGTCAGCGTTACACTGGAATGTTTCGCGATCTCATTTAGAGACATCCGGCATTCCACTGTTAACATAGATGTCGTAAAGACACCAGCCAGAGCTGCAATGACCGTAAATATACATATATCCCTCGATATACGATAGTACTTCAGCCAGTTTGCCGCCAGCTTTATGGCAGAGATTTCCGCCTACAGCACACTACTGCCATCTGGCAGCCTAAAAGAGACCCTGATGTCCAATTCCTCGATGAAAAAACCTCCACTCACTCTACTGCCCATCCAGGAACCATCGGTTCCAGAGATCGCGTATTATCGAGCAGCTCATCATAATTACCATGATGAACCGTGAACAAAGCACCGAAAAAGGGTTCCGGAGTGCAATAGTGAAGCGTGACCCTGGCATAACCATAGTTCCGCATAGACTATAGGCCCACCGCCTCCAGTCTCATAGCGGAAGTCAGGACCTGTTGTTCCGCCATGATGTCAACCGGCAACCAGTTCAGCATAGTAAACAGTGCCTTCGTCGGTGTGGAGCGGAGTGATCCCGTGATCATCAGCGCAGCCACCCTATATACTTTCTCAAGCATCCTGCAGTACCGTCCCCTTTCCATGGCAGGGCACCACACCTTGCAGGTGTATAAGGCCAAAATGGCCCTATCAACCCTCGTCCGAACGTTGAGTTCCCATGATAGTTTGCTATCGAGAATTGTATGTACTTTTAATTAAATTCAATTAAGTCTTTAAACATTAGGTGTTATCCCTTACTTAACGTTGGGAGCCTATGGGATCCCATTCTTACCAAAAACTGTTCCCGTGCTCAAAGTCTGCTAAGGTGGAGCTTTTAAGAGAAAAATATTGTACTTGCACGAAGTTACCCGTACTTTTTTTTTGGGCAAATTTATAAAATTGTTAAACAATCAGCTGTGTAAAGAATAAAGAAAAACTGCAAGCAAGTTAACCAAAATAATTAATAAAATAAAATAAACAATATAAAATTTTGAAATTTTTAAGTAAATATATGTCATGTTAACGTTTTCGTTTGGATCAGAAATTTGTTTTTATTGTTCCCGAGCTTTTGTACATTTTTGTCTATTAGTGAGAAATTATTGCTTACTCTAATTTTACCGAACTTTTCCCCAAAAAGTACGGGATCACACCTATTGAATGATAACTAAGAAAAACATATACATACATACATAATAGTGTCGCCAACTTTTTAAACCACAAACAACTCTGGAAATTTATTGTTGAAGCTTTTTTATGGGAAAAAATGATTTTCTACAGATTTATACAATAAAATTTCTTTAAAAAACGTTTTTCAGCATTTATTTTATATATAATACGATAAGACGAAAAATCCCTACATTTTGGAGATTATGAAAAATCTGTCCGATTTTCCTTACGCTTCTATTTAAGTTACAAAAATACCTACATGTAGGGATTTTCCCCTTCTGCTGGCAACACTGTTCTCGAGTAATAAAAAAACGAACATAGAACAACTTATTTTATTGTATATGTATAAAAAAAAAACATTAGTTATTGCTGGATTGTTTTATGTATATAAAATATATATTTTTAATATTCCGATTTTTTGTCGACTTTTTCCATTCAAATTATTCTAAAAAAACATTTAAAATCCATTTTAATTATTTATAAATAAGACAGTAAAAAAGTCCCTCTTACAAAAAATATCGCAATTTTTATAAATATATCGAGAGATCGGAAATCTTTAGTTAAAAATATTTTGCTGAAAACGTCGAAAAAATCGGCTCACAAATGAAAAAGTTATAACCAAAATAATTTTTTTTAAATACCCATTTTCAGGAACCATTGATCTTCCCGAGGCCAAGTTTTATGACCAAAGTAACTGGAAAATGTCTTCTTTTGCGCCCAACAAGACCTAGATTGGTGCAAAATTGATAAAGCTACAGAAGATTTGGTGAATTTTTTTTAATATTTTTTTTACTAAACATTTCGCTATGTGTATTTACTTGGTGAGTTTTTTGTGATTTGGTAAAAATCGGAAATTGGGATATATCAAATAATCATCTGTAACTTTGTCATTTTTGATATCGATTTGGATCCTTTTGGGTATTGAAATAAGCTGACGTCGTTTTATTGTTTGGTTTTAAAAAATAAGTTGAAAAGAGCGAAATTGCAGAAAAATCATTAACATTTTTGTGAAATTTGAACTTTGGACCAATGTTACTTAGTCATTTCTTGAACAGATTTTACGAACGCCCTGTAGTTGTTATAGTAATTTCATTATCTTTGAATAGATACTTTTAGATGCGAAGATATTTTTATTAAACGCCAATAACGGTTTGGAATATCTTGAAAACTGTTCTAATTTTGACCATTTCGATCTCCCATTCGTATTCAGCGGACAACTTTACATTAAGATTAGGTGTCGAATTCATTAGGTCACGACTTTGTAGAAAATTTGTGACACAGTATAATCAATTAAGCACCAGCATACAAAAACACTTTTGATATTAACAACATTTTCTACAGTAATGTTGTTGATATATGTAAACGTTGAATTAAATTGATTACATTTTTAATTAAACTGATTTTATTTTTGATTTATGGTTTAATGGAAAAAATTGGTGAGAATTTATCTTGTGTGCAATAAAAAAATTCTCATATAAGCATCGCTTCAAACTTGAGTCAAATACAATAAAAAACACACAAAAATTATTGCATCAAAACAAGATTTGCTAAAAGTTTTTACAAATGCATTTCTCGTTTAAAGCACCAACAAATGAAATGCTTATAAATGACAAATACTGATACAAAAACAAATTCAAAAATATTTTGTAATTTTGTTGTTGCTTTCTACAGAAATTTGTATTAAATTTTTAGATTTTAAACGCAGTATATCTTGTGGCGTTAAAAATTTCAAAACGCAATACAAATTTTAGTAGAAAGCAACAACAAACCTGTGAAATATTTTTGACTTTGTTAGTGCTTTCAATGTAATAGCCACAGAGTATACAGAAAATATTCTGTTTTTTCTGTCTTTTTCTTCGAAAGCTGCCCTTTTTGCGTTTTTTGTTTTGATTATGCAATTTGCGTAGATAGTAGCGGCCTGTTTTTACGCATTGTCACTTCACTAACAAAAAACCTTTTCTTTCTCTTTCTTCGAAAGCTGCCCTCGCAAATGATTTATGCATTTTTCATACGTCACTTTTTTCATCTCTGTATAATAGCGTTGCGTTGCGTTTTACACAATTGGTACCTGAATAAAAAGCAAACTTTTGTGATTACAAAAACGGGGTTTTCAGGATAGTATCATTAATTCATAATTTGTTTATGCTATAAACTGGAATACTCATTGTTATAATCACAAAAACTTGTTGCCTTTTTATGAATATGTTTGCCTCCGACAACCGTATTTTGGTTAAATTAACCCTTTATTAAGAAGCAACAACCATATTATGGTTACCTTTAAATATGTTATGGTTAATAATAACTAAAATATGTTTAACACATAAAGTAGTATGGTTGTTTTTCAACCATGGCTTGTTGCACTTGGAAAAGAAAAGAATACTATTGTTAATCTACAAACAAATTATTTTCATATTTAAACATAACTTGTTTAGAGGCAATCATATTATGAATTTGGCTTCTTGATGGAGGTTTAATTTAACCATGATATGATTGTAGGTGACAATATTATGGTTATATTAAGCATTAAAGAATTAACGCAGATATCACTATTAAAGCTAACAAACAGTGAATTCTTACTGTGGAGTGTGAATAATTGATTGCTGTTTTGAGTAATTGTTGAGAGTTCACATTTTTTCAAGCCCCATTTAAATGAATGCATATAAATATTAATAGGTTAACACACAGAATTTAACAACGAGACCAACACATACTTATACATCTACAAACGCAAGAGAGTTAGCAAGCACAATTGATTTTTTAATTGTTTGCGGCTGTGAGGCGTATGATTAATATTTATTTGTTTTTTAACAAGTATACACTAGAAGAATAGTGACCCAGTGTCAATAAGTTCAAAAAACCTAAAATGCAAAGATTTAAGAGGATAGTTACTTGAATGGAATTATAAGAATTATTTTGAATTGAAAATTTTATCAGCCTAAAAAAATTCTTCTTTTTTTTGCCGAGTCCATATCTGAAACAAACCCTCTCCCATATAATATGCTACACCTTTACTAATGCAAGTTAAATCTGTATTAGTTAAGCGTTAAAATTGTTTTCTATTCTAAATCACTTCGAGCCACTAAATTCTAGTATGTAATAGTTTTTTTTTTCCACTTCTACTCCAGACTTTTTAACGTACATTTGTATTCAGAGAAAGTGCAAGGAATATAATTGCAAACCAACTAATATACAAACGTATTGATGGACATTTAAAAGCCTTTTTATACAGTCCATTTGGAGTTTTGTAGGAAATGTATCATTTGCTAGCAAAAGATTGCAGTTTTAGTTGGTGGATTTTTAAGTGCTTTCTAAGTGTTCAAGTGCTTTATCTATCTGGAATATTGTTGCTGTTGCAAATATATGCGTATTTGTTTGAATGTGTGGGTGCGTGTGGCTTACAAGTGTTTTTGTGAAATTAAACCGCCAGTATTTGCTGGATGTTATTTTTCTCCAGTTTTTTTTCCTTTGATACTGCACCATTTAAGAAGAAAATTGTGAAACTAAGTGCATTTTAAAATGTTTGACCCCGACTTAATTTTGTTCTTTTTTATTTGCAGTAAACGTTTGTTTTTGAGTTTCTATTTGAAAAACAACACAAACGACGAAAAGTTAAAATATTGTTTGAACAACAACAAGTTGTTTGCCATTGAATGTTGTTTTCATATGAGTCTCCTGTTTTAGTTACCAAATTTTGTTGGTTTTTATTGCGAACTAAGCAACTTAAAATGACGTTGTGTTTCAAAAGCAATTTAAGTTTTTATTTGAAAATGTGAATTGTGCTTTCAGCTAGATATAAATGTAGTTTTAATTAGAATTTTAGCTGTGTAAAAGTTTTGGTATTAAGGTTGAAAAGAAAAATTTATGTTGGAAGCAGAAAATTAATTGCTGTTGTTGGTTTAAAGGTAAATTAATGGTTTCACCTGTTACAATAATTACATTTTTACATATGATTTAATATGCAGATATTTAAGGATTGGGTCTTATTTTGGATCCAAAAATAATGAAACTATATTTAAAGGAACTGACCTTGGAGGAAGGCTGAGTTTCTAAACATCATAAAACTTTGCAGAAAAACCCAAATTTGTATCATCCAGTTAAACGATGCACAGTTTGAAATTTGAATGCGTACTTTTTAATAATCGCTTTGCATCTGACGTTTCAAGGACTCACCTTATAATAATTTATTCCTGTTTTAGGTGACTGGAACTTTCTGTAGTGCGAAAATATTCTGACTGCCATTCACTAGGGAATAACCAGAAATAACTGTTCTGCTTGACTGTCCAACTGGCTCACTACTTCCGGCCATAGACCAAGTAGATCCCGGGCAATATTTATGTGTTTTGTGGTCATGTAGCCTGAATGTTCAAAATGAAACATGCGAGTTCAGGCAAGAAGGTAAAGGATCTATCAATGTTTGGTAAAGTATTAGTGCAGCGTGAAATCAGTTACACAGATAGCAGTAGCTTCGCCAGATGGCCTGAAACGGCCTGAAACGGCCTGGATTGTCCATTTTTTTGGGTCTTATCCAGGTACCAGCTAAAATACAATTAATCCAATTAAACATTTTTATTTAATTTTGAAAAATTGCTTTTTTTTATTAATTATATTTTTTATTGATTAAGTTAATATTTTGTATAGAACAAAATCGTATACTAAGACAAAAGCTGTAAAGAATAAAATTTTAGTTTGCCGCAAGACATTCAAATTAACATGATGCAGTCCATTTTTTAAAAATACGATAAAAATAACGTACAGAATCTATAAATTGATCTCGTTTGAAATTCATGCCAATAAGCAACACTTTTTGTGAAAGGACTTAAGGTATTTTTAATAATCTTTACTCACAAGAAACCGTTCCTTTGAGCGAATAAAGGCTAGAATTTTATTAAGACTAAATTGTGATGAAAGTTGCAAAATGCTTCAAACAGTTTTGCTTACAATTAAATTTTGCAAATAACAATACAAAATAGGTATATTAGGCTAAACAAATACATAGTTATCAGCCATGTGCTGGGAATCGAATCCGAATGAAATTAAAATCGATCAAACTTTGAAAGCGAACCAGTGTTTAAAGTTCATTCCATTATTTCGTTTTATATATTTTATACTAAGGGTACAGCTTATCTTCATTAGAACCAATCTTCAAATCAGAAAAGGCTACAATAATTTTCAAAAAAAATTAACGGGAAATCTCCATCGATTTTAATTTCACTCGATTGCTAATTCCATACCATAATTTCTTATTTAAATTAATCAGCCAAATTGTGAATAATAATTCTCCAGGAGTTTTCTCCATTTTTCCTATGTAAATTTAATTGTAAAAATGGGAAAAAGATAAAAACTTCCTTGGAATTTGTATTCATAATTGGGCTGAATATATACTAATGCGAGTTTTTGTATACAGTGCCAGCACATCTACAACAATACAAAAACCACAGAAACATTGCATTGTACCATTTCCAAACAAAACATTGTGTAACCAAAATAAGTTTCCTCGAACTCTTAAAGTCAGCAGGATTGTCGCTGCTACCTCTAGTGAATTGGCCCTGATTTATACAAAATTTTGTAATTTGACGTAAAACTGAATTTTAAATATTGCTTTTTATGTTTTCCTTTTTAGTGTAAAGAAATATGAAGTAAAATTTTTCTTTTCGTTTACTTTAAAATTGTCTAGTCATTTTTTCAAAATCCAGGTGAATTTTTTCTATTGTCCAGTTTTTTTACTCTTGGTATCTGGCAAGCCTAAATAGCAGCCTTATCACCAATCTAGGAAAACGAGGGCCAATAGCCCACCTTTCTAAAATCGAAAATGCTTACGAGTCGCTCAGGCGCCCTCTGCTTCAGTAGGAGTTAGAGGAAGAGATATATCTGATGACCACAAAAATTTTTACGATTTTATTTCTAGCTATAGAAAACCATATTTTGCAATAATTTAAATTAAATATCATGATGCGCTACAGCTTAAGAAGTAATAAATTGCTTTTCAGGATCGAGCTTTTACTAATATTTATTTTAAGAGAACTCAAACTGACCAAATTTTAATGCAATTATACAATTTTTAAGCGTTTAACTTTTGTTAAAGTACTTTTCGGAAGAACGCTTTGAAACAATATAGGCCGATTACCAAACAATTGCATGGTGTTATTCTAGCCATCTTAACCTTAATAAGATCAAATTTCACCACAGACATTATTCGCTACGATTTAAGACTTATTTTTATTTCAATCCTGATGTCTGTGATAATTTTTATAACTTACGCGGCTATCGAAATCATCAATACACTGCAAGAAAATATATATGCAAACTGATAGCAATGGCGCTAATCCACATGGGAAAATAGAACATCTGTTCTTAGAGATATTAAACGGAAGCCATAGGCTTTTATTAGGCACAATCTACAAACAAAAGAATTAAAATGGATGACTGGCTAACCAAACTTGCAACCACAACAATGGGCTTTTCTGATGTTATTCTTGTTGGGGATTTTAACCACAATATATTAGAAAACACGGAACTACTGGAAAGTATGTGCGCAATATGTTTAGATTTGGCAAATTGCACAAAACCAACACACTTTACAAAAACATCTAATACACTTCTTGATTTGTGTTTCGTTAACAACAAGTCCCGGCTGCTACAATTTGACCAGATTTCTGCATCATTATTTTCAAAACACGATCTTCTTTTTTTTAACATACTGTTTTAAACTGAAGCCTGTAGCCATCGCACAATAACTTTCAGAGATTTTAAGAACATTGATTATCAGTCATTGTAGACTGAGCTGGCCATGATTTCGTGGAATCACATCTTCTACATGCCTACTGTGGATAATCAGATAATGTTTTTACACAAGAACTTTGATTCGCTTTACAACGAATATGTTGCACTTAAGTCAAAACGTATACGTGTGGAGCACCCAAGGTTTTCCAATGCAATAACATCGCTTATTGATGCTAGAAATTCGGCATATTCTAGGTGGGAAAGGTTCAAAACAACTGAGCTTCATCCAATTTTTTAATCATTAAGAAGAAGGGTAAACTCACAGATTAAGATCGCAAAATCTAAATATTACGAGGAACAATTTAAATCCGCTGTCTGTTAAAAAAAAAGAAATGGAAGGATGTTCGGAATATGGGTATTTTAAATTGTGCAAACAATAATAACACAGATAGCACTCTTGATGTTAATAAATTAAACTCAACCTTTGCAAATATACCTACGCCTGAAGCAGATTTAAATTTTTACAACAATCTCTTTAGCGAAAGTATGTACCAATAACTACACCAACAATATTAATGATAACATTAACGACAACATATGCTTTGAGTTCATTAATTTTACTCGGGAAAATGTTCTGGAGTCTTTTTTGAATGTCAAATCTGAATCTGTGGGACATGATGGAGTCCATCCAAAATTCTTAAAACTTATTCTGCCGTATATCTTACCACATGTCACTTAAATTTTTAACACAATAATAACAACATCCTGTTACCCGTCTATGTGGAAACATGCCAAGATTGTACCGATACCAAAATCAGATAAGGACTATCGTCCAATTGCCATTTAACCTGTTTTGTCAAAGGTCTTTGAGCGTTTGCTTCATAAACAATTGAGCAAATACTTTTATGAAAATGCTTTACTTACTGAGCGACAATCAGGTTTAAGACCTAAGCACAGTTGTCTTACGGCGCTTATTGAAGATGCCAAATGGATGATAACTATATTTCTTTCTTAGTCTAACTAGACCATTCTAAGGCGTTTGACACCGTAGAACATTCGATTCTTTGCCTTAAACTTAAGCATATGTTAAGGTTTTCATCAACAGCAGTAAACCTAATGTCGTCTTATTTGTGTAATAGATCGGAGTCAGTTTGCTATGGTTCTAAAAAATCTAATTGTTGCGCAGTTTCTAGAGTGTACCCCAGGGATCCATACTTGGGCCTCTTCTATATGCCATGTTTCAAATGACTTACCTTCGCAACTCATACATTGGGGAATCCAAATGTATGCAGACGATGTACAGCTCTACATCAGCTGCGGGCCATCTAGAGTCTTCGACTGTATTAGCAAGTTAAACGAAGATCTGGACAGGATTAACCAATGGGAGACAATAAATGGACTTTGTTTAAATGCCAGAAAGTCTCATGCGATAATAATAGAAAAAACAAAACGGTTTCCATCTTTAATACCACCAATAAAGAATAATAATACAACAATTGAACTATTTGAAACTACTAAGAACCTTTGAATAATCTTGTGATCTTGTGAACTTTACACAAACTGTGATTCGTCAAGTAAGAGAAAACTAAATGTAACGTATAATAATATTGTCAGCTATGTTTTTGGATTGAAACTTTTTTCTAGAATCTCACGCTAGTCAAAGATAATATACAATATATCATTTAATAACCTGCTAAAGTGGCGTTCGTTAATTTAACTACACAAGATTATGTACTCAAAGCAGCCTAATTATTTGTATCGTTAACTCAATTTCTTAAGATCAAATAGGGGAAAAACGATAACCAACAGTATCCAACATCGCGATGAGCAATCTAAGAAACACTTTTTAATTCACACTTTTTAATTCTCTGGAACCATTTATCTCATAACTTTCAAACAACAAGCAATGCAAAGCACTTTAACCCTTAAGCAAACACCAAAATGATTTTACGCAAACGAACCCAAGGGCCTGGCTGGGACTCATTGTATTTTATATGAAGCTTTTTTGGCCTGGCTAGGACTAATGCTGGGATACTATCGATATTTTCTACTATCGATATTTATCGATAGTTCAGATTTCACTATCGATATATTGATTTTACTATCGACTGAATGTTTGTCCTTAAGTAGGAAAACTTTAACTAATTTTTTATCAGGCTACAGTTCGTTGTTTTTAGCACTTTATTGACGTATGTATGTATGTAAACATATACAAATTTCGGCATAAAGGACTTAAGTTAGTAGTACAAAAGCAAAGCTAAGCAATCCATACCACATACCATTCTTTTTGTTTGTATTCATTGCTGTAACTCTGCGCGAATTAATAAAAGCAAGTAAAAACTTACGGAAAAAACTGTGTGTGTATAGCTGCTGTAACATGTCTTTATTAGAGTCGTCCAAAATTATTTTTTTTCGATTTTCCAAAAAAGTAGACCAGTTTTGTGTTAGGTTAGCGTAAAAAAAAATTTGGTAAAATATGAGCTCGATCGGTTGAAATCTGTGAGAATTAAATTCGGGCTAAATGGAGAGAAAAGCACCACTAGAGATGTAAAATGTATCAGCAACCCCCATTATGTTTACATTCCCAATATTTCTTTAGAAAAAATGCATCCTCTATCTCCAACCCTTCATATGGTCCCAATACGAAAAATTTAATTTTCTCGAAAACCGACTCTATAACAAACGGACAGACAGCCAGACGGACATGAAGTCCAAGATTACAGAAAGGAACCAACTAGGATGTAATCCAATCCAATTCCGTTTTTCAATCTTAGACTTCATTTCCGTCTGGCTGTCCGTCCGTCTGTTCTAGAGTCGGTTTTCGAGAAAAATAAATTTTTCGTATGGGGACCATATGAACTGGTTTCCTTTATGAAATAGATAACTTTTTAAATTTTCCCTTCATTGATGGTCCACTCTAGTCTTCTAAGCTGCATTTTAAATAGTAATTATATCGATATTGATATTTTTCCTATCGATATTTTCGATAGTTTAATACTATCGATAGTTTCCCAGCACTAGCTAGGACTACTTTAATATGTATGGAGTTTTATGGCTATATCAGGAATGTTGGGAAATAGAATAATTCTTCGAAAAAAAGTAAAGAAAGAATTCGTATGTGTTGCGTATGCTTTTTGAACCGTTTCATTTTGATTTTATTTACTGCAGGTCATACATAATATGCCAGGGCCTGGCAAGGCCCTGGTGGATACAATTTGCACACAATTTTTATTTGGCTAATTGCCACGCCCACGGCGTTTAAATTAACACTTTTTTCTCAGATTCTTGTAAAAAACACTTTGATTGAGGAAATCATAAAGTTTCGTTCTAATATATTTAATAATTTTATTAAAAAAAAAACTGGAAAAGATTGAAAATGCGTGGCCAGGACCTGGTGTTCGCTTAAGGGTTAAATGGGAGATTTTCATGAATTTTTCGCAAAAGATGATTTCATTTTATTTAAATATTAAACTTAAGTTACACTTTCGATGATTTTTATTTTAATACTGTGTAAAAATTGATAAAACAAAGAATTATATTTAGCATAACAAATGATAAATATGCCTGTTACAACTTGCTCAAATTTAATTTACTTTTTTGTTAAAAATTTACCCCCATATTCATAAAAAATATTTTTATTTTATTGGAGGTTTATTGAACACATTTTCATAGGAAATTCGTTCAATAAACCTCCAATAAAATAAAAATATTTTTTATGAATATGGGGGTTAATTTGTTATTTCTGTCATTAATTGTATAATTTATTCTCTATAATTATTTTTTATTTAATTAAAACTATGTGTGTACATTAGGGCTATAACTTATTCACACTTTTTGCGAATATCAAAAACGGCATAGTATAATTTTTTTTTTTTTTTTTTTTTTTTTTTTGCGGATCGAGATGGGAAAATGCGTTACGCATCTAACGAGTTCGTCAAGCTCGTCGTATGCCGGACTCCTTTGATACCGGCTAAAAACCCACCTCATGCCATCATCGGGGTATTACGTCACCTCGGAACCACTTTTAGCAATACTTCAAGGTGACCCCCTATGTTGTGTTTTACCAACTCAACATTCTATGCCCGCGTCCGGGCTCCGCTTTTATTTTATGTATTAATATAATTCCCATAATTCTCCTTCTCTCCTATGCTGCTGCGTCCATATCCAGTTTTTTCTCACGGAGGACATGCTCCACGTAGCTTCTTACTGCATTCCAGCTTCCTTCACTATTTGTCATTTTCAACACGATGTTTGTGACTGAAATAGGACCGATTTCTCTCTCAAGTCTTCTGCGGCGCTCCGCCCATTTACAACACTCAAAAAAGGTATGTTCAGCGTCATCCAAGACCTCGTCTTCCTCATACATGCAGAAGGGTGAGCTACATTTTCCCATGCGGTAAAGGTACACTAGAAAGTAACCATGGCCGGTTAACATCGGGGTTATGTAGTAGTTAACTTCGCCACTTCCTCTGTTAACCCACATTTCCAAATTGGTAATTAGCTTATATGTCCATCTGCCTTGCTCTCCTTTTCTCCATCGAAGTTGCCAATTTTGTAGGACTTCCTGCCGTATGCTCGCTTTGTTTTGTGCTTGGGCAGTGTTTTGCTTTGTGTTGAAGACCTTCCAGCGCTCCAATGCCTGAAGGTCTATGGGTATCATTCCCGCTATTATTAAGACAGCTTGTGTAGATACTGTGCGGTACGCGGACGTCACCCGCAGAGCTGCTGTTCTCTGCACAGAAAGAAGTTTTCTCGCCCTAGTCTGAGTTGCCACAGTAGGGGCCCAGATTTCAGATCCAGAGAGGAGTATACTGTTACTAGCCTCCATGAGTAATTTTCTCCTGCTTGGAAGAGGTCCACCAATGTTCGCCATTAGTCTGCTTAATGATGCTGTTATCTTTGCCGCCTTTGAAGTAGCATATTCGATCTGCCTTGTGTAAGTCAGCTTCGTATCCAGTCTGATTCCAAGGTTTTTGATCGATGGCTTAGTGGGGATGACAAGGTCACCCACATGCATATCCACCACGGTTGGAATGTGTCTCCTGGTGAGCAACATCAGTTCCGTTTGTGCATGGCCAATTGAAGGCCATGGGAGTCTAGCCAGCTCCTCGTTCGGATCATAACTTGTCGTAATTTCCGTTGGGCTTGCTCCGTGTCCCTCGCTTTGATGACCGCCGCAATGTCGTCCACGTATCCCACAAGAAATGTGTCGTCTGGCATCTCTATCTTCAGAATCTCGTCATATGTTGCGTTCCAGAGGTCTGGCCCCAGGATAGATCCCTGCGCGGCCCCTGATGTGATTGGCATTCTCCTAGTTCCTTGGGTGGTGTCATATATCAAAACTCGGTTCTTTAGATAGTCCTTTATGATTCTCGTTAAGTATTCTGGGATATTAAAAATTGTCTCCAGAGCGTGTATCACATCCGTCCACCTTAGACTGTTAAACGCATTTTTGATGTCTAGTGTCGCTAAGAGTATGACAGGTCTCGAATAATGGTTTCCATGTTGGGCAGCCTCTACGGTATGTATCACATCATTCAGAGCCCCTATTGTTGATTTTCCAGGTCGGAATCCATATTGCCTTCCTGAAAGACCTCCAGTAGCTTTGATGGCTTCGTCAAGTCTAGGCTTAATTAGTCGCTCGAGTAATTTGCCTGCAGTGTCTAACATGCACAGTGGTCTGTAAGATGACGGTGATCCCCGGTCACCCTTACCCTTGCTGATGAGGACAAGTTTTTGTTCTTTCCAAACATCTGGGAATATTCCCTCTGTTAGGCAGCTATTATACATCCTAAGTAAGACCCCAGGGCGATTCTTTGCTATCTCCTTGATGACTTCTGCGGGTATGCCATCTGAGCCGGGTGCCTTCCTTTTTTTAAGGGTGCAAGCAGCTAACTGCAATTCTTCAATTGTAAATAAGGGGATATCATATCTAGCTTCTGTAACCGAGTCGTCTATTCTTAAGTCATGCTCCGGGAACAGAGTGTTCACAATGTTTTTCATTGTGGGTTCGTCCATAGTTTCCACTGAGTTTCTCATTCCACGGCATAGTATAATCGTGTAGAACATTAAAAGTTATTAATAAAAAATATGATAATTGTTTCGGATTGTTAAAAAAGTTCACGCAGGGATTGGGTTGAAGTTTGAAGACAACCATTTTTATCTCACGGAAGTTTTAAAAATATACACCTGATATTTGTATATATTCCTATACGTATCACTTAAATGCTCTTTTGAAATTTATCCACTGCTTTATATTTAAAAATTTTTTACGGTTTACAATTAATCGCGGTTTAAAATTTCTTGGAAGGTTTTAGAAATTTGCTTCCCTGCGTGAGGTTTTTTTTTCGCAAAACGACGGGAGACAGGTGTTTTCATTACTAAAACATTATTGGTCACTCCATGCTACTATGCCAAAAATTTGGTTATAGCCCTAATGTACATACATATGTATTTATTAACAATATTTTCCCCATGCTGTTAAAGAGACTTGGTCTTGTATCATTGGCGTGCGAAAAAGATAAAAAAATAACTAAATAAATAGTGGCTTTATATGACCCCTATAATATATAATAGACTGCGAAGAGAAAGACTACAGCAATATCTTTTGATTCTAAATAGCAGAAAATCTGCTTTTTCCGAACTTTATTTAATACCATTCTGGTGTAATTTTACATAACTCCTTTAAAAAAGCAAGTATTGTCTAAACTATATGTAAAGCGTTTTTGCCAAAATTTATGTTGCCTTTTTGTTACTCTTATGGTACCTTTTATGTAGAGCTTTTTCGATTTTATGTTATTTTTGTCTTATTTTTAAATGAAGCCAAATTTATGTACATGAAATAAAAATATACAAATTTAAAATAAAATATGGTTTTTTGAAACGTTTTAAAAAGAAGTGTTGGAAAAAATTAAGGAGAAAAAAATGTTTGTCAAGAAAAAAGCGATATTTTTAATAAGCGTAGGGATTTTTGAAAAAATCTCCTGGCATCACTGAGTAGATCTTATGCAAAAGCATTGCCTTATTCCTAAACCTACTGACATGCAATCCTTAATAAATGTTTTTGATCCGAGTTTAATCGTTATAACAACTGATGTATGAAACTCACAACTGCAGCTTATGTGAGAGCTGTGTTTAATGAGGTACTTACGGCTAGCTAAATGGTGACACAGGAATTAAGAATAATGGGGGAATTGCGTTCTCTATTAGATATAATAGTTTAAGTTTTAAGCAATTATTCGATCATTAAGTTTTTTAATTAAATTAAGTCAAATTAAAAACAGAATTTCAATGGTATTAATATTGTTTATTTGTACAAAAAAGAAAAATAAAAACCATGCACTTTGCCCTGTTTTGTAACCGAAACACACATAGCTGTAAATAAGGTCTGCTTATGGCGGTATTAAGGAAACATGTAAATTAAAATATTGGTAGTAGAAATAGTTTACTGTTGGTTGTAGCTTCCCAGGAAAAACTTTTTGATTTTTAGTAATAGGTGGTAGTTATTTCATACATTACCTGGTAAGTAGTTGTCATAATAATCGTCTTAATTCGGAAAACTTCAATAAGTACTTACTAGTAATGACCTCATCAACTACTTATTACTCCTGTTATTTTCACTACTGAATATTTGCTTACTGGTAACGTACTCAATAACTACTTATTAGGTCTATTAACTAGTGATTTTTTGGCTTTTGGTAAGTTTTTTGTAAGTACATACAATTCAACTTACTAGTAGTTAAATAATAACTAGGTATTTTTTGACTTCTAGTAAGTGTATTTTGTAAGTACTGAATTCTTTGGACACCTCGAACAAAAATAAGTAGTTATTCAGCCGAAAAATTAGTAGGGTTTATTTTCTCCAACATTATTTGCTAACTTACCAGGTAAGTAAAGTTTTTGCTGGGTTAAGTTGTGTTCAAATTAGTATTAATGAAATAAAAAAAGATCATATTTACATTATGCGATTAACGCCGCAACTTTTGCGTGCAACATTTTGCTTGTCGGTAGGAGGTGTAGGGAAGAAAGCGGTGTTGAAAAAGCTGCATGTCGACTCATAGATGGGCATTTTTTTCGCTTTTAAATATTTTTTTTATTCTAAATGTCGTCAACTTTTGTGCTAAAGAAAAAACGCCGTCTTCATAAAAATATTTTTATTAAAAAACAAAATATTTGAGAAGCAACACGCCTGGTACAAGAAGCTTAAAATTTAATTTATTATTAAAAGTACAAAATTTGCTTTTACCCCTTGATTGTAAAATTAACCCATTATTGCCCGGTACCCGAAAACGTGAACCAACTTTGTTGATATTTTGCTCATATTGTTTTTTTGGTCAAGCTAAAAGATATTTTAAAGTTTCAAGCAAATGTAGCGATTGGTTTCTGAGATATGAGTTGGTAAGTTTGCTTACACTCAAAATATTATGTAGTTAAATTCAAACGAAAATTCATTTTAAACAACTTAAAATTCATTTAAAAAACGGATCATTTACGTTTCATTTAAAACAAATGATTTTTACATTTATTTTTAAATTATTTATTTATTAAACAGCATATTCGTTAAAATTGAATAGTTTTTACTTTTAAAAAATATAATTTAACCGACAAAAATCAAACTAAATAACAAAATAATTTTTGGGGTAAGACAATAATCCAACCTCGCAGATCGAAAAGCGATAAAAGGAAATTCCCCGTTTTTCAAGTCGCTTTAAGTAAGAACCAATCCACCTTTGGAGAATTGACAAACAGGTGGCGTTATTACGCCAACTGATTATATGGTGATTCATCGTCAGGTTTAATTAATTATGTAAAATAAAAAACATAAATTTGAAGGGGAACTTAAAATTGTTATTATAGAAAAAAAAAAAACAATTTGTGGTATTTACTATTTGAATATGGTATCATGTTGGCCATGACTACGTCTGAGGTGGTTCATTCGGAACTCAATGAAAATACAGTGTTCTATCGTGAAATTTTGTTTGGTGATGAAGCACATTTCTGGAAGAGTACCAAGAGCTAAAATTATATCAATTAAAAGCAACGGTATGGTGTTATTTATAGGCTGCACGCAGAGAAAAAATATGTTCAAATATGGTCACCTCCAACGAAACTATTTTTAATGAAAATTTTTAACATACTATGATTCGTTTAACCAAATTATTCTCACCTGCAACCATATTATGGTGAGTATAGTCCACCATCAAGAAGCCTCTAAATATGTTGTGGTTAAATATGACAATAATTTGTTTTAAAATTAACAATAGTATTTTCCTTTTTTCCAAGAGCAACATGCTATGTTAGAAAATCAACCATGCTATTATAAGTGTTTAACATGTTATTGTAATTTTTAACCATAACATTTTCGGAGGCAACCATAAAATGGTTGCAGCTTCTCGATGGTGTACTTATTTAACCATAATATGGTTGTTGGTGACAAAAATATGGCAAAATGAAACATAATATTTTTTAAATTTTCTTTAAAAATAGTGTTAGTGGAGGTGACCATACTTAAACCTGTTTTTTCTCTGGGTGTGGTGGAATCATTGGTCCATATTTCTTCAAAAATGAGGAAAATCAGAATGTTTTCGTCAATGGTAACAGTTATTGCACCATATAAACGGTCATAAGAAAAGCATTTAAAGAAAAGAAATATTGATCAGCACTCTTCATCGATGTTTCGCAAGCTTTTGATAAAGTCTGGCTTATAACATAAATTTAAGCAAAACTTACCAGCAAACACACACAAGCTGCTAGAAAGCTACTTAGTCGGTCGTCAATTTATTATTAAAGAAGGATATTTCTTAAGTTCACCTCAGCCCATTGACGCTGGAGTTCCACAAGACAGCATCCTGGGCCATGCCAACAAGCAACGACACACAAACTTCAACATTGGCAGACGATACCGCTTTTCTAAGCGTCCACGAAAATCGTTATGAAGCATCGCGTTACTTACAGCATTATATATTTCATCTAGAAATATGGTTAAGACAATGGAGGATAATGGTCAATGAGCAAAAATGCTTACATAAAACATTCAACTTGCGCCGGGAATCTTGCCCCACTATTACAATCAATAATCAAATAATTCTACAACTTTCGCAAGTAAAATATCTCGGTAGAGGCGAAATTAACTCAAATGAAACTAAAAGCCATTCAAATTCATTGGCTTATTGGAAGAAATTCTGTCCTTAGTCTCGATTGCAAGCTTCTACTTTACAACTCTATCCTAAAGCATATCTGGTGCTACGGTATTCAACTATGGGGCACTGCCTCGGCCTCTAATATCGACAAAATTCAAAGGTGCCAAAATAAACTTCGTCGAATAATCACAGCCGCTCCCTGGCACGTTAAAATCTGAAACATTCATAAGGATCTCAATGTGCCATTAGTAAAAACTATGATTACAAAGTATGCTGTAAAATATTTAAAAAGACTTGAACAACACCCCAATCCACTAGCTCGAAGAATTTTAAATCATGGCGGCCACACTCGCTTAAGAAGAGGAGACACTTCAGCGCTTAGCCAATAAGATGAGCGATAAATACCTAAATAAGTGAACAGACGAAGAAAATTTTGTCTGGCACTGGCAGGACATAGTTTATACAGTTAAAGATAAGATTTGATTAATGATTGTTAGTTCATATTTAATATATGAAGATTCAATAAAAAAAATAATGACAAAAAAAAATATAAACGGACTGTGTGCTTCCTGAAATTCAAGCGCATGGTCTCGGTGAGCTCTGGTTTCAACAAGACGGCGCTGCGAGCCATAAAGCGCGGGAAACAATGACCTTGCTTAGAAAAAATTTTGGTGAGCACTTATTTTCACGTTTTGCTTCGGTAAAATTGCCACCAGGATCCTGCAATATCACACCTTTGGACTATTTTATCTAAGGATATGTAAAGTCTGAGGTCTTCAGAAATAAGCCAGCTACGATTGACGAATTGGAAGCCAACGTTAGTCGTGTCGACATTTGCATAATATCATTTTCAAACAGAAAATGCCAAAAAATGTTCTTTCAACCGATAATAAAAATCTTAAGTTCACTTTCAGATTTATGTGTTTTATTTAACTTTATAAATCAAACCTCACGGTGAATAACTCTTTATTGGACCATTTTTTTGGAACGCCAAACTTTCAAATAATGTCAAGGCAAATTCATAACACGCCCGAATTCGCTCTGAAAAATATCTACCTTGTTTGGCAAATTACAATTTTTGGCAAACTTACAATGCGAATTAGAGCAAAATATACGGAGCAAAAAATAGTCAGCTGATCTCTCGAGTTCACATGTAGTAAATTCGCCTTGAAAACCATGTTATAGTACTGCTAAATTTAGCTTACGGCGAATTGAATTCGCAATTGCCACCATGTCATTCAATGCGCCTTGAACTAACCATAGCGCATCAAAAAAAGTGATATGCTTTTGTTCACGATTCCATTAAATCTTGCCTAATTTGCTATATGTTTCTGCCCAATGGTAAGTAAAATTACCACGAGGATAGTTGATGTTATTTAAATTTTTAGTAGAAGTAAATTAATTTGAATTATGTACATAATAAAAGTAGCCGAAATTAGAGTTAAGAAACAGTTAGTAAAAAACAAACTAAAGCAAAGTTCGACTGTATTTATACCCACACCACAATAGTGGACAAGGTATTATGCATTTGTGCTGATGTGTGTAACGCCTTAAAATAGTGGTCCTAGACCTACCTTAAAGTATACCGATCTACTCAGAATCACTTTCTGAGTCGAACTAACGATGTCCGTCCGGCTGGCTGGCAGGCTGGCTGGCTGTCCATGTAACCTTGTGCGCGAAGTACAGGTCGCAATTTTGAATAATTTGATAAAATTTGGGTCATAAGTTCTTATTGGCACAAGGACCAAGCCTATTGAAAATGGGCCGAATCGTAGGACCACGAGGGAAGATAGGGGGAAATTTCTTCCTCTCAGAAACTATCAGACCGATTTTAATGAAATTCAAAACATAGATAGATCTCACAAACTTTCAAACCGATTTTCATGAAGTTTATAAACATAGATAAATCCATATTTACATGGATACATAAGCATGATGTGTTTTTAAATACTGTGGTGTAGGGTATCATATGGTCGGGCTTGACCGAAATTGCCCCCTGCCTCCCCTTGTGGTCCTATTTTTTAAAAACTATCTATGATTTAAATTTCATTAAAATCGGTTTGATAGTTTCTGAGAGTAAGAAATTTCCCCCTATCATCACTCGTGGTCCTACGATTCGGCCCATTTTCAATAGGCTTGGTCCTTGTGCCAATAAAAACCTATGACCCAAATTTTATCAAATTATCCCCAAAATTGCGACCTGTACTTTGCGCACAAGGTTACATGGACAGCCAGCCATCCGGACGGACATCGTTAGTTCGACTCAGAAAGTGATTCTGAGTAGATCGGTATACTTTAAGGTGGGTCTAGTACCACTATTTTAAGGCGTTACACACATCAGCACAAATGCATATTACCCTCTCCACTATTGTGGTGTGGGTACGTATATATGCGCACACATACAAGAAATCAGCTTAAAGAGATCACAAATCCAGAAAAGGGAATACGAAATAAAAACATGAGTAGTCGGTTCGACGAAGTATGACGTTCTAGAAATAACAACGGGACTCCAAAAAATCTTCTTAATTGAACAACGTATTGTTTTAAATTAGAAAACAAAACGTTTTTGCATTTACAATAGGTCATTTTTGAATTGACAGTATTTCGTTTTCGATTTGGCAAGATATATTACACTTACTTTTTCGTTCCCGATTTAACAGCGTTCCCTTAAATATTTGACGAGAGATTAACAACGTTTCGTTGTCATACAAGGTCTATTATTTGAAAATTTTGAAACGCCGTTTTTTACTTCTTGTATTCCAATCTTTATAAGAAGTTTGTTATAAACTTGTACAAAAGACTTTCTGTAGCAATTTCGTATGGAGTGAATATTCTCCGCGAAAGCATTTTTTTGCTGTAGGAAAAGAAAATTTTCGGGGCAGAAACATATATATCGAGCCCTTATAGCAAGAATGATGTAACCAACAAAAATAAAATTTTACAGGAGAAGGTTTTTTTTAAACATTTTTGCTTCAAGTCTTGGGTTTCGTTTGAAATTGCTTTTGCTCTTACTTTGTAACAGTACTTCCCAGAGATATGAGATTTTTAGAGATGATGCAAATGATCAAAAATTATCGATTTTCATCAAAAAACAAAAATCTTAAATGTTGTTGGTTACATCATTTTTGCTATTAGGGCTCGATATATATTGCTAAAAACAATCCATTAGATACTTAACATTTTTTCCCAAACAGCGAGAACTTATTTGTACTGCCAATATAAGACAGAGTGTAAATGATGTTTGTAAAATCAGACATATAAAATTTTTAATTCTACCTGTTGTTAAGGATACGAAGTAAAATATATATATTTACACTTTGCACAAGCATGAATACGACAGCAACAATTTGTACTTCCATTTACAAGCAAACCGATATACGAACAAAATGCAAAAAATAAAAAAAGATAAGAAATATTGTATGAAGATTTTAATAAATACTGAAATTAATTTTCGTTTTATTCAATTACGCATACTTAAAAAAAAGGAAACTCATATACATAAACTACGAATACGTACGTACCCACACAAACATAGTTTGAAACACAGTTAAATACTCAGCTCCTTATACAAGAACAGTTATATTAAACATATATTCATATACATATTTATATAACAGACAGTTATATACGCCATCATTAAAACCGCTAAATTATGGCTTTATGACTGTTTTTACACATACACAAAGAATTAAGATTTAATCTACGCATTTGTTTAACAAATGTACACACATTCGTATATTCTTTATATGAATGCATAAATATGTATGTGTATGTGAGTACACGTTAAGGCTGAGATACACATATCTGTATGTGTTTTTAAGTTTACTGGTATCAATAAAGAAATCAAACATAAGAACAATTCAGATTTCTTTAATTGGGAGTCGTGAAATAACGGGTACCCTATATTCATACAGTGGACAACGGATTACGAAGGGCACAACTTTTTATATTATATCAAAATTGCTTGGATCTTAGAGAATATTCTATTATAGTTAAATGATTGACATTTGTAATAGGAATGTTCAAATGTAAACGATAACGATATATCGGCTATACTTCTGCACGCAGAGAAAAAATATGGTTGGGCATGGTTACAGCAACAACACTATGTTTAATGTAACAATATATTGTTGTCGTACACAAATAATTGTTATTTTTATTAAATATCAACAATATTATAGTTACTGTAAACATATCAATGTTTATCGCAATTATAAATTTGAGCATTGTTGACCGAAAAATAATTATTTTTCTAACAACTTTATTACGATAACTTTCTAAACATATTATATTTCTCCTAACCATATCATGATATTTAATAGCCATAACATGATAACTTTCTATACATTTATCATATTATGTTAAAGATGCAATCAAACTATTTTTACTCTAATCATATTATATTAGCGCCATTTGTAAAATAATTTTGAAGCAGTTGTGTCGTTTTTTTATTTGTGAGCGGTTAAACAATTAAAAGATTAAATTCCATAAAAAAATAAGTTTAAAGAAATAAAAAAATTAAAATATTAGCGGAGTTCATTCAAGTATTAGTGATGTAAAAGTGCAAATGCAAAATATCCTAGTTTTTTTGTAAAATCCAACAACAAAACACACAGAGATTTCGTTATATTTTATAAAAGTGCTACGATATTTCATCAACATCTTAAAATCGAAAAAATGGACACACGCGGTTGCCCATGAAAACCACAGATTTTTCATTTGCTCTTTCGCAAGCATTTTATTGAACTCCGCTATTTGATTAACATTAAGAAATGTTAATGTGCTCACTTAACTTTCACGCTCAGAAGACAAACGTGCCCAGCTGTAAAAATAAATAACATCACTGTTCCGGTAGAAAACCATGTTAAGTACTTGGAAATTCATATAGATAGACGCTTGACCTGGTCGCGTCATATTGAAGCGAAAATAACGGCTATGAAACTTAAAGCAGCTCAACTACATTGGCTTCTCGGTCGAAACTCAAAATTGTCCTTAGACAACAAAATTCTCTTATACAAGTCCATCATAAAACCAATATGGACATATGGCATCCAATTATGGGGTACTGCATGCGCATCTAACATCCAAAAGCTTCAAAGAAGACAGTCTAGAATATTACGACAAATTGTCTGCGCCCCATGGTATATACGTAATGAAATTATCCACAGAGATCTCAACGTCCCCACTATCCAGGAGGAAATTAAAAAATATTCAATAAGCTACATCGATAAACTAATGGTCCACCCTAACTACCTCGCTCGGGGTTTGCTTCAGTTCGAAGGTCACCAGAGGCTAAAAAGAACCGATACTTTGAGCCTAACTAGAAGACATTTTTAAAATTTGAATACAGCAGTTAGTGGTTACACTGGTAACAACTAATAAACAACAAGTAGAATTAAGATTTGAATACATATTGTAAATTTCGATAAGAAAGATTCAATAATAAAAATAAATTAAAAAAAAAAAAAAAAAAAAAAAGAATTTAAAAAAATGACGCAGAAATACTTAAGCTTTCAAAAAAGATCTGTTGCATCTGAAAACCCCTTTTTCACTGTATAAAAATAAAGTTTATATAATTTAAATTTTACCATTAATTTTAATTTAGTTCGTGGTTTTTTAACCTACATACATCCAGAAATAAGTAATTGTAGAAGCTGTTAAAGAAACAGTTATAGAAGAAAGCTACTAAATAATGAGTGAGAGAAGCTATTCATTTTGAAAAAGTAGGCGAAGTTTTTACTGGATGTTGAGAGAATACCCAAGAACTTAAACAGCCGTTCATACAAATTTTAAGCAGCATGTCAAACCTGTCTTAACCCATTAAGGACTTATGAATTCTTGCTAACTTCAGGTAAGAGTAGGGTTTTTTCCCGGGATTTCCCGTCCCGGATTTCCCGGGAATTTCAATAAATATATTTCCCGCTTTCCCGGGATTTTTCATGCGGGATCCCGGGAAATAAAAAATTCCTCATAGTTTAAAAAAACAGCTATTTATACTTTGAAATTTAGTTTTCTGTTCTCTTAAAATAAGCATCTGTGGATGGGTTGTCGATTAGATCAATTACAAGAAGTGAGTACATACGTAAATCAATGTCTCCTGATGCAATAAATCTACTCAAAGCAGAATAGGCAGTTAATTTAGTGAAGTGAAAAGTTAATAAAGAACATTAATTGAAAATAAGATACAGGTAGTAAAGTTGTATTGTCCATGGACAAGTCTTTAAAATAGCAGATACCTAAATATATAGCTCCTTTATTGTAACATAGTCATATCTACAAAAACAAATGAACTTGGCAAAATGCGATTAAAGTTTTCAAAATGTACCGATTTAAAGACATATTTTGCTATAACTTCGGTTCAGTTTGAGATAAAATACGAGAAGGCATGAAGGAACACTTTGCTTAAATAACTTACAATTTTTGATTTTTTGAGATATGACTATGTTGCAATGAAGGAGCGATATGTTTATTAGGTGATAAATACAAATTGTTTTCAATTTGTGTTGGTTTATATACCCTTGAAGTGCGGGGAAACCGAAATAAAAAAAAATTTGGAAACTCGTGTAAGATACTACAACATACAATTTGAAAAACACATTGTCCTAAAGATTTCAGATAGACCTAATGAAATGAAAAGGTTTGTAAGAGGTTGATGCTATGAACCTTGACATACATTTGACTGATATAGACGTTGTTTATAAAAAAAATGCTTCTTATTGTGAATCAAAAGCCTTCTACAACGGTGCACTTTTAACTATTTATCCAACCTCGGTAAAAAAATTAACGAAATTTTTCGGAAACGTGGTAATTAGTAAATAAAATAATCAATATACTTTTTGACGACTTACTAAGCGCTTTGAGTGTGTCAGAAAGTTAGTTCCTAAGCCGTTAAAAAATGTTAATATATTTATTTAAAATATTTTATCTATTTTATGAATTAACTTTTTGATCTCATATCTTGAGTACCTCAATTTGTATTTGTTTTTATTATTGTTTTATGTTTATCTTAATTTTTTATCTTGTATCTAGAGCATGATAATAATAATACGGAATTTACATATAAAACCGTAAGGTAATAATAATTCAAGTTCCTCTTTCAATCTTCATTTAATTTTGTAGTAAAGGGTGGTTAAATTGTAAGGGCCGATGTTGAATTTGAACCACACCTAAACGCCAAGTTTTTTTCCGAATTTTATTTGACATTTCTCTATTTCAGACTTACTCAATTTGAACCATGGAGAGATACACAATCCAACAACGTGTTAAAGTTATCCAGACTTATTATGAAAATGGGCGTTCAAATCAAAATGCATATCGTGCATCTCGTGATTTTTTTGGTCAATTTGATCGTCCAATGTGTACAATCGCAAAAATCGTGGAAAAATTCGAGCAAACCGGGTCTGTAGAAGATGTGAGAACACCAGTGCATGCTCGTACAGCTCATACAGCTCGTACTGCAGGAAATATTGCTGCTGTTCGCGATAGTGTGGCTGAAGAGCCGTCCACCTCAACTCGTCGTCGTGCCCAACAATTGCACCTATCACGCTCGTCGTTGATGAACATTATGCATAAAGACTTGGATTTACACGCTTACAAGGTGAATTGGCTCAAGAACTAAAGCCTCTTGACCATTCCAAACGTCGTGAATGGGCAGAATGGTGGCAAGAAATGGCAACAGTGGATGATCAATTTTCGAAGAAAATCATCTTCAGTGATGAGGCACATTTTCACCTCAGTGGATGCGTCAATAAACAGAATTGCCGCATTTGGGCGAATGAGAATCCAAGAGTGATTGTCGAAAAACCAATGCACCCACAAAGAGTGACTGTTTGGTGCGGTTTATGGGCTGGCGGCATCATCGGGCCGTATTTTTTCCAAAATGAGGCCGGTCAGGCAGTTACTGTGAATGGTGTTCGCTATCGTGAGATGATAACGAACTTTTTATGGCCCGAATTGGAAGATATGGATGTGGACGATATGTGGTTTCAGCAGGACGGTGCCACTTGCCACACAGCTAACGAAACAATGGCTCTTTTGCGCAACAAATTCAATGGCCGTGTTATCTCACGTAATGGCGATGTCAATTGGCCGCCAAGATCATGTGATTTGACACCGTTGGACTTTTTTCTTTGGGGTTATTTGAAAGAAAAGGTGTACGTCGATAAGCCAGCAACAATTCAAGAGCTAAAGGATGAGATAATTCGGTACATTAACGGCATAGAACCTCCATTATGCCTCAGGGTCATCGAAAATTTGGACCATCGGATGGAGGTGTGCCGCCGTGGTCGCGGCGCCCATTTGGCCGATATTTTGTTCCATACATAATTGAGTAATACCATTATATCATAATAAAATAAAATTACAATAATTTCCTAAATAGTTTGTGTTTTATTCAAAATCAACATCGGCCCTTGAAATTTAACCACCCTTTATTTAAGGATTTCTTTTATTTACTTTGTAACCAAGTTACCTTACGTTTTTGTTTATAAAAGTTTGTTTTATTTAAAAACAAATTTACTGTGTATTATTTATATGGAGCGGGATCCCGGGATTCCGGGAAATTCAAAAAAATTTCCCGCTTTCCCGGGAATCGAAAAACTCCGGGAAAAAAACTCTAGGTAAGAGGCATCGGAAATTGGTTTTTACAGAAAGATAAAGAAAGGATAGGACTTCTTAAAAAAATTTTGAAATAAAGTTAGCGGCTTAAAAGTTAGCAATTTTTAATATTTGGAAAAAATGAACGTCAACAGCTCTGAAAAATTGGAAGAGTAGAAAATCGGAAAACCCTCTTAGTGACTTATAGCCTTAGGTGTGCTCTGCTTAAGAAAAAATATTAGCTAAATTGAGCAAATAACGTTGACTACAGGTTTGGTTCAATGGCATGGGTATTTAAATACCCACTTCGCGGTCAGAGGGTTCAAAACACATTTTTCTTTTAATTTCTGGCAAGTAAAAATGCGTTGTGGTCGATTATTGAGAAAATTTTAACTTTTTAATTTTTTTGGAACACCAGTATGAAACTGTGTAAATTAAGCCTTTCGGTAATCTTTAATTTGCATTTTGAACAACCAAACTAAGTTTTGCTTTACATTGTCCACAACGGCGACGCTTAATAATTTGGCTTATCATATCGTCAAAGTTATCTATGAGCTTTACCATTTATTGTGCATTTGTGACAACTTTCTCTCTTATACGAACACGATTATCAAAATTAACAAATATTATCAAATAATTATCTTGTTAGCAGGTTTGAAATTCATTGATTTAAAATATATACGGGCATGTTGTAGAAATTGAAATGAAGTGGATTTGAAATGGAGCAAATTTTAAAAACGACTCGTTCTGAAAGTTCATACAAATATTCCATTTTAATTTAAAAAGATTTTGTTATTCGAGCTTAATTCCCAGTTTTTATTCTTGGCAAAAACACTTGAAATTCATCGTTGATGGGATAAGCTAAGTTTTGTTTATTGTTGATGTGTTTTGTTTAAGCTTTGATATTATTACAAGTAGAACTGTTGCTATAATTCTTATACGTTTAACACTTTTATTTGGTTTAATATCTTTAGTTTTTCTAAAATCTTTATGGATGAAGTTTCCTGATGATCTGGCCTAAGCAACCAGTGAAATGCGCATATGAATAGCTTATCCCATTAACAATGAATTTCAAGTGTTTTTGTCAAGAATAAAAACTGGGAATTAAGCTCGAATAACAAAATCTTTTTAAATTAAAATTTTGTATTCCCAAAAATTGAAATTACTTTTTGATAATATTCCATTTAGTATTGTGGTTATTTTGTTGAACTATACGTGGCTCGGGCTCGAACCCTGGCCGGCAGGTTACCATGACATGTTTCGATCGCAACCACTCGATCTCCTCAGATGGATTTGCCGTCTTACACTCGCAGCCATCGACGACTGCTGACGTCAATAGTCAAACATCAATCCTTAAACCAAATTGTATTCTAACATTTGGTAGGTCGAAATTTGCTTTCCTGAATGATTATCCATTTTAATTGATTTTACATGTTTTTTCCTTACTTCTGTTTTTTCGTACTTTTGTCAAGAATTTTTCTTGAAGTCCAAGTACATTTTTTGTTTTTTCATTTTGTCTTTCTCTTTTCTGTTGACCTTTTTCAGCACAACTTGAAGGACAAATGTACACATAGAGCTCGTGCCTTAGCTTTAACAATAATTAGTATTGTGGTTATTTTGTTGAACTATTTATGGTTTTTAATCCAAGTTTTTATTATTTTTAATTAGGCTTAAGTTCATGAAATTTAATTTTCATTAAATTATTCTTATGAAGAAAGGAATTTTAAAACATGAAAAATAATTAAAATTGTTATTGATAATCTTTCATTCTTGACGTGGCTCGGGCTCGAACCCTGGCCGGCAGGTTACCATGACATGTTTCGATCGCAACCATTTTATAAATTTCATTTTTCAATTGAACTTAAAATCTCTTTCGATTTCAATTTCACTTCATTCCGTTTTCTAGAACATGCCCGATAATGTGTTTTGGCTTACCCAAGGCGAATTCAACAAGGTAAGTGCAACTCTACAACTACAAAAAGCCCCATGTATTTTTTTGCAATTTAATAGGCGGTTGTCAAAAATGCTAACAAGGCAAAAATTGATTGAAAAACAAAATACAAATTTTGTTTGGGTTATAAAAGAGAATATTCAATTCACTTTATTTATTCACAGTTTTTCTAAGAAATTTTTTCAGTTATTTTGGCGCAAAACATAAACAAAATTATATTTTGACGTTTCCCTATTATTTTTAAATTCGCCGTGGAGACAGCTGATGAACGGCTGACGAGTTGAGTTTACCTTGTTGAATTCGCCTTGGGCTTACCTGTGCGCTGTGGGCGCCGATCAAATTTTAACATTGAATTTAAGTTTAACTTATTTTCTTAAAGATTTATGCATACTTATGAACTAGCTGCCTTTTTTGCCTTTTAGCAAATTGCTATTGTGGAATAAGCAGGTGGCATCGTTACGGCAACAAATACAACATTACAACAGAAATGGAAATTATATCACCGTTTACGTCAAAAAATACTTTAAACAAAAATCAAAGCGTGCCGCTGAACGTGAGGATATAAATAAATTTTTAGCCAATTTTAATTAAATTATGGTCAATATCTAATTTGTTTAAATTTAAAATTATCAAAAACTTTAATAAAATTCAATAAACACAGCACAAAACGTGGACTTTTTGTAGACATAAACAAAACTTTGACATAAACCTAGACAAACAATGCAAGAGCAAAAAATCGTCAGCTGGCGTAGTGCTGCCACCTGTTTATTTCACCATGGCAAATTGCATGCAAAACTGTTGAGCAACTCAAAATTTTAATTTTAATTATTTTTTTTTTATCTTGAAAAGAATTTACGTGATTTATCAAACAAAATCTCTTTATAATCGGCTCAAACGATTTGGTTTTTCACAAAAAAAAACAACGTATGTAGAAATTAATAATTTTAATGCGCCTAATAAGGCTTGTCCATATTGCAAATATTACAATGGATAATAAAAATACACGTATTGAGTTTTGTTAATCTTAGCTTGAATTAAAATTCAATATGCGTATCAGTATCACCAATATTTTTTTCTGAGTATCGTTCGTCCCTCCCTTGAATATATGTATGCTTCTATATGTTTTGTTTGCTGCTACACTGAAACAATTTTCTTCGCAATACCAATGAATTTTAACATTAATCCCATGAAAAATTGCATTAAAAAGGAACCTATGCAGCGCGTCGTTGGATAAATGAAACCTCTTTCATAAAATGTATTTAATGAAACGTTACATTAGATCTAAGGCAGAAAAGCCTTAGTTGGCGAAGCTTGTGTTTGGCCTATCATACCATGCTATCCAACGCGTGATTCTTTAAATACCTTCAATAAAGTAAAAAAAAAATATTTTTTTTAATTTTTTTTTTATTTTATTTTATATTATTTAATTTTATTTTAATTTAAGAAAAAAAAAAAAAAAAAAAAAAAAAACATGTAAAATCAATTAAAATGGATAATCATTCAGGAAAGCAAATTTCGATCTACCAAATGTTAAAATACAATTTGGTTTAAGGATTGATGTTTGACTATTGACGTCAGCAGTCGTCGATGGCTGCGAGTGTAAGACGGCAAATCCATCTGAGGAGATCGAGTGGTTGCGATCGAAACATGTCATGGTAACCTGCCGGCCAGGGTTCGAGCCCGAGCCACGTCAAGAATGAAAGATTATCAATAACAATTTTAATTGATTTTCATGTTGTAAAATTCCTTTCTTCATAAGAATAATTTAATGAAAATTAAATTTCATGAACTTAAGCCTAATTAAAAAGATTAAAAATTTGGATTAAAAACCATAAATAGTTCAACAAAATAACCACAATACTAATTATTGTTAAAGCTAAGGCACGAGCTCTATGTGTACATTTGTCCTTCAAGTTGTGCTGAAAAAGGTCAACAGAAAAGAGAAAGACAAAATGGAAAAAACAAAAAAATGTACTTGGACTTCAAGAAAAATTCTTGACAACAGTACGAAAAAACAGAAGTAAGGAAAAAACATGTAAAATCAATTAAAATGGATAATCATTCAGGAAAGCAAATTTCGACCTACCAAATGTTAGAATACAATTTGGTTTAAGGATTGATGTTTGACTATTGACGTCAGCAGTCGTCGATGGCTGCGAGTGTAAGACGGCAAATCCATCTGAGGAGATCGAGTGGTTGCGATCGAAACATGTCATGGTAACCTGCCGGCCAGGGTTCGAGCCCGAGCCACGTCAAGAATGAAAGATTATCAATAACAATTTTAATTGATTTTCATGTTGTAAAATTCCTTTCTTCATAAGAATAATTTAATGAAAATTAAATTTCATGAACTTAAGCCTAATTAAAAAGATTAAAAATTTGGATTAAAAACCATAAATAGTTCAACAAAATAACCACAATACTAATTATTGTTAAAGCTAAGGCACGAGCTCTATGTGTACATTTGTCCTTCAAGTTGTGCTGAAAAAGGTCAACAGAAAAGAGAAAGACAAAATGGAAAAAACAAAAAAATGTACTTGGACTTCAAGAAAAATTCTTGACAACAGTACGAAAAAACAGAAGTAAGGAAAAAACATGTAAAATCAATTAAAATGGATAATCATTCAGGAAAGCAAATTTCGACCTACCAAATGTTAGAATACAATTTGGTTTAAGGATTGATGTTTGACTATTGACGTCAGCAGTCGTCGATGGCTGCGAGTGTAAGACGGCAAATCCATCTGAGGAGATCGAGTGGTTGCGATCGAAACATGTCATGGTAACCTGCCGGCCAGGGTTCGAGCCCGAGCCACGTCAAGAATGAAAGATTATCAATAACAATTTTAATTGATTTTCATGTTGTAAAATTCCTTTCTTCATAAGAATAATTTAATGAAAATTAAATTTCATGAACTTAAGCCTAATTAAAAAGATCAAAAATTTGGATTAAAAACCATAAATAGTTCAACAAAATAACCACAATACTAATTTTTATTTTTAATTTTAATTTTTTTCTGTCTCTGGCGGGAATCGATCGCGCATCCTCGGTGCTGATAGACTAGCTCACTACCTGCTACGGGGGCAGTGTAATTTTTGGATAAAAAAACCATGTTTTTTACTCAAATAAGAGCGTTAATATGAGATTTAATTGTCCATAACAACGTTGATTGAAAGTTTTTGTTTCATTACTATAATAACATTTTTCAGTGTCCTAATGAAAATTTACATATATGAAAGCATTATTGAAATATGTTGCTTTTATAAAAAAATTTTTGATGTCATAAATTTAATGGCATATTACATTAGATGTATGAAATAATGAAATCTTACATTTTTTGATTAACAATTAAAAATTTTTTAAGGAAACTATAATTTTGTATTAATTTATGAACATAGTTATGTTTGTATATTGTTTTTTTATGTTCCTAATCAAAATTTTTTGCTTAACTTGGACAAACTTAAGTTTTCAAATATCCAATGAAAATTTTTAACGTAATTACGAACCCAGTAAAAAATGTGCTCCAAAAGAAGCAGGGTTTGTGTATGAATTCATACCTTAAATTGCTTCAAACCTGCTGATATGATACCTGATTTTTGTATAGGGTGTTCCCGGTTTGGAGGACTATTTTCTGCTGACAATAAGCGCTTCTTTTAACATGCAAACAAAGCACTCCTAAAGTGCCTTTTTAGGGACTAACTATATTAACATATTCATTAATGTTTTACTTTTACTTGCTTAAATGCCTTTTTTCAATAATTTTCGAATATTTTCATTTTTTTCAGTTTGCAACCTTCTTAGTTGTCAGTACTAAAATAGCAGCTTTGTTGTATATTTTATTCTATATCATTTACTGCTTTATAAAAGCTCCTTTATTGATGCGCTCGATTATGCGCTTTTTCTCTTAAGTGCTTCAAAAAAACCCAAATTGTTTTACTGGGAAATGCAATGAAGCGGTTTTAACGAAAATACTTTATTATGACTATGAAATTTCATTTAGACAATGAAAATTTTCATTTGCCCAAGGAAAATTTTTTTATGAAAATGATTCATTAAATATATGAAGCATTTTTCTTTCAGTGTGCATTTGTAATATTTACAATGTTAATCTTATAAACTGTATGGATCCTTGTGAGTAGTGGAGTCAGTGATACCAGGAACAATTTCAAAAAATCCCTACGTGTGTCCAAAAAAATCGCTTTTTCCCATACAACCAAAAAAAAAAATTTCGCTAAACTTTTCCCTACGTTAAAAATTTATTGTTTTTAGCAACAAGTCAACAAATACATATTTATTTTGTTAACATTTTGTACATATTTATTATAATAAAATTTATTTATTAAAAAAAACAAATAATTTCAAAAATAACACTGTGTGACAAATTTAATTTTTTTCTCTTTAATCTAGAACAAAACAGAGTCAAACTTCGTATTTGATTTATCATTTCGTCATCTTTTGTTCATTTTTAAGAGCTTAATCGTTTTCAAGAATACTTATTTTTAATAATTTTTTTTTTTAACATAAGAATCTAATAATTTTTAGCAAACTAGGTTTCAAATAAAAGGGGGCTCTGTAAAATTAAAAAAAAAAATATTTTCTTCAGTTCCGCTGAACTTAAATATAAAAAGTGTTCCATTTAAAAGTAAATCATTTTATATTCTTAAAAGTTTTCATTTAAATCTTTATAAAAATTCGAAATTGTATATTTTTCTAACATATAAATTTCTATGCAGAAATTTCATTCTTTAGATATTCGCTTTTAATATTCGCATACATTTTAGAAAATGTGATTGCGAATGCAAATAGCAAAAATAAGAGTATAGTTTGCAATGCGAACGCGAATATACGTTGCCACTTCGGGTACTTCGGAGAATATTCGGGTTCATGGTTTTAATATATATAGATTGCCAGGCTGTATATGGTTTCTTTTAAAAAATACTACATTTGTACTAAAATGCTATAAATTTTCATATTGAAAATGAGATATAATGTTGAAAACTCCCTACATTTGCCTTAAAATAAAAAATCTGTCCTTTTTCCCCTAGGCTTGAAATTTTTCGAAAAAATCCCTACAAAAAGAGAGTCCACTCAGCGATATCCGTCCGTCTGTCTGCCAGTTTCCCTGTCAGTTAGTCTGCACGGGTGAACATAGAAATGTGGTTTCCAAAGAAACTAGATATAATGGTAATTTGCGTCCAACTTGATCCAACTTGATGAACTTTAGCATTGATAAAGTTTGTCCTAATCTTTAAAAATCAAATCGTTGCCCTACCCAAGTGTACCGGGGGATATTTCTAAAATTTTTTCCTGGTGTTCAAGTCACAATTTTTTCGATTTTTTTGAAGAAAATTTTGTAAAATTTGAAATTGGAGATTTGAAAAATACCGCAAAAATATTGTCAGCTTTTTAAATCACCTAAAGGAAAGGTTAACAACGCCATCCAAAAAAAAAAACCTTTTCCACACCTCACAATTTTGACTCTTTTGAAAAGAAAAAATTAAAAAACAGAAATTCATTTAAAAAATATTTAAGGTGTGTGCTCGAAACGTTTTTGGGTTTCCATGCGTTTTTGAAAGCATAATTGATTACACATTTGCATTAATTTATCATTTAGTATAAAAATGTTAAGACATTTAAAAAACTTGACAAAAACCATAAAAGTGACTTTTTCGCCTTGTATTCACTATTCAAATTTTCAATCGATTTCCTCCTCAACTTTTTTTATATAATCGGCACCAAAGTTCATATTTAATGTTTTAACATACAAAGGAACTAAATTAGGCCATTCATTCACTATGGAATTCACTTTGAAAAATGCCATATTAACCTAAATCACTGTAATATGCTTCATCATACCCTTGATATCCCAAAATAAATAGCTATTTTAAGTATTATTGGTGTCGATTGTCCGAGAATGCCGGATGTCTCTGAAGAGATAGCGATACATTTACTGGTCACCCTTAATTGGGTCCCCGGACACAGGGACATACATGGGAACTGCATGGCGGATTCGTTGGCGTATGCAGGTACCACTTTGAATCGGGACGGTTCCACATATTATGTAGCTGCTTCACGCCCAAGGTGTAAGCAACTTATAGCACACAAGTTTCATCTTATCGCCAGTCAGAGGTGGCACGATGAAACCACCTGTGGGGAAACCAAGGAAATCTGGCCCATCATAGATGACAAAAGGACACGGCGGGCATTACAGCTGTCCAGACATCATCTAAGAAACCTTATTGCGGTTATAACTGGCCACTGACCCATTGGGAGGCACGCTCAGACGCTGATTTGTGTAGAAGATACAGCGATGAGGTGGAGGAAGAGTCAACGGAACATCCTATCTGTAATTGCCCGGCATTCGGAGACTTAAGACTCGAAATGTTTGTCTCTCTTTATTGAATCGATCATGGGAATACTAGCAGCCAGATTTCATAGGACCCATGGGAGACGGTGTGATATGGTAACACAACGGGAACTAATTAATGGACCCACGTGAGCTGTGCTTGATCACGGCTGCCAATGGAACCTTACCTAACCATTATTGGTGTCTAATATTTTGGTTTTTGAACAGGAACGAAAAGATGAATTGCTAATTAATTATTCGTTTAAAGTTTCTCTTAAATAAAATATTGCCAAATATAGGGTGTAGCTATTAAGCCCGTGTGCCTTAATAGCATATTTATTTTACTCATACACAGACACACACAAATATCGGGTGATTTTTTAGCTATTATCTTTTTGGTAGCACTGGTTTAAACAGCTGACGCACGTTTCGTGTTTTGTTTCAATGTGAAACATCTTCAGTTTGGTCTATAATTTAACCATGAATCGTCTTACAAACGAACAACGCTTGCAAATTATTGAATTTTATTATCAAAATGCGTACTCTGTTAAGAAAGTTCATCGCGCGCTTCTTCCATTTTATGGTCAGCACATTTTTGGTTCAACGGGTACGTTAATAAGCAGAATTCTCGATTTTAGAGTGTAGATCAGCCAGAAGCATTGCAAGAGCTACCAATGCATCCAGAAAAAGTCACAGTTTGGTGCGGTTTATGGGCCGTACTTCTTCAAAAATGATGCGAATCGTAACGTAACTGTGAATGGTAAGCGCTACCGTGAGATGATATCCAACTTTTTTTGCCCAAAATGCAAGAACTTGACTTGCATGACATGTGGTTAGACGGTGCCACATGCCACACAGCACGCTAAACAATGGACTTATTTAGAGGCGAGTTCGGTGAACATTTTATTTCACGTTCGGGACCGGTCAATTGGCCGCCCATATCGTGCGATTTAACGCCTTAAGACTATTTTTCTGTGGGGCTATGTTAAAGCTCATGTCTATACACACATGCCCGCTTCAATTGACGCATTAGAAGGCAACATTGAAGCGTTTATTCATGAGATACCGGCCGAAATGTTAGAAATAGTATGCCAAAATTAGACTTAGCGGATGGACCATTTGAGGCGCAGTCACGGTCAACATTTGCATGAAATAATCTTCAAACATTAAGTTATATGGACCGTACTATCGGTTGAAATAAAGATTTCATGCATTTTTCTGAACTTTATGTGTTTTTTTTTTAACTTTCCTATAGCTCTTAAAAAATCACCCATTACTAGTAATATTCATCTGCGTAAATGTATGGGTAAAAAATACTTTCGTAAGGTATGAAAGACATTTTATTTTTATTACAAAAATATTGAACTGAACATGGAAAAAAATAAATAATAAAATAAATCAAACTATTAATAAAAGTACATATTTCTCTTGTATACAGCTATTGGCAAGAAATTTTACAATATATTCAGGTATTGGTAAAGGAATTCATTCATACGCATTGAATATGTACAATAGTGTCATGGAAATAAAATAACAAGATTTATAACTGAAACTTGTAGTGGATTATGTAATATATTTAAACAGAATCTATAAACAGAGGTAAAGTAAAATAATATACATGTGTATGAAAAGAAAAAAATAATCTGTGCTACTAGATCTCTTACAAATTTAAGATAAATATAAAACTTTAAACGAGTTTTAGGGGTTTTTATGGACTTCCCATTAAAAAATGTTCTTGTTTTGCAAAGCTCTAAAAGTATTTGTATTTGTATTTGTATTTATTTGTATTTATTCAATATGATTTTCTAATTTAATTAAAATTAAATTTAAATTAAATTTAAATACAACACTTTTTCATTTCTCGAATCCACTCCACGAGCCAAACCCCAGCCATGTATCTCATAAAGCCTCTCCGCAATAGTTCCATTCCCTTAATTTTTCAGAAATGACTTTATACACTACCAGAAAAATTGAAGGAATAGAACCATCACAAAAAAGCTCCATAAAACACACAACCGAAACCCAGCCCATAGAATAAATTCGAAAAATGAAAAAATTTTGAATATAATATAAAGTAACATTCGGAAGGAAATAATTCCCAATTTCTATTTGTTAAATTTTAAAAATTTTAAAAAATAAATATAGCATTTGAAGAGCCAGGACATTCCCTTACTACAAAGCAGGTATTTAATGGAAAATATTACAGAATAACGGTAACAAAATATTCAGTGTTTAAAGCTGATCGTTACAATTACCAATCGTTATATGCGCTGCACAAGGCGCTTTCAGTGTTAAAAATATATTTCTTTAAAGTGGGAAATCGCCATATAAAATGCATGTTTTCCGTAAGCGATATGGTAAGCGAAAAATTTATGTTTCTCCCTTACAAACCAGCTTCGTTAGAAGCTCCATTTTTAATTGGGTTTTAATTTAGGTGTAAAAACTTTTGGTGATCTTAACGTTCGAAATTATAAATCAGATAGTTAAATTTTTTTGACTTTATTTGTATACCATTTACGGCATTTGAAAAGAGTTACCCAATTCACAAGCTCGTATTATCGTCGTACTCGTTTTCTAATCGTCTAAATATACAATGTTGTATTTTTCTCGTTACTAATTTCCACAATTGATAACACAATTGATTTGTATTTGTTTTGAAAAAATTTAGTATTAATGTCAGGACTGGAAATGTTAGATTTGTTGGGTGAACTTGTAAAAATCTTTTAAGACTGTAATACTTTCACCACAAATTTAATTCTTCTAAATGATTTATATATGCTTAATTCATTTTCATTGATTTTTTTTACTATTTTAATTGAAATTTCTTATCAATTAATATTTATTTATAATTTACCCCAAAATAAAACTTCTATACCTGTTTTAATTGAATAAAACGAATAGCAAATATTAAAGAAGAAGAAATAAATAAGAACCACGCGTGAAGTAAAAAATTATTATCTACTAAAGTTAATTAAATTTTTTAAGTTTCACAGTTCATATTTTTTTATTATTTTGAAAAAAAAAAAAATTGTTTATCTGCATAAATCGACAATCAAAGTTTTTCTTGGGATTCAAAAAATTAATTAACAAGGTTTCGTTTAAATGTGCTAAATTCCTATTTCATAAAATTGATAAACTGAAATTTATTGTTGATGGGATAAGCTATTCCTATGCGCATTTCACTGGTTGCTTAGGCCAGATCGTCAGGAAACTTCATCCAAAGATTTTAGAAAAACTTAGATATTATACAAATAAAACTGTTAAGCGAATAAGAATTGTAAGCCCCAGTTTTAATTGCAATTATATCAAAGCTTAAACAAAAACAACAACAATAAACAGTGAGTTTATCTTTTCTTACAGTCCCGACTGCAATTGGTTGATATTTTGTCAACTCTAAATGGAGTTGTTAGTGGGTAATAAAAAAAACAAAAATAAAAACAAATTAATTTATTTTATTTTTCCAGTTCAGTTTTATTTACACTGCCACATGCATATTAGTTCAAACCATTTTCCATTTTTGGCATTAATGCTGGGTTCTTAAGATCTCAGTTAAACTAGGCTTAGTTAATCTTAAAACAGATTTGTTCCACCATTACCAAGTTTGTATCCATAATTTCGACGGAACAGTTTAATTTTGCGTAAAATGTTGGTCCTTAATGAAAAATAAATATGCCGACCACTGTAGTTTATACAAGTATTGGATATTGCAGTGTTCTTATGAGTGGGGAAGCTTTATAGCGATATTCTTTACACGTGTTCCGGTGGTGATATTGGCCTTTAAAAGTAGAAACCTCGACTTACTCAAAAACTTAATTTTTTAGCGCTCGTCCAGCGGAAAGATAAGATTTTAATTAATTGATTTTACAAGTGCTATAACTTTTTTTTCCTCAATTGCTAGATATCTTAAATTCCGTGACATCTGCAATCAAATATACTGATTATGTTTCAGGTATTTTAAAAAACTATTTCACTTTTCACAGCAAATAATAGGATCTTTATACCCAAGACTCTTATTCGAAAATAATCAAGAAAATAAAACTGGGATGAAGATTTATTAAAATGTAAAAGAAAAGTTAATACATTTTTGGATTAGATATTTTTTTAATGATTATAAAAACCTACGCATGTGAAATTAATGTAGAGTATGGCGAAAAATCATCTATGTAGTTTGAATTCCTAGTTAGTTTTTTTCTTTACTTTGAATTTGTTTGCTGTGTCCATAATAAGACCTGTCTATAAGGTAGGCAAACTATGGTGGCAAGAAAAGAAAAATTACCAAACTTTAAGTTTAAATACGAAATGAAATCATGGCCCTTATATCCAAAATTTTGCGAAAAGTAATCGCAAAACAGCAAATGATCACCACTAGCAGGAATTTTTTTACCCCAGTCGAAAAAAATACATCAATAATATAAAAAAAAACCCAGCGGTAAAAAGAATGAGTAAAGAGGAATAATAGAAGGCCTTATTTAGAAGACAGAATCACTCAATACTTGTTTATAGTTTACACATGTTGCCATTGGGAGCAAACCCTTCCACACTTCCTTCCTCTTACAGGGAATATAAAGAACGTTCCGGCCGACTTGAATGGTTGGTAGTTACCTTAAGTCAATACTTATATAATAAATAAATTTAAGGTTTTGTTATTTATGCGTTTTATACACAAATATAAAGAAACGTCAGGTACTTCGATGGAATGTACGTTTTGCCAATAAAACTGAGAACATTTTTAATATTATCAGGTTCATATGCAACGCAGCATTAGGTTTTCGAAGAGTAAATCTTATAGCTCATTCTGCACTACCCTGTACAAAAATGTCCGTTTGTACCCATATCGCCTTGACGAGGGTTAGTTAAGTCTCCATATGATACAGTAGTTTTTACTTAACCGCCTATTGTTTATGTGCACTTTTGACTTAACTGCACACAATGAATAACTTTGGTCATTATTCTTTCAAATCCAATACAAATTTCTTTTTTATGTGCACTTTCTCTAACTGCACATTTGAGATAAGTGCGCAAAATTTTGGGCATTTTAAAATTATTTTCATACAAAAACTCAAAAATAGCTGCGCTTTAACTTAACTGCCCAAAATACATATTTTCTTGTTAACGTGCCTTTTGTATACCTGCAAATTTGTTTATTTTTGGGCATCTAACATCTAACATCACAGTTAGATGTGCACATGAAAAAATATGATGCCCACTTATTCATATTAATATACAAGTTTATTATTTATTTATTAATAAAAACGTGTTTTATTCTTCTTTTAAACACTTAACTTTAACTTCACTTTTATTCAGGTAACCACAATTGTGTATCTGCTAGGGTATTCATTTAATTGACCTTTTGCTTTAATCGGTTAATCGCTCGATTAATTAACCGAGGTTTTGGTTTAATCGGTTATTAATCGGTTAATTTTGTTTTTGATCGGTTAACCGATTTATAAAGTTTTTTATAAATAAGTAATTTCAATATATAAAAATTGTTTATTGTTTATAACAATTCTTGAACCAAAACGAGCAAACAATTGTTTAAAATAAATATTGTTGTGTTTCAAACAAAATAAAAATGTTAATGCTGTGTTCATTGTTTCGTCATAACTGTACAGTAGAAATCTAAATTATAAGCGGTAGCCCACAACAGTCATATTGTTGGCTTAATTGAATTAGCAAGTTTGCATGCTAATTCAATTTCAGCACATTTTTCAGGAGAGACAAAAACCTTTTTTTATTTCATATGTACAGCTTAAGAGAAAAACCAAAAATATAGTTGATTTAACACACTGCAAGACTTAAATTGAAGAAAAACTTCATGCTGGTCGATGAGAAGCATCTTTCTCTACCACACGGCCTCAAAATCTCAATTTACATTAAAAGTGGATTTAGCCGGTTGGCATATTAAGCCGACGATATATATTTCTTGTAATTATTTTAAGACATATGACTTTATGACTACCTTGTGCATCATTTGGTCGAGTTATTTAAAAAAAAATAAACTGAGATAATTTTTAGTTATTTCAATAGTTAAAGGAGATCTTATAAAATATTTGGTTTAAATTTTTAGGATTAAAGCGATTCTTTTCATTAGTTTTGCAAAACTTCACTTGGAAAAAATTCTTTCACTTATCATAGATGAATATCTTATTTCTCAGTCCTTTTCCAGGATTTCTCTAAACCTTTAAAATACTCCATTATGCCATTGGATTTTTTTTAAATTTTAACACTTTTAATTGTTTCGGTTAATTCTGCTTAAAGACTGATATGAGAAGATATGAAAAGAAACAAGTAACTAAACACATACATATAAAAAGTACGTGAAACAAAAAAAAGGTGTTGGCAATCAAACATTTAACCCATTTTTCGCCGCATTCCTGTTGATCGATGTTGAAGATAAAAAATCATTAAAAAACATTGTAATTTTAGTCGCCGGTCGGCGGAAAATGGGTTAAAATGAAGATTTTTTTAAACACATACATTTTGTATATAAGACGAAACAAATAATTAAAAACATAAAAAAATATGTTATAATACTACAAAATATTGAAAATTTTGTTACATCGGTTAATCGACTGAAATTAACCGGTTTAATCGTTAATCGAAAAAAGCCAATTTGAAATTAACCGATCAGTTAATTATTCAGATCGGGTAGTAATTAATCGGTAAACCGGTTGACGGCTAACCGAATGAATACCCTAGTATCTGCACATTAAGGCAGCTTAATACATTTAAGATAACAGCACTTTTGATTTATCTGCACAAAAAATCGTGTAAAGGAGATTGTGCAGGTAAGTTAAAATTTAACTTTCTATATTTATTTTTTAAAAAATCGCAATCGGATTATAAGTGGTCGAGTTGAATGCAAAAAATCTTATATACAGGGGTGTAATGGAAATCGAAAACGTAAAACCTACGAATTTGGAATTTATTTTTAATACACTATTAATGTAATTTTTTATTATAAAATTCTGTTTAATAAAGAAATATTTGTTATAAAATCCTTTTAATAAAGAAATCTTATTAAGAAACAACTTTTAAAATACTTGCGTTTTAAGTTTTCGATTTCCAGCACACACCTGATAATGTTGTTTTCACAATGGGTCACCAAATGGGAAAATGGTTTTAGTAAAATTTTGTTGTTAATTATAAGCGGCACAACAAAACTGAAATTACCACACTAAGCTTCTTTGTTAAAGTAGGTTACAATCAGTGATGTTAGATGTTTTTTTCGAAATATCGTCAAAATTTAAAAAAAAAATCGTCAAAATCGTCAGTAGTTTTTTATAAACACGGATATATCACTCTATTAAAACATAAAAAAATATTAAGTATAAAATCATACAAAACCAAAAAATATAGAATTTTTAATACTTAAGACGATTTGGTGCGGCTTTGATATTGCTCTCCGGAGATTTTCGTCAAACAATTCCCGTCATCCCCAAATCTTCTGCTGCAGATGAACTTAATGCCTGCCTGAAATGTCGTCTTTGTGGAGGCATGTCCAGAAGTTGCAATTGACCGCAAACATTAGAGTCGTGTTGCAGAACGACCCATCGGCTGCTGAATTCTCGAGACAACTGCTGGAGCTTGGCAACGGCCAAATTCCTATTGATGTTTCGAATGGATTGATATCGTTCCCTGAAAATTTTTGTGAATTCACATCGTCCAAGGAGGAGCTCATCAGCGAAGTGTTCCCCGACATTGCACAAAACTACAAAAATCTCGATTGGATTGGTGAACGGGCAAAAATAGCAGCGAAGAATAAGGACGTCGATAACTTAAACTTAATTATTCAAAGTTAAATCGCAGGACAACTACATATAGGGTTCCCAACTTTTTTTGTTGCAATTAAAGTACATTGATTATTAAAGGTTAAGAAAAAAAGTACACAGTATAAATATAAAGTCCAATTAATTTCTTTTTATTGTTATATTTAAAAATGTTTTTTATTGCTTTTCGCAAGTTTTATCAAACAATTACACTGTGCTAGAATTTGGCAGCTGGCGCTTAAACCTTTTTCGGGTACGCTGAATCCAATACCGGTTCAAAAACGGTTCAGTTTATTGAAATTACATACTAAAAAAAAACGAAAATCCGCAATAAAATTTCCTTTAAACGTTAAATTTTTTTCTAACATGCGCTGTCGTATTAGAAACATATATTTTTTTTTTTTTTTTTTGGCAACAAAAATAATTTTTAATCAACATTTCGAAATTTTTGTTTTTTAAAAATCTATTAAAAATTACAGCTATAAATGATTAAAATCTGTCAACAACTTTTGATTTTATTCTCAAAAGTCAAAAAATTTTAATTAATTTAAAAATTTCATAAATCGCAATATTTGTATGGCAGCCCCCTTAAGAAGTGGTGATAAGGGGCAAGTATGTCTCGAAAAATTGTTAAGGAGACTCCTTGGCTGTTATGGTACGTTTTCTTCAATATATTTCTAGTCTGTTTTAAACTTTTTGTATGGGAACCCCTTAAGGAATGGACATTTTTAAATTTTGGTTTAAATATTAGTTAAACGAGTCACTTTTGTGCTCGCGATCTAAAAGCAGGCAGTAATTTGAAGGAGTTTTGCACTCGTGTTTTAAAAGCAGGCAGTTATTGTACTCAAATAAAACAAACAAGTGAAATAGTGCCGTCAGATTATTTTTTTTTTTTCGAAAAATCGTCCTGCCAATATAAAAAAAACATCAAAAAATGGCCCTGACTAATATTAACTAGTTGTTTTTTAGTTTTTCTAAAAAAAAACTTGTACAATAATGGCTAATAAACCACTGATGGTTTAAACGCTGGTTTAGTTGAACTAAACTTGAATTTATATGTAGTTTAAACTCAGCAACTATAAATCATTCTCCCATGTGTTATATGTGGTAAAAAAATAACATGTGACAGCACTACGATAAATCTTATCAAATTCATATGGTCTGTGTTGGTAGTTTAAGCGCCGAATTTTATGCGTTTAAAGATTGTTTATATATTTAGTGATTTATAGATTTTTGTACATCAAATCGCTCTCTACTGATTCCATTCAAATAAATCATATTAAAAATTTTAATATTTGTGTTGTATTATTACTCTAAAGTTTGTCAGAAGGCTTAAAATTGGGACGAGGCGAAGTTCGTCGAGTCCGCTAGTAGATATAAATATATATTCGCCTCTTTATACATATATTAACTAACCGCCCGTTTCCACATGCAAGTGCAAGTTCGAAAACTCAATACACTGACACTTTTTCACTAACATTCACACAATTTTTGTTCATTCAGCCAATCGGCTGTTTCCTCGATTTTTTGTTGATAATACGTATACACTACTTGCAAGTAATTACTTGCATGTGGAAACGTTCGGTAAGAAAAAAACTTTACTTGACAGATTAAAGTGTTAAAAATTTGATGAAAGATTAAAATTAAAACTAAATTTATTGACGGGATTAAATCGTCAACACCTAAGTGACTCTACATTCAAAATCGTCAATCGTCATTTTGGTAAATTCAGCGAAAGAAATCGTCAAAATTACGTAAAATCGTCACATCTGACATCCCTGGTTACAATAAGAGTAATAAGAAAGTATTTAACTTGTTTGAAAGAACTTCCTTTTGTACCCTAATTTATACCTTCAAAACTTTAACAAATTTTCCAACATTCACGTGAATACCCTCAAATCTACTTACAATCACTTGTAAAGCTAAGTAAAAGTTTTAATAAAAATATATAAATTGTCGAATCCTTCAAAGTATGCTTTAAAACATTTTTCATAATTGCAAATCTTAACTGTAATTTGTTTAAGCCTACTCTCAAGAAAGCAATAAATAAACTTTTAAAGAAAAACTTATAATTTTAAATCTCTTCCTATTTCTTCTTCTTCAATAAAGAAAAAACAGAAAAATTAAAAAATATATATTCCATCAGTATAAGAGAAGAAAAAAAGATTCGAGCACTGCCACACTTTAGCTACCAACTTAAGACAGCAATGCAGCTACCAACAAACACGCTCTATGATGGTCATCCATTCAACGAGATGAAAAACTATTGTTAAACTTTACAAAAAATACAAGTAACTAACTGACTGACGAACAAAAAGTTAAACTTACAGACAGACTAACTGCCAGATTGAGTAAGTAGTTGAGTTAGTGTGTTAAAAGACTGCATGAATTTTCTTCTTCAAAAACTTATATTCATTTCTACATACACTTTATAAAACGTTTACAACTTCCTACAATTAAGTGCAACAATGACGTGACAAGCATCTTTATTGACATGCCAGAACAACAACACTAACAAAAAAAGTAAAAACAAAATACTGCAAATAAAAACACAAACTGGTCAAAAGCTTTTAATAGCAACAAAATCAGGAGGATAGAAAAACCACAAAATTAAGCTGAGTTTTATAAAACTTCCTTTGAGTAGTATTAAAATAATGATGCAAGCCTTTTTGAAAAGTTGTAAATTCGTGCAAAAAAAGGAAAAATATTAGGAAAATCATGTAAAACAACTTGTATACAAGATAATAATAAGTGATGTTTAAACGGGAAGGAGAATTTGAAATTGACTTAAGATTTAAAGTTTCTGGATTATTTCTCATTCACTCTACTGTTCAATTGATAAGACCCACATACTTTTTGTTACTAAGCGGGCCATATCTTTTGCGTTTTTATAGGTGGAACAATATTTTTACTACCAACGGATAGCGTATCAAATGGTTAGTTTGAGGTTTTACTAAGTTTGTCATTCCGCGTGAAACTCTTTTTTATTCACCTCAGACCCCATAAAGTATATCGTAATTAAAAATACAAAACAACGTATCATCAAAAAATTCAATATTGACTTTTTGATTGATTTTTGTTCGCGTTATTAAACTACTTGTTCACAAAGTTTTTGATCCCTCTGATTAAAAGTGGCGGCTTTATAAAAGAAATTCAAACGCGAAGTACACCTTGTTGTAATTGATATTGTAAAGTTTTTTGCTTCTCCAGTAAACTTTTCAAAAGTGTTGTTACGTTATTTTATATTTTAGGTGACGATATATATCGAGCTCTAACCGCGAAAATAACGTAAGCCACATCATTTTCAATTTTTGTTTTTTTAATAAATTACTTTATTGGCAACACTTGCATCATCTCCTTAAATGTCATGGTCACATAAGGAACCGTAATGATTTTATAGCAAGATCAATTTTATCGTAAGCGATAAATTTCATACAAAATTTATATAAAATGAAATAAAAAAACCTCTTTTGTAAAATTTCATTTTTGGTGTTTACGTTATTTTCGCGGTTAGGGCTCGATATATTCTGGCTCCTTGAGTAATTCTATCCATCCGTCCATTATTCTGTTGAAAACACGATCACATTCGGAAAACTCAACAGAAAAGATAAATGTTAGTCTCAAATTGCTTCCAGTTATCCTTAGAAGTTTGAGATTGAAATCCAACAAAATCGGTTCAGTAGGATGAGAGTTACGGGTCTAAATGTGGAACCACCAGCTTAGAAAACTTATAGTTTTCTTAAAAAATATTAATATAAATGGTGGTATAATGCACGGATTGATAAGAGATTTTGAGATTTCATAAAGATCGGTCCATAACTTAAATACATTAAAATTATAAAGTATCCAGTGTGACACAAACAATGATGACGAAGGCAGTAGTGGGCAAGAAAATGCATTACATAACTTCATTGCTATCCAAAGGAAAGCTAAGGTAAAATGTAACAAGAAGATAAAATATAATAGTCTGGTAGTCTATCAAGTCATTCCTAAAAATTGAAGGTATAGGAAGGACTATTGCAAAACGCTTTATAAAACACACAACTGAAATTTAGCTCAAGAATAAATTCAAAAAATAAAAACTGTTGAATAAAAGTTGGGAATTAAGCACGTCATAGAGAAATGTTTTTAATAATAAATTTTATATCCCTAAAAATAACTTTGATTATACATTTGCAGGTTCCTGTGCAAAAAATAAAACTGAAATTTTTTCTTTTTACCTACTTACAACTACATTTCGAGTGGGAAAAAAGCCATTATTGTTGATGTATTTTGGTATTCTTACAAGTAGAATTTCCAGTGTTTAAATTTTTATTCGCCTTAAAGTTTTATTTGTATAATATTTTTAGCTTAATACCATCCAGTTTTTCAATAATCAATCCGTAATTTACCTTAGGTCTCATATAAAGCAGCCTTCTGAAAACCACTTCAAAACTATAAAACGCTATAACAAATTTCACTACTGTGATACTCTATCGAATTTTGTTCTAATTTAGGCTTTTTCAATACCAGACAACACCTTAGAGAATTTTGTGATAATTGGTGCATAACTTAACATCGGTCAAGTATAAATTCCCCTCTCGAATATATATGTTCAAATTAACTTTTATGTACATATTATCAAAGTAATTTTTGGGAATACAAAATTTTAATTTAAAAGATTTTGTTATTCTAGCTTAATTCCCAATTTATATTCTTGATAAAAACACTGAAATTTATTGTTGATGGGATAAGCTATTCCTATGCGCATTTCACTGGTTGCTTAGGCCAGATCGTCAGGAAACTTCATCCAAAGATTTTAGAAAAACTAAAGATATTAAACCAAATAAAACTGTTAAGCGTTTAACAATTAAATGCAACAGTTCTACTTGTAAAAATATCAAAGTATAAAAAAAAAAATCAAGAATAAACAGTGAGTTTATCTTTTCTTACATTCCCCACTACAATTAGTTGAAATTCTTGCAACATTAATTGTAGTTGTAAGTAGGTTAAGAAAAAACAAAATATAAACAAAAACAACCTGCTTTAAATAATAAAACATGTATGTGACTTGAAATAAAATTATAAAGCTTTCTGATTTTCGGTCAATAATTAAACATATGTAGGTCTCAACCACAACGAATTTGAATACCGACGTCCCTTATTTTTAAAGATTATTTTATAGATCCCATATAGGGCTTTCGCCTGAAATATTCTAACTGTCGGTGGAGTGTATCAAAGATTCGGCACGGCCGAATATAAAACCTTTACTTGTTTTTTGGTGTTATGTACTTTTGTATATGACAAGGAACCAAGAACAGTACAAAATAATAAAATTTAATTTTGATAAATTATTAACAGTTTATATTGTTACGTTACTGTCTTTCAATAATATTTTGGTTTATTTCCTTTATAATAAACCGTTTCGAGTTCGTTGATTGCAATTTAAATAAAACAAATAAACACAACACTTTTATGTATAACACTTATTTATTAAGAACTTAGTCACTTAAACAACCGTAATTTATAGCTATATTTACAACTCACTATTGTAATCAACACACTACAATGCGCTCTTAACTTGACAAAGCTATATTTACAACTCACTATTGTAATCAACACACTACAATGTTTTATAGTTTTCTACGCGTGATGCGCTCTTAACTTGACAAAGTCTGAACTAATACTGTTTTTTTGATGCTAGCCGCCGCAAGTATTTATACTGTAATTCAGCTATCTGGAACATTCGAAATGTTTCTCGAAGGTTCGAGGCTTTACTTATTCACCACTCTATCGTCAATTATGATTTATGGCGGCACTTATGTTTACATAATTTCACCACTTATACTAAATCTTTTTTAACGGTAATTTCTAGGGCTTTCTGCACATTGGGATTGAAGTGTACTTAATGATAACAATCTTTAATAACAATGTAAACTAATAAAATAACTAACAAATAATTAATAACTAACACTGGTTTACAGCCAAAAAATACCAAGAACGCCACATGCCTAGATAAGTTAATTGAGACATCTTGAACACGAAAAACGCTGTAATTTTTTTCCTAAGTACAGTTTTTTAGATAACGGTACTTTTGTGTTTTTCGGTGTATGGTCCCACTCAAACCCTTGAGGAGCCCAACCAAAAACTTTGATCAAAATAGATGGCATATCGTTCATATGGCATATCACAGTTCCTTGCAGTGATGTATTTTGATTTTTTTTTATTTGAGCCAAATTGATGGCCAAAATGTCTTTAATAGGGTCAAAACTTTTTTTGGAATATATTTGAGTATAAACATGGATTTGCAAACAAAAGTAAACACTTTATTATTTAAAGGGGCAAATAAACTACACAAGCGGTTTGATAACAACAACAAAATATTTGTGGAAATAAAAAAAAAAATTTGATTTTAGTACAAACATGCTTCATACGTTTTGCATGTCTTTGGTCTAGCCGCTTGTGTGGTTTAATTGGGTGCTAACATACGGAAAAATGTTTTTAATAAAAGTAATGTTCGAAACAGTGGTAACATTAGAATAAATAAAATGTACTAAAGGCTGTAGAGTAGTGAGTTGAGTTCAAACCTAAAAGGGCCTAAATAGATAACAAAATACCACAGTGACGGTGCTGTTACTGTGGCATAAATTGTTCAACTGTGCTACATTTTGCACATCACTGATTTCTTTATGTATAAAGAGGGCAATATATATTGTTATCAATCAAATATGAGTTTCGTATCTAGTTATTTTCTATGAATGCATTTAATATATTTTGAGCCAAATATGTATATTACAAATGAACTCATATTTGAGGCCGTCAGCGCAAAAGTGGTGCAAGCCACATTACATTTATTTAATATTTGTACAACTTAGAGCTACTTTTGTATTACAAGCAGAGCAAAAATAAAAAAGTGCAAGACAAACTTTTGCAACGCTCTCTGTTAATGATTAGTGAAACAAGAGATAAAACTAGTTCCGGATTAAATTTTAGCAAGATTAAATTAATTTGGCTTAGAAAAGTCCGGATATGAAAAATTTAAGCTTACACCACTTTTGCGTTGACCGCCCCATATAAGTTTTAACATTATTTTAAAATTTTTATTTCGGTTGTAGTTTTTCTAATAAATGTAATAAATATTAAAAAATCGTATGTTTTGTTTTTTTTTTTTTTTTTTTTTTGTTTGAACAAATCTTGTCAAAGTGTACAACCTCTAAATGTTGAGTATATACCCAGTAAACAATTTTAAGGTTTTAGGAAGCAAGAACAGTAAATGAGCGCTGATACATGCGCAGGTTTTTATATACAACTTCCAAGAGAAACAGAAGCGAAAACCATTTAACTGAATTCTCAATTCAAGTAAATAAAAGTGATTTATAAAACTTACATTTTCCTTTAACGGTAACCAGCTGGTAAGTAAATAATTTAAGTGATTATTTCAAGAAAAAAAATTTCGAAACACACTTTATTAAGCCCTTACATGGAAGCAGTTTGTATTACAATGAATTAATGTGTTTGCGATTATTTCCAAAATTTGACCGAACACAAGAGATGCTGGAAATTACAAATGTTTTATTACGCATTCAACTAAATAGTGTTTTCAAGTGGGAGTTCTTCACATATAAATCATGCCTCTATTAAGCAGGTTTGTAAGGGGAATTGTGCTTCTCACCCTGACAAAACTGCTTACCAGTAAACTTTCAGATAACCGATACTCGGAGCTTAAAGTTGAATGTAGAGGTTAAAATGCCAGGTGTCTTGCTTGTTTTTTTTTGCGACTAGCTCAGTGTACTTATTGCTCAAAATTACAATATTAAAATTCTATTTTAAGATTATTTTTTTAAAGGTTGCGAAAGAAAAAAATCATATCAAGAAAAAGAACACCTCCTTTAAAGTTTTAAGATTTTTAAAAAACGGTTTGAGGTATTACACAGAAAAAATTATTTTTCCAATTCAAACAAAAAATTTGTAGAATCAAACAATTTTTTGTCTGAAATCGGTCCTATAAACAAATTTGCATATTCAAACAATTTATTTGCATTTTGTTTATTGAAAAAAAACACTGATTTTTTCAAACAAATAATCTAACTGAATCAAACAAAAATTTTACTGAAATTCATATACTAAATTCCAAAATAAAAAAAAAGAAAGTTTTTGCACAAGCAATGAAGCGCACACAAGAAAGCACTGTATGAGAAGATGACGGCAGAGCAGAGCCGCCGGCTGGCTTTGAGACACATTTTTTTTTTGTTGGAATAATTTTTGAACGAAGTCTTATTTATACACACAACACAATGTTTTTCTTTATCACTCTCTGTTGCTGTATCCTTTCCTTTGAAATGTTACCAAAAACGGCCGCAGACCGACTCGATATGTTTTTCGCCATCATTCTATTTTTGTATTTGATGTATTTAACCAAACAGTTTTAAAAAATTGAATACGGGATTTTGTTTCTTGTAATGTTGTTTCTGCTATTGTTTTTCTTATAGTTGCCCTTTTTTAAAGCGTCCAAAAATAGACTGTGTGTGTTTTTTGTTGTTGTTCTTATATTTGTTGGTTAAATAAAAATCAAACAAAAATATTGTTTGAATCAGTAAAAAAATTTATAGAAATTAAAAAAATTTTCAAACAAGCGTTTGTTTGAAAATAATTCGGCAATAATTTTTTCTGTGTATATAAAAAAAAATCAGCCAAATAAAAAATTAAGTTTTTGACTTAGACCGATTTTGAAATTTTGTATTTTGCAGATATTACATTTTTAAAAAAATTTTTTTTTTCAATATATGGTTTGTAGCCCCAAGTATTCTCGTTAAAATGACATTAAAATCATTTTCGTATGTGAAGTAGTTTTTGAGATATTGATAAAATAAGCTCAACACATTCGGCTTATTCGGCAAAACTTTGGAAAAAAAACAAAAATTTAACATTTTTATTTCCAATTTACCACCAAATTTCATTAAAATCGAAAGAGGTCGTGTCCCACTCTTGGTCGGTTTGACATGGAATTACCTTTACATTTACATAAATTTTATTCAATGGTGAGATGATCATACATATCTCAGTATTGTAAAATATTAGCTTCTGCCGGCTAATGATTCCGTCAGTAGTCGACGCCGCTGCCGGTTTCTTCGCGGCATAAATTTTTGATGTCAGATGCTTTGTCAGAAGAAAATAGAGCACGCTCTAATTGAAATTTTGTTGGATAACTTTGCATCTGACTTTAACAGAACGTAACGCACGGCATTTATAAATTATGCAGTGGGAAATTTGACAAGTCAGAAGTAAAAAACATGTGAAATCGACATCTTTGAAACAAATAAGACCCCCTACTGTACGTGCATGAAGGTTTATATATTAATTTCTCGTTCAAAAGCAACGAAAGACGTTCACACTATGAAATACTTTTAACAGATCAGTACTGTGCTAGTCTTTCTGAACGTTTTTTGAATTTTTTTAAATAAAAATTTCTACTAAAACTCTAAAGAATTACTTTACATTATTTATGTACATTGTACATATCTGCTTTAAAACCATTTATTAAATGTACACCAACAAGCCTTAGGATCCATTTATATAATGAAAATGTGTTGTTGCGAAAGTTTTTAGATAACAAAACAATTGATACAAATTAAAAGAAAGTCTAACAGAGTTTTATTTTCAGAATTTCCTTTCACTTAAGACCCCTAAACAAATACTATGGGGTTTTTTAATATGTATGTATAACTTATTTAATACAAAATTAAATTCTCAAAATAGTAAAAATGTAAAGAATAACAATTCCATGAATGTAGACAATATGATGTACTTTTAAACAAAAATTTTCTGAGTAAAATAAGATGAGAAAGGAAGTTTTAAATAAATAAAACTCCAGAGGGAATTTGAAATAAAAGGAACAGTGGGACTGAATGAGGTATTTAAAGAAATAACTAAGAAGTCACACAGTGGCTCATTTTCTCAAAATTCGTGGCAGAAATATAATATTTGATGACAAAATTTTGTGAAATAAATGAATGCATCGAATGAAAAGCTTCTTACTACCCATTATTTCAAAATGTTCTCCCGCTTAAAATCGGCAGTAATAAAGGCTGGTTTGTAAAAAAGAAATTCAACCTAGAATGGATATGATATGATGCCAAGGACCCTCGAGATAGAGCCTGTGGAGGTTCTGCCATTTTGATAAAAACCCGAGTCAAACACTACCTAATAAGTGATCATCGTGAAGATTATCTCCAAGCAACGAACATTTGTGTTGAAGAGCCGAATCGAAACCCCACCTAGATTTGGAATATCAGAAAGCCAATACTTTAAATATTATAAGTCATTGTGGCCCTGTTTCCTGGCTGCTGACGATTATTACGCTAAATATACCTTCTGGGGGTCACGACTAATAACACCAAAGGGTCGTGTTTTGTTTAATACAATCTCTAAAATGAATTTAAATGTTGTCACGAGCGGACAAGCAACATATTGGCCTGCTGATCCGCAAAAAATTCCAGATGTCATCGATTTTGGCGTGGTGAAAAACATCCCCACAGAAACGATTCACGTTGAAGCTTCGTTAGAATTAACATCTGGTAACACACCTACAATTACTATAACAAACACCAATAGAATTGCATCTCCTTCTGGTTACATAGCGACGTCAGCTACACAACTAAATTGGTTAAAATATAAAAAATATCTCAGTACCTATTGCACAGAAAGTATTCTGCTTAGCACACCGGAGAATGTGCATCTCTCTCCTGTCAATTTTGACAGTTATCTAAAACTAGCTGTTCAAAATTACAGCAAAACCCTTAAAAACCCAATTATAATAAAATATATTTTACAGATGTCGAGCGCCTCTTGAATTAAAAAAGTAGAGTGCGAAGAGAGTGGCAATTGCACAGATCCCCTCAACTTAAGAATTTATTAAAAGAGTGTACAAAAAGGCTACGAAAATTACTGCAGACTCAGAAAACGGCTTTCGTGGAAAAATATCTTAAGGACCTGGATGCAACTCCACAATCAGACTTCTCATTATGGCGTGCAGTTAGAAATCTCAAAAGACCAGTTATCTCGAATCCACCATTAAGAACCTGAATGGAAGTTGGGCAAGAAATGGTAATTGAAAAGGAAACCTGTTTGTAAATCATTCGAAAAACGTATTAACCCCAAATATACCTGACGATATAGCGGAAGAGTTGCCGCCTGTTTATGTTAGAGCAGCTATCCACCTTAGATTTGAGATAAGCGAAACAGAAAAGGCTGTTTCTGAATTAACCACCAAGAAGGCACCTGGTATTGATAAGATCAGTAACAAAATGCTTTTGGAGCTACCTCGCATAACAAAGAAAATTATTCTTTATATTTTTAATGCTTTTTAACGCCTTGAATACTACCCTCAAGAATGGAAGGTCTCCTTAATAACGATGATACCAAAGCCAGGTAAAGATCACACAAAATTTGAGTCATATAGGCCTATTAGCTTATTATCTCATATATCAAAGCTGTTTGAGAAGCTCTTAGCGTCAAAATTAACCCCAATTTTAAATGACAATGGGTGTATACCTAATCATCAATTCGGTTTCAGAAGAGAACTTAGCACAATTGAACAAACCCATCGGATAGTAAACGCCATGAGAAAAGCCTTTCATGAAAGAAAATATTGCTCCGCTCTCTTCATCGATGTTTCTCAAGCCTTTGACAAAGTCTGGCATGCACGCTTGTTTCGTAAATTGAAGCTAAACCTACCGGCTAACACACACAAGCTGTTAGAAAGCTACTTGGTCGGTCGAAAATTTATTATTAAAGAAGGTGATTTTTTAAGTTCTCCTCAGCCAATTGAAGCTGGAGTCCTTCAGGGAAGCATCCTGGGCCCACTTTTTAACCTTTTATATACCTCGGAAATGCCAACAAACAATTACACCGTAACCTCAACTTTTTTTGATGATATAGCATTTCTAAACCTACACGGAAACAGTCGTGAAGCATCTCGATACCTGCAGGATCATATGTTTCAACTAGAACTGTGGTTAAAGCAATGAAGAATAAAAATGCGTACATATAACATTCACCTTGCGTCGGGAAACATGCCCCGCTATTAAAATCAATAATCAACTAGTGCCTCAACAATCGCATGTCAAATATCTCGGTATTCATCTTGATCGACATTTTACATGGAAATGCCATATAGAATCGAATTTCTATTTTCATAAGAACCTAGAGTATACATATACATATATCTTTAATTTTGTTGCTGTTCATTGAATAAATATGGATCAGTTACGAATGCCCAATGCGCAAAAAATTATACATAAGGTCTGAAAAACTAGCCGAATTTGTTAGGACCAGAGGGGTCCCATCTATTTTGAGGTGTTTAAAAAGGAAATTGGCTAACAACTTATATAATAATGTTTGACTGTGATAAAGCTTGGCCAGACGTTGCAAGTCTCTTTTCCCACTTCTGCTTCACTGTTTTTACCAAAAGTTACAAAACTTTTTAGAACCAAAAAAAAAAAAAAACTTTAAACTTTTCTTTTTCCTTTTTTTTTTTGAAACAAAAAGAGATTTTCAGTATAAAATATATTTAGATATTTTTTCTTTTCATACTTTTTACATTGTTTTTTAACACAATTGTTTTGTTCTGCATGATAAGAGATGCTAATGAAGCCAGTATATGTAGCAAATTCACAAAATAAAGCACATATGTGCCGTGCCTGTCTTTCTTTTGGCAAAATTTTTAGAAAAAACAACCGAAAAGAAGTTAAATTATTTGAAATCACTATCATTTTTCATGAGCAGAAACATGTGAAGTTTCCTTTAGGTGAAGTGACAGTTCAATTTTTGTTTAAATTTATTTTTTTTTTTTGTGTTTAACATACAAAGATAAAATATATTTTTCAGATAAACAGAAAATAAATTGTATTCTTTTCGCAGTTATAAAATTTACGTTTTGAATACTTAAATAAATTAAATGTTATGTATACCATCAATAATCTCTTTTGACCTTGAATAAGTGTTACACATTAACAGATATTTCTCTTCTTGTTTTGCTTTATTCCACTCAGATTTCCACCGATAATACCAAACACTTAAATTTTATCAAATACTAGCATTTAACCCGCTACTTCGTTAGCGTCTCCTTTTTCTTCGTGGACATATTTTTATGCCAAAGATTATTTTCAAATAAGTACCAGGCACCTGTCCCCTTATTTTTTTTTAACGAACAACAATAAGTGTTAAATTTTTTGCATCTCTTTAATTTTGGATTTTTTTGGTTAGCGGAATCCATTTGGCGAGAGGACAACCTTCGGTCCAAAAGTCAGCTTTTTAGCTTCAAGAGTTTAGGATGTGCGATGATGAATCCGTCAGTTACTTTACAAATTTATATTATATAGAGATGGAGAAAAATGTTGAGAAAACAGTAACAAAATTAGGAACGATTTTCACACCTTAAACGTTTGAATTTCAAAAAAGGGGCAAACCTGTTTTGTATTTTTTAGATAAGCTAAAAATGTGATACAATATTTATTTACCCTTTTACACCCCAAAAAGGTCTTCCTTCAAAAAAGTACCAGACACCTCTCCGTTTATTTTTTTTAATGAACAATAATTAGTATTAAATTTTTTGTATATCTTTTTGTTTAGGAAATATACGGTTAGCGAATTGCTGATGTTTTTTATCTCTTTTAGTTTAGGAGGTATGAGGTTCGCGGGATCGATATACATAGGTACAATTTTCATCCCTGAAACGTTCGAATTTCGAAAAAGTACCAAATTCGCATTTGTATTTTTAAGATAAGTAACAAATGTTATTTAATTTTTATTTCTATACGTATTGGCTTAAAAGCTAGATTTACTACCTAAAACGACCGAATTTCGTTAAAGTACCAGACACCAATTTGCTTTTTTATTTAATGCACAAAAATAAATATTAAATTAAAAAAATTACCAGTTTATTTAAAAAAAAATCCCTCTTACAGATTTTCATTCACTCAGGAGCTTGCATGTTTAATTTTATGTTTCTAGATCCAATAAATACGGATATATAAAAGGTACCAGTTAAAGAACAAAATAGTACCTAAAGCCCTCTTACAGATTTTCATTCACTCAGGACCTTGCATGTTTAATTTTATGTTTCTAGGTCCAATACTAACGGAAATTCAAAAAGTACCAGTTAAAGAACAAAGAAGTACCAAAAACTTCCCTCTTATATATTCTTATCCACTTAGGGCATTGCATCTTGAATTTTATGTTTATAAGTCCAATAATAACGGATATTCAAAAAGTACCAGTTTAATAACTAAAAAGTACCTATAAGCGCTTTTAGAGATTCTCATTCACTCAGGACTATGCACGTTTAATTTTATTTTCATTAGACCAACATTAGCGAAAATTTAAAAAAAGGACCAGTTAAAAAACGAAAAAGCACCAAAAAGATCTCTCTAACAGATTGTCATTCACTCAAGACCTTCCATGTTTAATTGCATGTTTCTGGGTCCAATACTAACGGAAATTCAAAAAGTACCAGCTAACGAATAAAAAAGTACCAATAAGATCCCACTTAAAGATTCTCATTTACACAGTATCATCGTGCATGTTTAATTTTATGTTTCTAGGTCCAATACTGACGGAAATTCAAAAAGTGCCAGTAAATGAACAAAAAAGTACCAAAAACTTTCCTCTTAGATTCTTATCCACCCAGGACCTTGCATGTTTAATTTTATCTGTCTATGTCCAATACCAACGGAAATTCAAAAAGTACCAGTCCAAGATTAAAAAAGTACCAAAAAGTTCACTCTTATAGATTCTCATCCATCCAGGGCATTGCATATTGAATTGTATGTTTCTAGGTCCAATACTAACAGAAATTCAAAAAGTACCAGTTAATGAACAAAAAAGTGCCAAAAAGTTCCCTCTTATAGATTTTCATCCATTCAGGACATTGCATGTTTAATTTTATTTTTATAGGTCCAATACTAACGGAAATTCAAAAAGTACCATTTTATGAACAGAAAAGTACCAAAAACTTCCCCTTATGGATTCTTAACCACTCAGGACATTTCATTTTGAATTTTATGTTTCTAAGTCCAATATTAACGTAAATTCAAAAAGTACCAGTTAATGAACAAAAAAGTACCAAAAAGTTCCCTCTTATAGATTCTCATCCATTCGGGACATTGCATGTTTAATTTTATTTTTATAGGTCCAATACTAACGGAAATTCAAAAAGTACCAGTTAATTAACAGAAAAGTACCAAAAACTGCCCCTTATGAATTCTTATCCATTCCGGACATTGCATGATGAATCTTATGTTTTTAGGTCCAACATAAACGATAATTTAATAAATACCAGTTGTAGAACCAAAAAGTTAAGTAAAATATCAAATTTCTCGTATTTCCCCTTTTTGGTACTATTTTCCCCCCATTAAAGTATAAAAAATTTCAGTATAATAGTGGCAGCCCATAATTTAGTACGAATATTTCAATAAATGGAGAAAAATGTTTTTTAAAAAAAGTACCAAAAATAGTTACGATTTTTACCCCTTAAATGTTCGAATTTCGAAAAAGTACCAAATTTAAATTCGTATATTTTTGTTAGGTTTCGAATGTGGTATTAACTTTGTTTCTATGTTTATTGGTTCAAAAGATAGATGGGGTGTCAAAAAAGTACTAAAATTCAGATATTACCCGTTTACTCCCAAATAGGGCCGAATTTCAAAAAAGTACCAGACACCTGTCCGCTTATTTTTCTAAAGAACAACGATAGGTATTAAATTTTTTTTGTATCTCTTTTAGTTTTGGAGATATAAGGTTACCGAATTTTCCCGTTTTTACCCGTTTTTACCCCCTAAACATTCGAATTTCCAAAAATCCCGTCTTAGTGGATCGATTTGGGGAGTGACCAATCTCTGGTCCAAATTTCAAGTGTCTAGCTTCAGGCGTTTAGGCTGTGCGATGATGAATCAGTGAGTCAGTGAGTCAGTCAGTAACGTTACAATTTTATATATATAGATTTACTTGAAAAAGAAAAACATCCGCAAATTACTCAAACATTATTTTGCTAAAATCTTAAATTTTGTAACATTTGCCATGACATCTAAAAACAAATTTAAAAAAAAAAATTCCAAACACAGATACTGAAAAGCAATCACAGCTACAAAATCACAAATATACTTTAAAAAAAAAATGCCAGTAATAGTCATTGTAATTGTTGTTTCGTTGTTTACTTTCAGAGCTCTTGTGCTACGAAAGCCATGTGTTATTTTTGGAAATTTTTGTTTATTTTTCAGATGATTTTTTTTTTGTAATTTTTGTAACGCTGTGTTATCGATTGCAATTTTTTTATTTTTTATCTTAGACGGAAGGAAAAAAGTAAATTGACTTAAGCACTTGAAATATATGTATGTGCATTTTTCTTATCAAGATTAAACAGTGTATGAAGTTATAAGATTTATTCAGTGACTAAGTTACAAAGCGAATCTTTACGACTATTAGTTGTTTAAGAAGTAAAATTTATATTTTAAACCAGCGTTTAAAAAAGTGCAGTCAGTCAAAGTAGAAAAACTGCCATTTCTTCTACACTCACAATATTCTGTACGTAAAATTAACTGAAATTGTAATATAAAATAAATGAAACTTCAATTAAAAACCGGTCTACTTATTTTTCATTTATTTTTAACAAAAAGTTCATTTAATTTTTACTGTCAAAAATTCAACACCATATTCCGTAATATCAAATAAATATTCAGTTATTTTGTAAAATTTTACTGTCAAAAATTCAACACCATATTCAGTAAAAACAATTAAATATTCAGTTATTTTTTAAAATTTTACTGTCAAAAAATTGACCCCATATTCAGTAAAAACAATAAAATATTCAGTTATTTCATTAAATTTTCGTTTACTCCACAAAAGAGCCGAATTTCTAAAAAATACCAGACAGACACCTGTCCGCTTGTTTTTCTTATAAGCGAAAGAGGGAGAATATTATTATTTACTTACCCTGATACACAAGTTTGTTTTACTTTTGTTGTACTGACCACGTTGTTTACAGAAGAACTCTCAATTATAAGACACCAGCAGCTTGACCGATATGGCTTCGCAATTATTTTACTTTTAAAATTTGATGTATTTAACTAACTTATATTAACAAATAGAAAATGGGAATTGCTTACACAAAACAAGCAATTCATTTTTTATAAATAAGTAAATATTAATTTTTGGTAGTTAAATTATATAAAATAACTGAATATTTAATAATTTTTACTGAATGTGGTGTTGAATTTTTGACAGTAAAATTTTATAAAACACCTGCATATTTATTTGTATTTACGGAATATGTAGTTAATTTTTTGACAATTAATTTATATAAGATAACTGAAAATTCATTCGGTTTTACGGAAATCGTGGTTGAATTTTTGACAGTAAAAATTATATGAACTTTTCGTTGCTTTAAATTACATTTTTATTTAATTTATCATAAAGAAGAATTTAACTCAATCAACGGACAATATTAACTGCAACTGAAAATCCGTATTAATATGCACTTAGTTTTTTGAATAACTGTTAGAATCAGTTAAAAATAAATTTGCTTGGAATTTTAAATGTTTATTTATTTAAAAATGACTGAACGGAACAGTCCGTTACTGTAATAATATTGTGAGTGTAGGGATCTTTTAATTTTAAATTAAGTTTTAATCAAAATGTATCCATAAACATTGTTTCCTAAGAACGATGTATGTATGTATGTATGTATATTAGGGCGGGTAAATTTTTTTTTTTTTTTTTTTGTTTTTTTTTTTTGTCAAACAAGCATATAGCAGAAACGTATCCAGCAAAAAATTCTAGCAAAATATGGCGAAGAAACCATATTTCTTAAGTCAAAACGGTGCCTCCAATCTTTCAGGACAAAGTTTCTCTAATCAAAATATCTTGATTTCATAACAAACGAATAGAGCCACCCAGGCAGAAATTACGACTCTTCTAAATATTATGTACCGCCACAACCCTGTAAATACAAAATTGTGATTCTACCAAAAATATGGTACCATCACAACACTGCAGATACAAAATTACAACCTTAGTTTTTTAATATCGTTTTTAAATCAGATTCAACACCGGTACAACACCCTAAATACAAATATACGACTTCAGATTTTTAAAGTCGTATTTACCATAAAACTATACCGCTACAACACTGTATATACAAGAATTAAACCTTTATTTCCTAATACCGTGTTAATAATAATTCTATACCGCTGCAACGCTGTATATGTACAAAAATGTAGTCTTATTATTTAAATAGTGTCGTATTAAAATGAAAACACAACGGCCCCTATTACGGTTAACAACTCAACTCAGTTGTGTTGTTATTTCTTAATTTTTGTATTATGGTTTACAACTTTTCTAAATTGCGGTGAACACATAACAACTCAACTGAGTTGAGCTGTTAACCGTAATAGGGGTCAACAACTATTTTAGGTTAGAAAATATACACATTTTTGTTTGTTAATTTAACGAATTTATATTTGTAACAATATTAAAAATAGGAGTCGGAAGACGGTTGTGACTACGTTGTAAATTCGTGAATCCAACATTGTAAATTTAAATTTACAGTACTGTGACAACACTAAAAAGAAGAGTCGGAAGACGCACATTTGGCGTTATCATTTTAATATTGTGACAACATTGTAAATTTTGTAAACAGTACGTTGTATTGATGTTGATAGTACCCCCTGCAACGTCAGCACAGCGTCGTGTAATTGTCTTTTTCTGCCTGGGCATGTTCACAACTATCAAATATTTGACGTCCTCCATGTTTTTATACCCTCCACTTCAATAAGTTGTGAAGAGGTTGTACCAAGTTTGTCATTCCGTATGAAACTTTTTTATTATTTATCTCAGACCCCATAAAGTTCATTCTAAGTCGATTTAGCCATGTCCGTCTGTCTGTCTGTCCGTCCTTCCGTCTATTGGAAGCACGATCACTTTCTAAAAACTCAAAAGAAATGTACAAACTTAGTGTCAAATTACTTGTAGTTATCCGAAGCAGTTTGGGATTGAAATCCAGCAAAATCGGTTTTGTAGGCCACAGCTATGAACCAAAATGTTGAACCACCACCCTAAAAAAATTATAATTTTGTTACAAAAACTAACATTAATGGTGGAACAATGCACGGAATGATATAAGATTTTGCAAAAGTTCGTTTTATTCGACTGGAATTCACACTGTAAAATTTCGTGAAGATCGGTCTTTAATTTACCCTAGGCCCCATTAAAACCCTAATACCGGAAAACAGTAGAACTTGGTACCTCAAAGTTTTATAGGACTATAAATAACACTAATAAATTTCGTGATGATCGGTCCATAATTTACTATAGGCCCCATATAAAGCCCACTCTGGTAAATTTATTAAATACGCCTCAAACCGTAGCAGATATTGCGGCAACATTTCTTCCAAGCAAGCTTCATATGGCGAGAAAAAATGTCATGCAATTTTGTGATATACGGTCCATAATTAATCTTAGATTCCATTTCAAGCAACGTTCTGAAATTCACTGTAAATGTTAAAACCAATTCCACCGCTGCACAGTGGGGTGAAACATATGCAAAACGAGGCTTAATTTGGGGAAGCCTGTAATTTATGACAACAATTTTTTTTGGATTCTGTGTATATTGATTATTAAAAAAAGCTTTTGTTGTGAAATTTTAGTGGAATTTTAATTTTGTTTTATTAAATAAATAAAAAACTTTAAAAAAAATCAATGTAATTTTTTCGAACAATACATATTTTTTTTTTTTTTTTTTTTTTTTTGAAACAAGGAACATTCATTGCTAAAATATGGAAATAAAAATCATCTTCATAATTACCTTCACCTTCATAAAAATCATAATCTTCATGTTGTCATCATCAACATCGGAAATATTTAGCAGAATAAGCTAATCAAGTGCTGTTTGTAGTAAATTTAAATTATGTAGTTTTTTTTATCATAATTGGCTTTAGTAAATTATTCTGTAGCTTTTTCATTTGTGTGCCAATCTATGTATTGTTGGGCTCAAAATGTTCATATTAAAATAATCTAATGTCGCATTCAATAAAACATTAACATTTTAAAAAAATAACTTGAAAAGAGCAAAATTGAACAAAATCTTGAAATTTTCAATGAAGCTTAATACTTTTGTCCCCTGTAACTCTGTAATTTCTTGACCAATCTTCACTAGCAATCCATGGTTATTTTAGAAATTTTATAACCTTTCACTTAAATTAAAGAAATACATAATCCGTTTAAAATTTTTGAAGATATTTGCATTTCAGTCACATCATCTTTTTTAAAATCACAAATAACGGTTATTTTGGAATATCTCAAAAACTGTTCTATTTTCGACAATTCGTCAGCTCAGAATTGGTTTGACCACACGCAGAGAAAAAATATGGTCATGGTTACGGCAATAACACTATGTTCAATGTAACAATATATTGTTGTCGTAAACAAATAATTGTTATTTTTATTAAATATCAAAAATATTATAGTTACTGTAAACATATCAATGTTTATCGCAATTATAAATTTGAGCATTGTTGACCGAAAAATAATTATTTTTCTAACAACTTAATTATGATAACTTTCTAAACATATTATATTTCTCACAACCATATCATGATATTTAATAGCCATAACATGATAACTTTCTATACATTTATCATATTATGTTAAAGAAGCAATCAAACTATTTTAACTCTAATCATATTATGTTAGCGCCATTTGTTTTATTTGTGAGCGGTTAAACCATTAAAAGATAAAATTCCATAAAAAAAAAGTTGAAAGAAATTAAAAAAATTAAAATATTAGCGGAGTTCATTCAAGTATTAGTGATGTAAAAATGCAAATGCAAAATATCATTTTTTTTTTGTTAAATCCAACAACAAAACACACAGAGATTTCGTTATATTTTATAAAAGTGCTACGATATTTCTGTGGTTTTCATGGTCAATCGCGTATGTCTTAAAATACATTTTTCAGGAAAGCCGAAAAACCATTCTTGATCAAACTATGGGCCAGGTATTGCACTTTTTAAACTTTGTCATTACGTTAAAAAATCGGAATTGATCCATCTTTTTTCAAAAAAATTTAAAAAGCGTTCAAAATTAGGCAATATGGCATCAACATCTTAAAATCGAAAAAATGGACACATGCGGTTGCCCATGAAAACCACAGATTTTTCATTTGCTCTTTTGCAAGATTTTTATTGAACTCCGCTATTTGATTAACATTAAGAAAAATTTAAAAAGCCACAAAATAAAAAATCGATGCTAGCAAATTTTAATTTATTTTGTATTTTTATGACAGCTATGAAAGGTGCTGTATCATAATATGATTGCTTCTAAATTTATTATGATTAACATGATGATAATATGATTACTTCTTAGCTTATTATGATTAACATGACAATAATATGATTAATTTCTTAGCTTATTATGATTAACATGACAATAATTTGATTACTTCTTAACTTAGTATGATTAACAGAATAATAATATGATTAAGGAAAAAATATTATGATGACATATTACGAGTATATTTAGTCATAATATGATTCAATAATAATCTTAATATGGTGACTACAATCATAATTCTTATCATAATATGTTGCTCTTTGAATATGTTTACCACAACCATGTTTTTTCTTTGCGTGCAACCAACCATTTTTATTTTGAATACCCCCTTTTTGAATTCAAAATCTGTTTCGCGAAAATTTTGTGGTCTCTGAGATATAACGCATTCATTTAGGACATTGAATGTTGAATTTTTTGTTTTGAGGTCAAATATTAACGATAATAAAAAAATACCAGCTGTAGAACCAAAAAGCTGAAGAAAGATATTAAGTTTCTCGTATTTCTCATTTTGGTACTACTTTTTCCCCCCATTATAGTATCAAAAATTGCAAAATGCAAAATGTTTTGAAAAAAGTACCAAAAATAGTTACGATTTTCACCCCTTCAACGCTCGAATTTCGAAAAAGTACCAAACTTGTATTCGTATTCTTTTTATAAATTTCGAATGTGGTATAAACTTTATTTCTAGGTTTATTGGATCAAAAGATAGATGGGCTGACAAAAACGTACCACAATTCAGGTTTTACCCGTTTTCACCCTAAAAGAGCCGAATTTCAAAAAAGTACCACACACCTGTCCACTTATTTTTCAAAAGAACAACGATATGTATTACAGTTTTTTTGTATCTCTTTTAGTTTTGGAGATAAAAGGTTTCCGAATTTACGATGTTAATGAGTCAGTTACTCACGCAATAAATATACGTATGCGGCACAAAAAGGCACTTTTTTATTTTTGTTTAGAAAAGTGGCGTTCAAAAAAATGCTATTAAATTCTAACTTTATTCATAAAAGTGCGAAAAAATTTCCTTTTTTCTTCAAAATATATACCGGAAGCAGTGGTAAAAATATATAAATATTCTATCGGGTACATTTTAGAAATCTTCATGTAAATCTTCGTTGTCGTTTTCCTCCACTCCGACTTTTTGGAATATGCGCCAAAGCAATTCTGAGCTGACGAATTGTGACTTCATATCCGGATTATTATACCCTCCACCACAATTAGTTGTGAAGAGGGTATACTAAGTTTGTCATTCCGTGTGAAACTTTTTTATTATTCATCTCAGACCTCATAAAGTGTATATATTCTGGGTCCTTGAGTAATTCTAAGTCAATTTAGCCATGTCCGTCTGTCTGTCCGTCTGTTGAAAACACGCTCACTTTCGAACAACTCAAAAGAAATGAACAAACTTAGTGCCAAATTGCTTGCAGTTATCCTAAGCAGTTTGGGATTGAAATCCCGCAAAATCGGTTCAGTAGGACCAGAGCTATGAATCAAAATGTGGAACCACCACCTAAAAAAATTTAAAATTTTGTTACAAAAACTAACATTAATGGTGGAACAATGCACGGAATGATATAAGATTTTGCAAAAATTTGTTTTATTTGACTGGAAATCACACTGTTAAATTTCGTGAAGATCCGTCTATAATTTACCCTAAGCCCCATATAAACACTACTCCCGGAAAACAGTTTAGTACGCATAAAACCGTAAAAAAATAATGCAATCATAACAAATTTTGGCTCGTCACAGTTTTATAGGACTTTAAATGATACTGTGAAATTTCGTGAAGATCGGTACATAATTTACCCTAGGCCCCATAGAGACCCAACTTCTGGAAAACAGTCTAGTACACCTAAAACCATAATTAATAATGCTATCATAACAGAAATTGGTACGTCGCAGTTTTAAAGGACTAGAAATAACGCTGTGAAATTTCGTGATGATCGTTCCATAATTTACCCTAGGCCCCATATAAACCCTACTACCGGAAAACAGTTTAGTCGCCTAAAACCATAAATGAAAACAAATCGTCACAGTTTAAGATAATAATAACATCATACAGATATTACTCCTTAAACATTCGAACTGTCGGTGGTGGGTATCAAAGATTCGGCACAGCCGAATATAGCACTCTAACTTGTTTTACATAAAGATTAGCTATCAGATTTATTTGGGCACGACTTTGTTTAATTTTGTGACGTAGTGTAATCATTTAAACGAAACAAAACAGAAAAACAAATTAATGTGTTTCACAAAATCTCAAATATTTTCAAATGGGGCAAAACGGGCAAGATTTTTTTTTTTTTTTGATTATGCAAGTTGGAATACCATATTTTAAAAATATATAAAAAGTTTTGCCCAAGTATTCCCACAAACATTTTGAAAATCAACATTTCCTTAAAAAAAAACTCATTTTTTGACCAATTAAAAAAAAATAAAAATACTTTCTCAATATTTTTCTTTACAAAAATGTATTAATTAATTAGCTAAATACCTGAAGTTGATGGATCCATTTTAATAAAATACGGTTTTCTAATACTATGTTCACATTTGGCTTCTTAAACGCGTTTAAGCAGTTCGAACGTGATTAAGCTCTAATCACTTCAAAATCGAGATGATTACCCATACATTGAAGTGATTTGTTAATCACTTCAAATCGACATGATTACAACTAAATCACTTCATAAACCACATAGAATCCACTGAACATACCCCAAATGAGAATCGCCAACATGATCGTGTACAACCGGCCAAGATGGCTGCTTAATGTTTTTATTTTTTTTTCTTAAATAATTCATAAATTTTCACAATTACATCATTAAAATTATTAAAATAATCTTCTGATAACTTTATAAAAGTGTTTTTATCCATTTTTAATACTTTAAAGAAATTTAAATTTGTTTGTTGTTTTTTTGTGTGTTTGTGTGTGTGTTTTTTCTTAATCATCTGTCAACTTAATCATCTCAAATGTAATGTGAACGGCTTTGATTAGCTAAATCAACATTTTGCTTAAACGCGTTTAAAAATCCAAATGTGAACATAGCATAAGAAACAATTCTCTCAAACCGCAATTAAAATATCTTGATTTTCACTTTTTAACAAATATTTCCAAATTATAAAATATTTTTCAATTTTGGCAGCGTATAAGAAAAAAGTAAGCAATAGATCCACAATTTTTACAGTTATTTGTGTCGAATTTTATCTACTTTTATATGGTACCAAATACTTATACGAAAAACTTTGTTTTTTTTAATTAACCCTCGTTTTTGGTACTGTTCACCCCTCTGTGCGCTGTATGGAAATTTATGTTTTTTAATACCAGAAACCACTCTGCAGAGTTTTGAAATGATTTTTTTATAACTTACCATGGCTCCAACATAAATTCCCCTCCCGAAAATCATTTAAGTTCGGCTTAAACTGTTAGGACTCATGATATTTTATTCAAGCTAGTTAAAATTGCTAAAAAAAATCAGAAAACTTTCTAATTGTCGGTCAATAATTTAATAAAGCTCTAAAGGTTTAATGCTGACGTCGTTTGTTATAAAGATAAATTAATTATAAATAGATATCATATCGATATCACTCCTGAACTATTCGAACTGTCGGTAGAGGGTATTTTTTTTTTTTTAATTTTTTGCTTTTGAAAAGCGTTTGCTAGATTAAACATTATTTAACAGTTTATAAATAACATTATGCAATTATCTTTTTACAAATAAAGTTTTGTAAATCAATAAAAATTTATAAAAATAACTTAAGTTTGATGAGTTAACTGGTCACGCTTTTTTAAGGTCTGAACATACCTTAACATGCCTTCTGCTTACAAATTTCGATACATTTTTACGTTTGCTAGAAATGAAAATTGTTTCTTATGGTGTTTTCTTTTCTTAAAAATAATGATGCATTATAGTTGTGTATTATATTTATCAGGTTACACGAACCCTTACAGAGTTATACATTTTTCTAAATTACAATGGAACAAAATAGTAGCTACATTTTACACTCAACACTAATGTGTATTTAGCGTGTTACATATTGAATGCAAAGTTTGTACTAAAAGCGATATTCACACCGTTTGTAGCAATTTTCAACATTAAATTTACTTACAATTCCAATAAGCGTTAACAGCACTGATTTTCAATAATTAATGTCAGCTGTTGTCAGGGTTTTTAGATGTGACGATTTTTATGAGAAAATACAGTAAAATGACGATTGATGATTTTTTAACTAAAAGTAAAAGTGTTATGACGATTTTCTGGCATCAATAAAACACTTAGAAGAATATTTACAATTATATTGGGAACAGTTCAAAACGTAAAAATAAATTTTTCGTAATACAAAATTTTTTTTAAATTAAACAAGAAAATTCTTCCCCCATCACAAACCAGGTGGCTTTCATTAGATGCACTAGTAAATCAAATTCTACAATTATATGAATGCCATCGATACAGTAAAAAATATACACAAGAGCCCCGAACTGCGTCGGTCCTATTTGGCCCGCTGTTTAAAAATTGGTTAAATCCGCTTTGCGTTTTGGTATATGAATTCGATGTGCGTTTTTCGCTGAAGTCATAATCATATGTGAAGAATTTTTCTATTTTTAAAAATTTGTTAAAAGTCGAATTCCCATTTAATTCTGTCAGGTAAGTTATTCTAAGTATTGTTGCGCGTTAGGAAGTAAGAAGTAAGTTCTTAATAAGAAGTTGTGTAGAAAAATTAGTGTAAAGAGAAGAAAATGCATTAGTTTGGAACTAAACTTGGACGTAATAAAACGTTTCAAGTCGGGTAAAAAGACTGTTGATATCGACAGAACCCTTGGTTTAGCACTTCAACAGTAATAACAATTTGCAATAGTGATAGCGCTAAAAATTAATCATTTAAAGATAGCTCGAGTTAATAGCAAATGAGTTTGTTTTTGTGAATATGGATAGATAAAATAAATAAATTTTTGTTATGTTTTTATAAAAATATATTTTTTTTCTTAAGTATTTCTTTTCGAATGATAAACATATTTCAGCCCAATTGCTGAAATAAATACAATAAAACTTAATTAACCATAACACTTTCTTTATCATAAATAGAATTTCTTGCTAAAAATTTATATTTTTGAACCACTCAATGCAATAAATTGTCTCTAATTTGTAAAATTTAAGTATTTGACGATTTGTTGACGATTTTGTTAAATGTTCGTGACGATTTTGACGAATTTTGTTAAAACTTTTGACAATTTTTGAAGAAAAAGCCTAACAACCCTGGCTGTTGTTAAAAATTTTGGCCAAAAAAAAAATATAATTATTAAATAAAAGTAAAACAAACGAAAAACAAAAAGTTTTTATATCCGTCATAATACAACTAAAATCACAATATAACGCAAATTGTACGAAAACACAAGAAAAACTTAATAAAAATATACTTGCTTGCATAAAAAAGTACTTTACGCAGATGCAAAAAGGGTATTATCTCATATTTAATTACAAATGCGGTTAAGAAATGGAACAACTTTGCCATTTATTGTTGCAACATGTTTAGAAAGGAAAACGACAACTTCTCACATTTTTGCATATATTTTTAGAATAGAACAAAAACCCGCACGAATGGTAACATAAATGGAACATTTTATTGTCAGAAAAGAAAACACCATTATGTTATTTTAAACGCCGAACCTGATTTTTTTTTTAGCATCTCTAGTTTTTGCGTTATATCATTATCTAAAAAATATGAGCACTTTTACCATCTAAAGAAGGATGAATTGCAAAGGACCCTTTTCAGTTTTTGAAATACGTCAGAACTGCAGCTATAAACAGGGTTAAGTTATTTTCTTATGCCTTATGGTTTCTTTATTGCGTATGTGCTTACACACATTTGGGGGATACACAAGGTGTGCTATCAAGTAATATCGTCATAATGTCCTAAATAATATTTTACAATTTTTTAAAAAATACCAATTAGTATCAATTTTTTAAGTGTATCAGGAACTTTTTACAATTTTTGCAAATAGGGAAAATTGCATAGCATAGTCGAATAGAGTATATTTTTTTTTTTAATTCACATAAAAGTTTTTTTATAAGATCATATAGCCATTTGATTTATCATTAAATTTGAATAAATGTTATTTGTGAAAAAATTAAAAAAAAAAACTGAGATGAGTGTGACATGCAATAATTATATGAATTGGTCAAAGCTTTTAAATACCTTTAAAAGTTATCATTTTCCCTATAATAAAATTAGTTCAATGCCAGCCCTCAGTAATGCTCGTTGGAATCCTGGCACTTTTGTCTTTTATACTTATTCCGAAATATCAATTGCAATTATTTGCTATTTGTAAATTTGTATGTGATGCTTAGAGCGAAGTCTGGTTTTCTGATCTTAATAATTACATATTGATAATTTCGCCACACTACAAAAATCATTGTCCGGCCTTAGAGAAGCAAATTAATGTTTTATCAGACATTGGGACAAAAACCCATCAGCTATTCAGAAAGCTCAGCGAGGCAACCTCCTATTGGACCCAAGACCTTTTCGATAGACCTTGCTGCGAACTAGAATGAAAACAGAACTATTATGTTCAGCTATACGCATAAAAGAAGGTGCAAAATTGGACAACGTTTGTTGCCACACTTTAAACCAGTGTTCGAAAATAAACAGTACATTATTTAACGTTCGGCTCACACACCCAGGAACGATATCTATTTTTATTTATTGTGTAGACATACACAACCCTTAATACCGTTCGTAACTATTTTCAAGAAAGAACCGAAGATTATATAATGTTCGGTTCTTCGTTAAAAAACAGAACCATTGTAGTGATACTGTAGACAAACAATATATTTTAATGTTCTATAATGTTTTTTTTCTGTGTGTATTTTGTTTTTGTAAAAAATGTTTGTGTTTAATTTAATGTTAGCGTTTGTGTTTTCCACAAATATACCGAACCGAACATTAAGAAAAGATATTTAGTGTTAATTTTCGAACACTGCTTTTAACATCACGGAAGATATTGAAAAAAAATCGGTTCATCTGAAAAGTACCAAAATGAGTTGGTATATGTAAACAGTTGTAACAATTTTATTTAAAATATATCATAATCTAACATACATATAATAAGTTTTTATATTAAAGAAAATGAATATGTAAAAAAAATTTCAAATGTAAATTTTTTTTATAAGTATAAGTATTCATAAAAATCAATGTTTCAAAACCAGCACTTTTGTTTTTCCTGCCGAACATTTTAGCAGTTTTTTTTTTGTCGATTTAGCACTTTTTATTTAAATTCTTCTGGCAAGCCTGGATTTAATACTTGTTCTTTGTAGGAACAACAACAACTCTACAAAAGTAGATAAAAAAAAAACAATTTACTTGTCTGTTGTACAAACAACAACACTACAAAAAGAAACCCCGACATATTTGGTTGGTTTTAGAGTTAATAAATTATTTCATGTTAAATAAGTTAATAAAGAGAAGGAAAATTCCCGTATTCTTTTTGTTAAAGTTATTTTGTTATATGCATCAAATTCTTAAATATAGAATGATGATGAAAACCAAAGCGGTGCATATGACTAGTTTCTCAATTTTCTGTAAATAATAGGGAGTTCAACAAAATTGAAACATGGTGTAACAGGAAACTTAATAATGCAGTAGTTTTGACTTAGCTGCACAATCTCCTTTGCACGATTTTTTGTGCAGCTAATTTAGAAAATGCAGTTATCTTTAATGCATTTACCTGCCTTAATGTGCAGGTACACAACTGTGTTTACCTGCACAAAAGTGCAGCTAAAGTAAAGTGTTTGATTTAAAAGTAGAATAAAAAAATTATTTTATTAATACATAAATTTATATTTTATTAAAATGTTATTTCAACCCAGCTAGCATTTTCAATCGTCAAGGAGTCTACTGGGAATCTCACAAAGAGTGTGTTTGATCGTCGACGAGCTCATTTTTTAATTGAAGACAATTCCTTGCACGGGAAAAACTGTTAAACTAGCTGATTCCTATGAGAGATTCTTCCATAACACAGCGACAAACGCTTATATGAATCGTAAAGGGAATCGTTTATGATGTATGTAGATATTATCTAATGAGTCTTTCAAAAAGCATGCCAAGATTAGTATGAGACTCATGTTGGTATTAGTTTACCACTCGTGAAACGCTCAGCCGTATGATTGAGCTACCTAAATAAGAACATCAAGCGTATTTTTTTTTCATGTCAAAACCTCTAATTTTCATACAATTTCTTCTTAAGGTCGCGAAATCAACACCATCCTGTCGGTAAATCCTTTATTACAGATCCTTAGGCCGGTTTGTTTTATTAAAATTGTATTGGCAATAGCATTTTCATACTTCAAAAACGGTCTTATTTAGGTAGCTCAGTAATTGTTATACGACTCTTACAGTGAGTCTCAAAAGGTTCATTCCTAGATTTAAAGACGAGCGTGTCAAAAAATAAATAAAAAAATAATAAATTAAAAAAAGATTTATATGTTTTTGTTTTTCTGACTCGTCAGATAATCATCAGAAATTCTTTTAGGAGTTGTATATTAAACATAATCGTCTAGCAAACAGCCTATGCTAGTTGGGAAATAACAGATCATTTTAAAAATGTATCTATGTTTATTTAATATAAAAGAAACATTAATAAAAACAATGAGAATTCATAAAGAACATAAAAATTTATGGAAAAAAACAAAATAATTGCGATTTATACTTTTATAAACAGCAAGAAGACTTGGATGCCTTTTATAATTGGTGTAAACATAACCTAATGGATTTAAACCTAATGAAATGTAAACATATGCGCTTTTCTAGAAAACGTAGTATTTTATATAACTATAAACTCGGTGACTATAAAATCGAGATAGTTGACACAATTATGGATCTTGGCATCTTACTGGATGTAAAATTGGATTTTATTCAACACATAACAATGACTGTCAACAGGGCTCGTTGTACTCTGGCTTTTATAAAACGTTGGGCGAAGGAATTCCATGATACTTTCGTCACTAAACAACTTTACACATCTCTCGTTAGACCAATCTTGGAATACGGCTCGATTGTATGGGATCCACATTATATGGTTCATAGTGATCATATTGAATCCATTCAAAAACAATTCTTGCTTTTTTGCCTGAGAGATACATATCGAGGATATGATAATCTCCTCTCATATTCTACAAGATTATCTTTAATACGTTTGCCAACACTGAAAAGTCGCAGAGTTATGCTAAATGTCTCATTTGTAATTAACTTAATAAATGGAAAAGTATGCTCGAATTTTTTATTAAGTAGTTTATCATTTAACATTCCACGACGTACGGTACGGTACTATAATCCCTTATTTATAAAAACTTTCCGAACTAACTATGCTGTGGAAGACCCATTTAGAAAACAGTGTTGTTGCTTCAATGAAATGTTTGAATTTATTGATTTTTCTCTGGATTTAAATATTGTTAAACGTAATATTATACTTAAGTTAAATACTCATTTGTATCAGCTGTAAGGATTTATCCATAGACCTAATTATATATATTAAATAAATATTAAATAAATATTAAATTGGATATTTATGTGATAAAGTGGTCACCATATATTTTTATGTGTGCAGCTATCTTTGATGTTTTGTATGAAAATATTTTAAAGCTGCGCAAAAAAAATATTAAAAATGTGCAGGTATACAAAATGCACGTAAAAAAAGGTTTTTGACGAATAATTCCAGAAAATATGCATTTTGGGCAGTTAAGTCAAAGTGCAGCTAACTTTGATTTTTTGTATGAAAATAATTTTAAAATGCCAAAAATTTTGTGCATTTATCTTAAATGTGCAGGTATAGAAAGTGCACTTAAAAAAGGAATTTGTATGGAATTATAAAGAATAATTCCAAAAATTATAAATTTTGTGCAGTTAAGTCAAAAGTGCACGTAAACAAAAGGCGTAAACAGTCAAAACTACTGTATAACATTATTTCTGCACAGAAAAAATTATTAGTAGTTTTTTATCAATTAAAAAAATTATTGTAAAAGTATTAAAACTTAATTAATGTGAAAATTGAATCAATTATTTTTTTTGTTGAACGAAAATTAAAAACATAATTTTGATTAAATTAACATTATATTTGTTTTGAAATAAATTTTGAATTAAAATAATAATCAAATAACAAAATATTATTTCGTTTGAAAAAAAATAATTTAAACTTGTGAAATTGTTTTTGGAAATTGTCAAAATCAATCAACACATTGTTTGAAATGGCAAAGTTTTTTGATAATTTTTCTAATTAAAATTAAAAATATCATTTATTGAAAAAAAAAAAAAAAAAAATATTCAAAATATTAAATTTTTAAAATTTTTAGTAATCACCCAGTAAAAAATGGAGCTCCCAACGAAGCAGGTTTGTAAGGGAGACACATAAGAGTTGCGCTTACCATTGCGCATACGGAAGACATGAATTTTATATGGCGAGTTCCCACTTTGAAGCAATACATTGTTGACACATGAAGCGCATTATTCAGCTCATAAAAAATTTGTTGGATGTAACGATCAGCTTTACACACTGAGTTTTGATACCGTTATTTTTTACTATTCTCCCTTATAAACCTGCTTCGTAGTAAGGGAATGCCGTAGGACTTGAAATGTTATTTTTTTTATATAAAAGTTGTTGAGAGTTTTTTCACTTACTTTACTGCATTTCTGTATGTCTTATTTCTGTAATTGTGCGCTTATTTTGTTAAATGTACCATTAGTGCTTCGCAAAATGATAAAAAATTATATTGGGCAATATAATCATTTTGGTTATATGTGCAAAATCAACAAATGGGTTGCTTGATTCTATGTATTTGGTATAAAATTGGTGATTAGAGAAGATTTTAAATTTTTTCTGTGTGGTTTCAAGAGTTAAGCTACGGTCACACTTATTAAATATTTGACCAAATAAGCGTAGCCACTAGTTTTGTTAATAGTAAGTGCGAAAAATTGTTTATTGTCAGATGTGGTATTATAATAAAAATAAATATTGGAATTAAAGGAAATGATTATTTAGTTGGCTTGTTGGTCCCGTTTTTTTTTTCGTTAAATATTTGACAAGTGTGACCGTAGCTTAAGAGTATTATTCTAAAATAAATGCATTCACTGTAAAACAAAAGTTAAGTATCGAAAAAATGTTGATTGGAATTGTCTGTCAAAGCTACTTTTGCTTTTATTAGTCCTTATGCTATAAAAAAAAGCAACTAGCTTTTAACTGTCAAAAAAATTCATAAAATCATTCCCTTATAGCCAGACTTTCAGAAGTTGACCAAGAAAATTACAACATCTGCAGAAGTCATTAAGTTTTAGAGCCATTCTATTCGCAGGAGTGCCAGTTCCCAGTTATCACCGAAATCCTATAGGCCATAAAACCCCAGCTAAGGAGCAGGTGAATTTACGAGTCATTGCAAAGTCTTCTAAGTAAATTATCTTTAACACAGGTATCCTAGAAATCAAAGTGTTGCCTGAATTCGATACATAAGCCACAGCCTTGACATAAGCCATAATTTCCCTTTAGGATCGTCAACCAAAACAAGAGCTTCCTTTCTTAAACTAAAAGCTAAGCAAATAATCAAAAAATAAACACCAGTTATCTTCTCGTGCATTAATTGAAATCAAACACAAATATCAAATTCTAATTAAATTTGTTTACTTAGGCGTTCGAGTATGAAGTGTAAATAACAATCTTCACTTTGAAATGAAGTGTTGTAAAATGTAAATGTAATTGCAGTTTGTTTATCCTATAGAAATAAATTAATAATAGATGTCAAATGAATGCATTAATCTCATATATACAAATAAATCTTTTGTAGAATTTTAGCGTACATTAAGTATTAAAATAGTTAACAATCATTTGAATTTCAAATGGAATTTATGCTTTGTGCAATTAACGTTAATTAATGGATTTAAAATAACAGATATAAAATAAATTTTCAATTATAATTAGTACTTAAATTATACAGTTTTAACTGGTTAAATTGTAATAGGTTGTAATTAGTTGTTGTAAAAAAATTACAAATATATTAGTACATAATTAGTCCAAAAGAATTTGCATAAGAGCTAAAATGTTATAATGTTTTTTTTTTTTAATTTTAACATCAAATGATAAATATTCAGTTCTTTTCCTTAAAATAATTATATATGGGCATTTCCATGAGAATGTCAACCAGGACTCAAAAAATTAAAACGCTTGAAACTTTTTCAAATATGGTAGAAAGGAAAAAAACACCCAAATTTTACTATGCCGGGGTACTTATAGCTTATTAAAATTTTTAAAAAGCAAAAAATAATAGTTTTAACTCACTTTCTGATTGATTCCTTTTTAGTAACTGCAATTGAGAATTTTAAATATTCTGCCGATTAAATACAGATACCGGTAATATTGCAATTATACTTTAAAATTAATGTTACAACAACAATGAACAAGATCCATGACGAAAGCATAAATTTATAGTTCGATTAGCGGTATATTTTTGTGTTTGTTTTGGATGCTATTCTAATGTCACGTACGTGGTGCGAAAACAATCAAAATAAAAGTTCAAAGCAAGATATTTGCTGCCAAAAACTATTGATCGGAATTTTTTTTTAAATTGGTAAAATAAAATTTTTATAAGCTTTCAAAGCTCGTCACGTACGATATTTTAAGTACAAAAATTCAATTCAATGCATCATCTATTTATGTTAGTATTTAGTTTGCATTTAGTCAAACCTTATTTTGTTACAATCAAAATCATTTTACAAAATTTTTGTTGGAATCGGTCCATATTTGACCATAGCTCCCATACAAGTTATACTCCCGTAAATAGCTTTTAATGCCATAACTTCCTTTAAAATGTTGGTATTTTATTGGTTGGTATAATTGTCGACAATGACTTTTACGGTAGGTACTATGTCATGACAAAATGTTGTGGGTGTAGTTCCAAAATTAACCATAGGTCCCATATAAACCCCCTTCCTTATATCGGCTAGGGGCAAACAAATCTCATATTGATGGAGATAACTAAACAATATTCGGCATAAATAACTTTTATATAATTCTTAACCTCATTGCATAATTCTGTTCTGGCGATCTTGATTAGCCACGGGCTTCAAGTAGGGTACACTCTCAAAAAATTTTTTTTTTAAATATTGTCGGCTTGACCGACTATACTTTCTTACTTGTTTGTTTTACATACATATATTAACAAAAAATATATCATGAGTTAAAACACGTCAAACCATCACGAAAAAATGGCATTTTCGGCATCATCACCTCCGATTTAAATGAAATTCAACACAAATGTTGTATGTAATTGGACTTTAACAAAACATAATTTTCAGACCCCAGATTCTTTGGGCTTCCGAAATATGACGTCATAAAAGATGTGAAAAATGTGAAAAAAACACAAAAGTCTCCTAACAAAAGGGGATAGAACTCTTAAACTACGCGAGATAATTTAGTTTTTTTTTGGTATCGTTTTAAAGGTGAAAGTGCACCCTTTAAAATGATAGGCATTTTGTGTTTTTTTAAGAAGAGGTCAATGGTAAATTTTTGGGGTCTTGAGTTCAAAGGTCCATATCTGGAAAAGTATATTTTTTAAAATTCTTAAAAAAATATATGTTAAGTATTATACCCTCTTCAACATTTGCAGAAAATTTAAAGGTGGAGACTTTATTGGTGTCAGAGTTATATACCAGAACGTGATTCTAAGTATGTTTTGTGTTCAAAAATCCCTTGTTGTTGTATTTTAATTATTTTATTCAGTATATCTGGAGAACGGCAGGAGCCAAAGTTTCCAAATTTAGTACACAAATTTGAGTTATCAATACACACCATCCCACAAAATGTGGTCGGGATTGGAGAAGTGGGCGTGGTACCTCCCGTACAAGAAATATCAAAAATTGTATAAAAACCTGAATCTTTGGACTGTCATATGACCTATGGTTACGCCGTATATATCAAAAGATCGGAAATCTTTAGTAGAAAATATTCTCTGAAAAACTCGGAAAAATCGGTTCAGATACAAAAATTTTTGATATTTTTTGTACGGGAGGCACCACGCCCACTTCTCCAATCCCGACCACATTTTGTGTGATGGTGTGTATTGATAACTCAAATTTGTGTACTAAATTTGGAAACTTTGGCTCCTGCCGTTCTCCAGATATACTGAAAAAAATAATTAAAATACAACCACAACAATGGATTTTTGAACACAAAACATACTTAGAATCACGTTCTGGTATATAACTCTGACACCAATAAAGTCTCCACCTTTAAATTTTCTGCAAATGTTGAAGAGGGTATAATACTTAACATATATTTTTTTAAGAATTTTAAAAAATATACTTTTCCAGATATGGACCTTTGAACTCAAGACCCCAAAAATTTACCATTGACCTCTTCTTAAAAAAACACAATATGCCTATCATTTTAAAGGGTGCACTTTCACCTTTAAAACGATACCAAAAAAACTATATTATCTTGCGTAGTTCAAGAGTTCTATCCCCTTTTGTTAGGAGACTTTTGTGTTTTTTTCACATTTTTCACATCTTTTATGACGTCATATTTCGGAAGCCGAAAGAATCTGGTGTCTGAAAATTTATGTTTTGTTAAAGTCCAATAACATACAACATTTGTGTTGAATTTCATTCAATTCGAAGGTGATGATGCCGAACGACTTAATGGTTTGACATGGATTCACTCTCATGCCATGTAAATACTAAAGGAGAAAAATCTGTCACGTACGGTATGTCACGAACGAAATTACATTTTGTTCATTATAAAACCATACAAAAAAATATTTTTTTTTCCAATTACGGATTAGAAAGAAAAAATTTGTGGTTTAATGTATGAAATTAAAAAAAAAGAACAACCTCCCCCAATTCGCAGATTTTCGTATTTTTTTACATTCACCCAAATATTACTTCCGTTTTATGTCACGTACGATATTCTCTTTTTTTGCCCGTTATTTTTCATATATAGTTCTCTCTAAATGAAACATAATGATACAAAAAATGTTTCAGTTAATACTATTTTTGCAAAATTTCTATCTCTCTGAAGGCGTTCAAATGTCACGTACGATGACATGGAAGTGCCCATATGTATTTTTGAATTTTTAGTTTTAAATTTTAATTTTTTATTAATGGTTGTAGTTGATTATAATGTATTTGTCACAACTCTTAGTTTATTGTTTTAATTTTGTAAGTTAAATAATATACAAAAATCGGAAAGTATTAATTGAAAGTCGCCTCCTATAATTTTTCATTCAGAAGGACTTTTTTGTGATAAATTTTTATTCTTCAATTAGTATTTTTGGCATATCCATTATGTTTCTAGGTCTAATACTAACGAAAAGTCAAAAAGTACCAGCTGTAGAATGAGAAAGTACAAAAAAGGTCCCCTCCTTACAGATACTTATTCACTCTTGTTTAATTTTATGTTTATAACTAGTCACAAAGCCTGTCCCTGCCAGGCATAAAAATCTTTTAGATAATAACTAACATAGTACCGCTCATAAAAGAAATTAAACAAACAATTATTATTCAATGTTTTAATACATTTAATAGGTATAAGAACAAAAAATATGTAAAAAAATAACAATAAGTAAAATATGTAAAAAAAAACAATAAGTAAGTAACTAAATTATAGTACTTCTTTAAAAACAAAATTTTTTAAAAATACTGAGGAGCAACCCTGTTTTAACATACCCTGTTTTCCATCTACATGCATCACTTTTACCTTAACATCATTTTTTTCACTATTGAGAAAGCAACGTACAATTGTCCATGACTAAAAACTGGTTTGGGTAAATATATCCCCCCTCTCTAACTTTTGACCATGAGCTTTATTGATGTTGATGGAAAACGCCAACCTTTTAGGAAACTGTCTCCTAAGCAAAATAAATGGTAGGTCGGGATTTATGGGAGCTAAATCAATCTTCGGAATAAATGCAGGATTGCCTTTTGCAGTGCCGGTTAATATAGTTGCGCATATTAGATTCTGTGACAATTGTGTAACTTGCAGTCTTGTGCCATTGCACAGCCCTCTTTTAGTGTTTAAATGATAATGGCTTCCACCTTGACTTGCAACTTATGAGGAGGCATTCCAGATGGCGATAGACTGTTTAAACACTCCACCGGATAATTTTCCCGTTCAGCTATGCTATTGCTCTCCACCGTGTCAACGCTCAAAAATGTAAAACATTCACCCTCTAAAAGACTTAGTACTTCTTCATTAATTTGGCATACTTCATCATTCTTAGGGCATAAAATGGCAAATTTACCATTCTGTTCTACATGAGTCGTCTTTAAACATTCACCGAAGATATTTTTAACGATTGAGTTTTTAGCCAGCATTTCGTTTGGTAATGCAATAATGTCCTCTCCACATTCCGAACTGAGTTCACCATTCCCCATTTTTAAAAGCCAACCTCTGTAAATATTATCCACTGCACAAATATTACCTTTAAGTTGTAGAATTTTAAAGTTGGACCAAAGATTAGAAAAATTAATACATGATTCGATAATGGCCGTCGTGTGAGCATGTGGTACCACTGGTAAACAATGGCGAAAATCTCCTCCAAGAAGCACAACTTTACCTCCAAAAGGCTTGTTATTTTTCATCAATGTTTTAAGGAACTCGTCAATAGAATTAAATGCATAGGAAGGTGCCATTGTTGTCTCATCCCAAATGATTAACCTAGCCTTTCTTAACTGCTTTGCATCCACTGAATTTGCTCTCATACTTGAAGTTGATGTTTCTGTCAATGGTACTGGTAGCTTGAACTGAGAAAAATATGTGCGGCCCCCTCTAAATAATTCAATAATGCTATTGCATTAGCCTTTCGCTGCCGGCATTAAACTGTAGGTCCCTTCAATGAGTTTAAAAATGGAATCGAGTGCATATCATTCACTGGGAGAGGAGTTTCTATGCCCTTAACGGAATTTGTTTTTTATAGGAAAATGTTGAAAAAATAACGAAGAATTGACTACTCTTATATATATTCTTACGATCTCTGATTTAAATCCTCGGCGTTTTACATATTGTTGGTTATAAACCATCCACCCAACCGAAGTATAGTAAAATGTAAACGTATGAAACAGTTGATACCAAACACCGAAAAATCTCTGCTTATTTATACGAAAACTGACATACATGCATCGTACAAAATATTCATAAAAACGTGTTTCGAAATAATAGACAACGAAGTTTTTCGTAAAATTTCGCATAAAAATTTTTTTAATGAACATAACAAAACTTTGAGCAGCTTTCAAAATTATTAATGACTTAAGTTAATTAGTTGATTTTTGTAAAAAAAAAACTTTAACTTTATATTTATAACATTATATAAATTCACTTCAAATACGTAGTTATAATTTCTTCCTTTAATGATAATTTAAAAAACGCGCAACGCACCGTAAATATGTAGTTCAATCCAATTCAAATGGGCACAATGAAGAATAAATTCCAATAACTAAATGTTATTATTTTTTAGTTTAGATGAATGTAAATAACAATTACTTTCTCTTAGAATATGTTTGTTTTTTAAATCACTTTACAAACAAATCTTGAAAATAAAAACAAAAACCCAATATTTTTGTTAGTAAGTATGTATGTGATACAATAAGATTATCTCTACTGTTCAACAGCAGTATTAAAATCTGATTCCACTATGATTTCTGGCAGAAAAAGTACTTTCAGTATAACAAATTTTATGTTGTAATATCGAAAATATAAAAATTCTTTAAAAAATACATAATTCAAAATTGAGGGTTTTATGATGAAATAAGCCACATGTACAGCCCGGAGACCGAAAATTCGGAATCTGACAATGCTATGATCTTCCTCAGACAGAGGGCTTTAAATATAAAAAGTGTCATTAGGAAAACGCAAAAGTTTCCTGCAAAAAATATAAGGAAAAGTGAATGGTTTATTCAATGACCACGCCCACCGCCCACAGACCGAAGATAAAAAATAGGGCTCCGTCTTGCACCAGTGGAGCAAATGAGTTTTACGTATGCCAAATTTCATCTTTCTGCGACGTCAGACGGCTTCAGAAAGCCGCGGAAAGAGAACCGGACATACATCCGGACAAACAACGAAATTATATTTATAGATATTAACAAAAATGCAAAAAGTACCAAGAGTACAAACAATTTTCATTTTAAAGGTTCTCATTCTCTCAGGACACTGAACCTATAATTTTATTTTTTAGAAATTTCAAAAATTACCATATCTGTGCCAATTAATAATGATGGCTTCAGTTGACATAAGTGCTTTTTAATTTTATTACATTTTTTTATTTTCTTCTTCAAGATATATCACTCAGCTTAATTTCAAGTATTAAATGTCATTATTAATAAAACTATACGCATTTATATTTTAACTTACACAACAAAACACAAAATTTATTTAAGACAAAACCCTTAATATCTCAAAAGACGAAATTTCGACTTAAGCCGTTATTATTTATTGCCACAGATATGAAGTACGTAAGAGTAAAAGTTTTTATACCCTCCACCACAATAAGTTGTGAAGATTCTGAGTCGATTTAGCCATGTCGGTCTGTCTGTCCGCCTGACCGTCTGTCCGTCCGTTGAAAACACGCTCACTTTCGAAAAACTCAATAGAAATAAAAAAAAAGAGCCAAATTGGTGCCAAATTGCTTGTAGTTATCCTAAGCAGCTTGGGATTGAAATCCAGCAAAATTTGTTTAGTAGGATCAGAGCTATGAATCAATATGTGGAACCCCCCACCTAAACAAATGGATAATTTTGTTACAAAAACTAACATAAATGGGGGAAAAATGCACGAAATGATATAAGATTTAAAATTTCGGAGATCCGTCCATAATTTACCCTAGGCCCAATATAAGCCTTACTCCCCGAAAACAGTTTAGTACGCCTTAAACCATAATAAAAATGCTATCATAACAAATTTTGGCTCATCACAGTTTCATAGGACTGTGAAATTTCGTGAAGATCGGTCCATAATTTATCCTAGGCTCCATATAAACCCTACTCCCTGAAAACAGTTCAGTACGCCTAAAACCGTTAAAAAATAATGCTATCGTAACAAAATTTGGTACATCACAGTTTAATAGGACTAGAAATAAGACTATCAATTTTCGTGAAGATCGGTCTATAATTAAACATAGGCCCTATATAAACCCTACTCCCGGAAAACAGTTCGCCTAAAACCGTAAAAATAATGCTGTCATAACAAAATTTGATACATCACAGTTTTATTGGACAAGAAATACCAATGCGAAATTTCGTGAGGATCGGTTCATAATTTACCCTAAGCCTCATATAAACAATTCTCCCGGAAAACAGTTTTGTACGCCTTAAGCCGTAAAAAATAATGCTATCATAATAGAAATAGGTACGTCACAGTTTTATAGGACTAAAAATGACACAGTCAAAGTTCATGAAGATCGGTTCATAATTTACCTTAGGCCCAAAATAAACCCTACTCCCTGAAAACAATTTAGTATGCCTAAAACCGTGCAAGATATTGCTATCAGAATCCAATTTAATACTTCACAGTTTCATATAACTGGAAATCACACTAATAAATTACGTGATGATTGGTCCATAATTTACTATAGGCCTCATATAAAGCCCACTTTGGTAAAATAATTACATACGCCTAAAACCGTAGCAAATATAGATATTGCGGTAAACTTTCTTCCAACTTAGCTTCATATGGCCAGAAAAAATGTTATGCAATTTTGTGATATACGGTCCATAATAACCCTTAGATCCATTTAAAGCAGCCTTCTGAAATTCACTGCAACCGCTAAAACTAATTTCTCCGCTGTATTGAAATTTATGTTTTTTAATACCAGAAATCACTCTGCAGAATTTTGGGATGATTGGTTCATAACTTACCATGACTCCAATATAAATTCCCCTCCTGAAAATCATTTAAGTTCGGCTTAACTATTACGAATCAAAATATTTTACTCAAGCTAGTAAAAATTGCTAAAAAAAAAAGTCATAAAACTTTCTGATTGTCGGTCAATAATTTAATATATGACTAAACCGCAACCATTTTTAATGCAGATGTCTGTTTTTATACAAATACATTAATAATAAATACACATTATTTAGATATTACTCCTAAGCATTTGAACTGTCGGTGGAGGGTATCAAAGATTCGGCACAGCCGAATATAGCACTCTTGCTTGTATTTGTTTTCTCATTATTTATTTATTGGATCTTCATACATTAAATACCTAAGTGAACTTACAATAATTAATCAAATCTTATTCTAATACTTTATTTATGTTCTGCCAGTGCCAGACAAAAATGTTCTTTATCACGGGTTCTGTTCACATATATAGGTGTTTATCGCTCATTTTAATGGGTAAGTGCTGCAGTGTCTCTTCATCTTAAGCGAGTGTGGCCGCTATCATATAAAATATTTCGAGCTAGTGGATTTGGGTGTTGTTCAAGCCTTTTTAGATATGTTACTGCATATTTTGTAATCATAGTTTTATTAATGGCACATTGAGATCCTTATGAATGTTTGAGGTTTAAACATACCAGGAAGCGGCTGTGATTTTTCGAAGAAGTTTATTTTGGAGCCTGTGAGTTTTTTCGATATTAGAGTTGAATACCGTAGCACCAGATAGGCTTTAAGATAGAGTTATAAAGTAGAAACTTGCAGTCGAGACTAAGGACAGAATTTCTTACAATAAGCCAACGAATTTGAATGGCTTTTAGTTTCATTTGAGTTAATTTTGCCTCTATATGCATTTCCACGTTGAAGTAAAAGTAAAAGAAAGAAAATTTATTTATTTATTTATTTATAAGATTAAGAGTAAAAGAAAGAAATTTTATTTATATACATATTTGTAAATTTATTATAATTAAAATTACAATAAATCTTAAAGCTAAAGCAGCATGGGCTATCGGCTTGACTTGTGTAAAAGAGAAAATTTTTAAGGTTTGTTCAAATATTTAAGGTTAAAGAAATAAGATTAATGTTATATTTAATTATGTAAGTTAATTTGTTGTAAAAAAAATATACTCTGTTTATGTTATCGTCAGAGGGACAATTCAATAGGTTAATAAAATTATTTGAGTTGCGTAGGCCTAAACGAATATTGTCGAGTAGTGTTGAGTTATTGCAGAAAGTACATACTGGTTGGAATTCTGAAGACAGCAGATATTGATGAGTAAGTCTAGAGTATGTAAGACAAAGTCCCGTAAAGCAGCGATTTTTATGGCAATTGTAGGATTAGGTAGCGAAATGGTGTTTTTCCAGATATATTTCTTTGTACAGATGGTTATAATTGTTCCATTTAAAAAGAAATAAAGCATTTAAATTTTCTAATAAACTTCTAGCGACAAAGTTTTTGCATTTAGGTATAGAAAGATAAGTGGGATGACGATGACGTTTTGGCTGATATGTCTGCAGCTTCGTTACCAATAATACCTTTATGACTAGGTATCCATAACAATTTCACTTTCTTCCTTTATTGTATTAAAAGCTGTTGGATTGAAATTATTGTTCCATTTTGTTCTTAGGATTGGAAGCTGCATCGAAAACCGAACGGCTATCCGGGCAAACGATATGATTTTTTGGTGAGCTTTTACATAGCTTTAATGCTTCAAATATGGCTTCAGCTTCGGCTTCGAAAATTGTTCCCTTTTGCGGGAGAAATCCAGTAATTTTTGTAAGTCCATTTCCATCAACGACAGCAAAAGAAGCATACGTTGGGGTCTTAGAACCATCGGTGTAAACAAAGTGCCAATTATCATTTTTATATTAAGTAAGCATTTCGCTAAATAGTGTTTTACAGATTTCAGGAGATGTGGAGCTTTTATTGTAAAAGATAAGGTTCTTTAGAAAGATTTTCGAATCCAATAGCCACGGTGGATTATTTTCTTTAGGAGAGTTAAATCTTTGTACTTGAAATTTCTTTACTAATTTTGATGTATATATGTGCTAGGCTTGCGGGAAATTTCTGTTCAGTTTTGCTTTTAATCAACAAAGCAATGTACAGTGTAGCCTCGTTGAACGCAACCCTCGATATGCGCAACCCCTCACTTAACGCAACACCCAATTTCGTAATATTGGTGACTCTGTAAACGCAACTTTTCAAAAAACAAAGCCTAAATTAACACAACTTTGCAAAAGCAAAACATGTAAGGCAATTTTTTTTTTAATTTGGTTTTTGATAAATAAATCTTATGCTTAAGTGCAATTGTCTATTTGATTTACTGCGTATTATGTACTTCTGTTTTTGAAATCAATTTAGTTTAGAAACTTCTTTGTTTATGAGTGGTTCTTTCATCAAAATAACAAAAATGCTTTTCGTTACAAAATTTGTTAAACTAACAACAAAAGAAAATAGTGAAATTCTTATAGTGGTATTGCAAAAGATTCGTGAAATTGCCGTTCAAAAAAATATGACAAGAACAAAAACTCAGCCGAAAATGTCAGACCTTTTCCCCTTAAAACATGAATCTTTAACTCGATAACAACCATCAGTACGAATTAACATACATTTGATTGTGAATTAATTTTTTATTGGATGTTTATTTAGTTTTTCTGTTTTTATTCTTTATTTTAATCAAATAAATACGATTATTAAAAGCTAACCTTAGTTTTATTTTTTAAATTCTAGATTGGTTTAAAATAAGGTTTTAAATAGAAAAATATGACTTGAAATTTGTGACTTGGTTTGCGCAACAACTCAGTTATCGCAACAGCCCAATATTTCTATTGGTTGCGTTCACCAAGGTTACAATGTATTTGTGTTTAAGTGGTGATTTTGTACAAAAACAATTATAAATTAGGCGAAAATTAAATTTAGTAGCATGTATTTGAAATGGTTCAAATCAACCTTCAGCATGTAAAAGATAGAAATTTAATTTCTAGTATTTCCCTTTTTTGATACTGTTTTTTCCCCCCATTAAAGTTTCAAAAATTTGAATAAAAGCTTAATGCAGAAGCCATCCATTAAGATAGTGAAATATTGGATTAATAATAAATATTTTTTATATTAAAGTAAGCTTGAGCTTGAAGATTTATTATACTGAAAGAAAATGTGTCATAACGATGATGTATTTTGACATCAGTACTATGACCCCATGACACTTTTCATCGTGGTGATGTCAACCTTAACATCACTTGGCCAAAGTGTCATCAGGGTCAAAATGAAAATATGTCATCAATGGGATGAAATATGTCATCAATGGGACATTTTCGTCAGAAATGACGAAAAAGAACACACTGTGTCCTGCAGGTTAGGTACGACCGTAACCAGCACAAAGCGTTGCTAGTAAACCCTAATAAATTCAGCTTAGTGAGATTATTATGATAACATTATTTACTACGGTTTTATGCGTACGAAACTGTTTTCTGGAAGTAGGGTTTATATGGATATATATGAATTATTTAAACGAATTTCTGCAAAATCGTATGTAAGTTTTTGTAACAATTATATATTAATTTTTAGGGTAGTGGCTCCACATTTTGATTCTTACCTCTGATCCTGCTGACCGATTTTGCTCGATTTAAATCCCAAACTGCTTAGGATAACTACAAGCAATTTGAGACCAAGTTCTTTTCAGTTGAGTTTTTCGAAAGTGAGCGTGTTTTCAACAGACGAACATCGCTAAATGGACTCAGAAGTACTCACGGAGCCAGAAAATATAAATTTTATGGTGTCTGAGATGAATAGAAAAGAAGTTTCACACGGAATGACAAACTTAGTAGAGGGTGCTTTAATTGAACACAAAAGTAGTTGCGTCGCTTTTGACAACGGATAATGTTTATTTCGGTATTTTTATACCGGATTTCTCTCTGTGTCCAAAATTAAAAAAAGTTGTTACTAGGGTATTCAAACGATTAACCGTTGTTCGATTAATCGAGTTATTTTGGGCGATTAGCTGTTCGAATAATTTAAAATTGCTTATTTTCGATTAACGAATAATTCGAATAATTTATGTCGATTAATCGAAAACTTGTTTTTTCACAGCCTCAGGTTTTTTCTTTTATGAAAAAAAAACTAAAGAGCTTGGGAATAATTTAGTTTTAGGAATGTTTAGTTCGGACTTTTACGAAAATTATTCAGTTGAAGAAGATGATTTTTTTGAGACGAAGGAAAACAACAATTGAAGCACAGCCGCGAATAAAGTTGTAAACGCCACAATTTGCAAAAACTATTTTTTAGCAGATAACCGTTACACTTACTCTCTTACACAGTTTAAACATCAAATCACCCAAAATTAATCACCTTAATGTCTTCAAAATGGCATACAAAGTGTCAGCCAGTGGAAGAACGTTGTAAGTTACTATTAAAATGATTTAACCGAAATGGTTTTGCAGTGCGGCATAATGTTTTAAAAGCCTTTTGCAAAAAAGTTTTTATTATCATTATTTTTAATAATAGAAAAAAACGTTTTTAAAACAAATAATCCTGCCTGCCAAAAAACGTTTTTTTTTTCTCTCCTAAAAAATTACTATTTTTTAACTAAAAACTTCTCCAAAGTCAACAATAAGTGAAGGAATATTATCTTAATCAAGTTTCACCAAAAGAAAAGAAAGAAATCGTTCAAATATGTACATTCAAACTCTTTTTAAAAGATTATTTTAGAAGATTAGCTTAAATTTTTTTGCTATCAAATAACAAACAAAAGTCCGACGATTTTCACCGATCGCTTAAAAAAAGTCACAAAAATTGCAGTGCAGGTTTGTGATAAAATCTGCTGCATACATCCAGGCTTGTACATTTTTTTGCACTTATCAATTATAATTCTCCACAAATTTATTTTTACCGGCAAAACTGTTGATTATAAAGAAAAACGTTATATGAACGGATTAAAGAAATTGTAATTCTAAATTTTTTTGGGTTTGTTTTAGCAAATGTTATGTTATGTTAAACAAAAAAACATCAAGATAAGGAACAAATTTAAAATGTCATAAAAAAAACTGACACATACGAACGCCAAACACTTTGAGGGTTTTACTATACTGACCTAATACCATCACCCTGACTTGCAATTTCTCACCCCCCAGATTGGCTGTTGTACTGTGTTATTATTCGATTAAATTTTTACCTCGAATATTTATTCGCGCAATTAATCGATTAATAAAAAACCTCGATTAATTGAATGCCCCAGTTGGTACTCAATAAAATCGTCAAGGGCACAGAATTAACGGCAAATCCGAATAACGCACTCAACTCAAGTATAGTCGGTCAAGCCCGACCATATGATACCCTACACCACAGTATTAAACAACACATCATGCTTATATGTCCATATAAATATGGATTTATCTATGTTTATAAAAGTCATTAAAATCGGTTTAAAAGTTTGTGAGAGGCAGAAATTGCCCCCTACCTCCCCTTGTGGTCCTATTTTTGAAAAACTATATAGCTTTTGTGTCCATATAGATATGGATCTATCTATGTTTTGAATTTCATTAAATTCGGTTTAAAAGTTTGTGAGAGGCAGAAATTGCCCCCTACCTCCCCTTGTGGTCCTATTTTTGTAAAACTATATAGCTTATGGGTCCATATAGATATGGATCTATCTATGTTTTGAATTTCATTAAAATCGGTTTGATAGTTTCTGAGAGGAAGAAATTTCCCCCTATCTTCCCTCGTGGTCCTACCATTTGGCCCATTTTTAACAGGCTTGGTCCTTGTGCCAATAACAACCTATGTCCTAAATTTTATCAAATTATCTGCAAAATTGCGACCTGTACTTTGCGCACAAGGTTACATGGACAGCCAGCCGGACGGACATCGTTAGTTCGACTCAGAAAGTAATTCTGGATCGATCGGTATACTTTAAGGTAGGTCTAGGACCAATATTTTAGGGCGTTACACACATCAGCACAAATGCATAATACCCTCTCCACTATTGTGGTGTGGGTATAAAAACAATTGTTTCTAAATTATGAAATTGGCTGTAGGAAATATCGCCCAAAAAAATAAATGAAAAATCGCCCAAAAAAATTCCATGTAAAATTGGGCCGGAATTCATATGAAAAGTGACCCAAAAATTTTGGGCTATTTTTCGTTATTTTTGGGTGATTTTTCGTTTTTTAAATATTATATGAAAAATAGCCCAATTTATCCAGGCCATTTTTCATTTTTAAAATTTCGTCAAAATCTTAAGTACTATTTGTCTGAATCATTCATTATTACTATACGTCGAATTCCTAGTACCGGCTTCGCTAACTAAAGCTTCTCTGCACAGCCGGCCTTCGGCCGGGGGCAAGGATTTTCTCCTCTATGGTATAACAAAAACCGGCTTCGCTAACTAAAGCTTCTCTGCATAGCCGGCCTTCGGCCGGGCGCAAGGATTTTGTCCTCTATGGTATAACAAATACAGGCTTCGCTAACTAAAGCTTATTTGCGAAGTCGGCCTTCGTTCGGAAACAAGGCAGATTTTAGAAGCTTTACTTAGCGAAACCGGTACTTGCTATACCATAAAGCAAAAAATCCTTGCGCCCACCCAAAGGCCGTCTGCGCAGAGAAGCTTTAGTAAGCGAAGCCGGTCTTTGGTTTATCATAGAGGAGAAAATACTTGCGCCCGGCCAAAGGCCGGCTATGCAGAGAAGCTTTAGTTAGCGAAGCCGATTTTTGTTATACCATAAAGTATAAAATACCTGCGCCTGGCCGAAGGCCGGCTATGCCGAGACGCTTTAGTAAGCGCTGCCGGTATTTGTTACACCATAGGGGAGAAAATCCTTGCACCCAAAAGTGTTTTCGTTATATGTTTAATATATGCACGCAGAGAAAAAACAACAAAACCATTTTTAAATGTTTAATTTAACCATATCATTGTCACCGACAACCATATTATGGTAAAATAAGTTTCTTGAAAAATAGTTTTGTTGGTTGTGACCATAATAAAACAGGTTTTTCTCTGCGTGTATGTAGATCTTTTTTTGTATTAAACACCTTTAGTAATTATGGACCTTATGACATTTTTAAAAATGACATAATTTCCATTTGCAAAATATCCCAGCAAAAAACTTTGGAAGTTGTTCGAGTAGAAGGGATATTTTCATGACTTCTTGAGCACTTAACTACTTGAATGAATTAAAAATGCCTTCCAAAATTGGAATAAATTTTTAATAAGTGAACCCATGAAAAATTACATGCAATGCACCCATTCAATCAACTCTTATGAAGGAATTACAATTTTTCACTATAATTAGGTATTCTTTGAGGATTGAAAGGGGACGAATATTCCCAGCGGTAAATATTGAAAGGAGCGCAAGTGGCAGGCCTTTTTGAAGGCCTCTATACTCCTTTCTAAAAGATTCGCTTCGCATGATATCCTGCCTTCAGAAGTATGCCCTCTAGAAGGCATACACTTCTTTTTAAAAGACCTTCTGAAATATTCAGTACACATTCGCTACTCCCTTCTTTGAGAAGGGAGAAAGGAAGGTGTTCAGTTTTATTTACTTTTTTTTTTTAGTGACCTTCCTTACTCCCTTCTTTGGGAAAGGATCGAAGTAGTTTTTAAAGGAAGTGTGGAAGGCCTTGCGCCCAATGACAACCTGTGTAAAAAATAAATAAGTATGGAATGCGGCGAGAAGGGCTTCTGACTGCTTGTGACTGCTTCCTTCAGTCCTTCTATTAGTCCTCTTTACTCATTCTAGTTACCGCTGGGTTATATACAATTGACTTTAATGATTGAGTTAAATTTTTTTAATATATACATATGGAGGGCTCAGAGCTGAAGCGAACCAAGTCAAAAATGAAAATTCGATAATATTTTGAGTTTGAGTAAGTGAATTTCCATTTATTTCTGGAGCCATTGACATGGGTTTATTACCGTTACCTTTGGAACGAAAAACTTTTTGATTTAGTCCGTTACAGAACTCGATAGAGTTAAACTTTGCGAAGAATTTCACACCAGTTTTATTTTATGACTTGGTTCGGTTCAGCTTTGAACCCTCCATATTTACATATTAATATGTATTTAAATTTGTTATATTTATTTATTTATTTATTTATTTATTAAGGCCTATGCAATAGGTCTGCTTACCTCTGCAACAATACAAAAAACAAAAGGCATTTTATTTGTATAAAATTTACCCGCCGTTGTCAAAATCTTACTACTACATAGGGAAAACAAAAGTAACAATGTTTTTTATAATACATTCCCATAATGCATATAAATATTAATATCGAGCACCAATGAAAATACGTATTAAAATCATTAATGATTCATTGCTTTTCATTCACTCTGATTTCATTTAATATTCCAGATCAATGAAAACCCCGATCTAATCACTGAACTTTCATTGGTTCTAAGCAATATTTTTAATGACGAGCCGTTTACCTAAATGTGAACCCATGCTCACCAACGACACGCTAATGTTAAAATCATGCATGTTTCACCTAAAAAGAACCAGTGCATTATCCGCGGAACCCATGCATTTACTACTTCTTATGCATGTCTTTTTTTGCTGGGATCTTAATGCCCACGGACGTTATGACGTTTTCAAAAGTGTCACAGTGTCCATGGACATTACGACACTGGACTTTATGACATGCCACCTTGCAAAAAGCTATATTCTGTTTTGAGTAATTGATTATAACTATGCAGTGATTAATTAATATTTAACTATTGAATAGTGCACAAAGTTTGGCGGAGGGCTCAAATAGGTATTACTGTTCATACTGCCGCGCACCTGTCGAAGAAACAATGCAATTTTTACATAAAACTTACATTTGTATGTTACTAAATTTATACGAATAATGAACACTGTTTTGCAAATTGGGTAATTTAAAATTTTTTTTTTTTTTTTTTTGGGAAAAAATTATTTTTTTCTTTTTGGGTCATTTTTATTTTGGGCCCTTTTTCGTTTTTTTTTTTTTTTTGGCAAAATTTCATATATAACTTTTTGGGTCATATGTTCTTTTCGGCAATTCTTCATTTGGGCGATTTTTCATTTATTTTTTTAGGCCATTTTTCTTTGGGCGATATTTCCTACAGCCGATGAAATTAACTATGCTTAATTTTTTTTAATATACATTTTATTTATAATAAATTATTAATTTATAATACAAATGAGTATGATTAACATTTAATAGTTAATAATGTTGTTTTTAATAATAATTCATATGTGTTTTTATTTTGATTTCATCAATATTATACAAATTCCCTTAAGGTTTTTTAACATTTAATAATTAACTTTTACACTTGTTTTGTTTTATGTTAACTCGAGAGTTTAGTACAACTAATTAAGTTTTAATTGGCAATTTAACACACAGCTATAAAAAGGTATTTTTTTTTAACTTGAATTTTTGATATCGTTAAAACTTTATTATTCATTATGGCAACTTTTAAATAAAATTTGAAATTTTCTTTCCCAAATTTGTATTATTAAAAGCTTTACTTAAATACATAGTTACGACGTTAAATGAAAGTATAAATTAAATTACAAGTATTAAATTAAAAGAAAATGAACTTAACTTAAAGGCAAACTAAAATGAAATAAATAAAAATGGATTTAAAATAAAAAATAACTAGAAGAGCAAGTAAATAGTGACTGAAGAGGGCCTAATACCCTCGTAAATATTTTCTCCTTTTCACTTTTGTTTCTCGGTTAATGTCTAGCTTCATTTTCCTCCTTGACCACTATGGGCTTGATTTCTTTAACTTCAGCTTCAGTTTCTTCTGATTTTTCGTCATTAGTGTGAAATCTGACCTCAACATTTTTGGATTCTTGAGCGGCTATACCAGGTTCATTTTCATCCTCTGCCTCTATGGACTCTTCGTGAATATCAATATCGGATCTACTTTCGGCTTTGTGATTAGCAGGCAAAGGTTGATGCTGTTGCTGGGGTTGTTCTACAGCATTAAGAATAGTTTGCAGCAGTTCAGCTGATAAAATTTCTTCATGATTGGCAGAATCTTGACTTTCACCGTACTGTAGTTGATAGATGTTGCCAGTGTTTTTGGTTTCCTGGGTGCTTAAGTGTATGGCTTCAGACTTTTGGGCAGAAAGTACATTCAGACCATCTAAGCCGGGTAAACCTTTGGGGTTTGTGCCGTCAGGCAAGGCAGTAACCTGGGATTTTTCTGATGCATAACCAATATGATCGATTTCATTACCACCAGATGGTGGAGGTCCATAGCTAGAGGCTGGTCCTGAAATGAATTGGGTATGTTGTTCGGCTACGGGTATACTTTGGGCAATAGTGGTACTTGAACCAGATGAATATTGTTGTTGTTGCTGCTGCTGTTGCTGGTAATTGAAACTTCCACCTCCTACTAGATTAGGACCGTGGCCACAATCATGGAATCGGGGTTGTTCTTGTTGTAAAGGTAATGCTTGGGCACCTTCAATCTCATGTTTATATTGATTGGTTGCAAAAGCAGAGTTGTCAAAAGTGGCGGAGGCACCTGAGCTATAAGAAGCTTCACCATGAAATTGCTCTTGCTGAGGCCCTGTGGGAGGAAAGTATTGTTGAGCTGGTGGGGGAAGTGGCAGGTATTGAGCTTGTGGGGGGCCTTGTTGTATTGATGGTGGAGGAGGTGGCACACCATATTCGGCATGAGCATTACCAAATTGTTGCTGATAATGGCCATGCTGTTGTTGCTGCTGTTGTTGTTGCTGTTCGATTTGTACAAAAACCTGACCTGACTGTTGTTGAGGCAATTGTTGCTCAATAATATTTTGAGGTATTTGTGGTTGCTGGCGTGGAGAGCCATATTCGATGTTCAAATTGCCAGGACCGGTTTGTGGAATTTCACTAGCTGCAGGTGGTATATATGTTGGTGCTTGTACTGGAGGTTTAACTCCAAATTTATCAAAATGTTGTACGGTGGCACCAAGTGTTTCTATAAGTCCTTGAGGCACTGGAGGTCTAAAGGCTACAGGTTTACTGGGTGGAGCACCTCCATGTGGTGGGAAATGAGCCAAATTGCCTGATTGTTTACCATATTGAATACCTAAACCAGCTTGAGCGTGGTGATGAACAAAAGCGGCAGCACCTTGGCCGGATGGTGGAGGAGGTCCATAATTGCCTGAGGGTGGAAGTGAAGGAGGTCCATAATTACCCGCGGGTGGTGGTGGGGGTCCATAATTACCAGAGGGTGGTGGTGGAGGAGGTCCATAATTACCAGAGGGCGGTGGTGGAGGAGGACCATAGTTTCCGTTGGGTGGAGGAGGTGGGCCATATTTGCCATCATGTGTTGGTGGGGGACCAAAGTTTCCACCAGGACCGCTGGTACCAAAACTGCCGTGGGAGCTGCTATGTGAAGAACTATGAGAATGAGACTGTTGTTGTAATTTGTGTGCGTATTTGGAACCAGGAGCATATGAATCAGCTGGGGGTTTGTTATAGGAATCATCAATAGAACCCACAGAGAGCTTAGGAGGGAAGAAAAAAATGTTTAAGTTTGTTATAAGTTTGAGGAACTAATAACATCTTTACTTACCTGCAAAGGTCCAGATTCAATCGAATTCAATCCATGCTGATTAAAATCTCCAGCGGGCCCAGTCGAGGGCAACACTTCTTGGTGTTTGCCATTATCAAAACTACCAGATTGCAGAGCCACGGCGACCAATTGTTCATCAGTTAAACCACCAAATAAGCTGCCACCTCCACCTCCAGAACCAGTTATCAAAAGTGTTGACCCCGACCCAGTAGCACCAACACCAGTGATACTACCTGCACTAGAACCTCCACTATACTGAGTAGCATGAGCTTGAGTCTGAGCTACTTGACTGTAACCAGATTGTGTTTCAATGTGATTGTTCTCAACATAAGATCCTGCTGGAGCGGGAATGGGTTTCCAACCATCGCATGCAGTATGGAAAGGGGCTTGAGATCCTGCTACTGAATGGGTATGGCCTGATGCATCTATTTGTATTTGCACTTGTTGTTGATGTTGCTGCTGTTGTTTGTGATGACCCTGAGAATTTTGACCTCCTTGTAAAATAACAGTAGTTTCGGGAGCACGGTTGAAATTTGGCAATGGGGGTGGACCATAGTTTGGTGGTGGTGGTCCATAAATTTGCTTAGGTGGTACATTTAAGGGACCGGAAGGTGGTGGTCCGTAAGAGGTGGCAGGTTGATGGTGTGGTTTAAATTGTGGAGCTGGTTGGAACAGTGGTAAAGCTTGTGGTGGTGGAGGGCCATACTGAGGCTTAGGTGGACCGTATGAGGGTGCAGGGTTTTGTTGCAATTTTTGTGGTGGTGGTCCATAAGTGTTACCAGGTTTTGCTGGAGGGCCATATTGTTTGGGTGGCCCATATTGTTGCTGAGGCTTATGAGGAGGACCGTAGAAAGGCTTGGGTGCTCCATAATGATTTTTTATTTGTTCATGAAGACCCGACGAAGAGCTACCACCGCCAATAAAGTTCAATTTTGGTGGTCCATATTTCAAAGAAGGCGGTCCATATTCACGAAAGGGCATTTGTTGAGGTATGCCATATTCACGATGAGGTAATCGTTGTGAAGGTGGCCCATACGAAGTTTTAACTTGTATGGCATGCGTTGAGCACGCTAACAATACTGTTAGCAGACAAAAGCGAAAGAACATCTAATAAGAATGGGAAAAAGGGGAAAAAATACAAATATAAGTAATGAAAATAAATAGATAAAAGAGGTAAGAAAAAGGTATAAGAGAAAACTTTTACTTATACTAAAAGCAGAATACACTTAGTTGTGAACTCGAGTTAAAATACTCTAAAAGATGTTTTAACTTGTTGAAACACTTTTTTGTCATACTTGAAAAATTCATTTTCAGATTTTTAGTATTCCTTAAAATATTGTAGGCCACTTAAATTTTTTTTTTTAAATTAATTACAAAATATCTTGACATGCACAACTATGCTTTATTTTTGTTCAATATTATTCTAACATGTCATGTTACCATTAAGCTGCTTGCTTGTAACGCATATACATACAGACACATTTGCATACAACTGTATATTTACATGTATGTTTAAGCTTTTTGTCTGTAAGCCGGTGTAAAAACCTGCGGGCTTAAAATCAGTTTTCATACCTTAACACACCCTCATCCCTCATCATGCTTTTGAAGGCATTTTCCCAACCTCCCACTCTATGACTGCTGGCATAACAACTGCCTTCACTAGAGTCTCATGTGTCACAACTAAAACAACAGCAACAACAATCATGTACAGCAACTTGTTTAAACAAATAAGCCCGCATCCCGTCAGTTTTGTATCATCCGTGTTACACATAAAAATGATAGGGAAACGAGGCAGGTTGTTTTTTCATAGCTAGCTGTAAAAAGGGGTTTGCTGACTTCAGCGTTCTATATGTAATGAATCGAATGGTAGGTCGCATAATGACCAAAATGTTATTCGTGTATTTAAGAACTACATAAATCCCCAGTTTCGGTCTTTGAAGAACAATATAGAAAGTAGTTCTTGAAAACGATTCAATTTAGCGAAAGAATTTCCATAGAAAAGTTAATTTTTAGCAACGCTTTAAGTGCAAATACTTAATTTAGACATTAATAATTTTAAAGTTTTTAAAAAAAATTTAAAATTTCACATGAAGGCTTTTACGACGTCGCTTTGTCTTTTATATTTCTCTTTTAACTTTTTCTTTTTACGTTTTGTTCTTTTTCTTACTTTGAAGTGTGTGGTTAAAAGTACAGTGAGACCTCGATTATCGATAATATACGGGACCGGCAGCATTCTTGATTAATTATTTTTTTGGTCTGTTTCTTATTTTATGTAAATGTATAATGTATAATTATGTATACATGAGGAAAAAAGTAATTTCGGCAGAACGTGCTTCCAGTACGAAGGGAAATTTTCTTTCTTTGTTTATTTAAATTTTTTTGATTGTTCAAAACAAAAAAAAAAATAGTTCAACAAAATAACCACAATACTAATTAAAAAGATAATTTGTTTATAATTTGGGATAACAGAGGTAATGCCGGATAATAGAGGTAATTTTAATCAATGCAAAGAATTTTTTTCTTTTCCAGTAAATTGAAGCTGCCGGTTAATCGAAAGATGGATAATCAAGGCCGTAATGTAAATAAAAAAATACAAATCATCGTATGAACGCAGAGATTTTGGAAGTTGCTTCTAAAGGGAATCAAGATAAAACGACGTCGTAAAGCCCTCATGTGTATTGAGTGTGTGTCTGCAAAAAGTTACTTTAAAAAATTCTAGCTCGCAAAAACTTGAGCAAAGTTTAAAAACAAAATTTAAGCGGGCGAAAACTGTCCTTGTGTCGTAAAAACAGCTTTTATGTTAAATTTTCTGTAGAAAGTTTTAGTTCGAGAGAGTATTTTAAACAAAACTAAAGCACGCAAAAAGTTTTCTGC